>OX246737.1:743852-1388683 GCA_945910005.1 Isoperla grammatica
ATATGTGTTCGGCCAGTGTTATCTCTAGGTCGCCTGCTTGAAGCGCCGCGACGCCCAGATATCATCAGCCCATGCAGTCCTCATGCAGGTGTAGTTGCAGCTGAATATCCGTTGCGATGAGAGATATGTGTTCGGCCAGTGTTATCTCTAGGTCGCCTGCTTGAAGCGCCGCGACGCCCAGATATCATAGCCCATGCAGTCCTCATGCAGGTGTAGTTGCAGCTGAATATCCGTTGCGATGAGAGATATGTGTTCGGCCAGTGTTATCTCTAGGTCGCCTGCTTGAAGCGCCGCGACGCCCAGATATCATCAGCCATGCAGTCCTCACGCAGGTGTAGTTTCAGCTGAATATCCGTTGCGATGAGAGATATGTGTTCGGCCAGTGTTATCTCTAGGTCGCCTGCTTGAAGCGCCGCGACGCCCAGATATCATAGCCCATGCAGTCCTCATGCAGGTGTAGTTTCAGCTGAATATCCGTTGCGATGAGAGATATGTGTTCGGCCAGTGTTATCTCTAGGTCGCCTGCTTGAAGCGCCGCGACGCCCAGATATCATCAGCCATGCAGTCCTCATGCAGGTGTAGTTGCAGCTGAATATCCGTTGCGATGAGAGATATGTGTTGGCCAGTGTTATCTCTAGGTCGCCTGCTTGAAGCGCCGCGACGCCCAGATATCATAGCCCATGCAGTCCTCATGCAGGTGTAGTTGCAGCTGAATATCCGTTGCGATGAGAGATATGTGTTCGGCCAGTGTTATCTCTAGGTCGCCTGCTTGAAGCGCCGCGACGCCCAGATATCATCAGCCCATGCAGTCCTCATGCAGGTGTAGTTGCAGCTGAATATCCGTTGCGATGAGAGATATGTGTTCGGCCAGTGTTATCTCTAGGTCGCCTGCTTGAAGCGCCGCGACGCCCAGATATCATCAGCCCATACAGTCCTCATGCAGGTGTAGTTGCAGCTGAATATCCGTTGCGATGAGAGATATGTGTTCGGCCAGTGTTATCTCTAGGTCGCCTGCTTGAAGCGCCGCGACGCCCAGATATCATAGCCCATGCAGTCCTCATGCAGGTGTAGTTGCAGCTGAATATCCGTTGCGATGAGAGATATGTGTTCGGCCAGTGTTATCTCTAGGTCGCCTGCTTGAAGCGCCGCGACGCCCAGATATCATCAGCCATGCAGTCCTCACGCAGGTGTAGTTTCAGCTGAATATCCGTTGCGATGAGAGATATGTGTTCGGCCAGTGTTATCTCTAGGTCGCCTGCTTGAAGCGCCGCGACGCCCAGATATCATCAGCCCATGCAGTCCTCATGCAGGTGTAGTTTCAGCTGAATATCCGTTGCGATGAGAGATATGTGTTTGGCCAGTGTTATCTCTAGGCCGCCTGCTTGAAGCGTCGCGACGCCCAGATATCATAGCCCATGCAGTCCTCATGCAGGTGTAGTTTCAGCTGAATATCCGTTGCGATGAGAGATATGTGTTTGGCCAGTGTTATCTCTAGGCCGCCTGCTTGAAGCGCCGCGACGCCCAGATATCATAGCCCATGCAGTCCTCATGCAGGTGTAGTTTCAGCTGAATATCCGTTGCGATGAGAGATATGTGTTTGGCCAGTGTTATCTCTAGGTCGCCTGCTTGAAGCGTCGCGACGCCCAGATATCATAGCCCATGCAGTCCTCATGCAGGTGTAGTTTCAGCTGAATATCCGTTGCGATGAGAGATATGTGTTTGGCCAGTGTTATCTCTAGGCCGCCTGCTTGAAGCGCCGCGACGCCCAGATATCATAGCCCATGCAGTCCTCATGCAGGTGTAGTTGCAGCTGAATATCCGTTGCGATGAGAGATATGTGTTCGGCCAGTGTTATCTCTAGGTCGCCTGCTTGAAGCGCCGCGACGCCCAGATATCATAGCCCATGCAGTCCTCATGCAGGTGTAGTTTCAGCTGAATATCCGTTGCGATGAGAGATATGTGTTTGGCCAGTGTTATCTCTAGGCCGCCTGCTTGAAGCGCCGCGACGCCCAGATATCATAGCCCATGCAGTCCTCATGCAGGTGTAGTTTCAGCTGAATATCCGTTGCGATGAGAGATATGTGTTCGGCCAGTGTTATCTCTAGGTCGCCTGCTTGAAGCGCCGCGACGCCCAGATATCATCAGCCATGCAGTCCTCATGCAGGTGTAGTTGCAGCTGAATATCCGTTGCGATGAGAGATATGTGTTCGGCCAGTGTTATCTCTAGGTCGCCTGCTTGAAGCGCCGCGACGCCCAGATATCATCAGCCATGCAGGTATAGTTGCAGCTGAATATCCGTTGCGATGAGAGATATGTGTTCGGCCAGTGTTATCTCTAGGTCGCCTGCTTGAAGCGCCGCGACGCCCAGATATCATAGCCCATGCAGTCCTCATGCAGGTGTAGTTTCAGCTGAATATCCGTTGCGATGAGAGATATGTGTTCGGCCAGTGTTATCTCTAGGTCGCCTGCTTGAAGCGCCGCGACGCCCAGATATCATCAGCCCATGCAGTCCTCATGCAGGTGTAGTTGCAGCTGAATATCCGTTGCGATGAGAGATATGTGTTCGGCCAGTGTTATCTCTAGGTCGCCTGCTTGAAGCGCCGCGACGCCCAGATATCATCAGCCATGCAGTCCTCATGCAGGTGTAGTTGCAGCTGAATATCCGTTGCGATGAGAGATATGTGTTCGGCCAGTGTTATCTCTAGGTCGCCTGCTTGAAGCGCCGCGACGCCCAGATATCATCAGCCCATGCAGTCCTCATGCAGGTGTAGTTGCAGCTGAATATCCGTTGCGATGAGAGATATGTGTTCGGCCAGTGTTATCTCTAGGTCGCCTGCTTGAAGCGCCGCGACGCCCAGATATCATCAGCCCATGCAGTCCTCATGCAGGTGTAGTTGCAGCTGAATATCCGTTGCGATGAGAGATATGTGTTCGGCCAGTGTTATCTCTAGGTCGCCTGCTTGAAGCGCCGCGACGCCCAGATATCATAGCCCATGCAGTCCTCATGCAGGTGTAGTTGCAGCTGAATATCCGTTGCGATGAGAGATATGTGTTCGGCCAGTGTTATCTCTAGGTCGCCTGCTTGAAGCGCCGCGACGCCCAGATATCATCAGCCATGCAGTCCTCACGCAGGTGTAGTTTCAGCTGAATATCCGTTGCGATGAGAGATATGTGTTCGGCCAGTGTTATCTCTAGGTCGCCTGCTTGAAGCGCCGCGACGCCCAGATATCATCAGCCCATGCAGTCCTCATGCAGGTGTAGTTTCAGCTGAATATCCGTTGCGATGAGAGATATGTGTTCGGCCAGTGTTATCTCTAGGTCGCCTGCTTGAAGCGCCGCGACGCCCAGATATCATCAGCCCATGCAGTCCTCATGCAGGTGTAGTTTCAGCTGAATATCCGTTGCGATGAGAGATATGTGTTCGGCCAGTGTTATCTCTAGGTCGCCTGCTTGAAGCGCCGCGACGCCCAGATATCATCAGCCCATGCAGTCCTCATGCAGGTGTAGTTTCAGCTGAATATCCGTTGCGATGAGAGATATGTGTTCGGCCAGTGTTATCTCTAGGTCGCCTGCTTGAAGCGCCGCGACGCCCAGATATCATCAGCCATGCAGTCCTCATGCAGGTGTAGTTGCAGCTGAATATCCGTTGCGATGAGAGATATGTGTTCGGCCAGTGTTATCTCTAGGTCGCCTGCTTGAAGCGCCGCGACGCCCAGATATCATAGCCCATGCAGTCCTCATGCAGGTGTAGTTGCAGCTGAATATCCGTTGCGATGAGAGGTATGTGTTCGGCCAGTGTTATCTCTAGGTCGCCTGCTTGAAGCGCCGCGACGCCCAGATATCATCAGCCATGCAGTCCTCACGCAGGTGTAGTTGCAGCTGAATATCCGTTGCGATGAGAGATATGTGTTCGGCCAGTGTCATCTCTAGGTCGCCTGCTTGAAGCGCCGCGACGCCCAGATATCATCAGCAGGTGTAGTTGCAGCTGAATATCCGTTGCGATGAGAGGTGTGTGTTCGGCCAGTGATCCATCACGTATTAGGGGTGGGGGTATAATTAGCGTATAACCACCCCGGGAATACACACATTTTGACATATCGGGTAATCATCGGCGTTTTCTATTCATTTTCGTGCTGGAGACTTGGGTGAGGTGAGCATAAGCTTACATAACAAGTAATTACTACCCCCACATTACCCCCTTAACCCCTCTAACCAAAACTGATAAATTGGCAAAAAATAAATGTGGACTTAAGAGCTGAAAGCAAATAGACTTAATCCTGGGGATTATTAGATGTGGACAAACATTTCGGTCGAGTCCTGTGGTTGGTGTAAATACTCCTCCCCTGATTTACCCACCCGGCTTATTGGTTCGAGGAATGACGTCATAGATTGACTCTCGGGTCGGGGTTCACACCCAGCTGGTGTAAATACTCGTCCACCTGGTTTACACCCGGCTCTGTCCTAGTCTGCTGTTGACGAACTGAGCAACCTCCACAACACTGCTCGGAGTAGTAGTAAATGTGGCGGGAGATTCAATTTCATGCGATTGATGTCGATGGACTTGATGATGTATTTTATATGCTATTACTAATAAATAAATAAATAAATAAATAAATAAATAAAAATAAATAAATACAACATCCAAATTTCTTGGTGTAAATGGCTATGAAGTATCTAACGTGGCACATTAGATGTTGTTGTAAAGTAAACAGTCTTACAGAAATATGTATAGGTTAGCATTTGAATGAAATAAGTGAGATATTCCTTGTTCTTTGCTAAGCAATCTAGATGTCATGAGCTATTGGCTCCGACTCCTGGTGTTAACTCTCTCGAGTCAACATAGTGAGGAAACCAAGCAAGCAGCGCTTACCTTCTAACACACCCCGCGGGCCCACGAGCGAGATTCACCTCCCAAGTTTAATAAACATGTTTTGTGACTTAAAACTTGAGCTGTGCATACTTTGAACAAACAACAACAATCCTTTACGACAATTAATGTGAGTGAAGCCCAGGGCAAAGGTTATAATATTATCATCACGTTGAGCAAACAAACTTCTGGAGACAAAACTGTTAACTAATTGTTTGCAGCTTGCTAATCCTGGGGCGAGGGGGGCATCGTCAGTATAGCTCTCGTTATATCATCATGTGGTACACTTGAGTGACTGTACTTGCTTTGCTTCCTTTGCCATCATTACGTCACCGTTTGGTGGACCCTTTCCTTATGATTTACGTCATTTTTACTTGAAATGGTAGCCAATTTATTGAATAGATGTTTTTACTTGGATTAAGTTCATGATTAATGTCATTTTAAAGGGTGCTTATGCGAAATTAAAACACTATAGAGCAGAAGTATAGCAGGTGTTATTTTGAGTTTCATTGCTTCTTTTAGTACGTTTTTCTCCTATAAATTATGAATCCCCCTTGTGTTAAATAGCAGTAGCTTCCTTGCCCGATGGAATAGCGATGCAACAGCGTTGTGTATTTAAATGACCCGCGCCCTCATTTACCTCAAGTCGAAGTGTTGTGTATTTATGAGGCGCTTCTGAAACTTGTAAGTGCGTCCGTCGATCGTGAACGTTAGTCGCCGCTGTGTAATGGGCGATCTGGCAATTTACGACCCCGCCTGTCTAGACGCACTCGCGCTTGCTGGATGTTGGATGTTGGACTGGAATTAACATCCGGTTTAAATAGACCAATAAAGCTGGAATTGAGTTGAGAACAGATTTTACTGCGTGAAATTGGATTGCTAGAAATGCAAGCAAATAATTTAATTGGAATTGCATAAAAACCGAAGGGAACTACCATTGATTTTACCCCCAAATCACACAAATTTAAATATAAATAAACGGGTTATTGAGTAATGTGTATCAAATATGGTATTTTGACGAGACCAAAACTATTTTCAATTTTTGTTTAGATATGAATTCATTTACCATAATACTCGAGCATAGATCCCGTCTCCACAATAGTTTGAATACATTTTAGCTATGTGCTTGAATTGTGACTGGCGGTAAAATACGTTTGCGAAAAACTTTTCAAATTACTTTTCACCAAACGTGTGGCGATATTATCCTTCATAGAAAATGTATATCATGTACTTTAATGTACTTGTATTTCAGTTGGCAGCACTCGCTGCTTTGCGGCAATCATCTTACACCAGTGTGTTTGTGTGTTTCACACTAATAGTTGCAAGAGTAAGACTTTGTCCTTGTGACGTCAGCGCCTTCATCCCCTGCATCCTGCATGAGGGTTGAGGGTGACCCGCGTCCGAGGTTGTGTCCGCGGGGAAATCAGAGGGGAAGACACCCCCCTGTCAATCTCCGCTCGCTCGCTCAACAATTGGACTTTTTATTGGCTTTTTTTATTATTTCGATATAAAAGTCTCACTTCTTTGCGCGTGAGTTTCCCCCGCGTCGCTGCATACTTAACACGAGTTGAAAGCGCCTTGCGGTTAGTCGCACGTTTTAGGGCGCGATTAGACGCTAACGCGGCTACTTTAGAGAGCCACGAGAACACCTTGAACAGTTTTCGAGTGCAGCTAAACCAGAACAGCGAGCGGGGGTACAGACAAAGGCTTGTTCTTCGCCCCAGCTTGGGTATTTTGTTGGCCGTGTGTTTTCGCTTCATGACAAGGACTTCGTACGTGCCCCTTCCATGTAATTCAGTCTTCCGCAGAAAATAATAACTCACTATAAGTTTAAAAGCGAAATTCCGGGTGAAACGGCGCCAGCGGCTGGGGAGTGCGACTCAATTTAACGCCACACGTGCCGCCGCGTCGTGCCATGATGCTCTCTGCATTCGGCGGGCTAAACTACACTTGGCTCAAACTACTGGTGGCTCTGTTTTAATTGTACCGAGTTATTGCATTGAATGTCCCAGCTCTTGTGTTGACGCCGTAACAATATGTGGTTTGCGCGTATCACGTTGCAGCCGGTTGTTTGTCTTTATTAAACCACTTGTGTACACAAAGACCTGACGCGCGCGTTCGCTCCGTTCGTCTGAGTGCGTCATATTAGCTCGAGCGAGCGCGTTACGGGCACGCGCGCACGCGCAGCTGTAGCGCGTTGGATAGAGGATTATTGCAAGACTGTGGTTGCTTCAAAGATATAATGCTTCTATGGTGTGTTTGCTTCAAGGATGTGGTTGCTTCAAAGATATAAATGCTTCTATGGTGTGATTGCTTCAAGAATGTGGTTGCTTCAAAGATATAAATGCTTCTATGGTGTGATTGCTTCAAGAATGTGGTTGCTTCAAAGATATAAATGCTTCTATGGTGTGATTGCTTCAAGGATGTGGTTGCTTCAAAGATATAAATGCTTCCATGGTGTGATTGCTTCAAGGATGTGGTTGCTTCAAAGATATAAATGCTTCTACGATGTGAATGCTTCCAGAATGTGGCTGCTTGTACAATGTGATTGCCTCAAAATGTGATTGTTTATAAAGGAAGGTTGCTTCAAGGATATAGTTGTTTCTACGTTGGGATTGCCAAGAATGCCAATGTGATTGCTTCAAGGATATAAATACTTAAGGAATGTGAGTGTTTATACAGTGAGGTTGCTTCAAGGATATAGTTGTTTCTACGGTGGGGTTGCCAAGAATGCCAATGTGATTGCTTCAAGGATATAAATACTTGAGGAATGTGAGTGTTTCAAATAACCCGCCGCGCGGAGGAACCGTGCAGCTGTTAAATCATACGGGCGCGTCGCCCAGAGCCGGACAGGAATCCAACAGCGTCCTCCGTCATTCACAGGCCAGCGAGTCTCCCTTCCACCAGATTGACCCCCACCCATCAATCCGCATTCCGCCAGAACAATATCCACTAAGAGCCGGAGTGAATTGCTCTCTCGCATTCTCGATCTCGGCCCCACACGGGCAAGAGATTAGATTTATGATTTAGGCCGCGCGACATTGATGGATGTCAGCGTGTAAATGCACCGCCGTGTATACGTATGCGACGCGACGCTGAAAGAGATCACGGTCCTCAGAGGGCGCTGGACTGCGTCTCTATGATTGTATCTGCAAAACTCTCGACAGCCTCTTTTGTCCCAACCTTCTCTTTTATCATGCTGACAAAATAAGCGACTCCAGTTCAAACGAATGTTGTATTCCTCTCGATATTGCATTGGTACCGTTAAAACTCCAAACACAGTGGGCGTGACTAATGAGGCTGGTTCTCTAACAAACGGAAAACTGTTTATCTGTCTTCAATAACTATAATATGATTTATTATATTATTTGTGATTTTCATCTTTAATTCATAATGGCTTGTTAATATTAGCGCTGCTGTTATGCCAGCTCATCTTCGGTTATGCTTAAATGATGTATGGGACCAATATGACGTCTATGACTTCACGTGAAAGCTATGGATCTTGACGTGTCCGGTACGGCGTCATGCCTGCTGAGGTCGACAGCGACATTGCCGGCGCTGGGAGTCGAGCCAGGACCTCTTGGTCACATCTGTGACCCCTGTCGCATCTCCCGCGGCGCCTCTAACGAAAAGTGCTTATCAACGAAAGTGCTTTCTGACGGCTAAATGCACATTCGAGCCACTTTGCGACCTCAACTAAACAATGAAGACGGATTCTCGTAAACATGACGCCAACACTGCAGCTTGGAAGATGCGAGGGGTAAATTACGTCAGCGAGTCTCGGCTTTAACGAGATATCCGAGGCCTGGCGGGAATAATGCGCACTGAACTGTTTCCTATACGACATCTCGCTATGGGGTGATCGATGCAGCGCCTAGAGGGTCATCGAGACGACTAACGCACAGTGGCGTGAGGTATGAAACCTGGTAACATGCAGTTTTGTTTTTTTATTATTTGAGTTATTTTGACAATTCTGATATATGCCAATTATCTGACGCAAAGTTCACAATAGAAATAATTGAGTGATGTATATATGATGTCACATAGTCAACGTGCAAGTTTCATAAGCTAGGCAACCGTGCCATGTTCCCCGTGTTGGACCGGCCCCATATTGTTCCCCTAGTTGGGATAGGGGTGTATTCCTTGTGTTGGACCGGCCCCATATTGTTCCCCTAGTTGGGATGGGGGCGTATTCCTTGTGTTGGACCGGCGCCTCCACTAAGCGCGCATGCCATGTTCCCCGTGTTGGACCGGCCCCATATTGTTCCCCTAGTTGGGATGGGGGCGTATTCCTTGTGTTGGACCGGCGCCTCCACCAAGCGCGCATGCCATGTTCCCCGTGTTGGACCGGCCCCATATTGTTCCCCTAGTTGGGATGGGGGCGTATTCCTTGTGTTGGACCGGCGCCTCCACCAAGCGCGCATGCCATGTTCCCCGTGTTGGACCGGCCCCATATTGTTCCCCTAGTTGGGATGGGGGCGTATTCCTTGTGTTGGACCGGCGCCTCCACCAAGCGCGTATGCCATGTTCCCCGTGTTGGACCGGCCCGATATTGTTCCCCTAGTTGGGATGGGGGCGTATTCCTTGTGTTGGACCGGCCCCATATTGTTCCCCTAGTTGGGATGGGGGCGTATTCCTTGTTTTGGACCGGCGCCTCCACTAAGCGCGCATGCCATGTTCCCCGTGTTGGACCGGCCCCATATTGTTCCCCTAGTTGGGATGGGGGCGTATTCCTTGTGTTGGACCGGCGCCTCCACTAAGCGCGCATGCCATGTTCCCCGTGTTGGACCGGCCCCATATTGTTCCCCTAGTTGGGATGGGGGCGTATTCCTTGTGTTCGACCGGCGCCTCCACCAAGCGCGCATGCCATGTTCCCCGTGTTGGACCGGCCCCATATTGTTCCCCTAGTTGGGATGGGGGCGTATTCCTTGTGTTGGACCGGCGCCTCCACCAAGGGCGCACGCACGCACGCACGCACGCATGTACGCATGTACGCATTTATTAAGTTCCTTCCTCTGTTAATCCCCGCTCTGAGTTCTCTCAACTTTGAGTGCAGGATTAGATTTACTAAAATTAATCTGTTGATGAAGAAAGTTTGCGAACAATGAACTCGGTTGCGTTTTAGAATGTGAAGAACCCGACAGTTCACACGTTGACTTGCCGGACAGTCTGGGCTCTGGGCTGGTCGCTCTCTGGTCTCAGTCTGTATCGCAGCCGACTAGGAGCTACCCCCCCCCTACCCCTCCACCCCCCCTCCAGCTCAACCAGCTAACTTGTATCGGGTTGTTTGCGAGAAGTTGCCTCCAGTCATTTAAAATGCTAATGACGCAGCTTGGCTGCAGAAGCTAAATTGTTTTCTTTATTTTATTTGTTTCGTTAGACTTTTAGATCGTATGGAAATGTTGTTTGGAGAACATGAGATTGTAAAGTTAGTCATTTCACCTCTTGGGAACTAACAAATGTTTCAGTTGGTACTGGCAGTGTTTCAGTTGGTACTGGCAAGTGTTTCAGTTGGTACTGGCAAGTGTTTCAGTTGTTACTGGCAAGTGTTTCATTTGGTACTGGCAAGTGTTTCAGTTGTAACTGGCAGTGTTTCAGTTGTAACTGGCAAGTGTTTCAGTTGTAACTGGCAAGTGTTTCAGTTGGTACTGCAAGTGTTTCAGTTGTAACTGGCAATTGTTCTAGTTGGTAATCGTGTCTGGGATGTTTGACATCGACGCGCCGACACAGATCCGTGTGTCTTTACACGGATAACCAGTCGGGACATGACATATTGACACTTACGGTAATTGCCCATTAGTTCATTTGCACAGGTATTGATTACTACTGATTGTATTACTCATTAGCACAGCCTTCAGGTTTACATAACTATAATGCTGTACAGGTATTTAACACGCGTGTATAGTGTCGCGAAGTTCTTAGAGATGCGTTAAAAGCGAATGTACAAACAAAGTTAATATTTTGGTATAATATAGTAAGTAGTAACAAATTACTCACCGAACAAATGATTTAGATACTAGTTTTGTAATGAATGTCACATAAGTTCTTCATGCGAGTCAGCACGTGTTGCCAGAGGCCTAATGCGTCGTGACTGCAATGGTGGCTGCGGTCTATCAATCAGGTCCAAGTTTTAGTCTATATTCTAAAATTGTGTTGAGTATTAAATACGTAATTGCACTGACACTAACAGTGGGTGTGTTGCTTGGCAGGACTGCAACGGTCGCCTTAGTCCTCAAGAAATTCGTCTCCAATGCCCGGTACCCATGCTTTTACGTCGGACGTTGGCCAATCGTAGCCATTAAAGCCAACGCGGGCACCGCCCCCTCGACGTTCCCCGAGAATACTCCGTCTACGGTTGGCCAACGCCTGATGTCGACGTCCGACGTAAAACCATGGGAACCGTCCATAAACCTTTCCTTTAGGACCATTCCGAGCCGACGACACACCTATAGGGCTAGTTACTCGCTCTGTTGTTGTTGTTGTTGTTGTTGTTGTTGTGGACATGACTTAGTTAGCCGTACTCCAGTGTTTATGATGGTCTCATGCAAACACTATTGATTGCAGGTTTAAGCCTGCTAATCCGACCCCAACACAGCATAGCTATAGACGAAGGATATGAGTGGAGGCTCGGTAAACCTCAAACAGTTCGACGAGCCTCCGCCAGAGTGTTGTAGTACTATGTACTTAAGTAACGTACTTAGGTATATGTGCAGTCGATATGTGCGTATCTTATACTGTGTCCCTACTATGCACTTAAGTATCTCGTACTGCGTGTGAGCAAGGTGCAAAGCATGACTCTTAGTAACCGCGTGCGTGTGAACAAGGTCCAAAGCACGGCCCTCTTAGTACCCATGATGCGTGTGAACTAGGTCCAAAGCACGGCCCTCTTAGTACCCGAGTGCGTGTGAACAAGGTCCAAAGCACGGCCCTCTTAGTACACGCGTGCGTGTGAACAAGGTCCAAAGCACGGCCCTCTTAGTACCCGCGTGCGTGTGAACAAGGTCCAAAGCTCGGCCCTCTTAGTACCCAGATGCGTGTGAACAAGGTCCAAAGCACGGCCCTCTTAGTACCCAGATGCGTGTGAAAAAGGCCCAAAGCACGGCCCTCTTAGTACCCGCGTGCGTGTGAACAAGGTCCAAAGCACGGCCCTCTTAGTACCCATGATGCGTGTGAACTAGGTCCAAAGCACGGCCCTCTTAGTACCCGCGTGCGTGTGAACAAGGTCCAAAGCACGGCCCTCTTAGTACCCAGATGCATGTGAACAAGGTCGCTGCAGCGGAACTACTATAGTCGGGACAAGACGGGAATCGCTGAACGAAGATCCACGAATCACATTTGAATAAAATGAATTTTGAAACTTTGGAACTGTTCCAAAGGAATGGCCATGAAAATGCAAACTAGCCTATTCCCGCTGATGCAAAGAACACAAAACCGTCTTGATGCAAATTAGATTTGTATTATTTCCAACTTTCTACCATCAAATCCATTTCCACACTGGATTTATTTTATTATAATTCTTTTGGTTGACAAAACGTCTCTCTGACTGTCTCGTAAATCAGCCACGTGATAAACTAACCCCTGTGTTTCGAGTTCCTGTGTCCTTAGTCTTCTGGAACCTGAGGCTCGCAAGTTGACTCAGGCCCGTGTTGAAAGTGTTATACCAACACATGTGGTGGGAGCGAGGTACGCATGAACTATGAACATGAACAACATATGTGGTAGGAGCTCGTTGTGAGTAAATATATGTATCACAATCTATAGGGTTAAAGGTGAGGTTATCAATCATAGAGCTGTCAGGTTAAATGGTGTCGCTTTGCCTCCATTACAGCGCGCGACATACTTAGCTGAACGAAACTTCTCGTGTCACGTGACAGGTATAAGCGGCTCAGGCTAACGTGCCGGTCTACTTCGCAGCACTCATGAGTAACCCCGTTTTATAGACCATTTTAAAAATGATCCAGGTATCTATTCTTGTTTCTCCCCACGGTCCTCTAAATCTTCAAGAACATCGAAATCAAGGTTAATAGATGAAGATCTTGTGTCTATCAATGAACCTTGATATAACATTTGACAGCTCATGTTTGGTTGTTCTACGTTGTTTTTTGTAACGATTTAGGGGGCCGTGTGAGCAACAAGAATAGATACCTGGATCATTTTTAAAATGGTCTATTGGTGGCGATCCTGGCGGTGAGGCTCTAATCTCAGTCTTCATCTCTATGGTCTTGTCATAGTCGTTGCGACACCCCGGCCAACTAGAGACCCTTGAATGTGGCTTCATACTATCCACCTGGCTGTGAGTCTTAAGCCTCTCCGCGTGGCAGCGCTGTTTTCATGGCGTTGGTGCACGGTCCCCTGGGACTCAGAACCAACACACCGCCTTGTACATTCAGGTCGAACTCAAGTTAATGTTTGTGTTTGTACTAACTGTGTGTATCAATACGTAACTCAAAGGCTTGTTCACTTCAGAGGAACTGTTTGCCACCCAACGACAACGATAACGACATACCATCGCTTTCACTGCTGCTACCATCTGACCGCCTGTTAGCGGCAGTTTTTCATGAATTCAAAATGCGACGAAAATTCAAATTGTCTTTTTTGTATAGTTGCCATTTCCTAAAATGACATTTATTTAGTACCAATTCATATTGCTTCTATTCCATCTTATGAGGACATTGAAATAACAGAAATTTTTGGCATGGTTGCCGAATATCAATTATTCAAATATGGCTACCGGTTTGTCGTAGTGCTACCAAAGATCTTGATAGTAACAGGTTCCTATTGAGGTGTTTGGCGCACCGCCTTCTTGCTCGTTCACTGCAGTGTTTTATCAACACTGCGAGATCAAAGATATGATAGTCAGACTGAGATGAACTTATCTTTAATTAAATCGAGTTTCTCTTTGAGCGCTCAAGTTGCACCATAACTCAAAAGAGTGGTTTGTGTTATCATTCCATTGTGTTTCGCTGTGCTAATGGTCCCCGCGTCGGTCGCCGCCATTGTTTAGCTGGTGAAATATGACTGATAAGCGTGGCCAAGTGTCGTGGGCCCAACAGCTCCGTATAGGGCGGCATAGGAAGGTTTTTACTGCACGGCTCATCGTCTCGATCACCCTCGCCTCGCCCTACAAGCTTGCGCTGGTTACAGCTCGCTTTGTGAGTTGTTTGCTATACCCACCCACTGCCTGCTTTATACACTAGCTGTAGTGGAATGGAAGTATACAGCTTGCTTTGTGAGTTGTTTGCTATACCCACTGCCTGCTTTATATTCAGGAGGTATAGCTTTTAGTTATTTGCTATGCCCACTGCCTGCCTTATATCCCCAAGAAAGAGGTAAAGCTTGCTTTGTGAGTTGTTTGCTATACCCATTGCCTGCCTTATATTCAGGAGGTAAAGCTTGCTTTGTGAGTTGTTTGCTATACCCACTGCTTGCCTTATATTTAGGAGGTAAAGCTTGCTTTGTGAGTTGTTTGCTATACCCACTGCTTGCCTTATATTTAGGAGGTAAAGCTTGCTTTGTAAGTTGTTTGCTATACCCACTGCTTGCCTTATATTTAGGAGGTATAGCTTGCTTTGTAGGTTGTTTGCTATGCCCACTGCCTGCCTTATATTCAGGAGGTATAGCTTGCTTTGCAAGTTGTTTGCTATGCCCACTGCCTGCCTTATATTCAGGAGGTATAGCTTGCTTTGCAAGTTGTTTGCTATACCCACTGCCTGCATTATATTCAGGAGGTATAGCTTGCTTTGCAAGTTGTTTGCTTTACCTACTGCCTGCCTTATATTCAGGAGGTATAGCTTGCTTTGCAAGTTGTTTGCTATACCTACTGCCTGCCTTATATTCAGGAGGTATAGCTTGCTTTGCAAGTTGTTTGCTATGCCCACTGCCTGCCTTATATTCAGGAGGTATAGCTTGCTTTGCAAGTTGTTTGCTATACCCACTGCCTGCATTATATTCAGGAGGTATAGCTTGCTTTGCAAGTTGTTTGCTATACCCACTGCCTGCCTTATATTCTCACTCTTCGTTCCTCTGTTGAACCTCTAGAAGGGACTCATTATCTTCAAAGTCATTTTGTGTACGAGAAGTTCTCTACGACACTAACGGATTATTAATCTCCATAAACATTTCGTCGTTTATAAAGCACTGCTAAACACTTGGCCCTGTTTTGCGCATCTCATGAAGGTTTCGAGTTAAATTTCTTAATGTAGAATGAAATACATTTTTAAGACGTAAATTATGAATCTCATTTGTGAGGGCTGTCTCCATTTCTCCCCAGCTTTGCGGCGGGGCTGAGAAGTGAAGCCAATTTAGATTTCCATTTGCAAACAGGCTTAGTTCACCTCACATTGTCAGTCAACGAGGAAGACAGGCTTAGGGCGTATTGTCTCGGTCTTGCCAACCTTCCTGCTGCAACAAATACCCAGTACTCTACTCTACATGTGTGCAACTCATTACGGTGTCTTTAAAGCACTGGGGCCTCATTCCAGCAAGCTTTTTATGAGCAAGAATTGTCCCACAAGGAAAAATGACATTGCGACTTTTTTTGACCATTTGGACATAGGAGCAGTTCTGGTCAGAAAAAATCTTTGCCTTGAAAGTAGGGCCTAACACTCGTCCATCTTTTTTGTAATCATAAAAGTTCGATTTTTGTAATTTGGACACTCGGCTCAGTCGCAATACGCGGATTATCAAGCCTGCAATAAGTAATAACTAAGTGCATGAGCACATCTTTGCGTTTGAAAGTGTTTGTTCTGCACAGTTTCAAGATATATTTTTTAATGGGTTATTTAAGATTGATATTGTGATTATAGTATATCTATGTACGACCATAAATTTTACCGGTAATGGCTCCCTTAAGTAATTCACTAAAACCCTAATTGTAAGGGCCTAGAAACCTCAATAAATAATGTAAATTGTTTTAAGACACAACGTTTTAAAGGGGCGCTTTAGCTTGGTATTATGCTATAAAATATGTATGATACAAAATTAGTTCAGCAGATAATAGCCCCTTTAAGGATATGCATTAGGGACCTCTTTCTTATTAGGATGAATTCAATCAGACCACTTTGCTTTCCTCTAACACACATCGCAAGACTTTCAAGGCGTAGGTTCGTTCGTTTGTCCTGTGTCAACCAGGGTAAGATACACCAGGTGTACAACGGAAATGCGTAATTGAAAAGCAAATGGGAGTAGAAATCGCAGTTACTTGGACAAACAACAGAGTTGTCGCGGTTGCGTTCGTTTTGGTTGTTCCTTCTCCTACTCGAGTAGCAGGTGTAAAAACGTTACTCCCATCGCAGTTGTAGTAAGTTAATTACTACTGGACAAAAAATGCGCCACGGTTACGCCCATTACACTTAATTCTGTACAAATAAACGAGGTTTAACCATTACCGTACTCCTGGAGTAATGATCGCAGGACAAACGAACGATATGACACAGGTTTCAGTGTATTGATGTCAGGCCGTGTTACTCCACTGTCTGTCGCCCCACGCTACGCGAGCAGAGGGGGATTCCCGACACAGAGGGGGGGAAACAGTGTTACCAACTGTCAACGCGTTGGCCGACCAGAGACATTGGCGGGAATCAATTCCCCCCCGGGTCAGCATCACCAAGATTTCACACAAACACCGACTCAAAGTTTGATGCGTGCTCGATCAATTAAGTGCAGAGCGTCTGGGAATAATCCCACGGCCGCTTTACTTACGTATTTAGAGGGCGGTGAACCAGGGTTCGAACCCCCCTCAGTGTCGTGGGTATCGAACACGAGTCCACTCGTTGGGTCGCCGTCCCGCTATCTCTCAACACATCTTCCGGACAGGGGTCGTGGCGTCATATCGAATACCGATGAAATATTCGGGATTACCAACCCTGGAATGCGTACGAGAAGTATATTGGCTTTCATCCCCAGATACCAACGGCCCCTTGGCTCCATTAACGACGCGAGCGGCATTTCGCAGCGTCCCGTTTTATCATTTTAATTATTGAAGAAGTTGTTACTTATTTTCGTCCCTCATTAACTGTTAATCCAGCGCTGTTTTGACATCGCCTCGACTTCATTAGGGCTGGGCGAGCCAATGGTAGGGGAGGGCACTTATTCATTCAGATTTAATCACACGATTGTTCTATTAGAGTCAGCCTGAGGCCATTTGCTCCAGACGTTCCCGTTCCTTCGCTTTATCGAAACATTACTCCGCGATCGAGTCCCCGACTAATTACCAAACTTCTCCGACTCGAGCTGCGTCGCGGAGTTGCGCCAAGATTGAACCACCCATGCGGACGTCGTGGTCGTCACTATGCGGGACATAACCTCGTGGTACGTTCAACGAGACAACTGGATCTAAAACACACCCCACCGGGATCGCTATCCGGATACATGATAAAGTTAAACTTACTTGATTCTTATGACGCTCTATACAACTAAATAATAACGTCACAATCGTGATTGTAGTTCATATGTCTACGATTGTGATGCGGATGATCCCGTGGTCTAAAGAGAACGTAAAACAGAAATGATGTAAAGATATTGCTATCTTTATTTATACCTCTAGTACGCGGAGAGATTTGAAGTGTTTGTGTGTGTACCTCTCTGTCAGTACACACAGTAGGCGGAGCAGCTTTCTACGATCCCGATCCCGATCCAGATCCCAATCCTGATGCCGACAAGTTGTAAGCAGGATTTAAGGGTACAGTGCGATAACAATGGCCTCTCTATGGCGCGTGATATAATCGCACTGGAGGTTCTATTGTCGCTTAGAGGTGTGCTTACTTAATCTTTTACCTCTTTTGTGTACAGGGTTTATTTATGGTCAAAGCAGAATTAAAATAACGCACTCTTTGTGAGGCGCCTCTTGTTGGTGGGTAAGCAGGCTTAGCGTCGCGGCCGCCGTATAAAGGATTTAAATATATCCCGATGTTCCATCGTGGGAAGGACCCAACGCTTTAGTATTAGGTGACCAAACTCTTACCGCCCACTGTACGTTGCTTAAATACTTAATGATGTTGACCAGGTCGCATGAGTAACCACATCAAATGAAAGGATTAGGTTCCAATCGCTTTATACCTTTAGAACGTCCACCGACTGGAAGGGGCATTGATTGAAAAGCCACTGACTAGAAAATAGACTAATCCTCTTGCCTTTCATTCTTGATGTGGCCTGAGTGTCATGGCTGCCGTCGTGTTATGGGGGCAGCACCGGCGGTGTGAGGGGAGAGAACTACAACCCCCCCCCCCCCCTTAGTTTAGTCCTGATGTGGCCTGAGTGTCATGGCTGCCGTCGTATTGGTGTCCGCGTGTACACGTGTACAACGTGTCTCACAGCGTACCTAGCAGCCCTGACCTGTGATTGGCTGAATGTCCCAACACCTGTGTTGCTCACACTCAACACTACTGGTTGTATGAGGGTCATACAGTGTATAGCAACTAACAGCTGGGGAACATGTTATACACCGTGTAGCACCCGAGGTGTGAATATACGGCAGTGCGTAAACTAGGGGACGCAGAGCGATGTGTGGAAGTAAGAGGTGGTGCGAGGGGGAGAGTGAGGGGGGTAGGGGTAGACAAGTGATAGTATGATAAATCGAGAGGATCTATCAGGAGGGTGAAAATTCTTTTTTCAGAGTTTGTTTTCCATTTATTATTTCTCAATGCGTTTATTGATTGAGTATTGAGTCTGGTTTCAGTTTCGACTGTCTTGTAGCTATCTTCAAGTAAAGCGTGTGTGTGTGTGGGGGGGGGGGGGGGGGGGGGGGGGTGCATTAAACCGCGCCCTGCCCACGTCTACACCGACGTCGGTAAGGAAGTCAGGTCTCTGGCAATGACGTCACTCAACGTGACAAATAGAGGTAACGTTGTTTCGTTGTCCTAACGAGAGACCTGTGTACGTGTCTGTTGTCATTGTTCGCCGCAGTCGCTCGTGTGTAGGCCTACTATACCGGCAAACATCTGTCTGTCCCGCCGCTGTTGTTGCGTTCAAAGAATTGCCCTCCAATATTTCAAGCTTGACAACATACATTTCTTATCACTGTATATCAATCTGGTACTTCCAGCTAAACACCTTTAGCACATTGATTTATATTAGATTATTATTGACCTGCAGTGATTGATTGATTTAACTCATAATCTCGAAATACAGCAGTGTTTTTACAAGCCCAATATTTAAATGTGACTTAGTAGGTTGGGGAAATGGCTTTCTGTTATAATCTGCTAAATGGATGGCCATGGTCTGAATATAAAACTACTAACATTTAATAACTGGGAATTGGTTTTCAGTCGTCAAAGTTATCTAAAACCTTGCCACATAATTCTGACAAAACCACGTGCGACATCTCAGGTACCGAATTACATGTAAATCAAAAACTCCACCTGTACAATAAAAAAGGTTCTCCAAAGTTTGGTAATAACTTGTTTCGTCTCTGGCGTTCTATATTCCAAGCGTATGAAGACTTGACTATAGAAGGCAGTGACGCTTACATGTTGTCTAGATGAGGTTGAAATTGTCCTCGGTGCGGGCGCCATCTTGAATCACGCCGCTCTATATCGCCGTGCGAGGCTGTTTGGCGGGGAATCCCTCGTCTGTCCTCGGCCCCGGCGCCATCTTGAATCACGCCGCTCTATATCGCCGAGTGAGGCTGTTTAGCGGGGAATCCCTCGTCTGTCCTCGGCGCGGGCGCCATCTTGAATCACGCCGCTCTATATCGCCGAGTGAGGCTGTTTAGCGGGGAATCCCTCGTCTGTCCTCGGCCCCGGCGCCATCTTGAATCACGCCGCTCTATATCGCCGAGTGAGGCTGTTTAGCGGGGAATCCCTCGTCTGTCCTCGGCCCCGGCGCCATCTTGAATCACGCCGCTCTATATCGCCGAGTGAGGCTGTTTAGCGGAGAATCCCTCGACTGTCCTCGGCCCCGGCGCCATCTTGAATCACGCCGCTCTATATCGCCGAGTGAGGCTGTTTAGCGGGGAATCCCTCGTCTGTCCTCGGCGCGGGCGCCATCTTGAATCACACCGCTCTATATCGCCGAGTGAGACTGTTTAGCGGGGAATCCCTCGTCTGTCCTCGGCCCCGGCGCCATCTTGAATCACGCCGCTCTATATCGCCGAGTGAGGCTGTTTAGCGGGGAATCCCTCGTCTGTCCTCGGCGCGGGCGCCATCTTGAATCACGCCGCTCTATATCGCCGAGTGAGGCTGTTTAGCGGGGAATCCCTCGTCTGTCCTCGGCCCCGGCGCCATCTTGAATCACGCCGCTCTATATCGCCGAGTGAGGCTGTTTAGCGGGGAATCCCTCGTCTGTCCTCGGCCCCGGCGCCATCTTGAATCACACCGCTCTATATCGCCGAGTGAGGCTGTTTAGCGGGGAATCCCTCGTCTGTCCTCGGCCCCGGCGCCATCTTGAATCACGCCGCTCTATATCGCCGAGTGAGGCTGTTTAGCGGGGAATCCCTCGTCTGTCCTCGGCCCCGGCGCCATCTTGAATCACGCCGCTCTATATCGCCGAGTGAGGCTGTTTAGCGGGGAATCCCTCGACTGTCCTCGGCCCCGGCGCCATCTTGAATCACGCGGCTCTATATCGCCGAGTGAGGCTGTTTAGCGGGGAATCCCTCGTCTGTCCTCGGCCCCGGCGCCATCTTGAATCACGCCGCTCTATATCGCCGAGTGAGACTGTTTAGCGGGGAATCCCTCGTCTGTCCTCGGCCCCGGCGCCATCTTGAATCACGCCGCTCTATATCGCCGAGTGAGGCTGTTTAGCGGGGAATCCCTCGTCTGTCCTCGGCCCCGGCGCCATCTTGAATCACACCGCTCTATATCGCCGAGTGAGGCTGTTTAGGGGGGAATCCCTCGACTGTCCTCGGCCCCGGCGCCATCTTGAATCACGCCGCTCTATATCGCCGAGTGAGGCTGTTTAGCGGGGAATCCCTCGTCTGTCCTCGGCCCCGGCGCCATCTTGAATCACGCCGCTCTATATCGCCGAGTGAGGCTGTTTAGCGGGGAATCCCTCGACTGTCCTCGGCCCCGGCGCCATCTTGAATCACGCGGCTCTATATCGCCGAGTGAGGCTGTTTAGCGGGGAATCCCTCGTCTGTCCTCGGCCCCGGCGCCATCTTGAATCACGCCGCTCTATATCGCCGAGTGAGGCTGTTCAGCGGGGAATCCCTCGTCTGTCCTCGGCCCCGGCGCCATCTTGAATCACGCCGCTCTATATCGCCGAGTGAGGCTGTTTAGCGGGGAATCCCCCGACTGTCCTCGGCCCCGGCGCCATCTTGAATCACGCCGCTCTATATCGCCGAGTGAGGCTGTTTAGCGGGGAATCCCTCGACTGTCCTCGGCCCCGGCGCCATCTTGAATCACGCCGCTCTATATCGCCGAGTGAGGCTGTTTAGCGGGGATCCCTCGTCTGTCCTCGGCCCCGGCGCCATCTTGAATCACACCGCTCTATATCGCCGAGTGAGGCTGTTTAGGGGGGAATCCCTCGACTGTCCTCGGCCCCGGCGCCATCTTGAATCACGCCGCTCTATATCGCCGAGTGAGGCTGTTTAGCGGGGAATCCCTCGTCTGTCCTCGGCCCCGGCGCCATCTTGAATCACGCCGCTCTATATCGCCGTGCGAGGCTGTTTAGCGGGGAATCCCTCGTCTGTCCTCGGCCCCGGCGCCATCTTGAATCACGCCGCTCTATATCGCCGAGTGAGGCTGTTTAGCGGGGAATCCCTCGTCTGTCCTCGGCCCCGGCGCCATCTTGAATCACGCCGCTCTATATCGCCGAGCGAGGCTGTTTAGCGGGGAATCCCTCGTCTGTCCTCGGCCCCGGCGCCATCTTGAATCACGCCGCTCTATATCGCCGAGTGAGGCTGTTTAGCGGGGAATCCCTCGTCTGTCCTCGGCCCCGGCGCCATCTTGAATCACGCCGCTCTATATCGCCGAGTGAGGCTGTTTAGCGGGGAATCCCTCGTCTGTCCTCGGCCCCGGCGCCATCTTGAATCACGCCGCTCTATATCGCCGAGTGAGGCTGTTTAGCGGGGAATCCCTCGTCTGTCCTCGGCCCCGGCGCCATCTTGAATCACGCCGCTCTATATCGCCGAGTGAGGCTGTTTAGCGGGGAATCCCTCGTCTGTCCTCGGCCCCGGCGCCATCTTGAATCACGCCGCTCTATATCGCCGAGTGAGGCTGTTTGGCGGGGAATCCCTCGTCTGTCCTCGGCCCCGGCGCCATCTTGAATCACGCCGCTCTATATCGCCGAGTGAGGCTGTTTAGCGGGGATCCCTCGTCTGTCCTCGGCCCCGGCGCCATCTTGAATCACGCCGCTCTATATCGCCGAGTGAGGCTGTTTAGCGGGGAATCCCTCGTCTGTCCTCGGCCCCGGCGCCATCTTGAATCACGCCGCTCTATATCGCCGAGTGAGGCTGTTTAGCGGGGAATCCCTCGTCTGTCCTCGGCCCCGGCGCCATCTTGAATCACGCCGCTCTATATCGCCGTGCAGCCGTGCTGGGGCCAGTTCGGCGTCCCCCGACGTCCTTGTACGACGCCGCGGGGAAATCCTGGACCATCTCTGCAGGAGAATCGACCCCACACACGGCATCGCCCTTTTAATTCTTTATCTGGGCACGTTTCAATGTGTGAATGTGTGTTCGCTACCGTGTGTGCTTTCACTTCAATCTCCACGCAGAAAGCATGTTGTTTGCATTCTTCTTGGCTATGGATGAACTCAATCCATGGTTCTATCTAAATAACAAACGAAATAAAATAAACACATATGTATTTGTAGTCTACCACTCAGTTACAGGGACTCAGTAGGAGACATTTATTTATTATGTACTTCGTTACAACGATGGCTTCAAAATTCATCGTTTACTGCACATATGATTACAATACAAGGTCTACTTGTACTACTTGTAGTTCTTATGCTGCTACATCAATGAGGCCCTCAGCCCTGTCATGGCGCCACGTTGTGTGTGATCTACCTAGCAACCAGTGTTTGCCTAGTGTCCTGCTACATCAATGAGGCCCTCAGCCCTGCCCGTGAGGCGTCATGGCGCCACTTTGTGTGTGATCTACCTAGCAACCAGTGTTTGCCTAGTGTCCTGCTACATCAATGAGGCCCTCAGCCCTGCCCGTGAGGCGTCATGGCGCCACTTTGTGTGTGGATCTACCTCGCAACCAGTGTTTGCCTAGTGTCCTGCTACATCAATGAGGCCCTCAGCCCTGCCCGTGAGGCGTCATGGCGCCACTTTGTGTGTGGATCTACCTCGCAACCAGTGTTTGCCTAGTGTCCTGCTACATCAATGAGGCCCTCAGCCCTGCCCGTGAGGCGTCATGGCGCCACTTTGTGTGTGATCTACCTAGCAACCAGTGTTTGCCTAGTGTCCCGCTACATCAATGAGGCCCTCAGCCCTGCCCGTGAGGCGTCATGGCGCCACTTTGTGTGTGGATCTACCTCGCAACCAGTGTTTGCCTAGTGTCCTGCTACATCAATGAGGCCCTCAGCCCTGCCCGTGAGGCGTCATGGCGCCACTTTGTGTGTAGATCTACCTCGCAACCAGTGTTTGCCAAGTGTCCTGCTACATCAATGAGACCCTCAGCCCTGCCCGTGAGGCGTCATGGCGCCACTTTGTGTGTGATCTACCTCGCAACCAGTGTTTGCCTAGTGTCCTGCTACATCAATGAGGCCCTCAGCCATGCCCGTGAGGCGTCATGGCGCCACTTTGTGTGTGGATCTACCTCGCAACCAGTGTTTGCCTAGTGTCCTGCTACATCAATGAGGCCCTCAGCCCTGCCCGTGAGGCGTCATGGCGCCACTTTGTGTGTGGATCTACCTCGCAACCAGTGTTTTCCTAGTGTCCCGCTACATCAATGAGGCCCACAGCCATGCCCGTGAGGCGTCATGGCGCCACTTTGTGTGTGGATCTACCTCGCAACCAGTGTTTGCCTAGTGTCCTGCTACATCAATGAGGCCCTCAGCCCTGCCCGTGAGGCGTCATGGCGCCACTTTGTGTGTGGATCTACCTAGCAACCAGTGTTTGCCTAGTGTCTCGCTACATCAATGAGACCCTCAGCCCTGCCCGTGAGGCGTCATGGCGCCACGTTGTGTGTGATCTACCTCGCAACCAGTGTTTGCCTAGTGTCCTGCTACATCAATGAGACCCTCAGCCCTGCCCGTGAGGCGTCATGGCGCCACGTTGTGTGTGGATCTACCTCGCAACCAGTGTTTGCCTAGTGTCCTGCTACATCAATGAGGCCCTCAGCCCTGCCCGTGAGGCGTCATGGCGCCACTTTGTGTGTGATCTACCTCGCAACCAGTGTTTGCCTAGTGTCCTGCTACATCAATGAGGCCCTCAGCCCTGCCTGTGAGGCGTCATGGCGCCACTTTGTGTGTGATCTACCTCGCAACCAGTGTTTGCCTAGTGTCCCGCTACATCAATGAGGCCCTCAGCCCTGTCATGGCGCCACTTTGTGTGTGATCTACCTCGCAACCAGTGTTTGCCTAGTGTCCTGCTACATCAATGAGGCCCCCAGCCCTGCCCGTGAGGCGTCATGGCGCCACTTTGTGTGTGGATCTACCTCGCAACCAGTGTTTGCCTAGTGTCCTGCTACATCAATGAGGCCCTCAGCCCTGTCATGGCGCCACTTTGTGTGTGATCTACCTAGCAACCAGTGTTTGCCTAGTGTCCTGCTACATCAATGAGGCCCTCAGCCCTGCCCGTGAGGCGTCATGGCGCCACGTTGTGTGTGATCTACCTCGCAACCAGTGTTTGCCTAGTGTCCCGCTACATCAATGAGGCCCTCAGCCCTGCCCGTGAGGCGTCATGGCGCCACTTTGTGTGTGGATCTACCTCGCAACCAGTGTTTGCCTAGTGTCCTGCTACATCAATGAGGCCCTCAGCCCTGCCCGTGAGGCGTCATGGCGCCACTTTGTGTGTGGATCTACCTCGCAACCAGTGTTTGCCTAGTGTCCTGCTACATCAATGAGGCCCTCAGCCCTGCCCGTGAGGCGTCATGGCGCCACTTTGTGTGTGGATCTACCTCGCAACCAGTGTTTGCCTAGTGTCCTGCTACATCAATGAGGCCCTCAGCCCTGCCCGTGAGGCGTCATGGCGCCACGTTGTGTGGGGATCTACCTCGCAACCAGTGTTTGCCTAGTGTCCCGCTACATCAATGAGGCCCTCAGCCCTGCCCGTGAGGCGTCATGGCGCCACGTTGTGTGGGGATCTACCTCGCAACCAGTGTTTGCCTAGTGTCCCGCTACATCAATGAGGCCCTCAGCCCTGCCCGTGAGGCGTCATGGCGCCACTTTGTGTGTGATCTACCTAGCAACCAGTGTTTGCCTAGTGTCCTGCTACATCAATGAGGCCCTCAGCCCTGCCCGTGAGGCGTCATGGCGCCACTTTGTGTGTGGATCTACCTAGCAACCAGTGTTTGCCTAGTGTCCTGCTACATCAATGAGGCCCTCAGCCCTGCCCGTGAGGCGTCATGGCGCCACTTTGTGTGTGATCTACCTAGCAACCAGTGTTTGCCTAGTGTCCTGCTACATCAATGAGGCCCTCAGCCCTGCCCGTGAGGCGTCATGGCGCCACTTTGTGTGTGATCTACCTAGCAACCAGTGTTTGCCTAGTGTCCTGCTACATCAATGAGGCCCTCAGCCCTGCCCGTGAGGCGTCATGGCGCCACGTTGTGTGGGGATCTACCTCGCAACCAGTGTTTGCCTAGTGTCCCACTACATTATTCAGCCGCGTGCCCACGCCTAAAGCAGGTTATGAGATGATGTTAAGTAAGCAAGCGTGGCTTCATTGGGGATGCAAATCCGCGACCAGGCTGGAATTGGAAGCGGGACTTGGGCGGGCTAAGCCAGAGGGGTTTTATCTGCCACTTTCAGACGCTGGCTCGTCTTTCGAATATCGGCGAGGCAAACATTTTATACGCCATTATTAGTCTGTCTGTGTGATTCGGTATTGGAGCGGCCGCCTGCCAATAACACGCCTTGTACACTAGAAGAGAGCTTAATACGACGAGGGCGCGTTCACAGCACTGCTAGACGTAGACACGTCACAAGGCGGGTTCACAGACCACGTTAGATGTAGAGCGGGCCTGCCAATAACACGCCTTGTACACTAGGAGAGAGCTTAATACGACGAGGGCGCGTTCACAGCACTGCTAGACGTGGACACGTCACAAGGCGGGTTCACAGACCACGTTAGATGTAGAGCGGGCCTGCCAATAACACGCCTTGTACACTAGGAGAGAGCTTAATACGACGAGGCGCGTTCACAGCACTGCTAGACGTAGACACGTCACAAGGCGGGTTCACAGACCACGTTAGATGTAGAGCGGGCCTGCCAATAACACGCCTTGTACACTAGGAGAGAGCTTAATACGACGAGGGCGCGTTCACAGCACTGCTAGACGTGGACACGTCACAAGGCAGGTTCACAGACCACGTTAGATGTAGAGCGGGCCTGCCAATAACACGCCTTGTACACTAGAAGAGAGCTTAATACGACGAGGGCGCGTTCACAGCACTGCTAGACGTAGACACGTCACAAGGCGGGTTCACAGACCACGTTAGATGTAGAGCGGGCCTGCCAATAACACGCCTTGTACACTAGGAGAGAGCTTAATACGACGAGGGCGCGTTCACAGCACTGCTAGACGTGGACACGTCACAAGGCGGGTTCACAGACCACGTTAGATGTAGAGCGGGCCTGCCAATAACACGCCTTGTACACTAGGAGAGAGCTTAATACGACGAGGGCGCGTTCACAGCACTGCTAGACGTGGACACGTCACAAGGCGGGTTCACAGACCACGTTAGATGTAGAGCGGGCCTGCCAATAACACGCCTTGTACACTAGGAGAGAGCTTAATACGACGAGGGCGCGTTCACAGCACTGCTAGACGTGGACACGTCACAAGGCGGGTTCACAGACCACGTTAGATGTAGAGCGGGCCTGCCAATAACACGCCTTGTACACTAGGAGAGAGCTTAATACGACGAGGGCGCGTTCACAGCACTGCTAGACGTAGACACGTCACAAGGCGGGTTCACAGACCACGTTAGATGTAGAGCGGGCCTGCCAATAACACGCCTTGTACACTAGGAGAGAGCTTAATACGACGAGGGCGCGTTCACAGCACTGCTAGACGTAGACACGTCACAAGGCGGGTTCACAGACCACGTTAGATGTAGAGCGGGCCTGCCAATAACACGCCTTGTACACTAGGAGAGAGCTTAATACGACGAGGGCGCGTTCACAGCACTGCTAGACGTAGACACGTCACAAGGCGGGTTCACAGACCACGTTAGATGTAGAGCGGGCCTGCCAATAACACGCCTTGTACACTAGTAGAGAGCTTAATACGATGATGGCGCGTTCACAGCACTGCTAGACGTAGACACGTCACAAGGCAGGTTCACAGACCACGTTAGATGTAGAGCGGGCCTGCCAATAACACGCCTTGTACACTAGGAGAGAGCTTAATACGACGAGGGCGCGTTCACAGCACTGCTAGACGTAGACACGTCACAAGGCAGGTTCACAGACCACGTTAGATGTAGAGCGGGCCTGCCAATAACACGCCTTGTACACTAGGAGAGAGCTTAATACGATCACAGCACTGCTAGACGTAGACACGTCACAAGGCGGGTTCACAGACCACGTTAGATGTAGAGCGGGCCTGCCAATAACACGCCTTGTACACTAGGAGAGAGCTTAATACGACGAGGGCGCGTTCACAGCACTGCTAGACGTAGACACGTCACAAGGCGGGTTCACAGACCACGTTAGATGTAGAGCGGGCCTGCCAATAACACGCCTTGTACACTAGGAGAGAGCTTAATACGACGAGGGCGCGTTCACAGCACTGCTAGACGTAGACACGTGACAAGGCGGGTTCACAGACCACGTTAGATGTAGAGCGGGCCTGCCAATAACACGCCTTGTACACTAGGAGAGAGCTTAATACGACGAGGCGCGTTCACAGCACTGCGAGACGTAGACACGTCACAAGGCAGGTTCACAGACCACGTTAGATGTAGAGCGGGCCTGCCAATAACACGCCTTGTACACTAGGAGAGAGCTTAATACGATGAGGGCGCGTTCACAGCACTGCTAGACGTAGACACGTCACAAGGCGGGTTCACAGACCACGTTAGATGTAGAGCGGGCCTGCCAATAACACGCCTTGTACACTAGGAGAGAGCTTAATACGACGAGGGCGCGTTCACAGCACTGCTAGACGTGGACACGTCACAAGGCGGGTTCACAGACCACGTTAGATGTAGAGCGGGCCTGCCAATAACACGCCTTGTACACTAGGAGAGAGCTTAATACGACGAGGGCGCGTTCACAGCACTGCTAGACGTGGACACGTCACAAGGCGGGTTCACAGACCACGTTAGATGTAGAGCGGGCCTGCCAATAACACGCCTTGTACACTAGGAGAGAGCTTAATACGACGAGGGCGCGTTCACAGCACTGCTAGACGTGGACACGTCACAAGGCGGGTTCACAGACCACGTTAGATGTAGAGCGGGCCTGCCAATAACACGCCTTGTACACTAGGAGAGAGCTTAATACGACGAGGGCGCGTTCACAGCACTGCTAGACGTAGACACGTCACAAGGCGGGTTCACAGACCACGTTAGATGTAGAGCGGGCCTGCCAATAACACGCCTTGTACACTAGGAGAGAGCTTAATACGATGAGGGCGCGTTCACAGCACTGCTAGACGTAGACACGTCACAAGGCGGGTTCACAGACCACGTTAGATGTAGAGCGGGCCTGCCAATAACACGCCTTGTAAACTAGGAGAGAGCTTAATACGACGAGGGCGCGTTCACAGCACTGCTAGACGTAGACACGTCACAAGGCGGGTTCACAGACCACGTTAGATGTAGAGCGGGCCTGCCAATAACACGCCTTGTACACTAGGAGAGAGCTTAATACGACGAGGGCGCGTTCACAGCACTGCTAGACGTAGACACGTGACAAGGCGGGTTCACAGACCACGTTAGATGTAGAGCGGGCCTGCCAATAACACGCCTTGTACACTAGGAGAGAGCTTAATACGACGAGGGCGCGTTCACAGCACTGCTAGACGTGGACACGTGACAAGGCAGGTTCACAGACCACGTTAGATGTAGAGCGGGCCTGCCAATAACACGCCTTGTACACTAGGAGAGAGCTTAATACGACGAGGCGCGTTCACAGCACTGCTAGACGTAGACACGTCACAAGGCAGGTTCACAGACCACGTTAGATGTAGAGCGGGCCTGCCAATAACACGCCTTGTACACTAGGAGAGAGCTTAATACGATGAGGGCGCGTTCACAGCACTGCTAGACGTAGACACGTCACAAGGCGGGTTCACAGACCACGTTAGATGTAGAGCGGGCCTGCCAATAACACGCCTTGTACACTAGGAGAGAGCTTAATACGACGAGGGCGCGTTCACAGCACTGCTAGACGTAGACACGTCACAAGGCAGGTTCACAGACCACGTTAGATGTAGAGCGGGCCTGCCAATAACACGCCTTGTACACTAGGAGAGAGCTTAATACGACGAGGGCGCGTTCACAGCACTGCTAGACGTGGACACGTCACAAGGCGGGTTCACAGACCACGTTAGATGTAGAGCGGGCCTGCCAATAACACGCCTTGTACACTAGGAGAGAGCTTAATACGACGAGGGCGCGTTCACAGCACTGCTAGACGTAGACACGTCACAAGGCGGGTTCACAGACCACGTTAGATGTAGAGCGGGCCTGCCAATAACACGCCTTGTACACTAGGAGAGAGCTTAATACGACGAGGGCGCGTTCACAGCACTGCTAGACGTGGACACGTCACAAGGCGGGTTCACAGACCACGTTAGATGTAGAGCGGGCCTGCCAATAACACGCCTTGTACACTAGGAGAGAGCTTAATACGACGAGGGCGCGTTCACAGCACTGCTAGACGTAGACACGTCACAAGGCGGGTTCACAGACCACGTTAGATGTAGAGCGGGCCTGCCAATAACACGCCTTGTACACTAGGAGAGAGCTTAATACGATGAGGGCGCGTTCACAGCACTGCTAGACGTGGACACGTCACAAGGCAGGTTCACAGACCACGTTAGATGTAGAGCGGGCCTGCCAATAACACGCCTTGTACACTAGGAGAGAGCTTAATACGACGAGGGCGCGTTCACAGCACTGCTAGACGTAGACACGTCACAAGGCGGGTTCACAGACCACGTTAGATGTAGAGCGGGCCTGCCAATAACACGCCTTGTACACTAGGAGAGAGCTTAATACGACGAGGGCGCGTTCACAGCACTGCTAGACGTAGACACGTCACAAGGCAGGTTCACAGACCACGTTAGATGTAGAGCGGGCCTGCCAATAACACGCCTTGTACACTAGGAGAGAGCTTAATACGACGAGGCGCGTTCACAGCACTGCTAGACGTAGACACGTCACAAGGCGGGTTCACAGACCACGTTAGATGTAGAGCGGGCCTGCCAATAACACGCCTTGTACACTAGGAGAGAGCTTAATACGACGAGGGCGCGTTCACAGCACTGCTAGACGTAGACACGTCACAAGGCGGGTTCACAGACCACGTTAGATGTAGAGCGGGCCTGCCAATAACACGCCTTGTACACTAGGAGAGAGCTTAATACGACGAGGGCGCGTTCACAGCACTGCGAGACGTAGGCACGTCACAAGGCAGGTTCACAGACCACGTTAGATGTAGAGCGGGCCTGCCAATAACACGCCTTGTACACTAGGAGAGAGCTTAATACGACGAGGGCGCGTTCACAGCACTGCTAGACGTGGACACGTGACAAGGCAGGTTCACAGACCACGTTAGATGTAGAGCGGGCCTGCCAATAACACGCCTTGTACACTAGGAGAGAGCTTAATACGACGAGGGCGCGTTCACAGCACTGCTAGACGTAGACACGTCACAAGGCAGGTTCACAGACCACGTTAGATGTAGAGCGGGCCTGCCAATAACACGCCTTGTACACTAGGAGAGAGCTTAATACGATGAGGGCGCGTTCACAGCACTGCTAGACGTGGACACGTCACAAGGCGGGTTCACAGACCACGTTAGATGTAGAGCGGGCCTGCCAATAACACGCCTTGTACACTAGGAGAGAGCTTAATACGACGAGGGCGCGTTCACAGCACTGCTAGACGTAGACACGTCACAAGGCGGGTTCACAGACCACGTTAGATGTAGAGCGGGCCTGCCAATAACACGCCTTGTACACTAGTAGAGAGCTTAATACGACGAGGGCGCGTTCACAGCACTGCTAGACGTAGACACGTCACAAGGCAGGTTCACAGACCACGTTAGATGTAGAGCGGGCCTGCCAATAACACGCCTTGTACACTAGGAGAGAGCTTAATACGACAAGGGCGCGTTCACAGCACTGCGAGACGTGGACACGTCACAAGGCAGGTTCACAGACCACGTTAGATGTAGAGCGGGCCTGCCAATAACACGCCTTGTACACTAGGAGAGAGCTTAATACGACGAGGGCGCGTTCACAGCACTGCTAGACGTAGACACGTCACAAGGCGGGTTCACAGACCACGTTAGATGTAGAGCGGGCCTGCCAATAACACGCCTTGTACACTAGGAGAGAGCTTAATACGACGAGGGCGCGTTCACAGCACTGCTAGACGTAGACACGTCACAAGGCGGGTTCACAGACCACGTTAGATGTAGAGCGGGCCTGCCAATAACACGCCTTGTACACTAGGAGAGAGCTTAATACGACGAGGGCGCGTTCACAGCACTGCTAGACGTAGACACGTCACAAGGCGGGTTCACAGACCACGTTAGATGTAGAGCGGGCCTGCCAATAACACGCCTTGTACACTAGGAGAGAGCTTAATACGACGAGGGCGCGTTCACAGCACTGCTAGACGTAGACACGTCACAAGGCGGGTTCACAGACCACGTTAGATGTAGAGCGGGCCTGCCAATAACACGCCTTGTACACTAGGAGAGAGCTTAATACGACGAGGGCGCGTTCATAGCACTGCTAGACGTAGACACGTCACAAGGCGGGTTCACAGACCACGTTAGATGTAGAGCGGGCCTGCCAATAACACGCCTTGTACACTAGGAGAGAGCTTAATACGACGAGGGCGCGTTCACAGCACTGCTAGACGTAGACACGTCACAAGGCGGGTTCACAGACCACGTTAGATGTAGAGCGGGCCTGCCAATAACACGCCTTGTACACTAGGAGAGAGCTTAATACGACGAGGGCGCGTTCACAGCACTGCTAGACGTGGACACGTCACAAGGCAGGTTCACAGACCACGTTAGATGTAGAGCGGGCCTGCCAATAACACGCCTTGTACACTAGGAGAGAGCTTAATACGACGAGGGCGCGTTCACAGCACTGCTAGACGTAGACACGTCACAAGGCAGGTTCACAGACCACGTTAGATGTAGAGCGGGCCTGCCAATAACACGCCTTGTACACTAGGAGAGAGCTTAATACGATGAGGGCGCGTTCACAGCACTGCTAGACGTGGACACGTCACAAGGCGGGTTCACAGACCACGTTAGATGTAGAGCGGGCCTGCCAATAACACGCCTTGTACACTAGGAGAGAGCTTAATACGACGAGGGCGCGTTCACAGCACTGCTAGACGTGGACACGTCACAAGGCGGGTTCACAGACCACGTTAGATGTAGAGCGGGCCTGCCAATAACACGCCTTGTACACTAGGAGAGAGCTTAATACGACGAGGGCGCGTTCACAGCACTGCGAGACGTAGACACGTCACAAGGCGGGTTCACAGACCACGTTAGATGTAGAGCGGGCCTGCCAATAACACGCCTTGTACACTAGGAGAGAGCTTAATACGATGAGGGCGCGTTCACAGCACTGCTAGACGTGGACACGTCACAAGGCGGGTTCACAGACCACGTTAGATGTAGAGCGGGCCTGCCAATAACACGCCTTGTACACTAGGAGAGAGCTTAATACGATGAGGGCGCGTTCACAGCACTGCTAGACGTGGACACGTCACAAGGCGGGTTCACAGACCACGTTAGATGTAGAGCGGGCCTGCCAATAACACGCCTTGTACACTAGGAGAGAGCTTAATACGACGAGGGCGCGTTCACAGCACTGCTAGACGTGGACACGTCACAAGGCGGGTTCACAGACCACGTTAGATGTAGAGCGGGCCTGCCAATAACACGCCTTGTACACTAGGAGAGAGCTTAATACGACGAGGGCGCGTTCACAGCACTGCGAGACGTAGACACGTCACAAGGCGGGTTCACAGACCACGTTAGATGTAGAGCGGGCCTGCCAATAACACGCCTTGTACACTAGGTGAGAGCTTAATACGACGAGGGCGCGTTCACAGCACTGCTAGATGTAGACACGTCACAAGGCGGGTTCACAGACCACGTTAGATGTAGAGCGGGCCTGCCAATAACACGCCTTGTACACTAGGAGAGAGCTTAATACGACGAGGGCGCGTTCACAGCACTGCTAGACGTAGACACGTCACAAGGCGGGTTCACAGACCACGTTAGATGTAGAGCGGGCCTGCCAATAACACGCCTTGTACACTAGGTGAGAGCTTAATACGACGAGGGCGCGTTCACAGCACTGCTAGACGTAGACACGTCACAAGGCGGGTTCACAGACCACGTTAGATGTAGAGCGGGCCTGCCAATAACACGCCTTGTACACTAGGAGAGAGCTTAATACGACGAGGGCGCGTTCACAGCACTGCTAGACGTAGACACGTCACAAGGCGGGTTCACAGACCACGTTAGATGTAGAGCGGGCCTGCCAATAACACGCCTTGTACACTAGGAGAGAGCTTAATACGACGAGGGCGCGTTCACAGCACTGCTAGACGTAGACACGTCACAAGGCGGGTTCACAGACCACGTTAGATGTAGAGCGGGCCTGCCAATAACACGCCTTGTACACTAGGAGAGAGCTTAATACGACGAGGGCGCGTTCACAGCACTGCTAGACGTAGACACGTCACAAGGCGGGTTCACAGACCACGTTAGATGTAGAGCGGGCCTGCCAATAACACGCCTTGTACACTAGGAGAGAGCTTAATACGATCACAGCACTGCTAGACGTAGACACGTCACAAGGCGGGTTCACAGACCACGTTAGATGTAGAGCGGGCCTGCCAATAACACGCCTTGTACACTAGGAGAGAGCTTAATACGACGAGGGCGCGTTCACAGCACTGCTAGACGTAGACACGTCACAAGGCAGGTTCACAGACCACGTTAGATGTAGAGCGGGCCTGCCAATAACACGCCTTGTACACTAGGAGAGAGCTTAATACGACGAGGGCGCGTTCACAGCACTGCTAGACGTGGACACGTGACAAGGCAGGTTCACAGACCACGTTAGATGTAGAGCGGGCCTGCCAATAACACGCCTTGTACACTAGGAGAGAGCTTAATACGACGAGGGCGCGTTCACAGCACTGCTAGACGTAGACACGTCACAAGGCGGGTTCACAGACCACGTTAGATGTAGAGCGGGCCTGCCAATAACACGCCTTGTACACTAGGAGAGAGCTTAATACGACGAGGGCGCGTTCACAGCACTGCTAGACGTAGACACGTCACAAGGCGGGTTCACAGACCACGTTAGATGTAGAGCGGGCCAGCCAATAACACGCCTTGTACACTAGGAGAGAGCTTATTACGATGAGGGCGCGTTCACAGCACTGCTAGACGTAGACACGTCACAAGGCGGGTTCACAGACCACGTTAGATGTAGAGCGGGCCTGCCAATAACACGCCTTGTACACTAGGAGAGAGCTTAATACGACGAGGGCGCGTTCACAGCACTGCTAGACGTAGACACGTCACAAGGCGGGTTCACAGACCACGTTAGATGTAGAGCGGGCCTGCCAATAACACGCCTTGTACACTAGGAGAGAGCTTAATACGACGAGGGTGCGTTCACAGCACTGCTAGACGTGGACACGTCACAAGGCGGGTTCACAGACCACGTTAGATGTAGAGCGGGCCTGCCAATAACACGCCTTGTACACTAGGAGAGAGCTTAATACGACGAGGGCGCGTTCACAGCACTGCGAGACGTGGACACGTCACAAGGCGGGTTCACAGACCACGTTAGATGTAGAGCGGGCCTGCCAATAACACGCCTTGTACACTAGGAGAGAGCTTAATACGACGAGGGCGCGTTCACAGCACTGCTAGACGTAGACACGTCACAAGGCGGGTTCACAGACCACGTTAGATGTAGAGCGGGCCTGCCAATAACACGCCTTGTACACTAGGAGAGAGCTTAATACGACGAGGGCGCGTTCACAGCACTGCTAGACGTAGACACGTCACAAGGCGGGTTCACAGACCACGTTAGATGTAGAGCGGGCCTGCCAATAACACGCCTTGTACACTAGGAGAGAGCTTAATACGACGAGGGCGCGTTCACAGCACTGCTAGACGTGGACACGTCATAAGGCAGGTTCACAGACCACGTTAGATGTAGAGCGGGCCTGCCAATAACACGCCTTGTACACTAGGAGAGAGCTTAATACGACGAGGGCGCGTTCACAGCACTGCTAGACGTAGACACGTCACAAGGCGGGTTCACAGACCACGTTAGATGTAGAGCGGGCCTGCCAATAACACGCCTTGTACACTAGGAGAGAGCTTAATACGACGAGGGTGCGTTCACAGCACTGCTAGACGTGGACACGTCACAAGGCGGGTTCACAGACCACGTTAGATGTAGAGCGGGCCTGCCAATAACACGCCTTGTACACTAGGTGAGAGCTTAATACGACGAGGGCGCGTTCACAGCACTGCTAGACGTAGACACGTCACAAGGCGGGTTCACAGACCACGTTAGATGTAGAGCGGGCCTGCCAATAACACGCCTTGTACACTAGGAGAGAGCTTAATACGACGAGGGCGCGTTCACAGCACTGCTAGACGTGGACACGTCACAAGGCAGGTTCACAGACCACGTTAGATGTAGAGCGGGCCTGCCAATAACACGCCTTGTACACTAGGAGAGAGCTTAATACGACGAGGCCGCGTTCACAGCACTGCTAGACGTAGACACGTCACAAGGCGGGTTCACAGACCACGTTAGATGTAGAGCGGGCCTGCCAATAACACGCCTTGTACACTAGGAGAGAGCTTAATACGACGAGGGCGCGTTCACAGCACTGCGAGACGTAGACACGTCACAAGGCGGGTTCACAGACCACGTTAGATGTAGAGCGAGCCTGCCAATAACACGCCTTGTACACTAGGAGAGAGCTTAATACGACGAGGGCGCGTTCACAGCACTGCTAGACGTAGACACGTCACAAGGCGGGTTCACAGACCACGTTAGATGTAGAGCGGGCCTGCCAATAACACGCCTTGTACACTAGGCGAGAGCTTAATACGACGAGGGCGCGTTCACAGCACTGCTAGACGTGGACACGTCACAAGGCGGGTTCACAGACCACGTTAGATGTAGAGCGGGCCTGCCAATAACACGCCTTGTACACTAGGAGAGAGCTTAATACGTTCACAGCACTGCTAGACGTAGACACGTCACAAGGCGGGTTCACAGACCACGTTAGATGTAGAGCGGGCCTGCCAATAACACGCCTTGTACTCTAGGAGAGAGCTTAATACGACGAGGGCGCGTTCACAGCACTGCTAGACGTAGACACGTCACAAGGCGGGTTCACAGACCACGTTAGATGTAGAGCGGGCCTGCCAATAACACGCCTTGTACACTAGTAGAGAGCTTAATACGACGAGGGCGCGTTCACAGCACTGCTAGACGTAGACACGTCACAAGGCGGGTTCACAGACCACGTTAGATGTAGAGCGGGCCTGCCAATAACACGCCTTGTACACTAGGAGAGAGCTTAATACGTTCACAGCACTGCTAGACGTGGACACGTCACAAGGCGGGTTCACAGACCACGTTAGATGTAGAGCGGGCCTGCCAATAACACGCCTTGTACACTAGGAGAGAGCTTAATACGACGAGGGCGCGTTCACAGCACTGCTAGACGTAGACACGTCACAAGGCGGGTTCACAGACCACGTTAGATGTAGAGCGGGCCAGCCAATAACACGCCTTGTACACTAGGAGAGAGCTTAATACGACGAGGGCGCGTTCACAGCACTGCTAGACGTGGACACGTCACAAGGCGGGTTCACAGACCACGTTAGATGTAGAGCGGGCCAGCCAATAACACGCCTTGTACACTAGGAGAGAGCTTAATACGACGAGGGCGCGTTCACAGCACTGCTAGATGTAGACACGTCACAAGGCGGGTTCACAGACCACGTTAGATGTAGAGCGGGCCAGCCAATAACACGCCTTGTACACTAGGAGAGAGCTTAATACGACGAGGGCGCGTTCACAGCACTGCTAGACGTAGACACGTCACAAGGCGGGTTCACAGACCACGTTAGATGTAGAGCGGGCCAGCCAATAACACGCCTTGTACACTAGGAGAGAGCTTAATACGACGAGGGCGCGTTCACAGCACTGCTAGACGTGGACACGTCACAAGGCGGGTTCACAGACCACGTTAGATGTAGAGCGGGCCTGCCAATAACACGCCTTGTACACTAGGAGAGAGCTTAATACGTTCACAGCACTGCTAGATGTAGACACGTCACAAAGCGGGTTCACAGACCACGTTAGATGTAGAGCGGGCCTGCCAATAACACGCCTTGTACACTAGGAGAGAGCTTAATACGACGAGGGCGCGTTCACAGCACTGCTAGACGTGGACACGTCACAAGGCGGGTTCACAGACCACGTTAGATGTAGAGCGGGCCTGCCAATAACACGCCTTGTACACTAGGAGAGAGCTTAATACGACGAGGGCGCGTTCACAGCACTGCTAGACGTAGACACGTCACAAGGCGGGTTCACAGACCACGTTAGATGTAGAGCGGGCCTGCCAATAACACGCCTTGTACACTAGGAGAGAGCTTAATACGACGAGGGCGCGTTCACAGCACTGCTAGACGTGGACACGTCACAAGGCAGGTTCACAGACCACGTTAGATGTAGAGCGGGCCTGCCAATAACACGCCTTGTACACTAGGAGAGAGCTTAATACGACGAGGGCGCGTTCACAGCACTGCTAGACGTAGACACGTCACAAGGCGGGTTCACAGACCACGTTAGATGTAGAGCGGGCCTGCCAATAACACGCCTTGTACACTAGGAGAGAGCTTAATACGACGAGGGCGCGTTCACAGCACTGCTAGACGTAGACACGTCACAAGGCGGGTTCACAGACCACGTTAGATGTAGAGCGGGCCTGCCAATAACACGCCTTGTACACTAGGAGAGAGCTTAATACGACGAGGGCGCGTTCACAGCACTGCTAGATGTAGACACGTCACAAGGCGGGTTCACAGACCACGTTAGATGTAGAGCGGGCCTGCCAATAACACGCCTTGTACACTAGGAGAGAGCTTAATACGACGAGGGCGCGTTCACAGCACTGCTAGACGTAGGCACGTCACAAGGCGGGTTCACAGACCACGTTAGATGTAGAGCGGGCCAGCCAATAACACGCCTTGCCACTAGGAGAGAGCTTAATACGACGAGGGCGCGTTCACAGCACTGCGAGACGTGGACACGTCACAAGGCAGGTTCACAGACCACGTTAGATGTAGAGCGGGCCTGCCAATAACACGCCTTGTACACTAGGAGAGAGCTTAATACGACGAGGGCGCGTTCACAGCACTGCTAGACGTGGACACGTCACAAGGCGGGTTCACAGACCACGTTAGATGTAGCGCGGGCCAGCCAATAACACGCCTTGTACACTAGGAGAGAGCTTAATACGACGAGGGCGCGTTCACAGCACTGCTAGACGTGGACACGTCACAAGGCGGGTTCACAGACCACGTTAGATGTAGAGCGGGCCTGCCAATAACACGCCTTGTACACTAGGAGAGAGCTTAATACGACGAGGGCGCGTTCACAGCACTGCTAGACGTAGACACGTCACAAGGCGGGTTCACAGACCACGTTAGATGTAGAGCGGGCCTGCCAATAACACGCCTTGTACACTAGGAGAGAGCTTAATACGACGAGGGCGCGTTCACAGCACTGCTAGACGTGGACACGTCACAAGGCGGGTTCACAGACCACGTTAGATGTAGAGCGGGCCTGCCAATAACACGCCTTGTACACTAGGAGAGAGCTTAATACGACGAGGGCGCGTTCACAGCACTGCTAGACGTAGACACCTCACAAGGCGGGTTCACAGACCACGTTAGATGTAGAGCGGGCCTGCCAATAACACGCCTTGTACACTAGGAGAGAGCTTAATACGACGAGGGCGCGTTCACAGCACTGCTAGACGTGGACACGTCACAAGGCGGGTTCACAGACCACGTTAGATGTAGAGCGGACCTGCCAATAACACGCCTTGTACACTAGGAGAGAGCTTAATACGACGAGGGCGCGTTCACAGCACTGCGAGACGTGGACACGTCACAAGGCGGGTTCACAGACCACGTTAGATGTAGAGCGGGCCTGCCAATAACACGCCTTGTACACTAGGAGAGAGCTTAATACGACGAGGGCGCGTTCACAGCACTGCTAGACGTGGACACGTGACAAGGCAGGTTCACAGACCACGTTAGATGTAGAGCGGGCCTGCCAATAACACGCCTTGTACACTAGGAGAGAGCTTAATACGACGAGGGCGCGTTCACAGCACTGCTAGACGTAGACACGTCACAAGGCGGGTTCACAGACCACGTTAGATGTAGAGCGGGCCTGCCAATAACACGCCTTGTACACTAGGAGAGAGCTTAATACGACGAGGGCGCGTTCACAGCACTGCTAGACGTAGACACGTCACAAGGCGGGTTCACAGACCACGTTAGATGTAGAGCGGGCCTGCCAATAACACGCCTTGTACACTAGGAGAGAGCTTAATACGACGAGGGCGCGTTCACAGCACTGCTAGACGTAGACACGTCACAAGGCGGGTTCACAGACCACGTTAGATGTAGAGCGGGCCTGCCAATAACACGCCTTGTACACTAGGAGAGAGCTTAATACGGCGAGGGCGCGTTCACAGCACTGCTAGACGTAGACACGTCACAAGGCAGGTTCACAGACCACGTTAGATGTAGAGCGGGCCTGCCAATAACACGCCTTGTACACTAGGAGAGTGCTTAATACGACGAGGGCGCGTTCACAGCACTGCTAGACGTAGACACGTCACAAGGCAGGTTCACAGACCACGTTAGATGTTGAGCGGACCCGCCAATAACACGCCTTGTACACTAGGAGAGAGCTTAATACGACGAGGGCGCGTTCACAGCACTGCTAGACGTAGACACGTCACAAGGCAGGTTCACAGACCACGTTAGATGTAGAGCGGGCCTGCCAATAACACGCCTTGTACACTAGGAGAGAGCTTAATACGTTCACAGCACTGCTAGACGTAGACACGTGACAAGGCAGGTTCACAGACCACGTTAGATGTAGAGCGGGCCTGCCAATAACACGCCTTGTACACTAGGAGAGAGCTTAATACGACGAGGGCGCGTTCACAGCACTGCTAGACGTAGACACGTCACAAGGCAGGTTCACAGACCACGTTAGATGTAGAGCGGGCCTGCCAATAACACGCCTTGTACACTAGGAGAGAGCTTAATACGACGAGGGCGCGTTCACAGCACTGCGAGACGTGGACACGTCACAAGGCGGGTTCACAGACCACGTTAGATGTAGAGCGGGCCTGCCAATAACACGCCTTGTACACTAGGAGAGAGCTTAATACGACGAGGGCGCGTTCACAGCACTGCTAGACGTAGACACGTCACAAGGCGGGTTCACAGACCACGTTAGATGTAGAGCGGGCCTGCCAATAACACGCCTTGTACACTAGGAGAGAGCTTAATACGGCGAGGGCGCGTTCACAGCACTGCTAGACGTAGACACGTCACAAGGCAGGTTCACAGACCACGTTAGATGTAGAGCGGGCCTGCCAATAACACGCCTTGTACACTAGGAGAGTGCTTAATACGACGAGGGCGCGTTCACAGCACTGCTAGACGTAGACACGTCACAAGGCAGGTTCACAGACCACGTTAGATGTTGAGCGGACCCGCCAATAACACGCCTTGTACACTAGGAGAGAGCTTAATACGACGAGGGCGCGTTCACAGCACTGCTAGACGTAGACACGTCACAAGGCAGGTTCACAGACCACGTTAGATGTAGAGCGGGCCTGCCAATAACACGCCTTGTACACTAGGAGAGAGCTTAATACGTTCACAGCACTGCTAGACGTAGACACGTGACAAGGCAGGTTCACAGACCACGTTAGATGTAGAGCGGGCCTGCCAATAACACGCCTTGTACACTAGGAGAGAGCTTAATACGACGAGGGCGCGTTCACAGCACTGCTAGACGTAGACACGTCACAAGGCAGGTTCACAGACCACGTTAGATGTAGAGCGGGCCTGCCAATAACACGCCTTGTACACTAGGAGAGAGCTTAATACGACGAGGGCGCGTTCACAGCACTGCGAGACGTGGACACGTCACAAGGCGGGTTCACAGACCACGTTAGATGTAGAGCGGGCCTGCCAATAACACGCCTTGTACACTAGGAGAGAGCTTAATACGATCACAGCACTGCTAGACGTAGACACGTCACAAGGCGGGTTCACAGACCACGTTAGATGTAGAGCGGGCCTGCCAATAACACGCCTTGTACACTAGGAGAGAGCTTAATACGACGAGGGCGCGTTCACAGCACTGCTAGACGTGGACACGTCACAAGGCGGGTTCACAGACCACGTTAGATGTATAGCGGGCCTGCCAATAACACGCCTTGTACACTAGGAGAGAGCTTAATACGACGAGGGCGCGTTCACAGCACTGCTAGACGTGGACACGTCACAAGGCGGGTTCACAGACCACGTTAGATGTAGAGCGGGCCTGCCAATAACACGCCTTGTACACTAGGAGAGAGCTTAATACGACGAGGGCGCGTTCACAGCACTGCGAGACGTAGACACGTCACAAGGCGGGTTCACAGACCACGTTAGATGTAGAGCGGGCCTGCCAATAACACGCCTTGTACACTAGGAGAGAGCTTAATACGACGAGGGCGCGTTCACAGCACTGCTAGACGTGGACACGTCACAAGGCGGGTTCACAGACCACGTTAGATGTAGAGCGGGCCTGCCAATAACACGCCTTGTACACTAGGAGAGAGCTTAATACGATGAGGGTGCGTTCACAGCACTGCTAGACGTAGACACGTCACAAGGCAGGTTCACAGACCACGTTAGATGTAGAGCGGGCCTGCCAATAACACGCCTTGTACACTAGGAGAGAGCTTAATACGACGAGGGCGCGTTCACAGCACTGCTAGACGTGGACACGTCACAAGGCAGGTTCACAGACCACGTTAGATGTAGAGCGGGCCTGCCAATAACACGCCTTGTAAACTAGGAGAGAGCTTAATACGACGAGGGCGCGTTCACAGCACTGCTAGACGTGGACACGTCACAAGGCGGGTTCACAGACCACGTTAGATGTAGAGCGGGCCTGCCAATAACACGCCTTGTAAACTAGGAGAGAGCTTAATACGACGAGGGCGCGTTCACAGCACTGCTAGACGTGGACACGTCACAAGGCAGGTTCACAGACCACGTTAGATGTAGAGCGGGCCTGCCAATAACACGCCTTGTACACTAGGAGAGAGCTTAATACGACGAGGGCGCGTTCACAGCACTGCTAGACGTGGACACGTCACAAGACAGGTTCACAGACCACGTTAGATGTAGAGCGGGCCTGCCAATAACACGCCTTGTACACTAGGAGAGAGCTTAATACGACGAGGGCGCGTTCACAGCACTGCTAGACGTAGACACGTCACAAGGCGGGTTCACAGACCACGTTAGATGTAGAGCGGGCCTGCCAATAACACGCCTTGTACACTAGGAGAGAGCTTAATACGACGAGGGCGCGTTCACAGCACTGCTAGACGTAGACACGTTACAAGGCGGGTTCACAGACCACGTTAGATGTAGAGCGGGCCTGCCAATAACACGCCTTGTACACTAGGAGAGAGCTTAATACGACGAGGGCGCGTTCACAGCACTGCTAGACGTGGACACGTGACAAGGCAGGTTCACAGACCACGTTAGATGTAGAGCGGGCCTGCCAATAACACGCCTTGTACACTAGGAGAGAGCTTAATACGACGAGGGCGCGTTCACAGCACTGCGAGACGTGGACACGTCACAAGGCGGGTTCACAGACCACATTAGATGTAGAGCGGGCCCGCCAATAACACGCCTTGTACACTAGGAGAGAGCTTAATACGACGAGGGCGCGTTCACAGCACTGCTAGACGTAGACACGTCACAAGGCGGGTTCACAGACCACGTTAGATGTAGAGCGGGCCTGCCAATAACACGCCTTGTACACTAGGAGAGAGCTTAATACGACGAGGGCGCGTTCACAGCACTGCTAGACGTAGACACGTCACAAGGCGGGTTCACAGACCACGTTAGATGTAGAGCGGGCCTGCCAATAACACGCCTTGTACACTAGGAGAGAGCTTAATACGACGAGGGCGCGTTCACAGCACTGCTAGACGTAGACACGTCACAAGGCGGGTTCACAGACCACGTTAGATGTAGAGCGGGCCTGCCAATAACACGCCTTGTACACTAGGAGAGAGCTTAATACGATGAGGGCGCGTTCACAGCACTGCTAGACGTAGACACGTGACAAGGCGGGTTCACAGACCACGTTAGATGTAGAGCGGGCCTGCCAATAACACGCCTTGTACACTAGGAGAGAGCTTAATACGATGAGGGCGCGTTCACAGCACTGCTAGACGTAGACACGTCACAAGGCGGGTTCACAGACCACGTTAGATGTAGAGCGGGCCTGCCAATAACACGCCTTGTACACTAGGAGAGAGCTTAATACGACGAGGGCGCGTTCACAGCACTGCTAGACGTAGACACGTCACAAGGCGGGTTCACAGACCACGTTAGATGTAGAGCGGGCCTGCCAATAACACGCCTTGTACACTAGGAGAGAGCTTAATACGACGAGGGCGCGTTCACAGCACTGCTAGACGTGGACACGTCACAAGGCGGGTTCACAGACCACGTTAGATGTAGAGCGGGCCTGCCAATAACACGCCTTGTACACTAGGAGAGAGCTTAATACGACGAGGGCGCGTTCACAGCACTGCTAGATGTAGACACGTCACAAGGCGGGTTCACAGACCACGTTAGATGTAGAGCGGGCCTGCCAATAACACGCCTTGTACACTAGGAGAGAGCTTAATACGACGAGGGCGCGTTCACAGCACTGCGAGACGTGGACACGTCACAAGGCGGGTTCACAGACCACGTTAGATGTAGAGCGGGCCTGCCAATAACACGCCTTGTACACTAGGAGAGAGCTTAATACGACGAGGGCGCGTTCACAGCACTGCTAGACGTAGACACGTCACAAGGCGGGTTCACAGACCACGTTAGATGTAGAGCGGGCCTGCCAATAACACGCCTTGTACTCTAGGAGAGAGCTTAATACGACGAGGCGCGTTCACAGCACTGCTAGACGTAGACACGTCACAAGGCGGGTTCACAGACCACGTTAGATGTAGAGCGGGCCTGCCAATAACACGCCTTGTACACTAGGAGAGAGCTTAATACGACGAGGGCGCGTTCACAGCACTGCTAGACGTAGACACGTCACAAGGCGGGTTCACAGACCACGTTAGATGTAGAGCGGGCCTGCCAATAACACGCCTTGTACACTAGGAGAGAGCTTAATACGTTCACAGCACTGCTAGACGTAGACACGTCACAAGGCGGGTTCACAGACCACATTAGATGTAGAGCGGGCCCGCCAATAACACGCCTTGTACACTAGGAGAGAGCTTAATACGACGAGGTCGCGTTCACAGCACTGCTAGACGTAGACACGTCACAAGGCGGGTTCACAGACCACGTTAGATGTAGAGCGGGCCTGCCAATAACACGCCTTGTACACTAGGAGAGAGCTTAATACGTTCACAGCACTGCTAGACGTAGACACGTCACAAGGCGGGTTCACAGACCACGTTAGATGTAGAGCGGGCCTGCCAATAACACGCCTTGTACACTAGGAGAGAGCTTAATACGACGAGGGCGCGTTCACAGCACTGCTAGACGTAGACACGTCACAAGGCGGGTTCACAGACCACGTTAGATGTAGAGCGGGCCTGCCAATAACACGCCTTGTACACTAGGAGAGAGCTTAATACGACGAGGGCGCGTTCACAGCACTGCTAGACGTGGACACGTCACAAGGCGGGTTCACAGACCACGTTAGATGTAGAGCGGGCCTGCCAATAACACGCCTTGTACACTAGGAGAGAGCTTAATACGACGAGGGCGCGTTCACAGCACTGCTAGATGTAGACACGTCACAAGGCGGGTTCACAGACCACGTTAGATGTAGAGCGGGCCTGCCAATAACACGCCTTGTACACTAGGAGAGAGCTTAATACGACGAGGGCGCGTTCACAGCACTGCGAGACGTGGACACGTCACAAGGCGGGTTCACAGACCACGTTAGATGTAGAGCGGGCCTGCCAATAACACGCCTTGTACACTAGGAGAGAGCTTAATACGACGAGGGCGCGTTCACAGCACTGCTAGACGTAGACACGTCACAAGGCGGGTTCACAGACCACGTTAGATGTAGAGCGGGCCTGCCAATAACACGCCTTGTACACTAGGAGAGAGCTTAATACGACGAGGCGCGTTCACAGCACTGCTAGACGTAGACACGTCACAAGGCGGGTTCACAGACCACGTTAGATGTAGAGCGGGCCTGCCAATAACACGCCTTGTACACTAGGAGAGAGCTTAATACGACGAGGGCGCGTTCACAGCACTGCGAGACGTGGACACGTCACAAGGCGGGTTCACAGACCACGTTAGATGTAGAGCGGGCCTGCCAATAACACGCCTTGTACACTAGGAGAGAGCTTAATACGACGAGGGCGCGTTCACAGCACTGCTAGACGTAGACACGTCACAAGGCGGGTTCACAGACCACGTTAGATGTAGAGCGGGCCTGCCAATAACACGCCTTGTACACTAGGAGAGAGCTTAATACGTTCACAGCACTGCTAGACGTAGACACGTCACAAGGCGGGTTCACAGACCACATTAGATGTAGAGCGGGCCTGCCAATAACACGCCTTGTACACTAGGAGAGAGCTTAATACGATGAGGTCGCGTTCACAGCACTGCTAGACGTAGACACGTTACAAGGCGGGTTCACAGACCACGTTAGATGTAGAGCGGGCCTGCCAATAACACGCCTTGTACACTAGGAGAGAGCTTAATACGACGAGGTCGCGTTCACAGCACTGCTAGACGTAGACACGTCACAAGGCGGGTTCACAGACCACGTTAGATGTAGAGCGGGCCTGCCAATAACACGCCTTGTACTCTAGGAGAGAGCTTAATACGACGAGGCGCGTTCACAGCACTGCTAGACGTAGACACGTCACAAGCGGGTTCACAGACCACGTTAGATGTAGCGCGGGCCAGCCAATAACACGCCTTGTACACTAGGAGAGAGCTTAATACGACGAGGGCGCGTTCACAGCACTGCTAGACGTGGACACGTCACAAGGCGGGTTCACAGACCACGTTAGATGTAGAGCGGGCCTGCCAATAACACGCCTTGTACACTAGGAGAGAGCTTAATACGTTCACAGCACTGCTAGACGTGGACACGTCACAAGGCAGGTTCACAGACCACGTTAGATGTAGAGCGGGCCTGCCAATAACACGCCTTGTACACTAGGAGAGAGCTTAATACGACGAGGGCGCGTTCACAGCACTGCTAGATGTAGACACGTCACAAGGCGGGTTCACAGACCACGTTAGATGTAGAGCGGGCCTGCCAATAACACGCCTTGTACACTAGGAGAGAGCTTAATACGACGAGGGCGCGTTCACAGCACTGCTAGACGTGGACACGTCACAAGGCGGGTTCACAGACCACGTTAGATGTAGAGCGGGCCTGCCAATAACACGCCTTGTACACTAGGAGAGAGCTTAATACGACGAGGGCGCGTTCACAGCACTGCTAGACGTAGACACGTTACAAGGCGGGTTCACAGACCACGTTAGATGTAGAGCGGGCCTGCCAATAACACGCCTTGTACACTAGGAGAGAGCTTAATACGACGAGGGCGCGTTCACAGCACTGCTAGATGTAGACACGTCACAAGGCGGGTTCACAGACCACGTTAGATGTAGAGCGGGCCTGCCAATAACACGCCTTGTACACTAGGAGCGAGCTTAATACGACGAGGGCGCGTTCACAGCACTGCTAGACGTGGACACGTCACAAGGCGGGTTCACAGACCACGTTAGATGTAGAGCGGGCCTGCCAATAACACGCCTTGTACACTAGGAGCGAGCTTAATACGACGAGGGCGCGTTCACAGCACTGCTAGATGTAGACACGTCACAAGGCGGGTTCACAGACCACGTTAGATGTAGAGCGGGCCTGCCAATAACACGCCTTGTACACTAGGAGAGAGCTTAATACGACGAGGGCGCGTTCACAGCACTGCTAGACGTAGACACGTCACAAGGCGGGTTCACAGACCACGTTAGATGTAGAGCGGGCCTGCCAATAACACGCCTTGTACACTAGGAGAGAGCTTAATACGTTCACAGCACTGCTAGACGTGGACACGTCACAAGGCGGGTTCACAGACCACGTTAGATGTAGAGCGGGCCTGCCAATAACACGCCTTGTACACTAGGAGAGAGCTTAATACGTTCACAGCACTGCTAGATGTAGACACGTCACAAGGCGGGTTCACAGACCACGTTAGATGTAGAGCGGGCCTGCCAATAACACGCCTTGTACACTAGGAGAGAGCTTAATACGTTCACAGCACTGCTAGACGTGGACACGTCACAAGGCGGGTTCACAGACCACGTTAGATGTAGAGCGGGCCTGCCAATAACACGCCTTGTACACTAGGAGAGAGCTTAATACGACGAGGGCGCGTTCACAGCACTGCTAGACGTGGACACGTCACAAGGCGGGTTCACAGACCACGTTAGATGTAGAGCGGGCCTGCCAATAACACGCCTTGTACACTAGGAGAGAGCTTAATACGTTCACAGCACTGCTAGATGTAGACACGTCACAAGGCGGGTTCACAGACCACGTTAGATGTAGAGCGGGCCTGCCAATAACACGCCTTGTACACTAGGAGAGAGCTTAATACGTTCACAGCACTGCTAGACGTGGACACGTCACAAGGCGGGTTCACAGACCACGTTAGATGTAGAGCGGGCCTGCCAATAACACGCCTTGTACACTAGGAGAGAGCTTAATACGACGAGGGCGCGTTCAAAGCACTGCTAGACGTAGACACGTCACAAGGCGGGTTCACAGACCACGTTAGATGTAGAGCGGGCCTGCCAATAACACGCCTTGTACACTAGGAGAGAGCTTAATACGACGAGGGCGCGTTCACAGCACTGCTAGACGTAGACACGTGACAAGGCGGGTTCACAGACCACGTTAGATGTAGAGCGGGCCTGCCAATAACACGCCTTGTACACTAGGAGAGAGCTTAATACGACGAGGGCGCGTTCACAGCACTGCTAGACGTGGACACGTCACAAGGCGGGTTCACAGACCACGTTAGATGTAGAGCGGGCCTGCCAATAACACGCCTTGTACACTAGGAGAGAGCTTAATACGATGAGGGCGCGTTCACAGCACTGCTAGACGTAGACACGTCACAAGGCGGGTTCACAGACCACGTTAGATGTAGAGCGGGCCTGCCAATAACACGCCTTGTACACTAGGAGAGAGCTTAATACGACGAGGGCGCGTTCACAGCACTGCTAGACGTAGACACGTCACAAGGCGGGTTCACAGACCACGTTAGATGTAGAGCGGGCCTGCCAATAACACGCCTTGTACACTAGGAGAGAGCTTAATACGACGAGGGCGCGTTCACAGCACTGCTAGACGTGGACACGTCACAAGGCGGGTTCACAGACCACGTTAGATGTAGAGCGGGCCTGCCAATAACACGCCTTGTACACTAGGAGCGAGCTTAATACGACGAGGGCGCGTTCACAGCACTGCTAGACGTAGACACGTCACAAGGCGGGTTCACAGACCACGTTAGATGTAGAGCGGGCCTGCCAATAACACGCCTTGTACACTAGGAGAGAGCTTAATACGTTCACAGCACTGCTAGACGTAGACACGTGACAAGGCAGGTTCACAGACCACGTTAGATGTAGAGCGGGCCTGCCAATAACACGCCTTGTACACTAGGAGAGAGCTTAATACGACGAGGGCGCGTTCACAGCACTGCTAGACGTGGACACGTGACAAGGCAGGTTCACAGACCACGTTAGATGTAGAGCGGGCCTGCCAATAACACGCCTTGTACACTAGGAGAGAGCTTAATACGACGAGGGCGCGTTCACAGCACTGCTAGACGTAGACACGTCACAAGGCGGGTTCACAGACCACGTTAGATGTAGAGCGGGCCTGCCAATAACACGCCTTGTACACTAGGAGAGAGCTTAATACGACGAGGGCGCGTTCACAGCACTGCTAGACGTAGACACGTCACAAGGCGGGTTCACAGACCACGTTAGATGTAGAGCGGGCCTGCCAATAACACGCCTTGTACACTAGGAGAGAGCTTAATACGACGAGGGCGCGTTCACAGCACTGCTAGACGTGGACACGTCACAAGGCGGGTTCACAGACCACGTTAGATGTAGAGCGAGCCTGCCAATAACACGCCTTGTACACTAGGAGAGAGCTTAATACGACGAGGGCGCGTTCACAGCACTGCTAGACGTGGACACGTCACAAGGCAGGTTCACAGACCACGTTAGATGTAGAGCGGGCCTGCCAATAACACGCCTTGTACACTAGGAGAGAGCTTAATACGACGAGGGCGCGTTCACAGCACTGCTAGACGTAGACACGTCACAAGGCAGGTTCACAGACCACGTTAGATGTAGAGCGGGCCTGCCAATAACACGCCTTGTACACTAGGAGAGAGCTTAATACGACGAGGGCGCGTTCACAGCACTGCTAGACGTGGACACGTCACAAGGCGGGTTCACAGACCACGTTAGATGTAGAGCGGGCCTGCCAATAACACGCCTTGTACACTAGGAGAGAGCTTAATACGACGAGGGCGCGTTCACAGCACTGCTAGACGTGGACACGTGACAAGGCAGGTTCACAGACCACGTTAGATGTAGAGCGGGCCTGCCAATAACACGCCTTGTACACTAGGAGAGAGCTTAATACGTTCACAGCACTGCTAGACGTGGACACGTCACAAGGCGGGTTCACAGACCACGTTAGATGTAGAGCGGGCCTGCCAATAACACGCCTTGTACACTAGTAGAGAGCTTAATACGATGATGGCGCGTTCACAGCACTGCTAGATGTAGACACGTCACAAGGCGGGTTCACAGACCACGTTAGATGTAGAGCGGGCCTGCCAATAACACGCCTTGTACACTAGGAGAGAGCTTAATACGATGAGGGCGCGTTCACAGCACTGCTAGACGTGGACACGTCACAAGGCAGGTTCACAGACCACGTTAGATGTAGAGCGGGCCTGCCAATAACACGCCTTGTACACTAGGAGCGAGCTTAATACGACGAGGGCGCGTTCACAGCACTGCTAGACGTGGACACGTCACAAGGCAGGTTCACAGACCACGTTAGATGTAGAGCGGGCCTGCCAATAACACGCCTTGTACACTAGGTGAGAGCTTAATACGACGAGGGTGCGTTCACAGCACTGCTAGACGTAGACACGTCACAAGGCGGGTTCACAGACCACGTTAGATGTAGAGCGGGCCTGCCAATAACACGCCTTGTACACTAGGAGAGAGCTTAATACGACGAGGGTGCGTTCACAGCACTGCTAGACGTAGACACGTTACAAGGCAGGTTCACAGACCACGTTAGATGTGGAGCGGGCCTGCCAATAACACGCCTTGTACACTAGGAGAGAGCTTAATACGACGAGGGCGCGTTCACAGCACTGCTAGACGTGGACACGTCACAAGGCAGGTTCACAGACCACGTTAGATGTAGAGCGGGCCTGCCAATAACACGCCTTGTACACTAGTAGAGAGCTTAATACGATGATGGCGCGTTCACAGCACTGCTAGATGTAGACACGTCACAAGGCGGGTTCACAGACCACGTTAGATGTAGAGCGGGCCTGCCAATAACACGCCTTGTACACTAGGAGAGAGCTTAATACGATGAGGGCGCGTTCACAGCACTGCTAGACGTGGACACGTCACAAGGCAGGTTCACAGACCACGTTAGATGTAGAGCGGGCCTGCCAATAACACGCCTTGTACACTAGGAGCGAGCTTAATACGACGAGGGCGCGTTCACAGCACTGCTAGACGTGGACACGTCACAAGGCAGGTTCACAGACCACGTTAGATGTAGAGCGGGCCTGCCAATAACACGCCTTGTACACTAGGAGAGAGCTTAATACGTTCACAGCACTGCTAGACGTAGACACGTCACAAGGCGGGTTCACAGACCACGTTAGATGTAGAGCGGGCCTGCCAATAACACGCCTTGTACACTAGGAGAGAGCTTAATACGACGAGGGCGCGTTCACAGCACTGCTAGACGTAGACACGTCACAAGGCGGGTTCACAGACCACGTTAGATGTAGAGCGGGCCTGCCAATAACACGCCTTGTACACTAGGAGAGAGCTTAATACGACGAGGGCGCGTTCACAGCACTGCTAGACGTGGACACCTCACAAGGCGGGTTCACAGACCACGTTAGATGTAGAGCGGGCCTGCCAATAACACGCCTTGTACACTAGGAGAGAGCTTAATACGACGAGGGCGCGTTCACAGCACTGCTAGACGTAGACACGTCACAAGGCGGGTTCACAGACCACGTTAGATGTAGAGCGGGCCTGCCAATAACACGCCTTGTACACTAGGAGAGAGCTTAATACGACGAGGGCGCGTTCACAGCACTGCTAGACGTAGACACGTCACAAGGCGGGTTCACAGACCACGTTAGATGTAGAGCGAGCCTGCCAATAACACGCCTTGTACACTAGGAGAGAGCTTAATACGACGAGGGCGCGTTCACAGCACTGCTAGACGTAGACACGTGACAAGGCGGGTTCACAGACCACGTTAGATGTAGAGCGGGCCTGCCAATAACACGCCTTGTACACTAGGAGAGAGCTTAATACGACGAGGGCGCGTTCACAGCACTGCTAGACGTGGACACGTCACAAGGCGGGTTCACAGACCACGTTAGATGTAGAGCGGGCCTGCCAATAACACGCCTTGTACACTAGGAGAGAGCTTAATACGACGAGGGCGCGTTCACAGCACTGCTAGACGTAGACACGTCACAAGGCGGGTTCACAGACCACGTTAGATGTAGAGCGGGCCTGCCAATAACACGCCTTGTACACTAGGAGAGAGCTTAATACGACGAGGGCGTGTTCACAGCACTGCTAGATGTAGACACGTCACAAGGCGGGTTCACAGACCACGTTAGATGTAGAGCGGGCCTGCCAATAACACGCCTTGTACACTAGGAGAGAGCTTAATACGACGAGGGCGCGTTCACAGCACTGCTAGACGTAGACACGTCACAAGGCGGGTTCACAGACCACGTTAGATGTAGAGCGGGCCTGCCAATAACACGCCTTGTACACTAGGAGAGAGCTTAATACGACGAGGGCGCGTTCACAGCACTGCTAGACGTAGACACGTCACAAGGCGGGTTCACAGACCACGTTAGATGTAGAGCGGGCCTGCCAATAACACGCCTTGTACACTAGGAGAGAGCTTAATACGACGAGGGCGCGTTCACAGCACTGCTAGACGTGGACACGTCACAAGGCAGGTTCACAGACCACGTTAGATGTAGAGCGGGCCTGCCAATAACACGCCTTGTACACTAGGAGAGAGCTTAATACGACGAGGGCGCGTTCACAGCACTGCTAGACGTAGACACGTCACAAGGCAGGTTCACAGACCACGTTAGATGTAGAGCGGGCCTGCCAATAACACGCCTTGTACACTAGGAGCGAGCTTAATACGACGAGGGCGCGTTCACAGCACTGCTAGACGTGGACACGTCACAAGGCGGGTTCACAGACCACGTTAGATGTAGAGCGGGCCTGCCAATAACACGCCTTGTACACTAGGAGAGAGCTTAATACGACGAGGGCGCGTTCACAGCACTGCTAGACGTAGACACGTCACAAGGCGGGTTCACAGACCACGTTAGATGTAGAGCGGGCCTGCCAATAACACGCCTTGTACACTAGGAGAGAGCTTAATACGACGAGGGCGCGTTCACAGCACTGCTAGACGTGGACACGTCACAAGGCGGGTTCACAGACCACGTTAGATGTAGAGCGGGCCAGCCAATAACACGCCTTGTACACTAGGAGAGAGCTTAATACGACGAGGCCGCGTTCACAGCACTGCTAGACGTGGACACGTGACAAGGCAGGTTCACAGACCACGTTAGATGTAGCGCGGGCCAGCCAATAACACGCCTTGTACACTAGGAGAGAGCTTAATACGACGAGGGCGCGTTCACAGCACTGCTAGACGTGGACACGTCACAAGGCGGGTTCACAGACCACGTTAGATGTAGAGCGGGCCAGCCAATAACACGCCTTGTACACTAGGAGAGAGCTTAATACGACGAGGGCGCGTTCACAGCACTGCTAGACGTGGACACGTCACAAGGCGGGTTCACAGACCACGTTAGATGTAGAGCGGGCCTGCCAATAACACGCCTTGTACACTAGGAGAGAGCTTAATACGACGAGGGCGCGTTCACAGCACTGCTAGACGTAGACACGTCACAAGGCGGGTTCACAGACCACGTTAGATGTAGAGCGGGCCAGCCAATAACACGCCTTGTACACTAGGAGCGAGCTTAATACGACGAGGGCGCGTTCACAGCACTGCTAGACGTGGACACGTCACAAGGCGGGTTCACAGACCACGTTAGATGTAGAGCGGGCCTGCCAATAACACGCCTTGTACACTAGGAGAGAGCTTAATACGTTCACAGCACTGCTAGACGTAGACACGTCACAAGGCGGGTTCACAGACCACGTTAGATGTAGAGCGGGCCTGCCAATAACACGCCTTGTACACTAGGAGAGAGCTTAATACGACGAGGGCGCGTTCACAGCACTGCTAGACGTAGACACGTCACAATCGGGCTCACAGACCACGTTAGATGTAGAGCGGGCCTGCCAATAACACGCCTTGTACACTAGGAGAGAGCTTAATACGTTCACAGCACTGCTAGACGTAGACACGTCACAAGGCGGGTTCACAGACCACGTTAGATGTAGAGCGGGCCTGCCAATAACACGCCTTGTACTCTAGGAGAGAGCTTAATACGACGAGGGCGCGTTCACAGCACTGCGAGACGTAGACACGTCACAAGGCGGGTTCACAGACCACGTTAGATGTGGAGCGGGCCTGCCAATAACACGCCTTGTACACTAGGAGAGAGCTTAATACGACGAGGGCGCGTTCACAGCACTGCTAGACGTAGACACGTCACAATCGGGCTCACAGCACTGAGTTACGTATACACGTCCGCCAACCATATTCTTTCTCCGACGTCTTTGCTATCGGCGAGCTCCTCTCTTCCAACAACCTCTTTGTTAAACACTATTCCAGTCGAAGCAGGGACTTTATTCTTAATCTGGCGATAATGGTAAGAGTTTTGGTTCAAACTCTTTGCTCTCCCGGCTACCATGACCACCGATTTCTTCTTGGTAACTTCTTTGCTCGGAACAAAGTTGGAAGTAAGAGGCTCATTTTTAATCCAACCGTGATGGGAGGTTCTGATTTAATTTAATCCGTTTACGTTTTAAGCCGTTATGAATTTAAAAGGTTTCTCGCGCTCGACTCGATTCTCGATCGAGTTGGTCGCGATTGTCATGGGTCGAAACAAGAACGAGACTAGTCGGGATCACGTGATGTGATGTCATTGCAATACATAATAACTTAACGGTTGACAATGCACGCGTCCATTTCGCGCTTGAGCGAGCAGATAATGGCGCCTACTGGACACGCACGATGCGGTGACGTGACGGGGGGAGGGTGGCTGCCATCACGATCACGCACGCACGCACGCACGCACAATGCGGTGACGTGGCGGGGGGAGGGTGGCTGCCATCACGATCACGCACGCATGCACGCACGCACAATGCGGTGACGTGGCGGGGGAGGGGGGGGGCTGCCATCACGATCACGCACGCATGCACGCACGATGCGGTGACGTGACGGGGGGAGGGTGGCTGCCATCACGATCACGCACGCATGCACGCACGCACGATGCGGTGACGTGGCGGGGGGAGGGTGGCTGCCATCACGATCACGCACGCACGCACGCACGATGCGGTGACGTGACGGGGGGAGGGTGGCTGCCATCACGATCACGCACGCATGCACGCACGCACGATGCGGTGACGTGACGGGGGGAGGGTGGCTGCCATCACGATCACGCACGCATGCACGCACGCACGATGCGGTGACGTGACGGGGGGAGGGTGGCTGCCATCACGATCACGCACGCATGCACGCACGCACGCACAATGCGGTGACGTGGCGGGGGAGGGGGGGGGCTGCCATCACGATCACGCACGCATGCACGCACGATGCGGTGACGTGGCGGGGGAGGGGGGCTGCCATCACGATCACGCACGCACGCACGCACGATGCGGTGACGTGACGGGGGGAGGGTGGCTGCCATCACGATCACGCACGCATGCACGCACGCACAATGCGGTGACGTGGCGGGTGGAGGGTTGCTGCCATCACGATCACGCACGCATGCACGCACGCACAATGCGGTGACGTGGCGGGGGAGGGGGGGGGCTGCCATCACGATCACGCACGCATGCACGCACGATGCGGTGACGTGGCGGGGGGAGGGTGGCTGCCATCACGATCACGCACGCATGCACGCACGCACGCACGATGCGGTGACGTGGCGGGGGGAGGGTGGCTGCCATCACGATCACGCACGCATGGACGCATGCACGCACGATGCGGTGACGTGACGGGGGGAGGGTGGCTGCCATCACGATCACGCACGCATGCACGCACGATGCGGTGACGTGACGGGGGGAGGGTGGCTGCCATCACGATCACGCACGCATGGACGCATGCACGCACGATGCGGTGACGTGACGGGGGGAGGGTGGCTGCCATCACGATCACGCACGCACGCACGCACGATGCGGTGACGTGACGGGGGGAGGGTGGCTGCCATCACGATCACGCACGCATGCACGCATGCACGCACGATGCGGTGACGTGACGGGGGAGGGTGGCTGCCATCACGATCACGCACGCACGCACGCACAATGCGGTGACGTGGCGGGGGGAGGGTGGCTGCCATCACGATCACGCACGCATGCACGCATGCACGCACGATGCGGTGACGTGGCGGGGGAGGGTGGCTGCCATCACGATAACGCACGCATGCACGCACGCACGATGCGGTGACGTGACGGGGGGAGGGTGGCTGCCATCACGATCACGCACGCATGCACGCACGCACGATGCGGTGACGTGACGGGGGGAGGGTGGCTGCCATCACGATCACGCACGCACGCACGCACGATGCGGTGACGTGACGGGGGGAGGGTGGCTGCCATCACGATCACGCACGCATGCACGCACGCACGATGCGGTGACGTGACGGGGGGAGGGTGGCTGCCATCACGATCACGCACGCATGCACGCACGCACGATGCGGTGACGTGACGGGGGGAGGGTGGCTGCCATCACGATCACGCACGCATGCACGCACGCACGCACGATGCGGTGACGTGGCGGGGGGAGGGTGGCTGCCATCACGATCACGCACGCATGCACGCACGCACGATGCGGTGACGTGGCGGGGGAGGGGGGCTGCCATCACGATCACGCACGCATGCACGCACGCACGCACGATGCGGTGACGTGGCGGGGGGAGGGTGGCTGCCATCACGATCACAGTAGTCGAACAAAAGGCGTTTCTATGTTTTAGGCTATTGCGACTAACTGGTCATCCCCCTATCAATGTTTCCATCAACAGAGCTTGTGAAGATGAACCTTTAAAGGTTCTTACAGAACGTTATGAACAACATTAGACCACGCACCATATGCCCTCAATATTACGTTTTACGTTCGCGATACTTTGTCTTAATTTTAGCGAGCAAGATAAATGTGTGGGTTCATATTTTTAATATTGCGTTATTCCGTTATCACACAATTTTTCATGCGATATAAGGTGTGTAAAATCGTATATTTTCTGAAGTTTTTTCCAGCATGATTTTCTTTCGAGCTCCGGTACAAAGCACTCATTTGAACCGGTACACGAAACGATTCATACACCGGAAACTGTCGAAGGTAATAGTTCTTCAAACTTAATCGCATAAATTAACGGTGTAATAATGCAATATACAAATGTGATCCTTCAGACATTTATCGTGGTCACAAAAGCTAGGACAGACTATGAATGTAAAATCCAATATTAGGGGTATATACCCCGACCAAAATGTTTTTTAGTTTAGTCTTGAACATTTTGTAGGACTTCGCTCTTTACAAGTATATTTTCATTGATGTCATAACGGAATGAAAAACTATAATGTTTTCGGTAATTTTGTTTTCATTTTTCATTTAAATCCCTTCTAGTAAGATTCCATGTAAAATATCTAAGTTAATTAATTCTGCTAGAATCTAAAATCTAATATGCGTTGCTATTTTAACATGTCCTTATCAGCTGCTTGTAAATCTAACCCCACTACACTGGCGGCCGTGAGTCTGGCCCACGCACACGCACACGCACACGCACGGAGGGATGAATGTCCAATATATCTCCCCCGCTGTGATAAGCTGTCGACCGGCGCCCGGGGTCGCGTCACTTTTCACTGGAGGCGCTGATAAAATATTCCACGAGAGAGAAACGGAAGCTTTTAAACTAAAACGCGCTTTTCTTTCGACGGACCACGTTTAACAGCCGTCACGTGATCACTCGCCCGGCGTACGTATCCTACACACAGACGGAGCCCCATTGGTGGAGGTTCTCTATGGTTGTTGAACTATAGGAGCTTCGTCGAGATCTGAGCTCATTGGCTTTTGAAGGTGGAGGTTCTCCAGATGGCGGTGGAACAAAGAGCTTTGTCGAGATCTGAGTTCATTTGCTGGCGAAGCTGGAGGTTCTCTAGATGACTAAAAGTCCACGCTACAATGCTTGCAGTAGGTCAACCGTTGCAGTGGGTTGAGCTTTTTTGTCTCGTCACTTTCAAGTTAATCCTTCTTTACCATTGTACTTTTCTCTACTACTTATTATTGAGCTCTTTGCTGAGTTCTCCATCAATTCATCTTTCTCAATTCTTTGACATAACTTTTGTGGCGTTGTGATTGTGGTGTGAAAATTGAGTTTCGTTCTTTTCCGTGATTTCTTTTCTACTGGTCGATGTGAGCTCTTGCGATTATGAACTATTTGATAGCTCGCGCTAACTTCCGAGCTGCCATTTTGTGAGAAACGATCGCCTTTCGTGCAAGGTAACTTCTTTTTGTTATGTTCTTTTAGTTAATTGGTGTCGTTGCCGAGCTACTTGTTGCGATGTTGTGTGTTGTGCCCTCTGACCCTTGAGTAGCGGTAACAAGCCATTAGCAACCCTCGCTATGCCTTCGTGCAGGAGCCACCAAGCTCTTTGTCAGAGATAACTTTGTGCGCTCTTTGCTACGTCGTGTTTCCGAGCACTTTGTCCGGCCCGCCCGGCGCTGTTGCCAAGTTTTCACGCAACACCCGACATCAACGCGGCCAATATCGCCGACAAGGACTGACCGACATTCGGCTGGGGGGGGGGGGGGGGGGGGGGAGGGGACGTGATTTGAAAGCAAACATTGGCCTCGCAACATTGAAGACTACATCTTATGCATTCCGTATACGAAACATATTAGCATAGGTTGCAGACAGAACCCTTTAGCCTTGACCTTGGGTAGGATGATGTCATTCAAACACATACGCTGGTTCCAATACAAGCCCAGGGTTCGTTTCCCGGTCCGAGCTGGCGTTTTGTACCTTCTGGATCTCAGTATGTGACACTGGGACAGTAACTAATGACCTTCTTATAGCTTTGCTGGGATTGTCGTTGGTGGGAGTCGAGCACGCGACCGCTGGAGCTAGTCTCGGTTGTTACCGCTGAGCCACAGCTGTCGGGTGTTGATGCAACCATTCCTTATCAACATTGCAAAGACTAGGCCTACCTCGTATCTTTTCTTTTCCCCGCTGTTGTTATCTCTCACTCTCTCTCTCACTCACTCTCACTCCGTTCTCCGGTTTAAATATCCCATTCTCCGTTAATTAAACTCTTCGCCGTGAGCGATGCGCTGAATTACGTTGATTAACTGCAGAAATGTTAACTATTCCCGCTTAATCTCCGCGCGCTAAGCTTGATATGCACGGACTGCGATACGACTGAAGGGGCTACGTTGATACGGTCTTCGGTCATGAGAATCCCATCCTTTAGGGTTGTCGGGGGCGGGAATCGAACCCACGATCTCCCGTGGTGTCATCCAAAGCCACGTTTGATAGGTAACTCAATCCGTAGAAGCTTATCTGCATTTCATTGTCTTCGTACAAATGGCTTCGCAAGTCGTGGCAACATTTGCTATGAATGTTTCGTGTGTTGGTAGTTTGGTAATCGCTTGGAAGTGTCAACGCTGATGTGGTTAGAGGTGCCTCCTACACCTCACTACTCTGCATGGTGGGGTCTCTCAGTGCGTTCATGTACTCTCATGTACTCTCATGTACTCTCAAGTACTCTCAAGTACGTTGACTTGAATAGCACACCTAGAAGGCAGTGCATTTATTCTACGACCCATCTCGTGATCAAGTTGTTTCAATCGATAGTCGAGTCGAGAGATCCGGTAGCTGATTCCAGTGGCGCTTTCTTCGAGTATGTTACTTTTAACATTATAGCAGCTTGTACCGCAAATGGTTCTTTTTATAAACTATTTTAATTACAAAGTTTCTCAGCCAAGGCTAAAAGAATCAAGGAGATTTTATGATTTGAGCAATCTAGAGTTGGAAAGATTATCGTCCAAGTTTCTTAAACATGCGCAGAAGAAAATGAGTGTCTGTTTTTAAACTATGATAATCACGTGTGGTAAGTGCAATTGCACTCAAGTTGTTCAAAAAATTCCGGTTACAAAGAAATTCCAATTCCCTCTCCAACCCTCTAACGGTTCCAGAAGAAAGTGGTAACAAGCCTGTTTCGTCACTGAGCTGCCCCCCCCCCCCCCCCCCCCCCCCCGCCCACCCGCACGCAGCAAAGTCCGTTTGAATTTCCATCAGACGAAATACACGCAGGATCTTAATCCAATTGTTTTTTCACAAACTCAGCGTTTGAAAGATATATTTCTTGGAACTTAAAAAGCAGTTCCTTTTAATTAATTGGGGATGAATTTCGTGTAATTGTGTACGATTTTAAGGGCCCGCAGACGGAGGAAATTAATTAAACTAATTATAAAATTTGAATCCACAGACAGTTGTTTTCTTATTTAGTTTTTCCGCTTTACCGAGTTTTGAAATTGTTCTCCCTCACAGCCTTAGCGATGTTGCGTCCAAGTCAGCTGGCTTTACAAGGCGGCGCCTCAGCGCCATCTCAACTGACAGACTTGCACGACATGGCGGCGGTGTCTCAACCGACCAATCAGAAGCCTCGTGTTCTCAATACGATCACAGCCTTAGCGATGTTGCGTCCAAGTCAGCTGGCTTTACAAGGCGGTGCCATCTCAACTAACAGACTTGCACGACATGGCGGCGGTGTCTCAACCGACCAATCAGAAGCCTCGTGTTCTCAATACGATCACAGCCTTAGCGATTTTGCGTCCAAGTCAGCTGGCTTTACAAGGCGGTGTCTCAACCGACCAATCAGAAGCCTCGTGTTCTCAATACGATCACAGCCCTAGCGATGTTGCGTCCAAGTCAGCTGGCTTTACAAGGCGCGCCCTCAGCGCCCAACATATATCCGAGCAAAGCAAAGTGCTGCGTCGTATGAAACCAGACTGGAGGTTTTACTAAACTCTGTCTTATTACACGTCCAACTTCCGTCAACTTATAAGATTAGATTCAGTAAGTTGAACGGAAGTTGATGCGAACAGTGAATACCTATTTAGACGGGCAGTCGAATTGGACAAACATTTGGAAGTCACGACACAAAGAAAGAAGGCAGTAGTTTGGAGAAATGGAGAAAACTTTGTAGGAAGACCATTGCCCACTGCCCACTGTGAGGGCAGATGTACTGATAGTTTCCCCTGCTAAGAATCTTTTCCGGTACATCTATATCGATTATTGATCATCACTGAGAATTGATCGGTCACACATACACTAATTTTTTGTTAAACGGGAAGTTTTTTTTTGAGGATAATTTAATTTAAATTTTCTTTTTGGCATTGTCGCGATGAGTTAAAGTGGGTTTTACACGAGTCAACAATAAAACCCAGGACTTAAATCCGGGACATTCAAATGTTCTTCAAAAATTTTCAGGTCGCCGTTCGCAAACCGCGGGGTAGATCTGCAAGTCTTGTTGAAAAAAAAGTTATATTTATATCTTTGTGATTGTGTTCACTATATCTGTGACAACAATGTGTTCTTTTTCTTCCAGGTAAGACGCTTTCATCCCATGCAGTTACGTCACAGGGCTCAGCGAGACGGGCAAAGGTAAAGTCGTTCCTCAGTAACCTTGTGTAAGCTGACGTCATAGATGAGTGAGACATTGGCCAACCAAATGTCGGTATAGGAAGAAGCCACCCGCTGATTGGTTCTGACTCGCTCATCTACGACGTCAGCCTTCACAAGGTTGCCATTGGTCGGCTACAGCTGCAGCACAAGTCACGGACTGAAGGCGCGGGCAGAGACTTAATTGGGGCTTAAGACGATCAAGTCGGAGCCTCGAGTTAGAACAACATTCGAACAAAAACTCGAGTAAAGGAAATGGGATTAAAAGGCTCGAGCTGGCTTTTGTTCCATTGAGCATCTGCGTCCATTGTTTGCCTGCATTGTGTCGGCCAAGTAGTAGCACTGTGCTCTCGACTCTATCCCCCTAGCGGTGATCCGGTTGAGTCACGTTCTACCAAATGGTGGCGCGCTATTGTGGAATTAAATGTAAAAGGAAACTTCACGCTCGTAATTAATTAATCGCGAGTATAGAAAATATAGTTTGGATTTTCTTTGATAATGGGAGAGATAATCTTTGATTCGAGCATGAACCCTGTGGCCGCTAGGCGCGCTAGTGTCGTGTGGTAGCTAGGGCTATCGTGACGTAGCTGTAGACTGATAGCACGCAAACACGCTTACACACGTAACGTCGGCTTATCGCGCCCATTAGCCGAGCAAGGGGCTGTTTGCACGAGAGCGTTATTTATTATGTCGTCCGTGTTGACGCAACCTTGTTAAATCGCGTTGTAATTGGTGCAAACATTTGTGTCGTTACAGTGTGAACATGTTTTTACACAGTGTATAAACTATTCGTGTTGCGTCGAGAGCAAACATGAGTGTATTGATGTACTCAGCCGCGTGTTTCGGGGCCGCTCTAGATCGCTCGTCAGACGGCCGTGACGAGCCTGACGAGTGGACCCTGAGCGGCCCTGAGCAAACATGAGTGTATTGATGTACTCAGCCGTGTTGGTCCGCGCGTTTCGGGGCCGCTCTAGACCGCTCGTCAGGCGACCGTGACGAGCCTGACGAGTGGACCCTGAGCGGCCCTGAGCAAACATGAGTGTATTGATGTACTCAGCCGCGTGTTTCGGGGCCGCTCTAGACCGCTCGTCAGGCGACCGTGACGAGTCTGACGAGTGGACCCTGAGCGGCCCCGAAATACCCAAACATGAGAATAGCCCGAAGATTGTCGACAAGTTTCTCCACTCCTGACTGACGAAAACGATGGAAAAAGCCATCATTAAAAGTAAATACGGTATAGTATAGCCTGTTCGCTGAGCTAAATATGAATGTTTGGGTGTTGAGACTATGGCACGGCCGCTTCGCCGAGCCCAGGTGGCGATGTGGAGGGGGGGGAGGATCTGCAACAGCAACAGCTATTTCTTGACTTGATATAATGCGAGACACTTGTTTAATATATAGCTTATTCTTTGAGCTCTTAGAAATACATTTCTGTCGGCAAAGATAAATGTATTCAAACGTATTTTAATCTCGAGTTGAGTTATTTGTGGGAAGTCGTTTGGAATGATTGCGTTCCCGGCTACGTAAGTCCAATACGTGACGTCAGAGCAGCGGGCTGTGGCTACGTGTGGTTTAGTAAGGCCGCCATCTTCTCAACAGACGGGTTTGAACACGTTCAGTGGACATGAGAAGCAGTCACAGGAGACTTCTCCGCAGAGCTTAAAGTAAATTGATGCATACTTAGTTCTGATTCCCAGGCCAATTAGATCAAAACTAGCGCAAACTGAAAATAAACACAATCTTGTAAGTAACATTGTGGGATAGTTTTGTCTGGACCTGCGAGATCTCGTTAATCTCGTTATGAGTTCTGCTAGAGCGCTAAGTACCATCGAGCCACACGCAATAGTGACCTACTTAAGTGTAAGTGGGACTAAAGACGGGGAAGCTTATAGTTTTGTGGTTGCGTCTCGGTAGGTCATGTCCGAGAGTTATATCGCGCTAGGAAGTTGTTTGAAAGCTTCCATGAAGGATGGGACTTGTAAAAACTAAAAACTTGAAACTATATTAAGTGGGCTGGGGTGTTCTTGCATTCACCCTCTTAGTCTAGGCGCCGCCCAGTTGGGCTACTATGTATCGAAATCTCCCGCCGTGCATATCCTTTCAGAAAACCTCTGATATCTGAGAGATCACTTCTTGCAAGAGTAAAATACAACACATCATCACTGGCCGGCTGCATTTAGCTCTTTGAACAACTGCTTTCGTTCATGGAGAACTGATAAATTGTGTGGATGGGAATGTTAATTTAGTATCGAATTACTCGTTGGATTGTTATGTTGTAGTAAGGGTGGCTTAACCGATGTTTACACGTGGGAAGGAGGGGGGGGGGGGGGGATCGTTCCCGATACGGAAGTGTTTCTGCTACGTCGTCAGGAGATGGTCGGACACACAAGGACTGACATGTTGTTCTTGTGGCTTCATCATTACTCCTGTCTTCAATGCACAAGACATTGGCATAGTCGGGGCTGTAGAGTCGTCAGGGCAACAAGGCTCATAATAAATGGTATTAATATCCCCCAATGAAAATCATTCCCCGTTTCCGAGTGGATTGACGATAAATATAATTATGTTTAATTAACGCGCTCCGCGTTGAGCCCGCGAAGTCGTCGAATGTTTAGTGCCATTAATCTCCGCCGAGTGGTCCGAGCGCCACCGACTAAAAACAGCTAATGAATGCTCAACTTTCAAACTTGTTCACTTGTCGGATAAAAAAGTTGCAAGTTTTGAGTTCCCCAGTCGGGGGCCCCCCCGCATCGCAATATCACGCGTCGCACAAATTGAATATCGATTTTGTCATTAAGACTTCCTCTGTATAATGAATGACACGTATAATATACATTCCTCTACTCTGCTGTAGCTCTGATCTCAATCTGTGACGTCACTGCCTCGCTATAGCCAATCAGACAACCCCTCTGAATACTTTCCACTAACAGCCACAGCTGTTGATGTTTCACCTAAACCAATGTTGATGGTTCTAAAGCAAACACACCCTCGTTGCCAATATATCTCGTACATTTCGTGTTTTATATTTCTTACTACATGTTGTGTTCTAAACAAATATTGCCATTAAACCAGTAGGAATTGCAAAAACCTGGAACCATAAAAGGTTATTGACCTATTTAGCCGTGTTGTTCTACTACATAAATGGGGAAGTTTTGACACCGCAAGCTTTTATTTATATTTCAAACAATTTTACTGTATTGTTCTTATAAACGAAATAGCCGTTAACACGTTATAATGCACAGGAGAGCCATCCATGTAGCATATGCACACCCTGCCCTGCCGTGTGGTATACAGTATATAGCAATACTTGCACAGTAAAGGTGTGACTGGAGGGGCCTACGAGGCACATGCAGCCTTGTGCACGTGTATGCACGTGTATGCACGTGTATGCACGTGAATGCACCGCAATATGGCGGCGGTTGAAGAGCTCACCCCAACCTGGTGACTCCATCGCGCTCGATATTGTCCAACTAATAAAACTCACCCCTGCAAACACAAAACACGGTTTAATGTCGCCGAATAAATGTAAAATATGTCCTCGTTCTGTATTGTATATACGACAACGTTACTAGAAACTGGCGTGATTAAACGGATAGAGCGCGCGCGGCGGGCACAACATCAAACTAACAATTTAATTCCACCATAAATTGCCCGAAGCAATTGGGGTTTTGCATGTGTTCCAATAACCGCGCGTAAATCATCCCTCGCGCGCAAGAAAGTGACGCGCGTAATGGCGAGGGGCGAGATTAAACCGCGCGTTGCATGGGACGCGTCACGCGCGCTGAGAAGCTCTGAGCGTTGACCTAGGGCGGTATATCATGAGTAATGTTCATCCATTAGTGCTTCATTAAGTGGTAAACCAAACATGTTTCTGTTGTGTTTAGTTTAAAGTGATTTCACCAAACTTTTAATCTCCAATTAGTCGGTAATCGGTAACAAACATGGCGACTGTTGTGTATTTGAATGTAATGTTTGTTGTTAACCAAGGTTACCAAACCGAGCTTACTATCGGAGCTGAAGTTGGTGAATTCGGACCTCAGGCAGCTTGTTTCAATATTGACTATTTAGTAGCCATGCGCAAGAAATTTTAAATAGTTATGCTACTTGTAATTGTTACAAATATCGAACAGTTAGCGGTTCATTTAACCTTACAAATTAATTTCAATGCCATTTTCAACATACGACCAAGGAAACGCCGAATGTCCAACGTGTTTAATGAAACTGTCCGTGTGAGACTATGTTTGGGGTTGGGAGGGCGCCGGTTCGACAACGGTCAGCAACAATTATTATGGACGATTTTTTCAAGGTTTTCCTCAGTCCCACGGTAAATCCTAATCCACTAATAGAGCCCGCGGACATTTCTTACCAACTATCCATCGCAACATACCTGTAGTTAGTAAGTCACTTGGGTGAGGGGCAGATACGGTACAGTGCACCCTACAGCAGGTATTCCTACTAAAACAGTATTATACAGAAATAGTTACACTATTTCGTGTTATTTCACCTCCTAGATCATGTTTTGTGTCTGTCTGTATTGAACCCACTCGACCCGGCACCTCCACCATTTCCTGAAACCCTGATACAACCGGTGTCAGAACGCTAGATATAACGATTATATCGTGTTATTTCACCTTCTAGATCATGTTTTGTGTCTGTCTGTATTGAACCGACTCGACCCGGCACCTCCACCATTTCCTGAAACCCTGATACAACCGGTGTCAGAACGCTAGGTATAACGATTATGGCGTGTTATTTCACCTCCTAGATCATGTTTTGTGTCTGTCTGTATTGAACCCACTCGACCCGGCACCTCCACCATTTCCTGAAACCCTGATACAACCGGTGTCAGAACGCTAGATATAACGATTATATCGTGTTATTTCACCTTCTAGATCATGTTTTGTGTCTGTCTGTATTGAACCGACTCGACCCGGCACCTCCACCATTTCCTGAAACCCTGATACAACCGGTGTCAGAACGCTAGGTATAACGATTATGGCGTGTTATTTCACCTCCTACATCATGTTTTGTGTCTGTCTGTATTGAACCGACTCGACCCGGCACCTCCACCATTTCCTGAAACCCTGATACAACCGGTGTCAGAACGGTAGATATAACGATTATAGCTTGTTATTTCACCTCCTAGAAGATCATGTTTTGTGTCTGTCTGTATTGAACCGACTCGACCCGGCACCTCCACCATTTCCTGAAACCCTGATACAACCGGTGTCAGAACGCTAGATATAGCGATTATGGCGTGTTATTTCACCACCTAGATCATGTTTTGTGTCTGTCTGTCTGTATTGAACCGAATCGACCCGGCACCTCCACCATTTCCTGGAACCCTGATACAATCGGTGTCAGAACGCTAGATATAACGATTATGGCGTGTGGCAAGAATCAATCAATCAATAATCAATCAAATAATCATCATCATCGTCAAGTTCAGTTTATCTCAACCTCGTACACTATGGGGTGGTGTACATCAAATTCGTACAATCCAGCGCTGCCTGTTAGAAATCACCGAAATCATTTGTTGCACTTTTAATAATATTTATCATTTGAAAAATATTCATTCAAAAGTCACATTTAATCCATGGTCACATAGTTTTACCAACACATCTGAAATAGCGTTAGTAACGATTGAGACAGCAACGCACAGTAGTTTATGTCGGACAAACAGTCTGTTGTTAAGCTGTATTGTTGCATCTTTCTTTGTATCAAACGGCCGTGTCGTCGCGATACGCGTGTGCGTGGTTGCCGCGGGCCAATAATTACCTCCACTCACCGCGACCCCACCGAGTTGTTTATCTCAACCGCGTGACAAAGACTAACGCGAGTGGATTCATCACCCCAGCTTTCATTGTTGCTGTCGGACGGTTATCAATCTCGAGATAAAACAACTGCACGCGTTGGAGCGACAACAGTACTTGTTGAACATGACGTCATAGTACGCGTACGGCCATTGGGCGAGGCAGGTGCACGTGTGAGAAGCTAGCAGCGTTATGCGTTACACGTGTGAGAAGCTAGCAGCGTTGTGCGTTACACGTGTGAGAAGCTAGCAGCGTTGGAGCGACAAGAATACTTGTTGAACATGACGTCATAGTTCGCGTACGACCATTGGGCGAGGCAGGTGCACGTGTGAGAAGCATTAGAAGCATGGCGTACGATGCACGTGCAGAAGGCTAGTTAGAAGCATGGCGTACGATGCACGTGCAAGAGGAGGCTAGTTAGAAGCATGGCGTACTATGCACGTGCGTGCTAGCAGCATTCCGTGCGATGCACGTGCAAGATGCTAGTGAGAGCATTGCGTACTATGCACGTGCAAGAGAGGAGGCTAGGAGCAAATACTGCTACAACCGAGCGGTCTCTAAAACGGTAATGAAATCTGGAATGGCCTCCTAAGCGGCGACTGGGGACGGCTTCACCCGCCGGGCCGGGATTCAGCTCGAAAACACCGTCAAGCCTGGAGTTAAATGGTCTCATTAACCGTAATCCATGCCCGCCGCTGCTTCGGGGATGTTTCCCTGCCACGCATCATGGTGGGGCGCCCTCGGAGCTGTTGGTGGCGCAGCGCAGTCGTCGGAACTCCTTGCCAAGTTCTTTGGCTCCCCATCATCAGTGAAAGTCTTCGTGTCTTCTCGCCAAGTTCTTTGGCTCGTCCTGCAAGTCTTCGTATCGCTGTCCAAGTTCTTTGGTTTGTATCATCATCAGTGCAAGTCGTCGTATCTATCTCCTGTCCAAGTTCTTTGGTCCCGCTCGCCCGACATGTTTATTTGCATCGCGCGTATAAATAATGGCCGAGCCGTGAGCACAAAGCGTCGCATTATTACAATACGGTTCTGTAACGATTCAATTGATCGGTTTGTATTTGCTCCACTGAAACAACACAATGCATAGACAACCGTTGAAATTATCCTGTGAGGCGAGAGAACGAGTAACAGCTTTTATTTGTAAAACACCGACACACAGCGCCACATGTAGGCCTACTGTTCAATGTACACTCGAACCACATTAGAGATAAGGCTTAGTGTTATCAATCGCTGCATATCAACTGGTTACAACAGCTCTTGTCTACCGGTCTTCACATTCTGCATAATACCTGCTGTAACGCTCACCCTGAATGATCTGTCAATCTCTACTATTTCCCCTTCCGCTTGCCCTTCAACTTCATTATATTCCTCCCTCAAAACACGTCTGTCTAACCGATGAATAATCTAACGCGTTTTTATTGCTTACTATGGTGAGATTTCTTCTTCTGCCTGGATGGGAGATAAGTTGCTTCTCCCAACTCCGCACTTTATATCGAACGGGCCGAGTTAAAAATGTCTGCACGTCACAGCTAAATGACTGCATGATCCCATTTACTGATAATACGTTGATTTATAAATAATATTAACGCCTGGCGCAGCAGTTTATAACGTTAATCCATCCATCTAGGTAGAGCCCCAGCTGACTCAACGTACTTGTTGTTGTAGTTGTTGTTGCAACTAGAGACGTTCTGCAACCACTGCCCAGGTGTTGTCGAGACTGCGAGGCGGCGGACGAGTACAAGTGCTGACAACGGCTCGGCAGTGACACGGCCTCACATAAAGTCTCCAGTCTCATTATTATGTAACAGGTGGCGTTGCTCAACAAGATGCAAAGTTTCGAATATTTTCATTCCGTGGAGCTCTCAGCTCTGGGGAGAGTCAGGCTGGGTCGGCAAGACAACCCCCCCCCCCCCCCCCCCCCCCTACGTACACACAACACATAACTTGTGAGAGCAGCGTACCTTTCAACTCTAGATGTACTACAGCGTTGGACAGCCCTCTCATTGGACACCCCTGCTAGGCCTGGCGGGCTACCGGCTTCGTTTCTCCCGACGTTTCGGAAAGTGCGCTCTAGCTATAAGTTGGGCCTCCGACATTCAATGCAAGCCACGTATATAAAATAGTTCACTTTTATCCCTTTAGTCCTGAGACAGTTTTAAAAAATGTGAAAATATACGACATTTGACCCCGAACCCCTTAAGCGATGACTTAAAAGACGTCTAGAAGACATAAATCTGTGAGAAATAAAGCGGGGGAGATTTCGCTTCCCGGCTAATACTGAAATATGATTGTAAGCTCTATTTAATGCTGCGCCCCTTGTACTGACGGACAAAGGCTGATCCCCCTATAGGCCCGGGGCCGTATCAGCGTGACGCAGCCCGCAGTGCGACCAATCAGGGCCTAGCTGAAGATGGTCACAAGGATTGACACACATAATACACTCGACCTGTGTGTGAGGTGATTCACGGCGCGTCGCTGGTGGCGCGTCCGGCTTATCGCGGCCAACCGCACAACTAATCTGCGTATATATTTCTTTGCGCAACTAGGTAACTGCCAATTTCCTGTAGCAACCCTCAACCGGCTTGTAACCGATTAAGATCGACTCTCCTGATAAGGAAACACCCACAAAGTGAGCACACCACCATAATCAATTCGTTCCTCCTCCCCCACCCCTCCTCCCCCAACCCCTCGCACTTGGCGTGGTGGCTACTGACTAGCGGGAGAATGTGGAAACACCGACCATCTTCAAACATTCTCAAAGGCATTATATCCAATCTAAAAGCGATGTATATAAATATTATGTTCCCACTTTCTAAACATTAAATACTTGTCCAGTTTATTACTATTATTTAAGAATCTTCGTTTTGATTCGTGTGTTTAGATACAAGCGCAACTTCATCAGAGAGAAATGGGGGGGGGGGGGGGTTCCTTGAGTAGGTAGGCCTATACTTGGAGTATAATGCAACATGGCTCCGACCTAACTCTTCCCTTGTGGAACGGGGACACAAGACGTTGCCAGATTTAACGCACGACCATATAAAGGGAAATGTCGCCGATAATATATTAACGTAAAAAGTTAGTGGGGTGTAAAATCCTTTTCTTATATTCTGTGATGTCAAGTTCTATCTTTATCACATTCCGAAGCAATTGGCAACGGGAGAAGGGGTGGGGGGTGGAATTCAAATGAGATTATCTGTGAAGGGTTTCGGATTGGAAACGTAAAAGTGATCGGGCTGCTCCACTTGAGTCGGTCGGTCAAGTAGGCCAACTACTAACACGACGAACTAGGTCAGTGTCCGTCCATAACGGACCGTTGCGTTTTATAATAACTTCATTTAGACGTCATACACCTTTTACAATAGACCATAATGTTCACAACATTTTAAACTATTCCTGAACTTTCGGGAAAGTTTGTAGTTCAAAGTTAGAGTTTATGTTTACTCATTTTTAAACACATTATTTTAAATCCAGTTCTATAACATTTTGAAGTAAATTTCACGTTATTAATTAAAATTTGATAGATGAAACTAATTAACTACTGTAAAAATTACGGGCCGTACATTTTGTATTTCTGGAGTTAACTGAGCACGTTTTCTGGGCAAGCCGTCACTATAGTCAATGCTTACGGCTTGCTGCGAGCTGCACGTTGTAGCCTATCCAATAAACTGACCTAAATCATCTGTTTCAAGTATGGTAGAACTCGAGAAGAAGAAAATGAAGTTGGCACTATTGGACCAGGCTGTATCGTCATGTTGGTACAGCTGTTAGCTAGGCCACACCAGTGTTAGTTGTTGCAGCGCTAAGCAGACACTCTAAATGCAAGCAGAGCAAGCCTACCTCGTGTAACATATTGCCCTGACATGCTTTAATGCTCGCAATAACTTACCAACCTTTTCAATTCATTCCGCCACCTAGAGCCACTTAATTTATACACAAAATTAATTAAAATACCGCATAGTTGAATTACCTACCGTACTAGGCCATTTAGCCAGGCAGTGTTCCTGTCTCAATGTTGTTGCACTCTTTATCACTCTACCCGCCTAGACTTGCCACCGTACTAGGCCACGCTGGGCCATTTAGCCCGGCAGTGTTCCTTCAAATTGTATTCTAAGGTATTTGGTTCCTGTCTTCATGTTGTTGCACTCTTTATCACTTGCTTAGCCCGCCCTCTAATGGATTCAGATGGGCGCATTTGTTCCGACGCCCATAACAATAACACGGCTATACGATGTTAATATAATATATATTCGCTATAAAAGTCGGTTACGGTCGTGTGTAGTTTAGACAACGGCTGGATTGGCTCGGGTTTACGGGCGCGGGTGCGACACGGGATGATCGCTGCGAGATATCGACAAGATTGGCTCGACTCTAGTCGATTGTCGAAGATCGACTTGAAAACAAGTGGGCGACGTGGCATGTAACTATCTTGTCTGCATATACGCTTTAGTCGGCAAGTGTCATGACTTCGGAACTGAATACTTATCTGTCAGATAACTTAATTTCATAGCTTCTCATTGGTGGTTGCTATGGTGAAAACTGAAAACAAATGAAAAATTGACAGTTAAATATATCGAGTTTGGTAAAGTAGTTACTCGTATACCCGATAATACGTTAAACTTCGGACGAAGCTCTCAAAGAAGTCGCGCAAAGTTTACTGTGAATTCATTACTCAACTTGTTTGCCCATGTCTACTTCCATACGAGGCTATTACCAACCTGCTAGATGTACTTGTGCACATAGTTTCTAAAACGAAATGCCAGAGTGAAATTACCTCTTTAAACGACTCTCTTTAAAATGTGAATTTACATAATTTATTGAAGTTTTTACGGCTGTCGGGCGCGACGGGAATTACTAGAGGGGTGAAATACTTTTGTACAGTCACTCGCCCCCCCCCCCTCTCCCCCTCCCCCTATGCTGGCACCACTGTAGCGACGGACGCAGTCGGGAGGAAAGTATAGCGTGCAACACACGTTGAGTAATTAGCTTATTGTGGCTGAACAAGTGCTCTCATTATTGCAATACCGATAACTGAACTATGCTTTCATTGTGTTGCGCTGTTGTTACGGGACAACTCTGCCAATATGAGCTAATTGTGTTTTCTGACAGATCCAATAATATGTCTGTGGATCTCTCACTGACTTCAGATAAAAGCTGTCTTGTATGACGTAGCCTCCCGACCTATGCACGGTACAAGAGATTGGGTCTATCCTTTGCGTAATGAGATCCGCACAAGTACGCACGTGCTAATATGACCTTGCTCGCTGCTTGTCACCTTGAGGGCGACAACGGGACAATAACTATGGTGCACATTCTGTGTTCGAAACCAAACACGCCCACATATGATCTTGCTCGCTGCTTGTCACCTTGAGGGCGACATCGGAACAACAACTTTGGTGCACATTCTGTGTTCGAAACCAAACACGCCCACATATGACCTTGCTCGCTGCTTTTCACCTTGAGGGCGACATCGGAACAACAACTTTGGTGCACATTCCGTGTTCGAAACCAAACACCCCTACATGGCTGTTTTGAGAATCGTAGCCTTACAGCAAAGATTACTGACTAGAGAAGATGTTTCATCGCCGTGTTAAAATATCTGCGCGAAATTTTTCGAAATTTTCTAAGTCCCACCACTAGTACGAATTCTCAACGCAAGGAGCGCTAGTTCTGCACGTTTGACCAAGGTCCACTAAGGCCCGGTCTTATAACGCCCGGCTAAACGTTTGGCCATGGGCTAAATAATTTATGCCAGGGCTAAAGTTGAAAATGGGTCTTACAACGCCCGGCTAACATTTAGCGGTGGTCCAAATGCTAGCATCGGCTTAAATTTCCTGGCCGCTCTCCGATCCCCGGCTAAATTTTAGTCCAGTGCTAAAGTTGGTGTTGTTTAAAAAAAAAATGGCGGCTTGCACATCACTACGCATTTAAATTAATTAATTGTGCATAAAAAAGTGTTTTAAACCGATTGCGACCGACAAAAATAGAATCAGAAACGTGGTTTTATTATTATAATCATATTTTATAAATCGAGAGAAGTTTAAATATTCCCGCATTCACGGCCTACCTGAGCCGCCGCATTCGGCCGTGCACTCTAGCGGCGAGCGTTCATCAGCTGGGCTGAGGTAATATTTGAGGTTAGGATGTTGTGGACTGGGCTCATTTGGTTCTCTAGAGAGGCTTAGCTCCTCGGCACTACAAGTTTCTGTCATCCGAATGTTTCAAAGTATTCACACGATGCTGTACGAATAAAACTGTTCGCGTGGTTTCAATGATGTGCGCAGTGTGGTGTTGTCATTACAACACAGAATCCTACTTTTTTTCTCTATGGAATCGGAGTCCTCATGTGTCATCGCTGTTGGTATCATCATGGGAGTTCCTTTACGTCAAACCCAATGGTATCATCGCTCGAATAAAATCAGGTAAGACAAGTTGACAAGGCTACTAGGCCTAAGCCAAGTTCGTAGTCCTAGGACTTATTAGAATCATAGAATGTAGGCCTAGGCCCTAGGAGTTCACGAATGAAAGTGATTTTTTACTTGGACCCTAGCCTACGGCATGGCCCCTTGGGCAGTTGTCAGTAGTTGTCAACTCTACATATCACTTTCATCTTGTGGACAGACTAGGCCTAGCTAGGCCTAGTCTTTATCATGTAGGTAAGTCTCTACACAACCAGGCCTACACCATTGGGTCCCTACTTCAAACCCAATGACTAGGGACTGTACGTCTAGGCATGGTCTGGGCCTACTAGGTCCTACCTAGGTAGGTCTAGGCCTAATCCTTGACCTAGCCCCTAAAGTAGCCATCAAGCCATGTCGAGGATATAATAGTGATCACGACTCACATGATCTGTGCCCTGTACATACTATCACAATCTGTTGTTTATCATGTAAAAAGTGGGCCCACCCTCTGTAATGTTCATTGTACTGTACAGAATAAAATAAAGTATAGGTAGGCCACAGCCCGGTGAATGCTACGTTCATCATCGTGGGCTTAGTAAAGGTCGGTGCACAATATAGCTCGGAAACGCGAACGTTAAATCATTGGAGAACTTGCCGATTTTGTAATCGGGATATGGGAACAGGAAGCTCAATACTGTGCATCGTGTTGTAAATAACTAAGGATCCAACTTCATTGCCATTCCCATTACCATTGTCGGGCAATTATGCATCTGTCTGACTAGACCCACAATTGTCATTCATTGTTGCTATCGTACTTTACTAAATAGCGGTAGATATAGTTGCATGGCTCGTACAGTTTACTGATCTTTACACAACTAAACCGTAATCGGTTGGCACCTACCTATCGTAATTGGGAAATATCACATTTCCCTTTTCACATCGGCCCACTAAACCGCTATGAACACATTCAGGATGCATCTAGACTAGGAACCCACTTTCATTAGGCTAAATGAATTCTAAACTGAATTAATAATTTACAAAAAAACATATTTTTTTAACTGTTACTGAACTAATAATCCTAATTATTTGTTTCCAGGAGACTGATGCATGGAAATTCATCTAATGACATGGCAAAATTTAGTAAGAAGAAGTTCAATGAACTTCCCTTACCCCCCTGTATCTTTGCTGGGAGATGCAATGTTGATACAACCCATACATTGACGGAAGTGGAAGTACACTCATCCTAAACATGTACCTACAGAGGATTGTCACTACTGTATGTTTCTCGCCCCACTGGTAGTAAGTATCACTCTGTAGCTACTGTAGTATTAATGAGGATTCAGGTATCAGGGTTAAGATTTTAAAAAATAAGACATGGTTAGTCTATTGTTTTGAAATCCACTTTTTGTATTTTTAAATCACATGCATCACATTTAAAGACCATGACACATTTAAATGGTTTTTAAACATTAAAATTCAGTTCAGTGTTTGCCAAGCCACTAGGGTCTACTTGTTGGGCTTTTTCTGATTGCCCTGTAGACCTACCTTTGTTAGTGAAGTGAGTCCTATCCAGTAGGCCTACATATTATGTTATATTATGTACTGGTTATTTTTGTGTATTATTATATGGCTATTTACAAAGGTGTCTAGGTCCTAAGTAAGTGCCAGTGCTTTTCACAGTACTGGTAGTAATATCTACTTACAGTAGGTTCACTGACTTCATGTGTAGGTATCTGATATGCATAATAATATGTAGATAGTTTACCCCTAGGGAGTTTTTTTTTTATATATAAACTGGCAAGTGTTAAAGTGTTTGTGTACAGTCAAACTATAAATTTGACTCCAGCAAGAAAATAAAGCTGCAAAATAAAATCATTACATTTTTGGTTTGTGAATACAAGTTATGATTAGGTTCCCCTGTATCAAATAAATATTTTCTTTCAAATATTAATAGAACCAGTACCAAGCTATTACCAATGTATATGTGTAATGTATATTTCTGCATTATTTCGCATAGCTGCATTGTGACACCATAAATATCAATTGAACATTATTTTCCAGTAAGCCTATGCCCAAACTTAAATAATGTAGATTGTTTTACTTTTAGTCCTTCAGTCATTTACCTGACAAGACTTGGACAACCTAATGTACCTCCATTATGAGAGTATATTTAGCACAAACATACACATTCATAATGCAAAATGAATTTCCTTTTTATTATAGTACTCGGGACCAAGATCATCCGGCCTTGCGTATCGGTGCTCCTACCATCACATCGTGCCACATCTCTGATCATTAACTTGTTTCCTGCATATTATTACAACCCAAGAAAATTTAACTTGATTAATGAGATATACCCACTCCTGGATGTGGGTCTGGAATATTTCCTATGTAATGTGTGTTGCCTGGAAATAAAATTGAAAATTACACAAGGCATGTCTGTTTTATTTTGGTACTTAATTTTTAATTCAATAACTCCATTGGAGCATTTTTTAACTGATTGTCAAGTTCATGATTCTCAATGGCATTTCTGTGTTTTGCTATTTTAACTGAAGAATATCAGAATGCTTATTTTTATTTATCACTTCTAGTTCATGCAAATCCTCCAGATTCTTTCTTTTAAAATTATATAGGACTACTTCTTCATTAATAAGTATTTGTGAGTATGAGCCAAGTCTCTCTTTGCATCTGCCCTAAGTGTGAATTCAGTTGAATTGTTTGAAATTGTTTGCTCCAAATTATGTGAAATGGATGGCCTTGTACTTGCCCAGTCTTTGGACAAGTCCTGTAACACAATTAATTTGCCCAATATTATATAATCTATGGACAATGTTGCCTTTTAGAAGCATTGTACTGCAGAAGATGTAAAATATAATGACATTTTATAGAATAAGATTTTATTATTTATTTAAAGAATAAGAAGTGATAGAAAATTAAGCAAAATAAAAATATAGTGCATACTGTATTATCATTTAAGCCCTATTATGTCCTCGATTCACATGTGGTCACAATAACCTCAAGTGGTGTGGAAAGGGTGGTTCACAATTTTTTTTACTTAATCCCATGTCTAATTCCACAATTTTTTTAATTAAAGAATAAATTTGTATTGTTCTTAGGATGTTTTGGCAGCTTCAATGTATCTGGCATATTTGTGGTCCAGTCAGCTTGCATGGCTACAACTACCTACCCATCTGAAACAAAACATGGATATTTATTTATTGGCCACAATCACTAGTGTATGCAGGAAGGTATTTCATTTTCAGGGGTGTGAGCTGCCCAGAGTAGGACATTGTAAAAAAGGTGCTCCACAAGCAACGCAAGGGGGGAGGCCCCCCACAATAGCGCCTGACTCGGCAAATAGGGAAATTAATACATACAATTATTTAAATTTCCGTAAATTTAGATGGTTAAAGCTGGGGTTTTGGGGGCACCCCCCCCATACGCCACTGGACACAATAATTACAGTCTCATCGTATCACAGTTGACTGTAGTATTTATTATTTAACAGTTTTTACCATGCAGACTACGGTATGAATATGATAAAAATAAAAAGAGTAACAACACAAACACGAGTGATTGAATTTTGGTAAGGAAAGATAGTCAGAACTTTAAACCATTCATGTGACAATAGTACAGTAGGTATGTATCACATGTAGGCCTACTTATAGTAACCCCTTTTGAATTTTAAACACGGTTAATTTGAATTTATTATTACAATAGCATAATTGTTATTGTAATTTCATTGGCATATCCTACTCATGGGGCTTAGTCCTAGATCTACATGCAACTGTGTTAGCCTATAGCCTATGCTTATAGACTATAGGCCTACAACTGTGTAGGCATAGGCTATAGGCCTACAACGTGTAAGTATAAGCTATAGGCCTACAACTGTGTAAGCATTGCCTATAGGCCTACAACTGTGAAAGCATAGGCCATGCCTACAACTGTGTAAGCATAGGCTATGCATACAACTGTGTAGGCATAGGCTAGGACTACATTAGTGTGTAGGCTAGGGCTAGGTCATCAAGTGTGTAGGCTATAGGCTTTCAAGTGTGTAGGCTATAGGCTTTCAAGTGTGTAGGCGTAGGCTATAGGCCTTCATGTGTGTAGATTTAGGCTAGGCCTACAACTGAGTATGTGTATAGGCTTGTGAACTCAGTCTAAATCACAGAAGGGCTCATGCATATAATTATTGTCCAGAATCGTATGTAAATAGCCAATGTAGGGATAAACTAGCTCAGCTCAGCCTCATAAAATATCGTACGAATTTAAATCCAACCTACCTTATCCTGTCTGGAGGTCGTATGCCTTCTTGTCTTCAATGCTTGCATACCTTTTTATGATTTACATACGTTTGCGAGTATCTTCTTTTCAATAGGTACGCACCGATCACGTTTAGCGAGATTTGAAATAATGTTTCCTTGTCAAGCAACTTGAATTTGGCGGAAAAAGTAAATAAACAACAGCGGAAGCACATTCTACCAACATAAAATCTATCTAAAATCCATTGCCAACGTTAACAAATCGTGAAAGAAAACTTTTAGTCCGCCGCTTGCTTAGCGGTGGGCCAAATTCAGTTCATAAGACCCGTCCACAGTTTAGCACCGGCCTAAATTTTAGCCCGAGGCTAAATTTAGGCCGGTGCTAACGATATTTAGCCGGGCGTTATAAGACCGGGCCTTAATCCCCTGGCGGCTACTAGCGATCTAGTAGACCTTGCGTTTGACTTCGTTACCGTTAAACAAGGCCTACTAGATCGCTAGTACGTGCCAGGGGATTTAGTGGACCTTGAGTTTTAAACTTTTGGAAGAGCGATTCTAACGGTGAGAATTCGAACTACACGTCGGACTTAGAAAATTTCGCTCAGACACGCGCAGATGAATTCCCATATGAATGAAACATCTTCTCTAGTCAGTAATCTTTGCTTACAGCACAAGCCTCAATTATTGTAAACATAAATTTTCGATTTTTGAGAACTTCCGTCGCTACTTCGCGATTCGATCGCCTTACTTACCCTATTTTGAAATATCTATAAACCACTGTATTGTACTCATGTCTTAATAAAATTGAATACAAATTGAATTCATCTATATCCATAGCAACGGGTTGTGACGTAGTTTGTCTGTCGTCACTTCCTCGCTGAGTCTGTGTTATTGTTATGTTACCGGCAACATAACTATTGTATTCTGTCATTGTGAGCGAAGTAATCCACTTGGTTTATCCAATAACGCCTCTAATCTCATTACGATATGCCGGAAGACAGGCGGCTGTCAACTGTCATCCAGGAAGCCAACTCTGTCTGAGACGATGTTTGCTGCGTGGATAGTAGACCCTGATGACGTCACACCCTTGTGAATGCAGAGGTTCTCAACTGGGTCAAGAGACCTCTCGTGTCTCGTCTCCCACTCTCGGCTTTTGTCTCTGCATTAAGGGATGATGGCCGCGGCTCGCTGACGCTTGTCTGGGTCTCCTCGCGCCTTAATGATGACGTCACAGGCCGCGGCTCGCTGACGGTACTCGTAGCAGTTGTTGCCTGGGTCTCCTCGCGCCTACTACACATGACTACTATGACTATGACTACATATGCTACACCAGTGTACACCGGTGTCAGGCAGGCCGACTTCTTGCACCCGGCTTGCATCTGCTGCACCAGTGTACACCGGTGTCAACTATAGACAGGCCGACTTCTTGCACCCGGTTTACACCTACTACACCAGTGTACACTGGTGTCAACTAGGGGTCGGGATGTGTTAAGACGGAAAGATTTATCAACAAACATTAATTATACAAAAAGCCATTAAGAAAGATGATACATTACATTGAAATCTCAAGACGCGTTCTCTTATCTCCATTCAAACGCGTTCAATGGTTCCATTCGCGTTTTCTGTTGTTGCGAAAACGTTCCAGTGCCTGCTTGCTTGCTTGCTTGCTTGCTTGCTTGCTTGCTTGCTTGCTTGCTTGCTTGCTTGCTTGCTTGCTTGCTTGCTTGCTCAGAAGGAAGTAGACAAACAATACCATGGAGGTTGTACTTTGTGCTGGATACAGAGGACGTATAGGGCTGGCTCAAGGCCAGGACTTCACGCAACAACTTATTGCCATTTGTCGGCATTGATCTCAACAGCAACTTGAAGAATTTAATTCAACGTTCTGTCCTTTGAGAAATTCATTTGATTCTTAATATCAGGGTGCTTTGAGAACGCGCCCCTTGACTCGTTTCATTAAGTGTTCCGAGTAGGCTACAAGCGCTCCTTGCATCGGGTTCTCAGAAGCGTGTTCGGAAAGAAAGTTGAGGAGAAAAGCAATATCATTCATTGGTGGAACACTCGTGCGATAAAATATGTCTCTGCTTTAAAATGTTTATGATGAAATAGAACCTTCTGGTCGCCATTTTGGTATTGCGTTGCACCCCGTGGTTTGTGCTCTCAAGGACACAGAGGCAGGGTGGGTTGCGGGGTTGCCACGTTGCACCCCGTGGTTTGTGCTCTCAAGGACACAGAGGCAGGGTGGGTAGCGGGGTTGCCACGCGGAAGGACAGATCCCGTGAATTATGCAGATGCGATAACGCCGCGTCTCAGCGTGAAGGGCGGAAGTGACTTAATTGGGGCGTTGACGTAGACGTACAGTGAAACATGGCAACACTGGGATATGTTTTCAAGAGGCGCCCCCCCGCATTGTCCCTCGAGTCGTTACGATAAGCAGATCTCTGTAGTGAAGCCAGGCGAGATAATGTTAGTGTTAATGTTTGCGAGGGGGTTTAAATGCGAGAACCGAAGTCGTTTGGTGTTTGTTTCGTCGTTTCGTCGCCAGATGGCTCTAATACCAATACAACGTGTGACGCGACCAGCCTTATGCACAGTTCGTTCATTATTAACTATTGATGAGTTGTGGTTATGTATTTTGGCCGTCACGACTTCAGGTTGTGTGTGAGATCCAAGCTATAGGGCCCCTTAGTATAGCATGGTTTGTGTGTCCTCCTGGCACAACCAATAGGAAGCCCCGTCGTATTATCTGGCTTCAATACGATTCAATTTGCAGTACTCATTCTGAAGTCTCAAGTCTCAACATTAGTAGATATTCATAAGTTCAGTTTTAGTATATATGAAAGAAAACGTTACAATGATGATGAGAATATGATATTCTGGTTTGCGCGGCCTGTTTCCTAGCGTAGAGCGCGTTCAGCGCGTTGCCAATATACCTGACTGGCTGGCGCCATTACGCCAACAGTGTGTTTGTCTAAATCCATTCACACTCCATTTGCAGTTTGAATGTACCTGGCCTAATGGGGCGAGAGTAAGAAGCTGTGTTGTGGGGCTGCCGACTGCGAGGGCCTTAATTCCAGCCATTTACAGTTTAATTGTGTACGTTGCGTTGCGTTGTATCTCGTAGGACGCAAGCTCACGCTGCAGGTGTGTTCCGATGCTCCTCGCAGCTTCGTTACTTTCTCACGTAATTGCAGTCTCGAGTCTTTTGACAGCGTTGTATTCCCCACTTCGTTCCTTGCATATTTGTCTTGCGTCTATTCTCTTTCTGAGCTAGATAAACTAGAGTTGAATCACGGTATATAAAGATAGACACACAGTGGCAAATTCGATCAATTTTTGTTGCCACAAGTTCGTGCGCGCGCAGATTCAATATCCTAGCGGTGAACGGGTTGAGCCAAATTTAGAATGTAAAATGACAATGTAAAGAGTATAGACAAGACAAACAAGTTCTACGCTAATCTCAAGCTTGCTTATAGTTGCTATATATAGCTACACTAGTGTTGGACGTGCGCAAGGTGTGTTTCTGTATGACAGCTTCGCTGTGTATGCCTTGCTTTATACCGAGATGTAAGGTTGGCCAGGGTTGCAATGTTTACCCCTTCATGTTCCGTAGCCATCACCGCGTTTACAAACTAGACCGTTTTACACAATATGACATCAACATCACTCTTGTCCGTCTCCCGCTAAACACGCACACGCACACGCACACGCGTGTCAGGTCCGGTCGGGTCGGCCTAGTAGCGTTCAGCCATATCGACCACGAAACATTTCATCCCAAAACTCTTCTTTACTACCCCAACTAGGTCAAGTCATTAAAATGTTCAACTGAACTTTGAAGTTAAGTTTTAACTCTCTTCAACATTTGTGTAAGGGATTTGGCTTAGCGATTTATGACCCATTTAATGGTGCTATGTTGCCATGTTTTTAATGTTGTCTATATTTCCCGTTGATAACTGTTTTCCTTCAAGAATAAGACCGTCGTGAAAACATTGCTCGATGCCACTACTCGCAAGTAGAAGGGGTTGGAACCACGTGGCAGTGTGCACGTGTGAGACGAGATAAGGGTGCAAGCGTACTCAAGTGATTGGCTCTCACCGTCGTGACAATAAACGTCGTGTAGATGTCAATAAACACCTCCTCACCGCCCGCTCGATATAATGATATAAGAAGGCCGTGGTATTGGGATACGAGGCCACGCCCCTCTGCACGCACGACCAGTTAACTTCTCTTTGTTTCGACGCCTGACTGGAAAACAAGGATGTATTGTCGAGAAACTCTGGCGAGTTGTCCTCCGTGTAGGGTGTACACTGTCAAGAAAGTCTCCCGTGTAACCCTGTGTATTGTGACCGCAGAAATATAATTATTGAACGTGTTATTTCATTCTTTAGGGCGGTTTGTGTCCCTCCTCCTAATAGATAAGCTTGCCACATGGTGAGGAGACTCGAGTCTCTTCTTTTTGTTATTTACAGTTTGAAATTCTAAACAACGGGAGGTTTCTTTTCACTGTTGGTTTCACCACAATAGTCGGGTGTAAAATCCCCTAAAACGTTCGTCGCGAGGGCAGTTTTCATCCCCGCTCACAAAGCATTTAGGAAATGTGCGTTGCGGACTGGTATCGTGTTTCTGACAGGGGCGCGCTCGCAGCGCAGCGAGGTGGACAGACCGGGAAGCTGATACAACCAAACTCCCTGGGGCCTCATGAACTACTCGGCCGGACCGTCAGCCTTCAACTCTCAACTCAGTCAAGTCTCTTGACAACGTTCCTCGACAATAACATGTATTCGTTTCAATTTAATCTCACAAGCTCTAATTTTGAAACAGGCGCTACGCGCGCCACGGTGAATGTTGTTCGTTACCCGGCGCCTCCACCATTACGCAGTGTGCCACACAACTCGAGTGTAGTGTCAAGCCTTGCCGCTAGGCGCGCCACGGTTAAACTTAAAGTTGTTCGTCGTTGAACACAGTGGACCCGGCGCCTCAACCATTACGCAGTGTGCCACACAGCTCGAGTGTAGTGTCGAGCCTTGCCGCTAGGCGCGCAACGGTGAATGTTGTTCGTTACCCGGCGCCTCCACCATTACGCAGTGTGCCACACAGCTCGAGTGTAGTGTCGAGCCTTGCCGCTAGGCGCGCCACGGTGAATGTTGTTCGTCGTTGAACACAGTGAACCCGGCGCCTCCACCATTACGCAGTGTGCCACACACCTCGAGTGTAGTGTAGAGCCTTGCCGCTAGGCGCGCCACGGTGCATGTTTCACGTCACTGACCCGGCGCCTCCACCACTACGCAGTGTTCCACACAACTCGAGTCGGAAGCCGCCACTTCTGTCGGTATCTAGGCACTTAGAGACAAGTAACAAAATGGCCGCACCGGAAATGAGAATCTTGGACGCTCCGTCTTATACAACAAGTCTGCCCAGTTTCCTGTTGCCGAGTCAAACGGTCAATATTTACCCGCGTTTATGTCTGTTTACTCTGCTCACATTGAACTGTGTTCTCAAGTGGACCATTATACGTTGACCGGCGGTCCTGTGTGTTGTGTGTTGTGTGCTGACACAGGCACAGGGTGGTTGCAGGAACATTATAGCTGTGTGTGCTGACACAGGTTGGTTGCAGAAACAAGGCTATAGTACCTGTGTGTGCTGACACAGGCACAGGGTGGTTATACCTGTGTATGCTGACACAGGGTGGTTGTATCCGTGGACAGTCATGGGGTGGGGGAGGGGATAAATGTTGTTTAAACTACAAACTTATGATCACCAATAGAATTAATTAAGTGTCAAAAATGAAGGCACTTAATGAAGACTCGAAACATATAATATAGATATATCACATAGGCTAAACACCAAACAAAGCAAAACTTGTTTCCTGTATCACACAAGGCGGCAACGTTTAACACTTTTAACTATTTATTCAGATCTCGATTAAATAACCTAATAACTGAAATTGTTTAAAACAGAAATCTGATTATACATTTTCTTGCAAACGAGTTATTTCAAAAGGAAAACTTCTCTTGACTGTTCGTGACTTCAAGGTGAGATATTAATAAGTTCCTTGCAGAATATTTCATCACAGTTCCTGCCGAGTTTATCTTTAATGTTTTGCGTTTCAAAGGTCATGTTGATTCTTTTTCGAGAGTGCTTTATGATTTATGAAAAAATACAAATCATTTTCATTTGAGTTCATAAGTCAACAAACTCACGGGGAAGTAAAGAATGAATGATTTGAATAATTTATATTCCATCATAAATCATAAGAAACTCCGTTGGAAGCGTTGCTACTCACATTCTCAGCGATGAGGTGTGTGACTGTGTGTGTTGCGTAATACAGTGGCTCACCGCGTCGCGCGCTAGTGTTGCTACTCACAGTCATGAGGTGTGTGTTGCGTAATACAGTCGCTCACCGCGTCGCGCGCTAGTCGTCAATCATTTGCCTTTCAAGGGTTTTGAGCGAATTATCCGCCAAACTGTTTCCGAAATGTTCAGAAGCCAAAGTAATTCCCGCGCACTTAAAAACATTCCCTCACTCGCTGAGACTCGGCGCTTTATTTCCAAGCGAAACTCGGGCCCACCTCAGTCTTCTTGATTAGAAACGAAGTACACTACTTCACATTATGTAACTCGTACAAAGACAAAGGTTTTCTATTGACTTAGTTTACGCGATTTGTTAAACCAATACCGTTGATGCCTCCAGGACGTGAGTTTGTTTTCCGACTAAACAAGAAAGCGTCACTTAGATTAATGTGGATACAACCCCCCTCCCCCTCTCTGTCTTCTGCAATGAACCTTTGTGTCTTGAAGCTACTGCCAACTTTATGTCCTTGTTTTGTTCAAAGCCCCATGCAGTTGCGAATGAAATGAAAAGATGAGTAATTATATAAATGGCAGTCAGTAATATTAGAACTGTTCACACAGCTAAATGCAGGGTTGACTTGGTTGCTCTTATAGGTGGGGCAACTAACCTACATCGAGTAGAACAATATACGTGAACAGTCTGGTATACTTCACAAGTCTCCGCGTCTGGTGTGAACAGCGATAATGTTTGCGATCGAACTTCCGTCTTGGGATAAAAACTGTAGTAATAAAATCCGACACCCTGTTTTACATTCCATTCACTCAATTTTATTTGTATTATTCTTCGAAGCTCTCTATTCAGATCCATCGATGTAAATCTGTATAGATATAAAATAAAAACCTTGGTTGTCAATGAGACCATTGCATAGACAGGATTTTAATTGGAAACTGACTTTCAGCGACAGCTCTTTGCTTCCCCACTGTACTTTATTAAGTGTTGTTGTGTACTCATAGAATGGTCGACGCCCAACCAAGCCGCTGTTACATCGAACAGCCCAAGCCGAGAGTCGAACCCAGGACAATATACTTTCATTCAACCGAGTGAAGTCATGTGAACTATACCTTAAAGATGTTTTCGTTATGGATGAGTGATTCGTGGCCAACCAACGACTCCAATTACAAATACCGATCACTGATTGGTCGTCTATGACGTACGCGTAGATAAGGTTGTCAAGGAGCTTCGTAACGGCCCGAAGTATGGCTCTAGCTTAGGCTCCAGCCTCGTCGCTCGCTGGCTGGAGAGCTGCGCCTAATTGAAAGCTAATCCGAACTGCAGTAAATATCGCCGCCCGAACTTGGAGAGGAATTGAGTTTCCCGATGTGAGGGAAACACAACACATCAATCTCTAACCCGTTTGCTTCGAACTACTTGCGCAGTTTTCCCGCTAAGCCGAGTGCTAGCGTAGTTTGCCAGCTACACGAAGTACTTACGCAGTCCGCCCGCTACACGAAGTACTTGCGCAGTTTGCCCGCTACACAAAGTACTTGCGCAGTTTGGCCGTTACACGAAGTACTTAGGCAGTCCGCCCGCTACATCAAGTACTTACGCAGTCCGCCCGCTACACGAAGTACTTGCGCAGTTTGCCCGCTACACAAAGTACTTGCGCAGTTTGGCCGTTACACGAAGTACTTACGCAGTCCGCCCGCTACACGAAGTACAATTGCTTGTCACGAACAGGCGACCGTATTTTCGTTCGCTTTCAGCTCATTTCGTGCGTTGATAAAGTCTTGAGTACCTAAACGGAATTTTCTTCGCTTTCAAAACCAACTCCACACTCGGATACGAAAACGTCGTGATTTGATCGAAAACGGATATTTCTTACTTTCGGGAAAAATGGCTTTTCTCGATTTTAAAGAGAAGTTGGCCTGTTTGAAATGTATTCGAGTTAAGGCATAGCTCGTTGCGTTTACACAATGTGTAAAGTGATGCCTGAAGGTCAACAATGAATTTTTCATTCGTTTTTACCCTTTATATGGTCTAAGGTTTTTACGGAATCCAATACTTTACCTTAAGTACGGGCACAGACGGGCCTAGACATATGTACGGACCGCAGCCTTAGACCAGTACCCCAGCCCCGTGTGACGTCACGATGCTGCAGCCTATCACGTGCCCCGTGTGACGTCACAGTGCTGCAGCCTATCACGTGCCCCGTGTGACGTCACAATGCTGCAGCCTATCACGTGCCCCGTGTGACGTCACAATGCTGCAGCCTATCACGTGCCCCGTGTGACGTCACAATGCTGCAGCCTATCACGTGCCCCGTGTGACGTCACAATGCTGCAGCCTATCACGTGCCCCGTGTGACGTCACAATGCTGCAGCCTATCACGTGCCCCGTGTGACGTCACAATGCTGCAGCCTATCACGTGCCCCGTGTGACGTCACAATGCTGCAGCCTATCACGTGCCCCGTGTGACGTCACAGTGCTGCAGCCTATCACGTGCCCCGTGTGACGTCACAATGCTGCAGCCTATCACGTGCCCCGTGTGACGTCACAATGCTGCAGCCTATCACGTGCCCCGTGTGACGTCACAATGCAACAGCCTATCACGTGCCCCGTGTGACGTCACAATGCTGCAGCCTATCACGTGCCCCGTGTGACGTCACAATGCTGCAGCCTATCACGTGCTGCAGCCCGGACAGGCTGATTTGATTTAAACACAACTTGGGTAACATTAAACTGTGGTGATATATCGATGGCTTACGGCGGAGGTCAAAACGTTCCTGAGATACCGCCAGGGTCGCATTGTTTGCGAGCGGTACCAAACAATCATTTTACAATTCTAATTGGCATTATCAGAGGCAAAGCAGCTCTGTGACCGCAGGGCATTCACGTACACTAGGCTGCACTAACTCTACTCTCGTTACACCCTACACCGAGCGTATCTGCAGTGGTTAGTGCTACAGAGAATGTGATCATACGTTCGGATTTAGTTTTTAATCGTTGTGACTGTAGACGTTTGTTATTTGTTTTCAAAGTCGTTAAGTTTAGTTTGAGGCTTGAGTGTTTCTGTGAGACGGTTCCACTAGACTCTACTTCTCTAAAACGTGACCGAAATGAAACTTTTTCAAAGCTGGTGTAAAAACATAATCGAAAGTATTTTTAAAAGCAATTTTCAAGCGGGCACACGTAAAATATTGCGTCTCGAATATACTTTTTATACTTCCAGAGTTCACAGCAGCAAGTACCGTTCAACGATGGAATCGGATTTTGCGCATAGTTACACTAAAATTAATTTATTGACTATGTTGTTAGTTTTTCCTTTCAAAGGTAACTCGGCCCAGAGTTGTGAAAAAAAACGTTGCCCAAATCTACCGTTGTACGAGCGGCTTTTGAACAACTTGGTTCACTCGCTGTGCATCTCAAGTCTGACTCAAGTTTATAACGAATCTGGTTCCTGTCGAAGTGCTGCACGACCTATCCTGTATCGTCCCGGCGCTGGTTCGGTACTTCCCTCTCCCTCTTCCCTCGTACTCCCAGTTATTGCCGAACAAGGGAGGTGTCAGAGCCAAATGTTGGTGCCTCAGTTAAAATTACACTCAAAACTTTCAATCACAAATCACACTTGTTCAAGTGGATAATTAGTCACTATTGAATTTCTAATAATGGAAGTTTAGTGAATAAAGTTCGCGCGGGAGGTTTTTGTTCTTTTGTTTGAGTTTGATTGCTCGGTGGTCGGCAGAGTATTGGTTCGATAGACTGGAATAACACAATATCTGTTGAGTTGGGGGGGGGGGGGGCAGCAGCTGTTGTCATGGCTACCCCCTCCCCCCCCTCTCCTCACTGGGCCCTTAAAGCTCTGACTATCGTACGAGGCGAGGGGGTGGGTCTCTTCAACTGTGAATGGTACATTGTGCGGGGGTAGAGGGGTAAGTATTAAACCTATTGTATGCAATGCATGAGTTGTTCTTAAAACTTTGCCGTCCATGTGTGTAAACATATAATATTACTAACACGATAATTTGTTGTGTTGATAATACAAGTAGATATAGTTATATCTCAGTTTAGAACTAGTGGTAACGAAGATAGTTGAAACTGGTTCAAATAGTGGTTTGCTTAGGTTAGATTAGCTCTACGGTGGGCGAATGCGGTGACGTCATCAGAAGAGATTAATTAAAGTTCCATCAATCTGCCGCGCGGCGCGCTGAGAATATTCCTTGCCAATAAAGCGTTATAGGGATTTATTGCCGCAACGCAAACTAAAGCACAACTAATTTCTCTTTTATTGCCTCTTTGGGAAGATTTATTGCCGAGAGGTTTTTACACTTCCCGCGTTCTTCTTAATGAGGCTAACCGTGTTTCAGTGCTCGGCGGCTGTTGTTGTTGTTCTGTGCTCGACGCGCAAAGCCACCGCCTTTGAAATGTTTATGTGCGCCAGACCAAGGTCCACTTGATCTCCGCCTAGCGGAGGGCGGAGATCAAGTGGACCTTGCGCCAGACAATCCGTCGCAGTTTTACAGGTACATAAAACATTTCAAGGCCGAACAGTAAACACTGGAAGCTAGAGTGGTTGTCGCTTCTTACGTTCAGGGTGATTGAAACATACGTGGCTTGGACGCTGGTCCACGGAGCTTTATGGCCAGGCCGTCGTTGACTATCAACGATCTCTTCAACACAACACGGCAATATATAATACTGCGCGGTGAGGGGGTTGAGCCTTGCCCGCTGTATGCTGGGCACAGGCGCGTAGGACCAGTAGTAGGGGGCGAGCATTTCGAAATGCTCATCGCGTTGTTATCGCAGGCGCGTAGGACTAGTAATGGTGACCTGCATGTGTGGCAATACTGGCACGCCCTGTCATGCACGCTGTTTCCACGAATATCAACAGATTCCCAGCGTTTCTTCATACATTCGTCAAGGCAGTGTTCCACATATAGTATAGTGCACAACCGTCATGAAAACACAGTGTTTCAACTTAGAAGTAACTCACACTACCGGCTCTTGTTCAAGTAAAGTACAAATAAGTAGCCTGACAACTACACGCGTCTGTTCTTGTAGACTTACGCTGCCTCCGCGTCTGTAGATCACTGTAGCTCTCTTCTTTACCCGCTATCTCGCGTTATTTAGATCTTCTCTGATAAGCTGGCTCGGATTAGGTAGATGTACTGCACGGCTTCGATTTAGATTTCCCTTCAAGAATGAGCATCGCCTCGACGTTGTAGTGAGATTGAAAAGAGGGTCGCGGCTGTCGGAGAACGTGGGGTCGTATTTCTCGCACAATACTGAGCCAATCAAACGCTCGGGGCGGCCGTGGGGGGGGGGGGAGTAATGTCGTACATCTTGGAGGGGAGGGGGAGGGGGTCGTTCCGGCGCGATCGCAGCCTTTGCATCGCGGGCCGACGCTGTCTTCTCGTTGAACACGACTGTCTCGTACTTGGAGAGATTGGAGCGTCTCAAACACTTGCGCCAGTGGAAGAGGAATCCTTAGCAACCGTTCAAGTAGCACCATAGATGCTATTACCATTTATTTATGGAATTGATTTTAAAATTCTGATTTCCCAAAACATGTATCAGTAAGGGTGAACTTATGTATTCCGTGAGCTAATTCAAGTTATTAATACTTATGTGGGCGTGGCGACATAGTTATGTGTGCACAAGTGATCTTAGCTCGAACCCAACTCCCCCGGGCTAGAGGGCTCCTTCTCTCGACTCCTCCCAAACGTTGCTACTTTCTAAACAGATTCTAGCGGACTTGGGATCAGCTGGAATGTTCTCTTCCGAACTTACTTATTGGATTGCGATACAAGACACCCGGGTCTCAGGGGTATCCAACCCAACAGAGGTTCGTCTTACGTAAAGAGTTGTGGATTTCTTTATTGAATGTAAAACTGATTTAAGAACTAACGTTATAGATAGAAGATCAACACCAAAGAGATGTAGTGTTAAAGACGAACTACCATATCGACGCTTCATCACTGTTTGACGCCCACCATACTTGCTGTAAAGCCGAGCATTAGAATGTTAAAGGTGACGTCACTAATAAGGTTCACGCCCCCCTAGCCGGAGCCCCGCCCCCTGCTGCCGCCACGTGGCCCATAGCGGCACTGAGATGAGCGGTGTGTTACACTGTTAAAGGTGACGTCACTAATAAGGTTCACGCCTTCCTAGCCGAAGCCCCGCCCCCTGCCCCACCACGTGGCCCATAGCTGCACTGAGATGAGCGGTGTGTTACACTGTTAAAGGTGACGTCACTTATAAGGTTCACGCCCCCCTAGCCGAAGCACGCCCCGCCCCCTGCCCCGCCACGTGGCCCATAGCTGCACTGAGATGAGCGGTGTGTTACACTGTTAAAGGTGACGTCACTAATAAGGGCCACGCCCCCCTAGCCGAAGCCCCGCCCCCTGCCCCGCCACGTGGCCCATAGCTGCACTGAGATGAGCGGTGTGTTACACTGTTTACTAACCTGCATTATTTAGTCCGCGAGCTTCATCACAGCTTGTGTTTCTTTCCCCCTCTTTACACGAGAGAAGTTTTTATCGCCGGAAGTTTCCAAGTGGTGCCACTTCCCCCTCTGCAGCGCGGATATTGCGGCCGACATTCCCCCCCCTGCGAGACGAGTTGCGTAATTTATCTCGAAACGCGTCTGACGCGATATATATCGACTACGCGAGATCTCTATCGCGCGTTTGACACTTGGCGACCACAATGTTTCATCTCTGGGTATTTCTTCTATATTAACTTCTGAAACATAATATCTCATATCGTGACAGAAACCAAAACGGTTCGGCTTCTGTTTTTGTTTTCTTAGGTATTGCATTTTTAAATTGCTGTTTTCCGTCGGCAGAAAAACCTCCTTGAGGCGAAGCAGAAGTTGGTAAGAAGTGTGGTTAATGGTTACCGGCTGGGGTCCCAAGATGGGAGATTGTGAACCATTACAGCCGACGAGAAACTCACTGGCGTCAGAGGCAGTGGCGGTGGTGGAACTAGGCCAACGCCCCTTCACGCAGCAAAGTGTGCAGCCTTTCAACGGGTGATATCAGAGATGCAGTTTCAGAGGGAGATGAATCTTATCGAGCGTCCGAGAAGGGAGGACATTGTCACATTGTTATTGTTATGTTTTACCCTCGTCTTGGGCTAATTGCTGCTGTTCTGGTGGGCGAGCCACGCCCGGTCAGCGTCAAGTATGTTGCCCCCCCCCCCCCCCTCCCCTCCCACCGCCGCCTGTATTTCACAGCCCCCTGTTGTGCGGGAGACGTGCACGGAATACCAGAACCGTCGCGCCGACGTGAATACAGAAGACCCAAGACGCACAGCCCAACCCAAATAAGAGCGCTTTAAAGTCTATGCTACTTAAATCACGTGAGTTAATGAGGTCACGGCTCGTGACAGGCACAGCCTACTTGATTCACTTCCGGGGGATGCAAATAAGGGTTTTTGTTGTGTGGAGAGATCCCACCAATTGGAGGGGATGTTTTGTGGTGGTGGTGGTGCTTTTCTTGTGCTCACTATGTCAACTGGACACAATGTAATTGTAAGATATTGGAACGCTTACATAGAAATTTGTTGCGTATGATTTAGACTCAGAAACATGGCAGTATTTTGAATAATAACGAAGGGGTAAGGAAATAAATCACTAGAATATAATCTTCCGGCACCAAAGTCATCCCAAGCAAGTAGAACAACCAAGACCTATTAGACAATACAGGTTAGCTCAATCCCTGCCATGTAACCTCCACCTGGGTGTGTATATGACCTTGTTCTCTGTTGGGGTGGTATGAATACATTGGTAAGGGTGAATATGTTCGGTTGGAGATGCTGTACAGGAAGTGACGCGGGGATACGATAGTGCCGGCTAAGAAGTGACGTCATATGGTGACCTGCACGTTCAAACAAGACTCATCCCTGAAGGTGGGGATCATGTCTGCATTAGAATATCAGCTCGAGATACATCAATATGTTTGCACAGTCGTATTACTCACTTAATGACAGTTTCTCTCTTCTGATACGTTGCGTAGAGAGTTCCTAGTAAGTCACAAAGAGAGCCAAGAAATGTCGCCCAAATGTGATGTGCTGTCAACTTCCTTGAAAACTTTAAACTGAACGCAAAGTGAAGAAGATTCGACAGATTACGGCTAGATTTCAATCTTTATCCTTGAGTAATCAATGATCTTGTTTACATGAGGGACTGGGCCCGAAATTGTATGTGGTTCGTTTATCTCTATGCCTCATGTAAATTGTGAATGCCATTGTTTAATGCTCAGTTGATCCGTGCTGGTTAGCGAAACTATGGCTGCCACTAGGCGAGCATTTATGAGATATTGTTGGGTCTATACTGAGAGGGATGTCAGAGTGTTAAACCCTTATAAATTACACCCAACCCCTATCTAGAACTGCAGCGATTCTAATATTGATCAAGAGGGGATTCTATTCTGTTACATCCGTCCGCACTGGACGGATATGAAACCATTTCATTACCTGACATAAGCTGCTTCGGTTCTCATTTTCTTGTCTTCTCGACCCATTTCACAGATCCTCTCTGTCGTTAAGTCAGGAGTTGACGACTCGTTGGGTTAATTCCCTCCCATAACGACCGGCCTGCGGGAACCAACCAATCCGAGGCCATCTCGCTGTAAAACTCTTTTATAGGGTTCCGGGCGAACCGTCCAAGACATTGGAGGCGAATAGGACGAGTGCGACAACGCGGTCTAAGTACAGATGATTACATGGCAAACAACCTTACAGCTGCTTTCGTCATAGAAGAGGGACTCGTGGCCAATCAGCGATCGGTATTTCAAGTGGGAGCTCGCTGGTTGGTCACGAACCGCTCATCAATGACGAAAGCATCTGCAACTGTAAGATTGTTTCGCGAAGATTGAAGATGTGTAGCCGCCTCTCATTGGCTGCCCATACCTGCCTCAGTCCCAGTAAGTATGACGTAACAGCGGACTGACGAGACAAGTCTGATGTCATTAGAACCCTCCAATCAGCGGCCGTGGTGCCCACGTGTTCGGCGTCTAATTGGAGGACGCGTCTCACGCGTAGACATGCGACATTACTCAGTGTACAGGACATTGTGTACAGGCGGCGATGTCATTAGGCCCTCCAATCGGCGGCGTTGAGCCTACGAGATGAATATTGATCAGATTAGAGGCGCGTAAAGCGTTATGTCTACCCTGGAAGGCGAGGCTCCGTACACCGTCTTGATATAATTGAAAACTTTGAGGATGGAAACAAAGACGGCTGAACGTGGTTCCGATTCGAGCGTTTAGCATCGGAAAGTAATCAAAGACTTTTGCCCGAGCGCAGAATTCCCGTCCGTTGTCGGTGGCTAATCAACTTGGGCGTCCACATCACTACGCGTGGTTCGATGCAGAGTGGTCACTGGGCAGGCATGTGTGCTGTGCGAGCTACATCATACGATACGCTGACACTCGTACGTCGCGTTAACGTCGCATCCGTTAAGATTAGCGCGCGCGTTAGTTCATAAAACATCCCCCTAGCGTGGGGGGGTGAAACATATCGGAGAGATCGCCGGCAAATGCAATATCACTCGAATACTTCTCCCCCGCAGCTCAGAAGTTCATTAGTCTTTTTAGCATTTTCCACATTTTATTTCCGCTTCTTGGGGGTCTGGTATGCTCTAATCTCCATAAGTCGGCTCCGTTCTTGCGGGCGGGGGCGCCACATTCCAGGCCACAAGCTTGTTCTTTCCTCGGCCCTAATTAGCAGCAATAAATTGTACGCGGGTCATAATTCTCTTTTTATTATGCTGTATTAAGTTTTCTCATTTTATTAAGCACAAAAGGATCGGTCGGAATAAGAAAAAAGTGTCGTCTTTCTCTCTGTTCCTCTCTCTCGGGCTTTCCCATCGGACGGAAAAGTCAAGAAAGCTTGTGACTTATAATGTAGAAAGAGAAGAGGGTGATTATAAAAACCTAGAGTAGTTTTTGGAAATTCGGTTTCATTATTAGAAGGGAATAAGAGGATTTCTATCCGATAAGCTGAACATTGTGTGCGAAGCGTCTTGGATATGATCTCGTTTGAAAGGCGGAGATCCTGAAGGCTATATTACACTACTATATAATATGGCTACATTACACTACTATAGCTTCATTACATCTTGAAAGTGAAGCCAGCTGGACCACGGAAATGGATTCAGGCGGAAACGGGCACCAAAAAAGTTACAAAATCGCAATTATCCGATCAACGTCGAATTCAGGCAGAAACCATATCAGGACCTACGAAAAAAAGTTACAGAATAGGGGCCCAGGGCTAAGACAGGGCTCTACCAATAGTCAACGCAGTTTTAGATTCATTCCACAGAGTAACTGATAGTCAACGCATTATTTGTTGACCTCCAAGAGCCGCCGTTCATTTCTGGCACAAATCCGTGGACTAGCCATTCACTTATACACTTATTGGAATGAATTGAGTATTTGTTTAACACTTTTGACACTGCGCATTTGAACAAGTGGCGCATTAGTTAACGTTTTCTACCCTGGCGCCAACTATGTGTTAAGTTCTTAACTGTTTACACGGATGGTCGAACATAATTATTGAGAAATGTAGACATCTGAAATGTTGGTAAAGCGTCTGAAAACTTCTTCTGCCGGTCGAGCGGTCTCACACGTGATATTGTCCAGTGTTAAATGAGCGGCCATTAGTGTAGTGGTGGTTGCCTGATCACGTGACAGCCAGTGACAACACACGTGACAGCCGGTGACAACACACGTGACAGCCGGTGACGTCACACGTGTGAGACCATTTCTCCAGCTCTCTCGGTTTATTGTTCCACCAATTTACCTCATTTTGCTTCGTTTTGTCGTGGTTGCGAGCACTTTGTTTCTCGCCTACAGAAGCGCTGGATTAGTGGATGAGCGAAAGGGGGGGGGGGAGGGGGGCAACAGTTACGTGGAAAGTAAAGAAAAACGAACAAACCACTTCGTTACACGATATAAACTCGTCCACGTTCTACAGTTGTCCATTCCAACAACCATTGCTGCAGCTTGTTTCTCTCCTCGACGAGCAAGTTGTTTTCTTATGGTCCTTGATTTAACTTTAGTGCGGACATTAAGGTCGGTACTCATTGTATACGAGTACACGTTGTTTCTAGGGATTTTGTTTTTATAAAAGAGAAAACTAGATGTATAAAACAATCCGATGAAACCCTGGAGATCCAGTACGCTGGGGTAGACTGTGAATACGGCCTAATTGTAACGTTCCTTCTCTACCATTACCGCGCGCTTCAGATGCAAAGAGCGCAATTGATTTCACTTTAAAAGTGATGTAAAACTGAGTGGTAGTGCGCTGTGTGGAGCGTGGGACTGTGAGCCGCTGGGTTGCGGAGTTGGAACACTCGCCCGAATGGCACGTCCATAAAATGTGCAAATAAGAGAGAAGAAAATATAACGAGACCGCGGCACGTCCCATCCCTCAAACGTGCCTGGACACGTTCAACATTCAACCCTCTAGGCCCGACACGTCCCATCCCTCAAACGTGCCTGGACACGTTCAACATTCAACCCTCTAGGCCCGACACGTCCCATCCCTCAAACGTGCCTGGACACGTTCAACATTCAACCCTCTAGGCCCGACACGTCCCATCCCTCAAACGTGCCTGGACACGTTCAACATTCAACCCTCTAGGCCCGACACGTCCCATCCCTCAAACGTGCCTGGACACGTTCAACATTCAACCCTCTAGGCCCGACACGTCCCATCCCTCAAACGTGCCTGGACACGTTCAACATTCAACCCTCTAGGCCCGACACGTCCCATCCCTCAAACGTGCCTGGACACGTTCAACATTCAACCCTCTAGGCCCGACACGTCCCATCCCTCAAACGTGCCTGGACACGTTCAACATTCAACCCTCTAGGCCCGACACGTCCCATCCCTCAAACGTGCCTGGACACGTTCAACACTCAACCCTCTAGGCCCGACACGTCCCATCCCTCAAACGTGCCTGGACGGTCAACATTCAACCCTCTAGGCCATACCTCAACATTCAACCCTCGAGGCTTGACCTCAACATTCAACCCGCTTGGCCCGACCTTGGCTTGGCCTCTGTTGTGCATCCTAGATAGTTTTTGAACACATTTTAGGTGGCGATCCTAGCGGTGAGGCTCTAGCCTAAGTCCTAAGATGGCGGCAATGGCCGCTTCACATTGTGGAACTATTTGCGACAACCCAACCATCTAGAGAGCCTTGAATGCTGATCATATCCACCAGGCTGTGATAAGTTTAACTAGAGCCTCTCCGCGTGGCAGCGCTGTTTCCATGTCGCGGCATTTGTAATGCTAGATTCATATCCACCAGGCTGTGATAAGTCTCCGCGTGGCAGCGCTGTTTCCATGTCGGGGCATTTGTAATGCTAGATTCATATCCACCAGGCTGTGATAAGTTTAACTAGAGCCTCTCCGCGTGGCAGCGCTGTTTCCATGTCGGGGCATTTGTAATGCTAGATTCATATCCACCAGGCTGTGATAAGTCTCCGCGTGGCAGCGCTGTTTCCATGTCGGGGCATTTGTAATGCTAGATTCATATCCACCAGGCTGTGATAAGTTTAACTAGAGCCTCTCCGCGTGGCAGCGCTGTTTCCATGTCGGGGCATTTGTAATGCTAGATTCATATCCACCAGGCTGTGATAAGTTTAACTAGAGCCTCTCCGCGTGGCAGCGCTGTTTCCATGTCGCGGCATTTGTAATGCTAGATTCATATCCACCAGGCTGTGATAAGTTTAACTAGAGCCTCTCCGCGTGGCAGCGCTGTTTCCATGTCGCGGCATTTGTAATGCTAGATTCATATCCACCAGGCTGTGATAAGTTTAACTAGAGCCTCTCCGCGTGGCAGCGCTGTTTCCATGTCGCGGCATTTGTAATGCTAGATTATCAGTACGTCTTTGATGTTACCGGTGTATTTCATTTTGAAGAATGTAAAGTGCCGCACAGCCCCTGTGGCATCGTACAGACATTTAGGTCGGAAAAACGATCTGTTGCCATAGGCAACCCCATTGTTGTGTATTTTCTTTGATTGATTCATACTCATTGTTTGATCGAAATAATATACGTCCAAATAGATTTAACGTTATTATGTAGTGTGTCCACCAGCTGTTGTATATAGCCCTATTGACATAACGATAATAACAACAACAACGAGCGTATCACCGCCCCCTTGTGTTCCAACGGACCATCAAATCGATAATGTGACGATCCATTATTCAGGAGGCCGGGACGTGTCGGTGTTTCCTTTGTTTGTTTTCTGGGCCTTCTTTGTCGCTCGCGGGCTTTGCATTTATCGATATCGCTTCGACTTCGACCCTCGGGTCAACACAGATCGATTGAAGCAACGTGCTGCGCTGTTGCATCCCTTGTCTTGATCGTGAGTGGCCGATCAGACAAACCTCTCCCTCTCCCTTCAAATGCTCGCGGACACTTTCTATTAACATTACTCCAAACAGAACACTCGCATATGCAATAGATCATAATCTATTATCAAATCGCAATCATGTTCAGATACTTTGCATCCAAAATATGATCGGGGTCAAATTCCTCGAGAAGTCGTTGGCTACTGCTGCTAACACCACCCCAGCAGTGAGAGATAACGAAGGACCAGCCACAGGTGATCAGCATTAGATAAAGTGCTGACTAACTGTCAGCGCGGTGTAATGTGTAGTCAACCAGCTGTGGATGACTCGCTGACATACCCCCATTGAGCTGACTAACTGTCAGCGTGGTGTAATGTGTAGTCAACCAGCTGTGGCTGACTCGCTGACACCCCCATTGAGCTGACTAACTGTCAGCGCGGTGTAATGTGTAGTCAACCAGCTGTGGCTGACTCGCTGACACACCCCCATTGAGCTGACTAACTGTCAGCGTGGTGTAATGTGTAGTCAACCAGCTGTGGCTGACACGCTGACACCCCCATTGAGCTGACTAACTGTCAACGTGGTGTAATGTGTAGTCAACCAGCTGTGGCTGACTCGCTGACATACCCCCATTGAGCTGACTATCTGTCAGCGTGGTGTAATGTGTAGTCAACCAGCTGTGGCTGACTCGCTGACATACCCCCATTGAGCTGACTATCTGTCAGCGTGGTGTAATGTGTAGTCAACCAGCTGTGGCTGACTCGCTGACACCCCCATTGAGCTGACTATCTGTCAGCGTGGTGTAATGTGTAGTCAACCAGCTGTGGCTGACTCGCTGACACCCCCATTGAGCTGACTAACTGTCAACGTGGTGTAATGTGTAGTCAACCAGCTGTGGCTGACTCGCTGACATACCCCCATTGAGCTGACTATCTGTCAGCGTGGTGTAATGTGTAGTCAACCAGCTGTGGCTGACTCGCTGACACCCCCATTGAGCTGACTAACTGTCAGCGCGGTGTAATCCTCCCCTGAGTAGATAATTCAGCCATTGATATCGAAACTAACAAAGGCCGAACAGAATATTAATCCATAAGCCCCAGTGAAGTAGTCTGAATGTCGATGACAATGTGCATTGTTCGTGTGGGCAGCATTGTGACACCCCGTGCAATGCCAATCAATGATTGGCTGTCTGATGCAGCGTCCACACGTGACGTGTCAGCCCGTATGAAGCTGTCAACGGGATAACCAGCGTCGTGCTGACGTAATAGCCGAGTAAAATGGTACCAACATAGTTTTCTACTTCTTTACAGCTCGAAACATATATATGTGGGAAAGTATATTGGAAACCTGGAAACCACAGCTGTGGGCGTGAGTTATGAGGCTTGTACATTCCACCAAGCGGAAGACAGCATTTACAAATGCGTGAACGAACCCCAGTTATCTGATGATCATCGTTGAAACAGCGTGCATGGAAGGGGCTGTAGATAAGGTCAGCCGAGTTACATTGATGGGACAACTCTATCTAAGTAACATGTTGTGGAGGCTTCAGTGACGTCGTTGGTCGTTCCAGTTCCAGCCAATCATAATCGTTCTTGAACGTATGACTGCGATGGCATTTCATTTGAAAAGGTTACTGAAAACAAAAACAATTTTCATGGTCCACAAAAAAATTGTGTTTTCTCTTGGACTAAACATTATGATAACTTCTCCGTCCAGACCCAATAGTGATATACTAGGTTTAGGAAGGTTATATACGTTTACCCAGCGATTACAACTGTACCTCTGACTGAGTGTCAAGTCAAGTCCTAGTCAAGTTTCAGCCCCCCCCCCCCCCACTAGCAGTAACTCAGCCTGAGTGTCACGTCAAGTCCCCGTCAAGTTCCACCCCTATCAGCAGTAACTCAGCCTGAGTGTCACGTCAAGTCCCCGTCAAGTTCCACCCCTATCAGCAGTAACTCTGCCTGAGTGTCACGTCAAGTCCCCGTCAAGTTTCACTCCTATCAGCAGTAACTCTGCCTGAGTGTCACGTCAAGTCCCCGTCATGTTCCACCCCTATCAGCCGTCAAGTCCCCATCAAGTTCCACCCCTATCAGCCGTCAAGTCTATGTCGAGTCAATGCCAAATGTCGAGTCCTACGCAATGAATACAGATCGGGTTTCACAATTAGCTCACCTGACAAACAACTCTCGGCTATCGAGTATGCTGTATGCATTATTCATGGGACGGATGGAAACGGTCAATCAACTCTTCAAGCGGCGGCGTTTAGTTGATTTATTCGCGCGTTTTGTAATTTGCGTTCGACGTGGATCAAACGGATGGTTTTTGAACTCGCCCTTTGGTTTATCACTGAACAACGGACCGCCGACCCATAGCATAGCAAACCGTAGGTACGTATCTACGGCCGTACGACCAAACCGTAGATACCCGGCGCCTCCACCAACTGTCATGTACCTGGCGAGTAGGTCGGACAGCGTCTCGACTACCCGCTCGGCTGTCTGCGCAGATCGCGAGCTATCGTGCTTGGAACATACTCGGCACGAGGTTTGGTGATGAAAACATGTTCATGCACAAGTATTCCTAAGTCAAGACATAATACGATTATATTTGTTTCGAACATGGCGTGAAAAACAGCGTCCAGTGATTGTTGTAGGGTTGGTAGGGCTGCCCTCACGTTTACGTCATCGGGTAGCGAGTGATTGTTCTAGGGTTGGTAGGGCTGCCCTTACGTCGTCGGGTAGCGAAGGGTGTCGTGAATCGTCATTAATATTAAAAGCGTTGCCAAGGATAGTCACGCGCTTCGACCATTTCGCGTTATTGAATCAATTTCCGAACGCCCCCCCCCCCCCCCCCCCCCCCCCCCCCCTCCAGCCGATGCAAAGCGCTGAGCAAATATTTGTGTTGTACCTCAATCAACTCACTGACACATGTTCAAACATATTGATTTCGAGTGAGGCCCGCTATAGGAACCGTTTAGCGGTAGTGCTCGCGATTAGCCTCGTGTCCCTCTCTCTTACAGAGTAATGTTTGGTGAGCATTGAATTCACCTTCAATGACAGCATCTTAGTTTCTATTGGTAGAATATGTCCACTTGGCACTATATACCGGTCATCAATTGGCCGACTGGGGCAATATTGCTGCAAAGTATAGGCTACCAGATATGGTTATAACTCGTCTAAACGCGCTATGCGTGGGACTGTGAGCGCCCTAGAGAGTGTAGGGTGTATGAAGGGGGGGGGGGCGAAACGATTGATATATCATAGGGACTGAGTTACCGCAGGGTGCAGACGTCAGTCATTGGCTGCCCAATGAGAGATGTCGGCACTTGATGTAAGCTATAGAGATGGCAGTTGTTGTGAAGGTTTGCCCACACTGGGGCTCGAAGCAACATCATCCGACATCATTGGCAATTGCTTTTTATTCGACTTCAGTCTGTTGTGTGTTTCGTCCAGTCTGAGTGTAGAATTATTCAGAAAGTTTACTTTTCAATGTGCCGAGTTGTGGCTGTTCCAAGTATGTGCAAAGAATTACGTCAAGTATTCAAATGAATACGCTAGGAATATAAGGGGGTACATTTCCTAATTGGGTGTAAATATCTGCGTTGTTTAACACTTCCCTTGTTTAGTTAATTCCACGAGAGGCATAAATCTTAAAGTTTTCGCCGGAAGTTACAGCTTGCGAGAGATTTGGCGTCGAACTGGCGGATCAAGAACATGCGGGGTTTCACAATGTTGTCACATTTACTTTCCACAGTCTTGCATTAATTACGATCTCCGTGATGTGATGTACACAACGCGTGGTGCTATTGAACTGCGCGGGTTCCCTGGGGAAACCCCTCGAAGCCGTCCTAGCATCGCGTAATAAAGACTCCGTTTGTTTTAGTTAGCATTAATTGTGAAATGTGGGCCGCGGAAGTTCGTCAGTTAGTCCAGTTATACCGACTGTGTCGAGATAAAAGGAAAGAACAATGATTAATGAACGAAACAAACCCTCCAAGTTCGTATATAAACTGGATTCAACAAAGAAGTTTTCAACAAAGTTTTCGGGCTCGCCGGCCGAGCGTTGTGACTCAGCGCCTTCTAATTCACACAGCTCGAGCACTTTCAGATATTAACACAAACTCATTTACTTATTTACCATTGATTTCATCACGATACTCTCGTTGGATGCAGAATATGGGACACCGAACACAAACCATTCAGCTAAACTTGTTGGCTTGCCGTGATTCAAACTGCGACCACATTAGCAGTAAACTCGTCAATGGCCAGTAATAACTATAGCTAATGCGAGGTCGTATTTGTCATTACTAGGGCTAGGATGTTCAGGACCTTTCAAAGTGAGAAAAAGGCAGGCAAATAGTACCTTTAAAACAGCAAAAAAAGGACCTAAAAAGGACCTTTTGAATTTAATCGAATTCTATTGGTTTCATTACTTTCAGTATTGTTTTATTAAATTAATTCAGTTACACCAATATATTTTCGTGGAGAGGGGGGGGGAATAGTTTTCTCGATGTATCAAACACAAGAAGAATTTTTTTTGCGGTTGCAAACTTGTTTCTCTTGTAGATGCGTCGCTGCAGACATCGGCTGGCTCATCTCATCTCTGACTCATCGTTACAGTATTCGACAACAAACAAATCATTGCGTATGCTTGGCCCGATGATTTGGCAAGCTCGACACTGCACTCGCACGTTTTGCATCCGTTTTACCAAATTATATCAAAATAGGAAAATAGTCCCTTAAAAATGCCCAAAAAGGACCTTTTCTTATGAAATGATGTAAATAGGCATTTTAAGGCAAAATAAAATGCATATTTTTGGCATCCCTAACACTTGAAACACACTTAAAACTATTTTCCAGGCGAGTATTTACCAATAGAAAAAAAAGGAGATGTCCTGAACATCCTAGCCCTAGTCATTACATTTAGTAGCATTTCTTGCTTATCTTTCAGTTACACGTTTTTCTCGTCATAGTCTTGTTAAAGCTGGCTTCTCTAATAAATACTGCACAACAAAGTGCTTTGGTTAACACAAATAACTTACTCATGTGTCGGCATAGGTTCGCCTGAGTATACACAGAGTATAAGTACATAATACAAATGGGGGTTTACATTGAACACTCTTCTTTCATACAATGAACAGTTCTTGATCCATCTATGAGACTATGGGTATAGGGGGTTTGGGAGGAAAGGTATAAGTTAACAGTTTTTGAGAGTTGGAAGTCGTTAACAGGTGACTTGAGTCGTCCACATATTGTGATGCAGATCCAACCCCAAACGCATCTGGAGGGTCGTTACCATAAAGTAGAAACTTATGCCAATCCTCGCCTGAGTCTTTGCTACACACGACTCTTCGCATCATGACTTCACACGGTTAAACGCAGAATGCAATCCCAAGTCGGGGTCGTCTGCCATCATCACTCCTGATGAACCGTTCAATATCAATATATAATCTCTGCGGACTTGAGCGCCATTTTACTCTCATATAAAATGAATGTGTGGAAACCCAACCCATTACCATAAAATTGCGCGGATTAAGGTTAACCCTCGGTAAGTGTAGAGCATTGGTTTCCGATTGAGAGGGCTGTGAAATCCACCTGTCATTCGGGTCAAGTGGCCTCATTATGACGTCACAAACACTCGTCTGGAACAAAACACGGTGCAAAGCTGTGTTCATACCACAAACACTCGAACGTAGTGAGTAGGCATAGTTTTACAACAATGTCACTGTATTAGTTGAACACACCACTGAGCTGTGTGGGGGTTATTTAGACGGAATGACAGTCGCTGTATTCATTGGTTGATAGAGATTGATTGATTGCACGGTTGATTGATGGATTGATTGATTGATGGCGGCGTTGAGTACTCCAAACATGTGCGTTGCTTCCCCTGGTTCTGTTAATCAGCTTTCGGTTTCGCTTGAGCCCCAACGCGCTTCAGTCTCGCCTCTGCTTTGACGGGATTAGAATCTATGAATAACATTTGTATCCTTGGCTTGGTTGGCCAGTTAGTGTTTGTTGTTTTACGACGTACTCGACACCCAGACCATATTATGACGACCCATTGCACATCGCCGTCATATATGTTTTACGACGTACTCGACACCCAGACCATATTATGACGTCCCATTGCACATCGCCGTCATATATGTTTTACGACGTACTCGACACCCAGACCATATTATGACGACCCATTGCACATCGCCGTCATATATGTTTTACGACGTACTCGACACCCAGACCATATTATGACGTCCCATTGCACATCGCCGTCATATATGTTTTACGACGTACTCGACACTAAGACTATATTATGACGACCATTGCACATCGCCGTCATATATGTTTTACGACGTACTCGACACTAAGACTATATTATGACGACCATTGCACATCGCCGTCATATATGTTGTACGACGTACTCGACACCCAGACTATATTATGACGACCATTGCACATCGCCGTCATATATGTTTTACGACGTACTCGACACCCAGACCATATTATGACGACCATTGCACATCGCCGTCATATATGTTTTACGACGTACTCGACACCCAGACCATATTATGACGACCATTGCACATCGCCGTCATATATGTTGTACGACGTACTCGACACCCAGACTATATTATGACGACCATTGCACATCGCCGTCATATATGTTGTACGACGTACTCGACACCCAGACCATATTATGACGACCATTGCACATCGCCGTCATATATGTTTTACGACGTACTCGACACCCAGACCATATTATGACGACCCATTGCATAACGCCGTCATATATATTTTACGACGTACTCGACACCCAGACCATATTATGACGTCCCATTGCACATCGCCGTCATATATGTTTTACGACGTACTCGACACTAAGACTATATTATGACGACCATTGCACATCGCCGTCATATATGTTTTACGACGTACTCGACACCCAGACCATATTATGACGACCCATTGCATAACGCCGTCATATATGTTTTACGACGTACTCGACACCCAGACCATATTATGACGACCATTGCACATCGCCGTCATATATGTTGTACGACGTACTCGACACCCAGACTATATTATGACGACCATTGCACATCGCCGTCATATATGTTTTACGACGTACTCGACACCCAGACCATATTATGACGACCATTGCACATCGCCGTCATATATGTTTTACGACGTACTCGACACCCAGACCATATTATGACGTCCCATTGCACATCGCCGTCATATATGTTTTACGACGTACTCGACACCCAGACCATATTATGACGACCATTGCACATCGCCGTCATATATGTTTTACGACGTACTCGACACTAAGACTATATTATGACGACCATTGCACATCGCCGTCATATATGTTGTACGACGTACTCGACACCCAGACTATATTATGACGACCATTGCACATCGCCGTCATATATGTTTTACGACGTACTCGACACCCAGACCATATTATGACGACCATTGCACATCGCCGTCATATATGTTTTACGACGTACTCGACACCCAGACCATATTATGACGACCATTGCACATCGCCGTCATATATGTTGTACGACGTACTCGACACCCAGACTATATTATGACGACCATTGCACATCGCCGTCATATATGTTGTACGACGTACTCGACACCCAGACCATATTATGACGACCATTGCACATCGCCGTCATATATGTTTTACGACGTACTCGACACCCAGACCATATTATGACGACCCATTGCATAACGCCGTCATATATGTTTTACGACGTACTCGACACCCAGACCATATTATGACGACCATTGCACATCGCCGTCATATATGTTTTACGACGTACTCGACACCCAGACCATATTATGACGACCCATTGCATAACGCCGTCATATATGTTTTACGACGTACTCGACACCCAGACCATATTATGACGTCCCATTGCACATCGCCGTCATATATGTTTTACGACGTACTCGACACCCAGACCATATTATGACGACCATTGCACATCGCCGTCATATATGTTGTACGACGTACTCGACACCCAGACTATATTATGACGACCATTGCACATCGCCGTCATATATGTTTTACGACGTACTCGACACCCAGACCATATTATGACGACCATTGCACATCGCCGTCATATATGTTTTACGACGTACTCGACACCCAGACCATATTATGACGACCATTGCACATCGCCGTCATATATGTTGTACGACGTACTCGACACCCAGACTATATTATGACGACCATTGCACATCGCCGTCATATATGTTGTACGACGTACTCGACACCCAGACCATATTATGACGACCATTGCACATCGCCGTCATATATGTTTTACGACGTACTCGACACCCAGACCATATTATGACGACCATTGCACATCGCCGTCATATATGTTGTACGACGTACTCGACACCCAGACTATATTATGACGACCATTGCACATCGCCGTCATATATGTTGTACGACGTACTCGACACCCAGACCATATTATGACGACCATTGCACATCGCCGTCATATATGTTTTACGACGTACTCGACACCCAGACCATATTATGGCGACCCATTGCATAACGCCGTCATATATATTTTACGACGTACTCGACACCCAGACCATATTATGACGTCCCATTGCACATCGCCGTCATATATGTTTTACGACGTACTCGACACCCAGACCATATTATGACGACCATTGCACATCGCCGTCATATATGTTTTACGACGTACTCGACACCCAGACCATATTATGACGACCATTACACATCGCCGTCATATATGTTTTACGACGTACTCGACACCCAGACCATATTATGACGACCCATTGCATAACGCCGTCATATATATTTTACGACGTACTCGACACCCAGACCATATTATGACGTCCCATTGCACATCGCCGTCATATATGTTTTACGACGTACTCGACACCCAGACCATATTATGGCGACCCATTGCATAACGCCGTCATATATGTTTTACGACGTACTCGACACCCAGACCATATTATGACGACCATTGCACATCGCCGTCATATATGTTTTACGACGTACTCGACACCCAGACCATATTATGACGACCATTACACATCGCCGTCATATATGTTTTACGACGTACTCGACACCCAGACCATATTATGACGACCCATTGCATAACGCCGTCATATATATTTTACGACGTACTCGACACCCAGACCATATTATGACGTCCCATTGCACATCGCCGTCATATATGTTTTACGACGTACTCGACACCCAGACCATATTATGACGACCATTGCACATCGCCGTCATATATGTTTTACGACGTACTCGACACCCAGACCATATTATGACGACCATTACACATCGCCGTCATATATGTTTGACGACGTACTCGACACCCAGACCATATTATGACGACCCATTGCATAACGCCGTCATATATATTTTACGACGTACTCGACACCCAGACCATATTATGACGACCATTGCACATCGCCGTCATATATGTTTTACGACGTACTCGACACCCAGACCATATTATGACGTCCCATTGCACATCGCCTTCATGTATGTTTTACGACGTACTCGACACCCAGACCATATTATGACGTCCCATTGCACATCGCCGTCATATATGTTTTACGACGTACTCGACACCCAGACCATATTATGACGTCCCATTGCACATCGCCGTCATATATGTTTTACGACGTACTCGATCGACACCCAGACCATATTATGACGTCCCATTGCACATCGCCGTCATATAAGTTTTACGACGTACTCGACACCCAGACCATATTATGACGACCATTGCTCATCGCCGTCATCAGGTGGGGCTGTTGGTTGGCGTTTGATCGCCGAGAGGGCCGATAAGCATGAAGAAGTGAGAGAGTAAAAAGAAGAAAACTTATGAAGGCCACGTGAAATGAATAAAGGAATGACAAAAGAGATTAACCAATCTGAGGTTTGCAAAGTTTGATAAAAACGGCCCTCTATGACGTAGATAAAGAGGTTGCTTAGTAGCGGCATCTATGTGTTTCCTTTGCTTCCCGCCAGGAAGCTCAACGTCGCGGCAACAACGTCCCTCTATCTAGTTAGCAGGCAGCGACTCTCGAGGGACAATTTCCTTCCTGTCGCTTCTCCGTCAGAAGATGAGCACCTGCAATTATCCAGCCAGCCCGCCTGCGAGAGGAGTTCATCCCCCCCCCTTCTCCCCCTCCCCCTCCCTCGGTTAGATAATAAACGTTGTTATTACGTCGAGGCAGAGAGTCACTCGAGCCTGTGCGTTCACTCGGATCAAACAGTTCATGTTAGACAACGCACGCACGGCTCACTGACTTGGTTAGCTTGAACCGCTTAGACCCTCTGGTCTGCGTCTGGTCTTGGTCTTGTAATAGTAATTCTGCATTACTGGACGTACACCTGCCGGTAAATAAGTGTACCAGTTAACTACAGCCCCAGAAGTCGGCTTAGGGCCTCCATTTTTGCACTTTACCTTGTTACATTGTTGGTATTTAGATGCTTCTGCTTCGCAATAGGATCTAAATGACCGTCAATGTCCAATACCTTAATGATTATCAAAACGCGCTCTCTAACGATTTTGAAGCTCCATAAATAATTATAGCTCCATGGTCTGGTTGTCGGTGATGTCCGTGAACTGAGACGCCGACCAGTCGTGTGGTTTGAACGGCAACTCGACAGTTGATTGGCAGCCAATCATCATCATACCGAACAAATGTTTACAGTTCGTGTCTAACAAAACATATAAAGATTGCTTTGTTACTGTTTCTGTTGTGCCCTTTCTTGCTACAATAAGCTCATTCATTGATGTAAGCCTTCTTACGGAAAGTAATTCCTCCTTGTATCACCAGAGAGCTTTTTTTGTTTTTTTATTAGTTTTTTTTTTTTTTACGAAATTTGCTCATTAAAATTAAGCTCCAACTTGAACCCATCCATGGAGTCTTTGAACAAACACCCTAGGGAGCATAACCTCGCTGCTCTATTGTCTTGAAGGCGGCGTGTGTAGGGGTGGGTACCTCCCTTACTGCTAGACTAGTAGATCAGTTGATTGAGGTAACATACTTGCGGCCTGGTTTACACTGACAGCAATAACTGCCGGGTGTGCAGGGGTGGGTACATCCCTTACTGCTGGACAAGTAGATCAGTTGATTGAGGTAACATACTTGCGGCCTGGTTTATACTGACAGCAATAACTGCCGGGTGGTTCCGAGGGGACGATTAACACAACCAACCCCTGTCCTGTACTCAAGGCTAAAGAGAAGAGGCTGACGAGGGTGATTCGATCAGTTGGCTGTTAGAATGCCAGACGCCTGCGAGGGGGGGGGGGGGGGTATTACGCACAGCCTTGTCCACAGTGACGTGGGGGTGTATATTGACGCTAGCTAGGGCACACCTTGGACTGCAGCAAGTATTGTTACATTGTATGACCATTAATCCAAAGGTTAAACCTTTCTTCGTAATAGTGAAGTTAATGACAAATATGTATACATTTAGAACGTATGGTACTCCCAGCGGCTCCTATAGGGTGGACTGATGCAATGTTGGCCTGTGGTATGGGGTCACATTCATGCTATGAGAAGAGAGGTTTCTAGAAGCGATAATAGAGCCTAAGTAACCTCTTGCTGTATTCATCACATTGTGTTCTAGAACGAAAATCTTCAACTCCCCAGAAATTTTAATTAAGTGATTTTTAATTAAAAAATAATTGATGTCCCGTAAGCGAACATTTCCGGAAAGCGGATCTTTTCTTTATAATAAAGATATTCGAAGCCATGATTAATTCCTTACAAATATTTGCAAAGATGTAAACAGAGAGCTTCTTCCTTTTACCTTCATAACCTTAATCATAATGAATATTTTCAGTCTTACCTTGAGCCATCTTGTTTGTGTTTCTGAGAACAAATCAGTGTACCTAGGTGGCATTACCATCATAACGAGTACGTAGTTCCAGCGATGCCAACAGTTACAGGTTACTGTGTTACCATCATAACGAGTGCGTAGTTCCAGCGATGCCAACAGTTAGGTCAGATGTAGAAGCAGGTTGCTGTGTTACCATCATAACGAGTGCGTAGTTCCAGCGATGCCAACAGTTAGGTCAGATGTAGAAGCAGGTTGCTGTGTTACCATCATAACGACCGCGTTCACTGGGCTATGACGCAGCACCGGACTTGTGGTGCCCTGGGCGGTTTAGACATAAGACAATGTGATAATAAATCACTTTGCACGACCGTAAGAAAGTGTTGGTAGAAGCTCGGCTGGCTTACTGCCACGTGGATGCGCCCTACGCAGTGAAATACGTCATCCCTTCACCTCCAGCCACTTCCTCAAACGAGAGCTGGGTTGCTTTTTTAATTATGTCAGGGTATTTTCTTGTTAAGATAACAATTTGTGTTTAAGTTCGTAATGTTAGCTACTCCGCGTGCGCATTAATATAATTACTGTGCTGCGTCTCCCCCTAACTGAGGGGAGATGGGGTGATAACGGCGCGGATGGATACAAGTTTAATGAATTGCTCTGTTTACTTTCTTCGGTCTCTCGTGACCTTTCACGGAGCTGTTTGCGGCCGACCTATGCAGAGTCGCTTCGCGTCCACGATCTAGATAGGTCAGCTGACCACCAGTGACCTATCGGGACCGTCTATTGAACAGGGCGAATATGTCCCCTAATGGTGGATGTGATTTTAATGGAACGTCCATACGTTGGACCTCACTGTTATTTCGCGGGATGGAACACAAATATAAAGGTGCGCGCAAAAAGAAAAGCTAGTTACCTGCGCTGGCTGAACTACGTCATGAATGCTACCAATACCATTCTTTCAAGTGCAGCTATGCACAATAGAAGCAGGTTCTAGCTTGCCAGCGTTCCGTTGTCCTCAATGAAATAAACCGGTTTACTCGCGCTGGTAACCAGTAAGCGGGTAACCATCTTTCTTTGTGCGCGCATGTTCCAAGGGCACTATATATAGTTGCCTGTTTTGCTATCGATCTAACATTTCAACTGAATGTCACTATACTGTTTAGTACGGACAGAGTTTGTCTAAGTTTATAGAGAGTGACGATGGGTTTTTACAACTTTTCCTAGTAAGTTGTACAAAATACGTGCATGAAGATATAAATTTAAAACGTGCAATGTGCATGAAGTTGTTATAGCCTACACTACGCGAGAATGTATAGACGTATGTTTCTATGGCTGTGCCGGTAACTGTAGATGGAGGGTTGGTAGCAGACCCCAGCGTGAGCCCTGTGGCTGGCGTCGAACACGCGTCCCTCTGCCCACGTGTTTGCTGACAGTTGTTCTTCGCTTGTTCTAGAAATCCCGTCACCACCGAGACTTCACCTTGACGCCTGCGCCCCCCACCCCTCCCACCTCCGAGGACGGGGGCGCCGCGACGCCCTCGCTGGAGCCTGAGGCCGAGCCTGAGAACGAGGACGACTACGAGGGAGAGGACGAGATCCTAACTCGACAGAGTGAGTCAGATAGTTGTGTAACTCTCCCACCAGAGTGAGTCAGATAGTTGTTTAACTCTCCCACCAGAGAGTCAGATAGTTGTGTAACTCTCCCTCTGCAGAGTGAGTCAGATAGTTGTGTAACTCTCCCACCAGAGTGAGTCAGATAGTTGTGTAACTCTCCCTCTGCAGAGTGAGTCAGATAGTTGTGTAACTCTCCCACCAGAGTGAGACAAAACGTGAGTGTAATTTTCCTTTAACGTGTAAAAATGCGCGTAGCACCATTTAGTAGATCGTGACTGAATCCGATCCCCGCTAGAAGTATTGGATCTCCGCGCTCATCATGCGGGATTGTTGTAAATAATTGGTTTAGTTTATCTCTTGCATGCCTGTCTTTATACAACGCTGATAACTACAGTTTCAACGTCTGGGATAACGAGTATCCGAGTCTGCCCATAGTGCGTGTTATTTGCAAATAACATTTCGGTGGGCGGAGCCTAAAGGTTATGTACTCGCTTAGTTGCATGTCATGTTTCGTTAAATCGTCCCCCACCCCCCCCCCCCCCCCCCCTCATCTATAAGGGGCCAAAGTAGGCCCTGCCAAGACAGTGCGTTTATACTGTAAATATCGGCATTACCATCAACCGGAAGCGTGAAATAAGAACTCAGATAGTTATAACATCTAGGCGTCCATGACAATTTATTTGAAGACCAAAATGGTGAAATTGTTTTTGGGCTTTACGTTTCCTACTTAATAAATCTATACGATGAGTGGGTGATATATGATGACGAATACGCCCGATAACGCCACGTAACATCCACGACCAAGACAGGACTCGAACCTGGAGCTTAGGAACCGCATCTCTCCAGAGTCCAGACCACCCCCTAACCGATCACTGCCAACTACGCTGGCTCGAGAACGTCAAGTTGTAATACCTTGTTTACAAGCGGTGACGTGGACACTGTACATTGTACAACATCTGCCTCGGTCTCGTGCAAGGTAACCGATAAGCGACGACAGCCAGTCCGCGTTAAGACCCTTGTCATTGGTCCGACGCTAAGTGAGAGTGGGCCGGACGCAACCACGGCCAGGCTGATAAACTAATTACTCCGGTCTGTTCTGAGGAGTCGTCAAGTGAGTCCCGGCCGATGACGTCAGAACCTTCTAGAGGGAACTACTTTGTATTTGGATCGTCGTCCCCCTGAGAACAACGTACATGACAGTGTTGAGTTACGACACCATTCAACGAATATGATGCACATCATCTGAAAGTCGGGGACTCGGGTTCGATTCGCAGTGAAGTTAAAAGCTTTTAAAATTTCTGCTTTCACTCTACAAGTTCACGCAAATGATTGCGCCTCTATTAATGTAGATTGTTTCCTGCGTTTCTCCAAGTCGCTTCCTATGTTTGACCTCGGCCGACCTTGTGAGTGAAAGAAGACGCGTGAGGGCGACGGAAGCGCGCCTAGCGGGGAGCACCGGCGTCACGCGTGGGTCTATCTCGAGGCAAATACAGCCGTGGCAATTAATGGCGGATTCAATCTCGGCGCGTGGATCCCCCCTCTATGTGGGCGAGACGGGACAACTTGTCGTGGAACTATATCGCTCTGACATCAGCTGTCCCGAACACGATCGAGTTATATCGGAATAAATTACGGGACTGAGGAATCTGGTCTAGTTTATTTGAGAGCGGTCGTGTTCGAGTCTTATATTGAATATTTATGTTGTAAATAAGTGATGCATCTCCTGTGTTGAAAGCGCCGGGTCGGGGTACGGGGCTGCTAGGCCGCTATCTTAGCGCCCTCTGCAACCTACGTGCGGGGCTGCACTGTGCACTGGGAAACATGCTTATATACCGCACAAATAAGTGACAAATCAATACCACAATCTACCTATACAGCACATTCGCATTGATCTTTACATATTCTTCATGAAATTAAAATCTGTTTATACCGCTTTTATTATCTTTAGATAGAATAAACTTCATCCAAGTAGTTTTGGATTCTTTTAAACTTTTTTTGGTGGTAGGTCCTTCTACTTTAAAGCATAGGTTTAGTTTGCCTATGTAGGCACCACCTGACGAAATCCATGTGCATACCCCGTATAGGTCAATGAATGAATAAACACTGAACTGAGTTGAACACATCTGTAATTGGAAAGTGAACGTGCTTTTGAACGTCAGCTTTCAAGTTTAAAATAATCTACTTGGACCAGCTTGAAGTATTGTTGCAACCGAGCACGGCTTCGCACAAGACATACAACATACAACATACAACATACAACATACAACATACAACATACAACACGGAGGTCGGAGCAGCTCAAAGCTCGCTTGCAAATGAGTCGCCTCTCTACTGTCCCTAGGCTTCATCCAGTAGAGTCCGGCCTCGCATAAGACATACAACATACAACATACAACATACAACACGGAGGTCGGAGCAGCTCAAAGCTCGCTTGCAAATGAGTCGCCTCTCTACTGTCCCTAGGCTTCATCCAGTAGAGTCCGGCCTCGCACAAGACATACAACATACAACATACAACATACAACACGGAGGTCGGAGCAGCTCAAAGCTCGCTTGCAAATGAGTCGCCTCTCTACTGTCCCTAGGCTTCATCCAGTAGAGTCCGGCCTCGCACAAGACATACAACATACAACATACAACACGGAGGTCGGAGCAGCTCAAAGCTCGCTTGCAAATGAGTCGCATCTCTACTGTCCCTAGGCTTTATCCAGTAGGGTCCGGCCTCGCATAAGACATACAACATACAACATACAACATACAACACGGAGGTCGGAGCAGCTCAAAGCTCGCTTGCAAATGAGTCGCCTCTCTACTGTCCCTAGGCTTCATCCAGTAGAGTCCGGCCTCGCATAAGACATACAACATACAACATACAACATACAACATACAACATACAACATACAACACGGAGGTCGGAGCAGCTCAAAGCTCGCTTGCAAATGAGTAGCATCTCCACTGTCCCTAGGCTTTATCCAGTAGAGTCCGGCGAGCCGAACAAACAAGATTGTCGTCCTCAGAGACCCAGGGACAAAGAGGGGCCCACGACTCTCCGCGGACGCAGCCTCGAGTAAACCCATTCTCAAGGAAAACGGGAAATAAAATTACAGGAAGTGGATATAAAAAGGGGGAGAGTATTGGCAAAGAATTGATGCAGAAAGATATACCATAGATCATTGTAGTCGAGGGGGGAAGAGGGTGATGGGGAGGGGTGGGATACAAAAGTACGAGGGAAATGGGGAGAAACGATGATGAAAATGTACCTTGGAGATAAAGCAAGATATTCTGTCTTGGGATAAAGGATTCTATACGGAAGAAAAAGTGTTTAAATGTTATTTCAAGTTTATCCCAAGAGCTTTTTGTTGAAAACAAGTTGAGAGTATTCTATTTGTTGCTTGAGTTACATCAAATCCGATTCTAGTCGAGAGTGGCGTCCTCCCCCACGAGAGGCATTCAGCCTTGAAAACAATGCGCGGGGACAGTCACGTAACGCCACGGCCAATACGCTCGAACAACTGCGCTTTGAGTGTAACACAACACGTAGTTAAAACAAACACACTTGGACCGGCATAAAGTGGCCCCTTTCATCCGAACTGTTCGCTCCACTTGGGCAATAAAAGAGCCCCACGCACACAAAAGAGCCAACGTGTAATGGATATACCAACATATTTCTTCTAATCGTATTGGTGTAATTCAGTTTGTGGTGGGTTGGAGCTCGTTCACTCGTCCACTAAATGTGTTTGTGGGGCTGGGGCGACGTTATTTGCAATGTCAACATGCACGTTGGTGCTGTAAACCCGCTCCATATGTTTCCTGCACTCGTTGTGCACATCTACGTCACCTAGTCCACCGACTACTGTACTAATGAGGGACATCCGACCGAGTGGACTAGTTGACGTCACAAACGTGTGTGGAGGGCTGTGTTCCATCGCGAGCCTACCTCAACATGGAGCGCTCTGCTCTCAGCTAGCCGATACTGTCCCGCTCAGACACACCGCAGTGTGCTGCTCCCTGGTGACGGAGGGCTCGAACTAACACTTGGCCATCCCTGTGTTTAACACAAGGTCACTTGATTTGATGTGACACTGTCAGATGACAACATTCAAGTGCGTTTGTTAGACTCAGATGTCTAGATTACCTCATTGCTGGCTCGATAGTAATCATCTAGACTCTAGAATGCATTAGACAGTTTTTTCAGCTGTCTCTTCAGGCGCAGGACATTCAACTGAAATGTACAGAACTGATATTAATCACTATGGAAACAGTTGGAAACAATGTGCTCAAAAACCACAGAGAAGTTACTACAAAACCATTGCCGACCATTGTTAGAGTTTGTTCTCCGAATCCGTGGTAACATATTTATGAAAATGGAAGAGAAACTTCCAAGTTGACGCGAAGTCGCAATCATATGGGTAGTATTAAATAATGGCGCGCATTCACGATGTCCTACTAGGGGGTGTGTGCAAGGCCGTCTAGATATATCGCTTCGCTCACGAAGGCCCCGGTGTGTGGCAGCTCCAAAGGTGGCTAGCACGCCGTACACCCCTGAACCTGAGCGTGGTATAAGCTGCAAGCCAAGGGGGTGTGTGGCAGCTCCAAAGGTGGCTAGCACGCCGTACACCCCTGAACCTGAGCGTGGTATAAGCTGCAAGCCAAGGGGGTGTGTGGCAGCTCCAAAGGTGGCTAGCACGCCGTACACCCCTGAACCTGAGCGTGGTATAAGCTGCAAGCCAAGGGGGTGTGTGGCAGCTCCAAGGGTGGCCAGCACGCCGTACACCCCTGAACCTGAGCGTGGTATAAGCTGCAAGCCAAGGGGGTGTGTGGCAGCTCCAAGGGTGGCTAGCACGCCGTACACCCCTGAACCTGAGCGTGGTATAAGCTGCAAGCCAAGGGGGTGTGTGGCAGCTCCAAAGGTGGCCAGCACGCCGTACACCCCTGAACCTGAGCGTGGTATAAGCTGCAAGCCAAGGGGGTGTGTGGCAGCTCCAAGGGTGGCCAGCACGCCGTACACCCCTGAACCTGAGCGTGGTATAAGCTGCAAGCCAAGGGGGTGTGTGGCAGCTCCAAGGGTGGTAAGCACGCCGTACACCCCTGAACCTGAGCGTGGTATAAGCTGCAAGCCAAGGGGGTGTGTGGCAGCTCCAAGGGTGGCCAGCACGCCGTACACCCCTGAACCTGAGCGTGGTATAAGCTGCAAGCCAAGGGGGTGTGTGGCAGCTCCAAAGGTGGCTAGCACGCCGTACACCCCTGAACCTGAGCGTGGTATAAGCTGCAAGCCAAGGGGGTGTGTGGCAGCTCCAAAGGTGGCTAGCACGCCGTACACCCCTGAACCTGAGCGTGGTATAAGCTGCAAGCCAAGGGGGTGTGTGGCAGCTCCAAAGGTGGCTAGCACGCCGTACACCCCTGAACCTGAGCGTGGTATAAGCTGCAAGCCAAGGGGGTGTGTGGCAGCTCCAAAGGTGGCTAGCACGCCGTACACCCCTGAACCTGAGCGTGGTATAAGCTGCAAGCCAAGGGGGTGTGTGGCAGCTCCAAAGGTGGCTAGCACGCCGTACACCCCTGAACCTGAGCGTGGTATAAGCTGCAAGCCAAGGGGGTGTGTGGCAGCTCCAAAGGTGGCTAGCACGCCGTACACCCCTGAACCTGAGCGTGGTATAAGCTGCAAGCCAAGGGGGTGTGTGGCAGCTCCAAAGGTGGCTAGCACGCCGTACACCCCTGAACCTGAGCGTGGTATAAGCTGCAAGCCAAGGGGGTGTGTGGCAGCTCCAAAGGTGGCTAGCACGCCGTACACCCCTGAACCTGAGCGTGGTATAAGCTGCAAGCCAAGGGGGTGTGTGGCAGCTCCAAAGGTGGCTAGCACGCCGTACACCCCTGAACCTGAGCGTGGTATAAGCTGCAAGCCAAGGGGGTGTGTGGCAGCTCCAAAGGTGGCTAGCACGCCGTACACCCCTGAACCTGAGCGTGGTATAAGCTGCAAGCCAAGGGGGTGTGTGGCAGCTCCAAAGGTGGCTAGCACGCCGTACACCCCTGAACCTGAGCGTGGTATAAGCTGCAAGCCAAGGGGGTGTGTGGCAGCTCCAAAGGTGGCTAGCACGCCGTACACCCCTGAACCTGAGCGTGGTATAAGCTGCAAGCCAAGGGGGTGTGTGGCAGCTCCAAGGGTGGCCAGCACGCCGTACACCCCTGAACCTGAGCGTGGTATAAGCTGCAAGCCAAGGGGGTGTGTGGCAGCTCCAAGGGTGGCCAGCACGCCGTACACCCCTGAACCTGAGCGTGGTATAAGCTGCAAGCCAAGGGGGTGTGTGGCAGCTCCAAGGGTGGCTTGCACGCCGTACACCCCTGAACCTGAGCGTGGTATAAGCTGCAAGCCAAGGGGGTGTGTGGCAGCTCCAAGGGTGGCCAGCACGCCGTACACCCCTGAACCTGAGCGTGGTATAAGCTGCAAGCCAAGGGGGTGTGTGGCAGCTCCAAGGGTGGCCAGCACGCCGTACACCCCTGAACCTGAGCGTGGTATAAGCTGCAAGCCAAGGGGGTGTGTGGCAGCTCCAAGGGTGGCCAGCACGCCGTACACCCCTGAACCTGAGCGTGGTATAAGCTGCAAGCCAAGGGGGTGTGTGGCAGCTCCAAAGGTGGCTAGCACGCCGTACACCCCTGAACCTGAGCGTGGTATAAGCTGCAAGCCAAGGGGGTGTGTGGCAGCTCCAAAGGTGGCTAGCACGCCGTACACCCCTGAACCTGAGCGTGGTATAAGCTGCAAGCCAAGGGGGTGTGTGGCAGCTCCAAGGGTGGCCAGCACGCCGTACACCCCTGAACCTGAGCGTGGTATAAGCTGCAAGCCAAGGGGGTGTGTGGCAGCTCCAAGGGTGGCCAGCACGCCGTACACCCCTGGCCCTGAGCGTGGTATAAGCTGCAAGCCAAGGGGGTGTGTGGCAGCTCCAAGGGTGGCCAGCACGCCGTACACCCCTGAACCTGAGCGTGGTATAAGCTGCAAGCCAAGGGGGTGTGTGGCAGCTCCAAGGGTGGCTTGCACGCCGTACACCCCTGAACCTGAGCGTGGTATAAGCTGCAAGCCAAGGGGGTGTGTGGCAGCTCCAAGGGTGGTAAGCACGCCGTACACCCCTGAACCTGAGCGTGGTATAAGCTGCAAGCCAAGGGGGTGTGTGGCAGCTCCAAGGGTGGCCAGCACGCCGTACACCCCTGAACCTGAGCGTGGTATAAGCTGCAAGCCAAGGGGGTGTGTGGCAGCTCCAAGGGTGGTAAGCACGCCGTACACCCCTGAACCTGAGCGTGGTATAAGCTGCAAGCCAAGGGGGTGTGTGGCAGCTCCAAGGGTGGCCAGCACGCCGTACACCCCTGAACCTGAGCGTGGTATAAGCTGCAAGCCAAGGGGGTGTGTGGCAGCTCCAAGGGTGGCTACCACGCCGTACACCCCTGGCCCTGAGCGTGGTATAAGCTGCAAGCCAAGGGGGTGTGTGGCAGCTCCAAGGGTGGCTTGCACGCCGTATACCCCTGAACCTGAGCGTGGTATAAGCTGCAAGCCAAGGGGGTGTGTGGCAGCTCCAAGGGTGGTAAGCACGCCGTACACCCCTGAACCTGAGCGTGGTATAAGCTGCAAGCCAAGGGGGTGTGTGGCAGCTCCAAGGGTGGTAAGCACGCCGTACACCCCTGAACCTGAGCGTGGTATAAGCTGCAAGCCAAGGGGGTGTGTGGCAGCTCCAAGGGTGGCCAGCACGCCGTACACCCCTGAACCTGAGCGTGGTATAAGCTGCAAGCCAAGGGGGTGTGTGGCAGCTCCAAGGGTGGCTACCACGCCGTACACCCCTGGCCCTGAGCGTGGTATAAGCTGCAAGCCAAGGGGGTGTGTGGCAGCTCCAAGGGTGGCTAGCACGCCGTACACCCCTGAACCTGAGCGTGGTATAAGCTGCAAGCCAAGGGGGTGTGTGGCAGCTCCAAGGGTGGCTAGCACGCCGTACACCCCTGAACCTGAGCGTGGTATAAGCTGCAAGCCAAGGGGGTGTGTGGCAGCTCCAAGGGTGGCCAGCACGCCGTACACCCCTGAACCTGAGCGTGGTATAAGCTGCAAGCCAAGGGGGTGTGTGGCAGCTCCAAGGGTGGCTACCACGCCGTACACCCCTGGCCCTGAGCGTGGTATAAGCTGCAAGCCAAGGGGGTGTGTGGCAGCTCCAAGGGTGGCCAGCACGCCGTACACCCCTGGCCCTGAGCGTGGTATAAGCTGCAAGCCAAGGGGGTGTGTGGCAGCTCCAAGGGTGGCTAGCACGCCGTACACCCCTGAACCTGAGCGTGGTATAAGCTGCAAGCCAGCGACTCTAGACATTCCATTTATTCAGGGCTTAGTCTCTAATCTATTGACTTTTCAACTGAATCAATTTAACAGCTTTTAATTTAAGTGGACTTAAATGCGTACTCGAACGATTGCGAGACGTCCGCTGTAGCCGAGTCGGCCCATTACCCCTCGCGCAAACAAAACACGGCTCGGCTCGATAATACATCGATTACCTTTGTTGTCGCTGGTTGCCTTGGTAACAAGCGCTGTGTCGCTACAGGTGGCTGCACTTGTGTCACCATTGTTGCTATTGGTAACCACTTTGTTGTCGCTGGTTGCCATGGTGACAAGCGCTGTGTCGCTACAGGTGGCTCCACTTGTGCCGCCATTGTTGCTATTGGTAACCACTTTGTTGTCGCTGGTTGCCATGGAAACAAGCGCTGTGTCGCTACAGGTGGCTCCACTTGTGCCGCCATTGTTGCTATTGGTCACCACTTTGTTGTCGCTGGTTGCCATGGAAACAAGCGCTGTGTCGCTACAGGTGGCTCCACTTGTGCCACCATTGTTGCTATTGGTAACCACTTTGTTGTCGCTGGTTGCCATGGTAACAAGCGCTGTGTCGCTACAGGTGGCTGCACTTGTGCCGCCATTGTTGCTATTGGTAACCACTTTGTTGTCGCTGGTTGCCATGGTGACAAGCGCTGTGTCGCTACAGGTGGCTCCACTTGTGCCGCCATTGTTGCTATTGGTAACCACGTTCTGCAAGACAGAAATGTTTTATATTTAGAACAACATTTTGAGTTAAGGCTGGTCCACACTGATTTTAAAGACATAATGCATCAGGTTTTAAGACGTTGTTTTAAAAACAACAATGAAAACAACGTCTTAAAACTAAAACTTTGTGTGAACGCCAGTACGTGTTTCCTATAATCCAACTTTACGACTACGCGTTAAACCTTAAATTGTATGTCTTAAAAATCTGTGTGGACCAGCCTTTAGAAAATTAGGCGATACAGAGGAAGCAATCATCCCACTCAGGCGAGTGAATAGTTTTAGTACGGGTAATAATTAGTTTTAAAGATTATACAACATCGCCATGGGTAAAGTATTTTTAATATTGTACTAATTTCAGTAAATAATGGGTTCGGAATTTATTTTCTAAAGAGATTGGCAAAAACGAACGTTTTTCTTTTTTTTAACAAAGCGGTGAATAGTAAATTCCTTAATAAACAAAGTTGCTAATGCACTGAAACGTGACGTCACAGACTGCTGCACAACAAGGGCGCTGGAAACAAACAACGACAAACTTTGTGACGATATTTAAATATAATTATGACGTTTTTAAATTAAAAAAGTAAGTTTGCGGTGTTTGCAGATGGATACCCTCGTGTTGTCGGCCGGGCATGCATGAGTGCAGCGTCGTTACAATATCAACGTGGGACTGCTATTGCAATACTCGAGACGCAGGTGTACCAACCATGAGCAAGACCCACTCGCATTGAGTCCTATGACATCCCTCGGACACTGTCAAGCAGGCCACACTGCGGATATAACAGCCATATTGTCTGAGTCACCGTCCAGTGTAAACGATGTCGACCGCTGAGACCGGTGAGACCGGACGAGTTTAATCTAATGGCTTGTTGACATTCCGCACACGAAACTACGACTTCCGAAGAAATATTAGACGCCTGCCGGAGCAGCTGGTGAGAAGATTCGATTTTCTTCCCGTCCGACGTTTCGCGAGTAACAAGTGCCAACCACACGTTTTAATCCGCCGCTATGAATACTTCATTGGGATCCACTAGGCCGGTGTCCCTGTCGGCAGTGTCCTTAAGATGTCCTAGCGTCACACATGTCCTTAAGATGTCCTAGCGTCACACATGTCCCTAAGATGTCCTAGAGTCACACATGTCCTTAAGATGTCCTAGCATCACACATGTCCTTAAGATGTCCTAGCGTCACACATGTCCTTAAGATGTCCTAGAGTCACACATGTCCTTAAGATGTCCTAGCATCACACATGTCCTTAAGATGTCCTAGCGTCACACATGTCCTTAAGATGTCCTAGCGTCACACATGTCCTTAAGATGTCCTAGAGTCACACATGTCCTTAAGATGTCCTAGCATCACACATGTCCTTAAGATGTCCTAGCGTCACACATGTCCTTAGGATGTCCTAGCGTCACACATGTCCTTAAGATGTCCTAGCGTCACACATGTCCTTAAGATGTCCTAGCATCACACATGTCCTTAAGATGTCCTAGCGTCACACATGTCCTTAAGATGTCCTAGCATCACACATGTCCTTAAGATGTCCTAGCGTCACACATGTCCTTAGGATGTCCTAGCGTCACACATGTCCTTAAGATGTCCTAGCGTCACACATGTCCTTAAGATGTCCTAGCATCACACATGTCCTTAAGATGTCCTAGCGTCACACATGTCCTTAAGATGTCCTAGCGTCACACATGCGCTCTCTAGCCAGGCTATCAGACTAATCCGTACTGAACGAATTCATGGGATTAGCGGATTATACAGATTAAACGTGAGATTAAAACCCTCTCGTAAATTTGGTGTTTTCCTATTAATGAGTTCGCATATTTTAGGATATTATGGTAATAACGTTGTTTTCCGAGCGCTGTTGTGTCCGACGAGGCAATTAACATTTCACAAGCGTTTTTATCTGCGTTGTTGTTGAGCATTATCGCGTGATGAATAGCACGCGTAGCTGTTTCATTGGCGGGATTAGCGAACTGTTATTTTTATCCACTGCAGGGTCTAAAAATGGACGAATCATATTTACGCTCCCAACATATTGTGTGAATCATTGAATGTGCGAATTATCGAACATAGTTTGAGACCCAAACTACCCTCCAGTGTTCCATTAAACACTTCCCAATATCCATTTATAATTGAATGAAAAAGCAATTACTATCTGATGTAGTGGTGGCGTGGCGTGGTACTCCCGCCATTTTACCACCGCCATCCCAAGTCTGGCCGTGTTGTCAGCTCTGCAACCGCACCGCACTCTATTACGGGCGCTGTTGCCACATGTAACCCACACGGCGGGGGGTGACAGCATTGGTCTAGACAACAGATATCGAGGCAGTCAATTGCAACTTGTGACTCGATTAGTTGACCTCTCAGTGGACTGTACTTACTATACTACAGATACAGAACTGCACAGATACTGCACAGGTACTTCTTCCTTTCGTTCTTTTCGATCTGATAAAATTTGACAGCTTAAAATATTATCAACCTCTACTGTTGTACGACTTTGAGTTGTTATAACCATTTAACAAATTCATATCCACAGCAACTAAGAATATTAATTTGGCACTATTATCCTTATGATAAATGATATTTATTTCAATGAAACGTTAGTTTTCTCATGCGAAACTTCAACTGACTATATAGTTTATTTTCTTGTAAGTTACGCAACTATGCCGAGATCGTTTCCTCGAGGTTGCATTGTTGCCAGATTGCGTCCCGCGAACCAATTAAAGCTCTCCCGCCTCCGGTGGCGGAAGTGCGAACTACGCTAACGATGTGTGCGGCCTTGGAAGGCTCCTCACGTCTCACGTGTGATTCCCCGTAGCCGGTTTGCGCTACGCTGACTTATGAGCACCTCGAGCCAACTCCATTTCCCATCGCTGCATGCGTCACTTGGAGAACGCACCCAATTTTAAACTAACACTACGTTTATCAGGAGCTTTAAACCGGTTTAAGTAAATCGTTTTAAGGGTTGAATCGGTTTAATGGTGTTGGTAAACACATCGATTTAGCTAAGAACGGTTTAACTTTAGGTCTCTTTCCAAAGTGACTTAGAACAGTTATACCGATTTAATTTGACGTGATAAACACTTAAAACGGTTTAAGACGCCATCTTTCCACAACCTAGCGGCAACTGAGTGTACTCATTTGACAATTATTGCAAGGCGCGAACGCGATAGGTTATGTAGGTGTGGAACACCGCTTACTGAATGTTGCGCACCGCCTTACTGTACGTGTTTTAAGACGATTTGACGACATCTGTCGGGAGAATATCAAAGTTGCTTTTTTACGCCGAATTGTCATCGCCTTGATAAACGTATCGACTTACGGAAACCGTTCTACCTTAAATCGACTTAAAAAGCCCTGATAAACGTAGTGTAAGTCCCCGCTAGGAGGGACATACTGTGGGGACATAATATATCACGCAGTCGGACACCGTAGACAGCCCAGTAGTGCAAACAACTCAGAGCAACATATTACATAATCTGCTCAGCTTCTTTGACGCGTTTCCGATTGTTGTGACGTATTATGTTGGAAGCATCTCATTGGCCAGATTACGAGTCAATAGTGTTAACAAAGATTACAAACTAGTATGTAATCTTTGGTGTTAACCGTGGTGTTATGTTATGTTCAAAATCACGACCTTTATGTCGAGCCAATTAGACGTTGTAACGTCACTTATAACATCAATGTAATTCTAGTACTTAAGTCGGTTGATTATTATTGGTGTTTAATGACGTATCAACCGTTAGGTCACGTCAAGTCGGGGGAAGGGATTGAAGAAAAGGGACAAGTAGGGGCGACAAGTGACATAAAGTGGGTAGGAAAGAACTACTCATGGTCACAGCCACAACTGCACTTTTAAATGCGGACACTAACTGGAAACATGTCGGAGGGAGAATGGAATATCATTTTATATTTTTTCAGAAGTTCTTTGGCGATTCCAAACTCTTCTAACTTTGTTTGAATAGAGGAAAATATTGAACGTTGAAGTGGTAAGTGTTGTTTTGTCTGTTGGTTGAAACATTAGTATTTGCTTCCCATAAAATGAGTCACAACTCGTAAAGATGAAAATGTTCGTGAAAATCGTGTTGCAAACAAATACAAGCAGGGTGAATCTTAACACAAAAATAACGTGATAGCGAAGAAAACAGAATTCAACACAGATTCACGCAAAGAACACAAGACAAACATTTTCAAAGTGGTTTAACGCAAAATGAAACACATTCAGTTCAGATGCAGTAAATGCAGTAAACGCAAAGAACAACATCAGAAAGAAACACCAATCAAACGCGGTTAACGCGAAGAACGTAACAAGAAATAAACAGCATTCGGATGAAATTTTTACGCAAAAACCAGGATCATAAAGACACGCCAGGCCATTTAGGAAACAACACCGTTGGATCGCGACTAAAAAGAGCCTAAAAGACAAAAGAGACTAAAACAGACTAAAAAGAGCTCTCACACGGACAGTCTTTATTGCCGGCAACAGAATGTTCTGTGAGCAATATACGTTCACCCATTGGTCGACGACTGTGGGCGATATTGCTGAAAAGTAGAGCAGATTCCTACTTTGTGCAGTTATTGTTAGGAATTTAAATTTGTTCAAAGTTGTCTAAACGCGCTATGGGAACTGTTTGCATTCAACATGTCTGCAACATATATTACTCGACTATAACCAACGCAAATACGACCACCAGAAATAAAACGTATTTGCACACAGTATGGCGATGCACCACGGCGCTCCAGTGAACGTATAAGAGCGGCAATGGGCCGTTATGGCCACGAGGCGTCGCCCTCATTGGACCGTTGAACAGCTGAACCGCGTTGAACCGTTGAACGTGAACTACCCCGAGGCAGGCGGATCAGTGGGCGCGATTGCCGCGGGGCTTAGGTTGCCACCCTCCGCCTCCTATAGGCGTCAACGGGGTCATTAAAACATGGACGTTCACACGAGCCAACTCACACTGAGACAAGGGAACTGATCTGTTGAAACCTCGGGACGGTGAAGCAAGGTCTACTGGATTGCCGCTAGGCCTCGCTAATGCGCTACTCCGCTAGCAAGGTCTACTGGATTGCCGCTAGGCTTCGCTAGTGCGCTACTCCGCTAGCAAGGTCTACTGGATTGCCGCTAGGCTTCGCTAGTGCGCTACTCCGCTAGCAAGGTCTACTGGATTGCCGCTAGGCCTCGCTAGTGCGCTACTCCGCTAGCAAGGTCTACTGGATTGCCGCTAGGCTTCGCTAGTGCGCTACTCCGCTAGCAAGGTCTACTGGATTGCCGCTAGGCTTCGCTAGTGCGCTACTCCGCTAGCAAGGTCTACTGGATTGCCGCTAGGCTTCGCTAGTGCGCTACTCCGCTAGCAAGGTCTACTGGATTGCCGCTAGGCTTCGCTAGGAGTAAATCCAGTGTAGTCTCGACTTAGGCCGGGATGGATGACACTTGGGGTCGATACAAGCAGGTATCGTTTAGGTCGGTATGTCGGTAAAAGAAGTTCATGTCACCCATCTCAGGCGGATGTAACCAATCTTTCTGGTGTAAGCGATCCGACTCCCAATCCAGTGGACCTTGCGGTTATTTGTTGCGGTGAAGTAGCCCGTTCTAAAAAGACGTTGTCTTCTTTGCATTCGGTCTATGTTTACAGTCTTACGAAGAGATGATGAAAAAGCATTGGGGCTTTGTTTCCTCAGACACTTTCAACGCGGCCATGGACGGGAATCTTCTTCCCTAACATTTATTGTGCATCTTTGCCTTGTTATGTTTTGCTTAATCCTATCTATGAATCATTGAGACAACTTCGTAGACGATCAGCAGGCAGCTGTATTGGATAACATGTGCAGGAGTGTATCGCACGTACTCTTGATTTACTCTTGTAGCCTGGTATACCTGCGCGTCGGGGCGTCACTGCACTACGTGTGAGTGTTATTATATTAGCCCGCTACTAGGCTACTTTGCATCACATCAATTATTTACTCGCGAGAAGAAGAAGAAGAAGAAGAAGAGTGTCACTTTGCCCCAGTCTCGCATTAGTCTCGCTGGGTTCGAGGCGTGAGAGACAACTGCGTTCGCTCTGTTTAGCTAGTCTGGGTTCGAGGCGTGCGAGACAAGTTGGTTCGCTCTGTTTAGCTAGTCTGGGTTCGAGGCGTGCGAGACAACTTCGCTCACTCTGTTTAGCTAGTCTGGGTTCGAGGCGTGCGAGACAAGTTGGTTCGCTCTGTTTAGCTAGTCTGGGTTCGAGGCTGGGTATCGCCGTCAGCCTCCCACTTGCTTCGCCGTGAGGCCTGCAGTGTGTGCTGTGTGTACAGGTACCCGCCTGGAGGGCCGAGTGTGTCTCATAGCTTAGTGTTCTGTGTGTTGTAGACCCCTGCCTGGTCAAGTACTGCGGTAAGGGCCGACATAGCTTAGTGTTCTGTGTGTTCTAGACCCCTGCCTGGTCAAGTACTGCGGTAAGGGCCGAGTGTGTCTCATAGCTTAGTGTTCTGTGTGTTGTAGACCCCTGCCTGGTCAAGTACTGCGGTAAGGGCCGACATAGCTTAGTGTTCTGTGTGTTCTAGACCCCTGCCTGGTCAAGTACTGCGGTAAGGGCCGAGTGTGTCTCATAGCTTAGTGTTCTGTGTGTTGTAGACCCCTGCCTGGTCAAGTACTGCGGTAAGGGCCGACATAGCTTAGTGTTCTGTGTGTTCTAGACCCCTGCCTGGTCAAGTACTGCGGTAAGGGCCGCGTGTGTCTCATAGCTTAGTGTTCTGTGTGTTCTAGACCCCTGCCTGGTCAAGTACTGCGGTAAGGGCCGAGTGTGTCTCATAGCTTAGTGTTCTGTGTGTTGTAGACCCCTGCCCGGTCAAGTACTGCGGTAAGGGCCGACATAGCTTAGTGTTCTGTGTGTTCTAGACCCCTGCCTGGTCAAGTACTGCGGTAAGGGCCGACATAGCTTAGTGTTCTGTGTGTTCTAGACCCCTGCCTGGTCAAGTACTGCGGTAAGGGCCGACATAGCTTAGTGTTCTGTGTGTTGTAGACCCCTGCCTGGTCAAGTACTGCGGTAAGGGCCGACATAGCTTAGTGTTCTGTGTGTTCTAGACCCCTGCCTGGTCAAGTACTGCGGTAAGGGCCGAGTGTGTCTCATAGCTTAGTGTTCTGTGTGTTCTAGACCCCTGCCTGGTCAAGTACTGCGGTAAGGGCCGAGTGTGTCTCATAGCTTAGTGTTCTGTGTGTTGTAGACCCCTGCCTGGTCAAGTACTGCGGTAAGGGCCGACATAGCTTAGTGTTCTGTGTGTTGTAGACCCCTGCCTGGTCAAGTACTGCGGTAAGGGCCGACATAGCTTAGTGTTCTGTGTGTTGTAGACCCCTGCCTGGTCAAGTACTGCGGTAAGGGCCGACATAGCTTAGTGTTCTGTGTGTTCTAGACCCCTGCCTGGTCAAGTACTGCGGTAAGGGCCGAGTGTGTCTCATAGCTTAGTGTTCTGTGTGTTGTAGACCCGTGCCTGGTCAAGTACTGCGGTAAGGGCCGACATAGCTTAGTGTTCTGTGTGTTCTAGACCCCTGCCTGGTCAAGTACTGCGGTAAGGGCCGAGTGTGTCTCATAGCTTAGTGTTCTGTGTGTTGTAGACCCCTGCCTGGTCAAGTACTGCGGTAAGGGCCGAGTGTGTCTCATAGCTTAGTGTTCTGTGTGTTGTAGACCCCTGCCTGGTCAAGTACTGCGGTAAGGGCCGACATAGCTTAGTGTTCTGTGTGTTCTAGACCCCTGCCTGGTCAAGTACTGCGGTAAGGGCCGAGTGTGTCTCATAGCTTAGTGTTCTGTGTGTTGTAGACCCCTGCCTGGTCAAGTACTGCGGTAAGGGCCGAGTGTGTCTCATAGCTTAGTGTTCTATGTGTTCTAGACCCGTGCCTGGTCAAGTACTGCGGTAAGGGCCGAGTGTGTCTCATAGCTTAGTGTGTTGTGTTCTAGATCCGTGCCTGGTCAAGTACTGCGGTAAGGGCCGAGTGTGTCTCATAGCTTAGTGTGTTGTAGACCCGTGCCTGGTCAAGTACTGCGGTAAGGGCCGAGTGTGTCTCATAGCTTAGTGTTCTATGTGTTCTAGACCCCTGCCTGGTCAAGTACTGCGGTAAGGGCCGCGAGTGCCAGCTGGACCGCGGTAGGGCCGAGTGTGTCTCATAGCTTAGTGTTCTATGTGTTTTAGACCCCTGCCTGGTGAAGTACTGCGGTAAGGGCCGCGAGTGCCAGCTGGACCGCGGAAGGGCCGAGTGCGTCTGTCAGCGGAGATGTCGGAAGCACCAGAAGTTAGTCTGCGGCTCCGATGGTCAGGTCTACGCCAACCACTGTGACCTCCACCGCACCGCCTGCTTGGAGGACAGAGCCATCGCTGTAGACCACACTCACAGCTGCGTCAAGAGGAGGGTCAAGCTGACCCCGCCCGTGCCCTCCGGTGAGTTAGGACCTCTACCCTTGTATATCCCCCGTGACTGCGTCGTTAGGGGCGATCAAATGAGGTTTCTCCTTTCTTTTTCCTCCCCTTTTGCAAGTATGCAACATATTGCATATGCATAACATATGCATTTATTTATTTATTAAAATAAACGTTGACTCATGTGGAATCTTCTGAGAGAAATAATGTAAGATGATCAGATTTTAGTAATATTTCTATTATGCGGAAAATTTAAACTGTCCAACTCGTTCAAATATGATCCGAAAAAAGTATTCTCTGGAAAAAGCGTATTATTCCGTTATTCTCTTCACGAGTTCCTGAACCCCTCCACATAACCCTGTTAAGGCATACCAGATAATAATAAATCCCATATAACAACCGCTATGCACACAAGGATCACGATACGGACATGGACTGGACTCTGGCAGCTTTTAGCTTATAAGTAATATACATTATAATAGGGACCCATCGCATCAGTGTATCAATATAAATATTCATAACATATTCATAATCATCACTCATTAGAAACTAGAATAAGGCAAGGGGACAGGACATTATCTGTATGGGCCGCTGTGGCTCGTTTCCTGTCCCCTCTCTGTAATAACAGTAACACACACATTGTGCTGTAATGGTTTAACAGAAAATAAATAATAATAAATAATAATAGTATACATTCATACAGACCATTTACTATTCCATTTTCAATACTATCTACTATCTAGTATCTCTAGACTTTATAATCAATATTATTATATCTGACCTGGATATGTCCAATAAATATATCAAATATATACACGTCAAAACACCGTTGACAGAGTCGTGACGTCACAAGGATCCGATCACGCAGGCGCGATATTTTGATTGTGAGTGTGAGCTCAATCTTTAACTTGCTGTTAAAACAAATTAACTTGAGTTGACCAGTAAGCAAATAAAATATATTGTAGCTTTCCCATTAGCTCAGAATGCAGTTTAAAACGTTTGATGTATCCGTGCGTGGCACTGTTACGGCGCGCCACGTTATGTGGGGGGTGCGTCTGATAAGCGTGGCACTGTTACGGCGCGCCACGTTATGTGGGGGGTGCGTCTGATAAGCGTGGCACTGTTACGGCGCGCCACGTTATGTGGGGGGTGCGTCTGATAAGCGTGGCACTGTTACGGCGCGCCACGTTATGTGGGGGGTGCGTCTGATAAGCGTGGCACTGTTACGGCGCGCCACGTTATGTGGGGGGTGCGTCTGATAAGCGTGGCACTGTTACGGCGCGCCACGTTATGTGGGGGGTGCGTCTGATAAGCGTGGCACTGTTACGGCGCGCCACGTTATGTGGGGGGTGCGTCTGATAAGCGTGGCACTGTTACGGCGCGCCACGTTATGTGGGGGGTGCGTCTGATAAGCGTGGCACTGTTACGGCGCGCCACGTTATGTGGGGGGTGCGTCTGATAAGCGTGGCACTGTTACGGCGCGCCACGTTATGTGGGGGGTGCGTCTGATAAGCGTGGCACTGTTACGGCGCGCCACGTTATGTGGGGGGTGCGTCTGATAAGCGTGGCACTGTTACGGCGCGCCACGTTATGTGGGGGGTGCGTCTGATAAGCGTGGCACTGTTACGGCGCGCCACGTTATGTGGGGGGTGCGTCTGATAAGCGTGGCACTGTTACGGCGCGCCACGTTATGTGGGGGGTGCGTCTGATAAGCGTGGCACTGTTACGGCGCGCCACGTTATGTGGGGGGTGCGTCTGATAAGCGTGGCACTGTTACGGCGCGCCACGTTATGTGGGGGGTGCGTCTGATAAGCGTGGCACTGTTACGGCGCGCCACGTTATGTGGGGGGTGCGTCTGATAAGCGTGGCACTGTTACGGCGCGCCATGTTATGTGGGGGGTGCGTCTGATAAATGTATGTGCCCCGAATGAGGCGAAGACTCACGGCCACTAGAGATTATTACGGTAATTGTATCGAGAGTCCTTCACGCCACCGCCGACAGAGTGCGCTAGTGTCCTAATTGCTCGACGTCGCCAGCTTCGAGGGCTCTTCGAGGGACAAAGCAGAGCAGGAGAAAGCTTTTTTGACAATTTCTCTCGCAGCAAAGCTCGAGTGCTTCGGTGTGGTCGGTAGAAGTAGCGCGGCTTGTTTAGAGTAGCCCTTTCACTCCTTTTTCAGCAGAGAAAGTAACCTTAAAACATTCTCGATAAATTCGGTGATTTTTTTTATAAGAGCTATACGTTTTTTGTTCAAAATAAATGTATCGTGATTTGTTTTAATTTTCTTTTGGCAAATTTTGGGTTGTATTTATAAACAAAATTGAGTTGAAATCTCCAAAGAAAAAAAATACACATACAAATGATCACATCTTTTCATAATTTTGTCCTTCAAAAGCAAGAAAAACTAGAAATTATTGAAATTTCCGGGACATATAAAAATGTTCTTGTTTGTAATGCTTTTTTCAAATATGAATTGTGAAACGTCTCATCAAGGTAGCCTACCATTCATCACATTGAAACGAAACAATTCCGATGGTCTTCATACTCAATTTTCATAAACATCTCTCAATGAGAACGGAGGTACAATTTTACTCTAATAAAATCGAATCAAAAAATTGGTGTCCCTATTGACCTATCAATCACGAACAGTTGCAGGCAAGATGTTCCGCGACGCCCCTGCCGCTGTGTTTGAAGTGACGTCAGAGGCTGTTCCGGTCGTCACATCCGGTAACATCACCTACATCCCGGTGCAATACCACGCCAAGGTAGAGGACAATCTCGCAGAACCGGACGAGTCAGACTCGTACTACGACAAGGAAGACTGCTCGTTGCAGGAGTACGAGATCATGAAGGTAAGTCTGTCCTCCAGTGACCGACCAATAACAACCAGCATGTTTCCCATTGACGTGACAACAGCATCGCGTATGATTGGTTGCAGGACAACCTGCTCCTGTACAACCACGCTAAGGTGATGGCGGAGGACAACCGGAACTCGGGCAAGGAATATCTGGTCAGCATCATGTTCAGCCATTACGATCAGAACAACGACGGCTTCCTAGAGAGAGAAGAGCTGGATCAGGTGGGTTTCATCAAAGAGCTTAATAGCAATAATAAGGTCTTTGGTTTTACGTTTGTAGTCAACTGGCCAAGGGATGCAGCCTAGGCCACATGCTCTCATATGTTCGTTTGTTTGCACAGATCGCCAGCAGAGAGCAGCTCAGTCAACTGGCCAAGGGATGCAGCCTCGGCCACATGCTCTCATATGTTTGTTTGTTTGTTTGCACAGATCGCCAGCAGAGAGCAGCTCAGTCAACTGGCCAAGGGATGCAGTCTAGGCCACATGCTCTCTTTCGACGACGCCGACAAAGATGGCCGACTTAACATAAATGAGTTTTATATGGCGTTTAGTAAGTTATACAGTAAGTTGCTTTCACCTGCTTTACATCCGCTTTATATTATGAGAAATGGTGCTAGAAGTGTAAATAATAGGCATTTCACCGCCTTGCATGTTAGCTGTAAGAATGTGCACAGTATGGCTTGTTAGCTGACCAATGGTGGCGGTGCCGGGTCGATCGTTGTGTCGTAGTATTTAGGAGGCTGTGACATCACTGAGTCACAAACAATCGGTTGCTAGGCAACTCCATTGTTGTATCTCACTTTGATTGGTGCGTAGGCCTATTCAATGTTTGTCCATGTTGATAGAAAATAATCTTCACTTTAGTCTTTGAACTTAAAACTGAACTCTGAGCTCAAGTTCGGCTTGAGAAAGCATTGAGGTAGTATACTGGTCTCCATATGTGAGCTGCTTATTTTGGTTGTCGTCATACAGTATGAAACAAAAGATTGGAGTTCCAAAGAAGCCTAAGAAAAGACAAGCTCATTGCTAAGAGTTAAGATATTTAGATGGATTGCTAATATACTGGAATATCAGTTTCAACCCGTCATAAAACCTATGTCTTTAGAAGGAACTGTATTAGGCCTGGGTGTCCGTGACAAGACTCACTGGACCGAATACAAGCTCTGGTGTAAAGACAATGGTACAAGTATTTCTGACATTATCAAGCAAATAATCTATTTGTAAACTTGAAAGATGCTGATTGGTTGTCTTTGAATGTTATCACAAGATAAAAATATAAGAGCCGTAAGGTAATGGTACGTTTACAGCTACGCGTTGTGAGCGAAGCGAGGGCGCGAGCTCCAATCAGCGGCCGAGTTTCACGCAAAGAAGTTAATAGTTTCACGCAAACTCGGCCACTGATTGGAGCTCGCGCCTTCGCTTCGCTCGCAACGCCTAGCTGTAAATCGACTTTTACTGTTTACTGTAAATGCGTTGGTAGTGTTTGAATATTAACACAAGATCTTTGGTATAAAGTTTTGGTAAAAAGTTTTCAATATATTAAGCTCCTTGCTTTAAGAACATGATTTGTAGTTTAACACAAGATCTTTGCTATGAACTGGTTTCAGAACATGCCCTTTGTTGTTCAGACACTGGTAAAGTACAAGCTGTGCTGACTGTACAAGCGTGGATAAAGTACAAACTGTGCTGACTGTAGGGTCGTGGGTAAAGTACAAGCTGTGCTGACTGTAGGGTCGTGGGTAAAGTAGGCCTACAAGCTGTGCTGACTGTAGGGTCGTGGGTAAAGTACAAGCTGTGCTGACTGTACAAGCGTGGGTAAAGTACAAGCTGTGCTGACTGTACAAGCGTGGGTAAAGTACAAGCTGTGCTGACTGTACAAGCGTGGGTAAAGTACAAGCTGTGCTGGCTGTATGGTCGGGGGTAAAGTACAAGCTGTGCTGACTGTAGGGTCGTGGGTAAAGTACAAGCTGTGCTGACTGTAGGGTCGTGGGTAAAGTACAAGCTGTGCTGACTGTTCAGGCGTGGGTAAAGTACAAGCTGTGCTGACTGTACAAGCGTGGGTAAAGTACAAGCGTGGGTAAAGTACAAGCTGTGCTGACTGTACAAGCGTGGGTAAAGTACAAGCTGTGCTGACTGTAGGGTCGTGGGTAAAGTACAAGCTGTGCTGACTGTATGGTCGTGGGTAAAGTACAAGCTGTGCTGACTGTACAAGCGTGGGTAAAGTACAAGCTGTGCTGACTGTAGGGTCGTGGGTAAAGTACAAGCTGTGCTGACTGTATGGTCGTGGGTAAAGTACAAGCTGTGCTGACTGTACAAGCGTGGGTAAAGTACAAGCGTGGGTAAAGTACAAGCTGTGCTGACTGTACAAGCGTGGGTAAAGTACAAGCTGTGCTGACTGTAGGGTCGTGGGTAAAGTACAAGCTGTGCTGACTGTATGGTCGTGGGTAAAGTACAAGCTGTGCTGACTGTACAAGCGTGGGTAAAGTACAAGCTGTGCTGACTGTAGGGTCGTGGGTAAAGTACAAGCTGTGCTGACTGTATGGTCGTGGGTAAAGTACAAGCTGTGCTGACTGTACAAGCGTGGGTAAAGTACAAGCTGTGCTGACTGTACAAGCGTGGGTAAAGTACAAGCTGTGCTGACTGTACAAGCGTGGGTAAAGTACAAGCTGTGCTGACTGTATGGTCGTGGGTAAAGTACAAGCTGTGCTGACTGTGTTCAGGCGTATCGGTCGTGTCCCTGGACAAGGCCCTGGAGGTCAACCACCTGTCGGCCCGCGTGGGGGACAACGTGGAGATCAAGTGCGACGTCACAGGGACCCCACCGCCCCCCATAGTCTGGCGCCGCAACGACGCCGACCTCGCCGCACTCAACGAGGACGAAGTGAGGGTCTTCAGTGACGGATCCCTCTACCTCACCAGGATACAGCTGATCCACGCCGGCAACTACTCTTGTCACGCGCAGAGGAACAAGGACGTGGTGCAGACTCACGTGCTCACCGTGCACAGTGAGTATATACTTGTCTAGCCCCTCTACCTCACCAGGATACAGCTGATCCACGCCGGCAACTACTCTTGTCACGCGCAGAGGAACAAGGACGTGGTGCAGACTCACGTGCTCACCGTGCACAGTGAGTATATACTTGTCTAGCCCCTCTACCTCACCAGGATACAGCTGATCCACGCCGGCAACTACTCTTGTCACGCGCAGAGGAACAAGGACGTGGTGCAGACTCACGTGCTCACCGTGCACAGTGAGTATATACTTGTCTAGCCCCTCTACCTCACCAGGATACAGCTGATCCACGCCGGCAACTACTCTTGTCACGCGCAGAGGAACAAGGACGTGGTGCAGACTCACGTGCTCACCGTGCACAGTGAGTATATACTTGTCTAGCCCCTCTACCCCACCAGGATACAGCTGATCCACGCCGGCAACTACTCTTGTCACGCGCAGAGGAACAAGGACGTGGTGCAGACTCACGTGCTCACCGTGCACAGTGAGTATATACTTGTCTAGCCCCTCTACCTCACCAGGATACAGCTGATCCACGCCGGCAACTACTCTTGTCACGCGCAGAGGAACAAGGACGTGGTGCAGACTCACGTGCTCACCGTGCACAGTGAGTATATACTTGTCTAGCCCCTCTACCTCACTAGGATACAGCTGATCCACGCCGGCAACTACTCTTGTCACGCGCAGAGGAACAAGGACGTGGTGCAGACTCACGTGCTCACCGTGCACAGTGAGTATATACTTGTCTAGCCCCTCTACCTCACCAGGATACAGCTGATCCACGCCGGCAACTACTCTTGTCACGCGCAGAGGAACAAGGACGTGGTGCAGACTCACGTGCTCACCGTGCACAGTGAGTATATACTTGTCTAGCCCCTCTACCTCACCAGGATACAGCTGATCCACGCCGGCAACTACTCTTGTCACGCGCAGAGGAACAAGGACGTGGTGCAGACTCACGTGCTCACCGTGCACAGTGAGTATATACTTGTCTAGCCCCTCTACCCCACCAGGATACAGCTGATCCACGCCGGCAACTACTCTTGTCACGCGCAGAGGAACAAGGACGTGGTGCAGACTCACGTGCTCACCGTGCACAGTGAGTATATACTTGTCTAGCCCCTCTACCTCACCAGGATACAGCTGATCCACGCCGGCAACTACTCTTGTCACGCGCAGAGGAACAAGGACGTGGTGCAGACTCACGTGCTCACCGTGCACAGTGAGTATATACTTGTCTAGCCCCTCTACCCCACCAGGATACAGCTGATCCACGCCGGCAACTACTCTTGTCACGCGCAGAGGAACAAGGACGTGGTGCAGACTCACGTGCTCACCGTGCACAGTGAGTATATACTTGTCTAGCCCCTCTACCTCACCAGGATACAGCTGATCCACGCCGGCAACTACTCTTGTCACGCGCAGAGGAACAAGGACGTGGTGCAGACTCACGTGCTCACCGTGCACAGTGAGTATATACTTGTCTAGCCCCTCTACCTCACCAGGATACAGCTGATCCACGCCGGCAACTACTCTTGTCACGCGCAGAGGAACAAGGACGTGGTGCAGACTCACGTGCTCACCGTGCACAGTGAGTATATACTTGTCTAGCCCCTCTACCTCACCAGGATACAGCTGATCCACGCCGGCAACTACTCTTGTCACGCGCAGAGGAACAAGGACGGGGTGCAGACTCACGTGCTCACCGTGCACAGTGAGTATATACTTGTCTAGCCCCTCTACCTCACCAGGATACAGCTGATCCACGCCGGCGTCTACTCTTGTCACACGCAGAGGAACAAGGACGTGGTGCAGACTCACGTGCTCACCGTGCACAGTGAGTATATACTTGTCTAGCCCCTCTACCTCACCAGGATACAGCTGATCCACGCCGGCGTCTACTCTTGTCACACGCAGAGGAACAAGGACGTGGTGCAGACTCACGTGCTCACCGTGCACAGTGAGTATATACTTGTCTAGTCCCTCTACCTCACCAGGATACAGCTGATCCACGCCGGCAACTACTCTTGTCACGCGCAGAGGAACAAGGACGTGGTGCAGACTCACGTGCTCACCGTGCACAGTGAGTATATACTTGTCTAGTCCCTCTACCTCACCAGGATACAGCTGATCCACGCCGGCAACTACTCTTGTCACGCGCAGAGGAACAAGGACGTGGTGCAGACTCACGTGCTCACCGTGCACAGTGAGTATATACTTGTCTAGCCCCTCTACCTCACCAGGATACAGCTGATCCACGCCGGCAACTACTCTTGTCACGCGCAGAGGAACAAGGACGTGGTGCAGACTCACGTGCTCACCGTGCACAGTGAGTATATACTTGTCTAGCCCCTCTACCTCACCAGGATACAGCTGATCCACGCCGGCAACTACTCTTGTCACGCGCAGAGGAACAAGGACGTGGTGCAGACTCACGTGCTCACCGTGCACAGTGAGTATATACTTGTCTAGCCCCTCTACCTCACCAGGATACAGCTGATCCACGCCGGCAACTACTCTTGTCACGCGCAGAGGAACAAGGACGTGGTGCAGACTCACGTGCTCACCGTGCACAGTGAGTATATACTTGTCTAGCCCCTCTACCTCACCAGGATACAGCTGATCCACGCCGGCAACTACTCTTGTCACGCGCAGAGGAACAAGGACGTGGTGCAGACTCACGTGCTCACCGTGCACAGTGAGTATATACTTGTCTAGCCCCTCTACCTCACCAGGATACAGCTGATCCACGCCGGCAACTACTCTTGTCACGCGCAGAGGAACAAGGACGTGGTGCAGACTCACGTGCTCACCGTGCACAGTGAGTATATACTTGTCTAGCCCCTCTACCTCACCAGGATACAGCTGATCCACGCCGGCAACTACTCTTGTCACGCGCAGAGGAACAAGGACGTGGTGCAGACTCACGTGCTCACCGTGCACAGTGAGTATATACTTGTCTAGCCCCACTACCTCACCAGGATACAGCTGATCCACGCCGGCAACTACTCTTGTCACGCGCAGAGGAACAAGGACGTGGTGCAGACTCACGTGCTCACCGTGCACAGTGAGTATATACTTGTCTAGCCCCTCTACCTCACCAGGATACAGCTGATCCACGCCGGCAACTACTCTTGTCACGCGCAGAGGAACAAGGACGTGGTGCAGACTCACGTGCTCACCGTGCACAGTGAGTATATACTTGTCTAGCTCCTCTACCTCACCAGGATACAGCTGATCCACGCCGGCAACTACTCTTGTCACGCGCAGAGGAACAAGGACGTGGTGCAGACTCACGTGCTCACCGTGCACAGTGAGTATATACTTGTCTAGCCCCTCTACCCCACCAGGATACAGCTGATCCACGCCGGCAACTACTCTTGTCACGCGCAGAGGAACAAGGACGTGGTGCAGACTCACGTGCTCACCGTGCACAGTGAGTATATACTTGTCTAGCCCCTCTACCTCACCAGGATACAGCTGATCCACGCCGGCAACTACTCTTGTCACGCGCAGAGGAACAAGGACGTGGTGCAGACTCACGTGCTCACCGTGCACAGTGAGTATATACTTGTCTAGCCCCTCTACCCCACCAGGATACAGCTGATCCACGCCGGCAACTACTCTTGTCACGCGCAGAGGAACAAGGACGTGGTGCAGACTCACGTGCTCACCGTGCACAGTGAGTATATACTTGTCTAGCCCCTCTACCTCACCAGGATACAGCTGATCCACGCCGGCAACTACTCTTGTCACGCGCAGAGGAACCAGGACGTGGTGCAGACTCACGTGCTCACCGTGCACAGTGAGTATATACTTGTCTAGCCCCTCTACCTCACCAGGATACAGCTGATCCACGCCGGCAACTACTCTTGTCACGCGCAGAGGAACAAGGACGTGGTGCAGACTCACGTGCTCACCGTGCACAGTGAGTATATACTTGTCTAGCCCCTCTACCTCACCAGGATACAGCTGATCCACGCCGGCAACTACTCTTGTCACGCGCAGAGGAACAAGGACGTGGTGCAGACTCACGTGCTCACCGTGCACAGTGAGTATATACTTGTCTAGCCCCTCTACCTCACCAGGATACAGCTGATCCACGCCGGCAACTACTCTTGTCACGCGCAGAGGAACAAGGACGTGGTGCAGACTCACGTGCTCACCGTGCACAGTGAGTATATACTTGTCTAGCCCCTCTACCTCACCAGGATACAGCTGATCCACGCCGGCAACTACTCTTGTCACGCGCAGAGGAACAAGGACGTGGTGCAGACTCACGTGCTCACCGTGCACAGTGAGTATATACTTGTCTAGCCCCTCTACCTCACCAGGATACAGCTGATCCACGCCGGCAACTACTCTTGTCACGCGCAGAGGAACAAGGACGTGGTGCAGACTCACGTGCTCACCGTGCACAGTGAGTATATACTTGTCTAGCCCCTCTACCTCACCAGGATACAGCTGATCCACGCCGGCAACTACTCTTGTCACGCGCAGAGGAACAAGGACGTGGTGCAGACTCACGTGCTCACCGTGCACAGTGAGTATATACTTGTCTAGCCCCTCTACCTCACCAGGATACAGCTGATCCACGCCGGCAACTACTCTTGTCACGCGCAGAGGAACAAGGACGTGGTGCAGACTCACGTGCTCACCGTGCACAGTGAGTATATACTTGTCTAGCCCCTCTACCTCACCAGGATACAGCTGATCCACGCCGGCAACTACTCTTGTCACGCGCAGAGGAACAAGGAAGTGGTGCAGACTCACGTGCTCACCGTGCACAGTGAGTATATACTTGTCTAGCCCCTCTACCTCACCAGGATACAGCTGATCCACGCCGGCAACTACTCTTGTCACGCGCAGAGGAACAAGGACATGGTGCAGACTCACGTGCTCACCGTGCACAGTGAGTATATACTTGTCTAGCCCCTCTACCTCACCAGGATACAGCTGATCCACGCCGGCAACTACTCTTGTCACGCGCAGAGGAACAAGGACGTGGTGCAGACTCACGTGCTCACCGTGCACAGTGAGTATATACTTGTCTAGCCCCTCTACCTCACCAGGATACAGCTGATCCACGCCGGCAACTACTCTTGTCACGCGCAGAGGAACAAGGACGTAGTGCAGACTCACGTGCTCACCGTGCACAGTGAGTATATACTTGTCTAGCCCCTCTACCTCACCAGGATACAGCTGATCCACGCCGGCAACTACTCTTGTCACGCGCAGAGGAACAAGGACGTGGTGCAGACTCACGTGCTCACCGTGCACAGTGAGTATATACTTGTCTAGTCCCTCTACCTCACCAGGATACAGCTGATCCACGCCGGCAACTACTCTTGTCACGCGCAGAGGAACAAGGACGTGGTGCAGACTCACGTGCTCACCGTGCACAGTGAGTATATACTTGTCTAGCCCCTCTACCTCACCAGGATACAGCTGATCCACGCCGGCAACTACTCTTGTCACGCGCAGAGGAACAAGGACGTGGTGCAGACTCACATGCTCACCGTGCACAGTGAGTATATACTTGTCTAGCCCCTCTACCTCACCAGGATACAGCTGATCCACGCCGGCAACTACTCTTGTCACGCGCAGAGGAACAAGGACGTGGTGCAGACTCACGTGCTCACCGTGCACAGTGAGTATATACTTGTCTAGCCCCTCTACCTCACCAGGATACAGCTGATCCACGCCGGCAACTACTCTTGTCACGCGCAGAGGAACAAGGACGTGGTGCAGACTCACGTGCTCACCGTGCACAGTGAGTATACTTGTCTAGCCCCTCTACCTCACCAGGATACAGCTGATCCACGCCGGCAACTACTCTTGTCACGCGCAGAGGAACAAGGACGTGGTGCAGACTCACATGCTCACCGTGCACAGTGAGTATATACTTGTCTAGCCCCTCTACCTCACCAGGATACAGCTGATCCACGCCGGCAACTACTCTTGTCACGCGCAGAGGAACAAGGACGTGGTGCAGACTCACGTGCTCACCGTGCACAGTGAGTATATACTTGTCTAGCCCCTCTACCTCACCAGGATACAGCTGATCCACGCCGGCAACTACTCTTGTCACGCGCAGAGGAACAAGGACGTGGTGCAGACTCACGTGCTCACCGTGCACAGTGAGTATATACTTGTCTAGCCCCTCTACCTCACCAGGATACAGCTGATCCACGCCGGCAACTACTCTTGTCACGCGCAGAGGAACAAGGACGTGGTGCAGACTCACGTGCTCACCGTGCACAGTGAGTATATACTTGTCTAGCCCCTCTACCTCACCAGGATACAGCTGATCCACGCCGGAAACTACTCTTGTCACGCGCAGAGGAACAAGGACGTGGTGTAGACTCACGTGCTCACCGTGCACAGTGAGTATATACTTGTCTAGCCCCTCTACCTCACCAGGATACAGCTGATCCACGCCGGCAACTACTCTTGTCACGCGCAGAGGAACAAGGACGTGGTGCAGACTCACGTGCTCACCGTGCACAGTGAGTATATACTTGTCTAGCCCCTCTACCTCACCAGGATACAGCTGATCCACGCCGGCAACTACTCTTGTCACGCGCAGAGGAACAAGGACGTGGTGCAGACTCACGTGCTCACCGTGCACAGTGAGTATATACTTGTCTAGCCCCTCTACCTCACCAGGATACAGCTGATCCACGCCGGCAACTACTCTTGTCACGCGCAGAGGAACAAGGACGTGGTGCAGACTCACGTGCTCACCGTGCACAGTGAGTATATACTTGTCTAGCCCCTCTACCTCACCAGGATACAGCTGATCCACGCCGGCAACTACTCTTGTCACGCGCAGAGGAACAAGGACGTGGTGCAGACTCACGTGCTCACCGTGCACAGTGAGTATATACTTGTCTAGCCCCTCTACCTCACCAGGATACAGCTGATCCACGCCGGCAACTACTCTTGTCACGCGCAGAGGAACAAGGACGTGGTGCAGACTCACGTGCTCACCGTGCACAGTGAGTATATACTTGTCTAGCCCCTCTACCTCACCAGGATACAGCTGATCCACGCCGGCAACTACTCTTGTCACGCGCAGAGGAACAAGGACGTGGTGCAGACTCACGTGCTCACCGTGCACAGTGAGTATATACTTGTCTAGCCCCTCTACCTCACCAGGATACAGCTGATCCACGCCGGCAACTACTCTTGTCACGCGCAGAGGAACAAGGACGTGGTGCAGACTCACGTGCTCACCGTGCACAGTGAGTATATACTTGTCTAGCCCCTCTACCTCACCAGGATACAGCTGATCCACGCCGGCAACTACTCTTGTCACGCGCAGAGGAACAAGGACGTGGTGCAGACTCACGTGCTCACCGTGCACAGTGAGTATATACTTGTCTAGCCCCTCTACCTCACCAGGATACAGCTGATCCACGCCGGCAACTACTCTTGTCACGCGCAGAGGAACAAGGACGTGGTGCAGACTCACGTGCTCACCGTGCACAGTGAGTATATACTTGTCTAGCCCCTCTACCTCACCAGGATAAAGCTGATCCACGCCGGCAACTACTCTTGTCACGCGCAGAGGAACAAGGACGTGGTGCAGACTCACGTGCTCACCGTGCACAGTGAGTATATACTTGTCTAGCCCCTCTACCTCACCAGGATACAGCTGATCCACGCCGGCAACTACTCTTGTCACGCGCAGAGGAACAAGGACGTGGTGCAGACTCACGTGCTCACCGTGCACAGTGAGTATATACTTGTCTGGCCCCTCTACCTCACCAGGATACAGCTGATCCACGCCGGCAACTACTCTTGTCACGCGCAGAGGAACAAGGACGTGGTGCAGACTCACGTGCTCACCGTGCACAGTGAGTATATACTTGTCTAGCCCCTCTACCTCACCAGGATACAGCTGATCCACGCCGGCAACTACTCTTGTCACGCGCAGAGGAACAAGGACGTGGTGCAGACTCACGTGCTCACCGTGCACAGTGAGTATATACTTGTCTAGCCCCTCTACCTCACCAGGATACAGCTGATCCACGCCGGCAACTACTCTTGTCACGCGCAGAGGAACAAGGACGTGGTGCAGACTCACGTGCTCACCGTGCACAGTGAGTATATACTTGTCTAGCCCCTCTACCTCACCAGGATACAGCTGATCCACGCCGGCAACTACTCTTGTCACGCGCAGAGGAACAAGGACGTGGTGCAGACTCACGTGCTCACCGTGCACAGTGAGTATATACTTGTCTAGCCCCTCTACCTCACCAGGATACAGCTGATCCACGCCGGCAACTACTCTTGTCACGCGCAGAGGAACAAGGACGTGGTGCAGACTCACGTGCTCACCGTGCACAGTGAGTATATACTTGTCTAGCCCCTCTACCTCACCAGGATACAGCTGATCCACGCCGGCAACTACTCTTGTCACGCGCAGAGGAACAAGGACGTGGTGCAGACTCACGTGCTCACCGTGCACAGTGAGTATATACTTGTCTAGCCCCTCTACTTCACCAGGATACAGCTGATCCACGCCGGCAACTACTCTTGTCACGCGCAGAGGAACAAGGACGTGGTGCAGACTCACGTGCTCACCGTGCACAGTGAGTATATACTTGTCTAGCCCCTCTACCTCACCAGGATACAGCTGATCCACGCCGGCAACTACTCTTGTCACGCGCAGAGGAACAAGGACGTGGTGCAGACTCACGTGCTCACCGTGCACAGTGAGTATATACTTGTCTAGCCCCTCTACCTCACCAGGATACAGCTGATCCACGCCGGCAACTACTCTTGTCACGCGCAGAGGAACAAGGACGTGGTGCAGACTCACGTGCTCACCGTGCACAGTGAGTATATACTTGTCTAGCCCCTCTACCTCACCAGGATACAGCTGATCCACGCCGGCAACTACTCTTGTCACGCGCAGAGGAACAAGGACGTGGTGCAGACTCACGTGCTCACCGTGCACAGTGAGTATATACTTGTCTAGCCCCTCTACCTCACCAGGATACAGCTGATCCACGCCGGCAACTACTCTTGTCACGCGCAGAGGAACAAGGACGTGGTGCAGACTCACGTGCTCACCGTGCACAGTGAGTATATACTTGTCTAGCCCCTCTACCTCACCAGGATACAGCTGATCCACGCCGGCAACTACTCTTGTCACGCGCAGAGGAACAAGGACGTGGTGCAGACTCACGTGCTCACCGTGCACAGTGAGTATATACTTGTCTAGCCCCTCTACCTCACCAGGATACAGCTGATCCACGCCGGCAACTACTCTTGTCACGCGCAGAGGAACAAGGACGTGGTGCAGACTCACGTACTCACCGTGCACAGTGAGTATATACTTGTCTAGCCCCTCTACCTCACCAGGATACAGCTGATCCACGCCGGCAACTACTCTTGTCACGCGCAGAGGAACAAGGACGTGGTGCAGACTCACGTGCTCACCGTGCACAGTGAGTATATACTTGTCTAGCCCCTCTACTTCACCAGGATACAGCTGATCCACGCCGGCAACTACTCTTGTCACGCGCAGAGGAACAAGGACGTGGTGCAGACTCACGTGCTCACCGTGCACAGTGAGTATATACTTGTCTAGCCCCTCTACCTCACCAGGATACAGCTGATCCACGCCGGCAACTACTCTTGTCACGCGCAGAGGAACAAGGACGTGGTGCAGACTCACGTGCTCACCGTGCACAGTGAGTATATACTTGTCTAGCCCCTCTACTTCACCAGGATACAGCTGATCCACGCCGGCAACTACTCTTGTCACGCGCAGAGGAACAAGGACGTGGTGCAGACTCACGTGCTCACCGTGCACAGTGAGTATATACTTGTCTAGCCCCTCTACCTCACCAGGATACAGCTGATCCACGCCGGCAACTACTCTTGTCACGCGCAGAGGAACAAGGACGTGGTGCAGACTCACGTGCTCACCGTGCACAGTGAGTATATACTTGTCTAGCCCCTCTACCTCACCAGGATACAGCTGATCCACGCCGGCAACTACTCTTGTCACGCGCAGAGGAACAAGGACGTGGTGCAGACTCACGTGCTCACCGTGCACAGTGAGTATATACTTGTCTGGCCCCTCTACCTCACCAGGATACAGCTGATCCACGCCGGCAACTACTCTTGTCACGCGCAGAGGAACAAGGACGTAGTGCAGACTCACGTGCTCACCGTGCACAGTGAGTATATACTTGTCTAGCCCCTCTACCTCACCAGGATACAGCTGATCCACGCCGGCAACTACTCTTGTCACGCGCAGAGGAACAAGGACGTGGTGCAGACTCACGTGCTCACCGTGCACAGTGAGTATATACTTGTCTAGCCCCTCTACCTCACCAGGATACAGCTGATCCACGCCGGCAACTACTCTTGTCACGCGCAGAGGAACAAGGACGTGGTGCAGACTCACGTGCTCACCGTGCACAGTGAGTATATACTTGTCTGGCCCCTCTACCTCACCAGGATACAGCTGATCCACGCCGGCAACTACTCTTGTCACGCGCAGAGGAACAAGGACGTAGTGCAGACTCACGTGCTCACCGTGCACAGTGAGTATATACTTGTCTAGCCCCTCTACCTCACCAGGATACAGCTGATCCACGCCGGCAACTACTCTTGTCACGCGCAGAGGAACAAGGACGTGGTGCAGACTCACGTGCTCACCGTGCACAGTGAGTATATACTTGTCTAGCCCCTCTACCTCACCAGGATACAGCTGATCCACGCCGGCAACTACTCTTGTCACGCGCAGAGGAACAAGGACGTGGTGCAGACTCACGTGCTCACCGTGCACAGTGAGTATATACTTGTCTAGCCCCTCTACCTCACCAGGATACAGCTGATCCACGCCGGCAACTACTCTTGTCACGCGCAGAGGAACAAGGACGTGGTGCAGACTCACGTGCTCACCGTGCACAGTGAGTATATACTTGTCTAGCCCCTCTACCTCACCAGGATACAGCTGATCCACGCCGGCAACTACTCTTGTCACGCGCAGAGGAACAAGGACGTGGTGCAGACTCACGTGCTCACCGTGCACAGTGAGTACAACGACCTAGATATAGTAGCAAACTGGTGCCCATATTTGAGGCCAGCCATGATATTAAATACTTTTTTGGCTGATTTTGTTATTTCTCAATGTCCAAATATAAAAACAACACCTTGTAATCCAAGTGATTGTGTTTGTTTGTCAGCCGTGCCCGAGGTCCGAGTGACTCCTCGCATCCAGTCCCGCCGGCCGGGGGAGGAGGGGTCCATGTTCTGCCACGTCATCGGCGAGCCCTTCCCCAAGGTACGTGTGTCGTGACGTCACTACGTGAGTGTGTACGGGGCAAGTGCTGAGGGGTGACCATGTATTGTCGTGCGCAGGTCGAGTGGCTCAAGAACGACGAGCCGCTCAAGCTGGACACCCCTCACAAGTACGAGATCATCGGCAACGGGACCGAGCTGCAGCTACACAACATTGCGTACGCCGACACCGGGGCCTACATGTGTCAGGCGACCAACGTGGGGGGGATGACGCGGGACATCTCGTCGCTCATAGTGCAGGAGGACCCCACGCCCAGTGAGTACACCCCCCCCCCTCTCCGTAACCTATCAGTTTGAAAACCAAAAATAACTGAAATTTAAAAATACCGCGCGTTTCGCGCGAGCCTAACCTGCTACATCCCGGCGGACAGACACGCTGTGATTGGTCACTGCGTGAGACGGAAGTGCTTTAGTTGTCATAACTGATGTTCCCTCCTTCCCTCCTTTCTATTGCTTGCCAAGAGTTTCCCCAACGTCTACTCTCAAGTTAGTCCCACTTGATATCCACTACTTCTTTGGATTCTAGGCCTACCATCCACTTGAAAGGGGACTATTTTAGTAGTTATGATAATTTACTACCTTTGGTTGGACTTGGAGTCTTAATGAAGCGGACGGACGTTGGTAATGAGGCTTGTTCACTCTACTGCCTATATGACTTTGTAAGAACGACAGGAATCTGTTGTTGTTCGTTGAAACAGCGCATTGTATAAGATGCTGCAGCAAGTAGCATTGTGAAACAGTAGTGTTTGATTGGTTACAGCGGCGCCCAATGAGGAGCGAAGATGCTGTAGCAAGTAGCATTGTGAAACAGTAGTGTTTGATTGGTTACAGCGGCGCCCAATGAGGAGCGAAGATGCTGTAGCAAGTAGCATTGTGAAACAGTAGTGTTTGATTGGTTACAGCGGCGCCCAATGAGGAGCGAAGATGCTGTAGCAAGTAGCATTGTGAAACAGTAGTGTTTGATTGGTTACAGCGGCGCCCAATGAGGAGCGAAGATGCTGTAGCAAGTAGCATTGTGAAACAGTAGTGTTTGATTGGTTACAGCGGCGCCCAATGAGGAGCGAAGATGCTGTAGCAAGTAGCATTGTGAAACAGTAGTGTTTGATTGGTTACAGCGGCGCCCAATGAGGAGCGAAGATGCTGTAGCAAGTAGCATTGTGAAACAGTAGTGTTTGATTGGTTACAGCGGCGCCCAATGAGGAGCGAAGATGCTGTAGCAAGTAGCATTGTGAAGCAGTAGTGTTTGATTGGTTACAGCGGCGCCCAATGAGGAGCGAAGATGCTGTAGCAAGTAGCATTGTGAAACAGTAGTGTTTGATTGGTTACAGCGGCGCCCAATGAGGAGCGAAGATGCTGTAGCAAGTAGCATTGTGAAGCAGTAGTGTTTGATTGGTTACAGCGGCGCCCAATGAGGAGCGAAGATGCTGTAGCAAGTAGCATTGTGAAACAGTAGTGTTTGATTGGTTACAGCGGCGCCCAATGAGGAGCGAAGATGCTGTAGCAAGTAGCATTGTGAAACAGTAGTGTTTGATTGGTTACAGCGGCGCCCAATGAGGAGCGAAGATGCTGTAGCAAGTAGCATTGTGAAACAGTAGTGTTTGATTGGTTACAGCGGCGCCCAATGAGCAGCGCAGATGCTGTAGCAAGTAGCATTGTGAAACAGTAGTGTTTGATTGGTTACAGCGGCGCCCAATGAGGAGCGAAGATGCTGTAGCAAGTAGCATTGTGAAACAGTAGTGTTTGATTGGTTACAGCGGCGCCCAATGAGGAGCGAAGATGCTGTAGCAAGTAGCATTGTGAAGCAGTAGTGTTTGATTGGTTACAGCGGCGCCCAATGAGGAGCGAAGATGCTGTAGCAAGTAGCATTGTGAAACAGTAGTGTTTGATTGGTTACAGCGGCGCCCAATGAGGAGCGAAGATGCTGTAGCAAGTAGCATTGTGAAGCAGTAGTGTTTGATTGGTTACAGCGGCGCCCAATGAGGAGCGAAGATGCTGTAGCAAGTAGCATTGTGAAACAGTAGTGTTTGATTGGTTACAGCGGCGCCCAATGAGGAGCGCAGATGCTGTAGCAAGTAGCATTGTGAAACAGTAGTGTTTGATTGGTTACAGCGGTGCCCAATGAGGAGCGAAGATGCTGTAGCAAGTAGCATTGTGAAACAGTAGTGTTTGATTGGTTACAGCGGCGCCCAATGAGGAGCGAAGATGCTGTAGCAAGTAGCATTGTGAAACAGTAGTGTTTGATTGGTTACAGCGGCGCCCAATGAGGAGCGAAGATGCTGTAGCAAGTAGCATTGTGAAACAGTAGTGTTTGATTGGTTACAGCGGCGCCCAATGAGGAGCGAAGATGCTGAAGCAAGTAGCATTGTGAAACAGTAGTGTTTGATTGGTTACAGCGGCGCCCAATGAGGAGCGAAGATGCTGTAGCAAGTAGCATTGTGAAACAGTAGTGTTTGATTGGTTACAGCGGCGCCCAATGAGGAGCGAAGATGCTGTAGCAAGTAGCATTGTGAAACAGTAGTGTTTGATTGGTTACAGCGGCGCCCAATGAGGAGCGAAGATGCTGTAGCAAGTAGCATTGTGAAACAGTAGTGTTTGATTGGTTACAGCGGCGCCCAATGAGGAGCGAAGATGCTGTAGCAAGTAGCATTGTGAAACAGTAGTGTTTGATTGGTTACAGCGGCGCCCAATGAGGAGCGAAGATGCTGAAGCAAGTAGCATTGTGAAACAGTAGTGTTTGATTGGTTACAGCGGCGCCCAATGAGGAGCGAAGATGCTGTAGCAAGTAGCATTGTGAAACAGTAGTGTTTGATTGGTTACAGCGGCGCCCAATGAGGAGCGAAGATGCTGTAGCAAGTAGCATTGTGAAACAGTAGTGTTTGATTGGTTACAGCGGCGCCCAATGAGGAGCGAAGATGCTGTAGCAAGTAGCATTGTGAAGCAGTAGTGTTTGATTGGTTACAGCGGCGCCCAATGAGGAGCGAAGATGCTGTAGCAAGTAGCATTGTGAAACAGTAGTGTTTGATTGGTTACAGCGGCGCCCAATGAGGAGCGAAGATGCTGTAGCAAGTAGCATTGTGAAACAGTAGTGTTTGATTGGTTACAGCGGCGCCCAATGAGGAGCGAAGATGCTGTAGCAAGTAGCATTGTGAAACAGTAGTGTTTGATTGGTTACAGCGGCGCCCAATGAGGAGCGAAGATGCTGTAGCAAGTAGCATTGTGAAACAGTAGTGTTTGATTGGTTACAGCGGCGCCCAATGAGGAGCGAAGATGCTGTAGCAAGTAGCATTGTGAAGCAGTAGTGTTTGATTGGTTACAGCGGCGCCCAATGAGGAGCGAAGATGCTGTAGCAAGTAGCATTGTGAAACAGTAGTGTTTGATTGGTTACAGCGGCGCCCAATGAGGAGCGAAGATGCTGTAGCAAGTAGCATTGTGAAGCAGTAGTGTTTGATTGGTTACAGCGGCGCCCAATGAGGAGCGAAGATGCTGTAGCAAGTAGCATTGTGAAACAGTAGTGTTTGATTGGTTACAGCGGCGCCCAATGAGGAGCGCAGATGCTGTAGCAAGTAGCATTGTGAAACAGTAGTGTTTGATTGGTTACAGCGGTGCCCAATGAGGAGCGAAGATGCTGTAGCAAGTAGCATTGTGAAACAGTAGTGTTTGATTGGTTACAGCGGCGCCCAATGAGGAGCGAAGATGCTGTAGCAAGTAGCATTGTGAAACAGTAGTGTTTGATTGGTTACAGCGGCGCCCAATGAGGAGCGAAGATGCTGTAGCAAGTAGCATTGTGAAACAGTAGTGTTTGATTGGTTACAGCGGCGCCCAATGAGGAGCGAAGATGCTGAAGCAAGTAGCATTGTGAAACAGTAGTGTTTGATTGGTTACAGCGGCGCCCAATGAGGAGCGAAGATGCTGTAGCAAGTAGCATTGTGAAACAGTAGTGTTTGATTGGTTACAGCGGCGCCCAATGAGGAGCGAAGGTTCTTCTCGTTCCATGACTGGGGGATATCAGTGTACGAGCCCACGGCTTGCCGGCTCTACCATCAGATACAGTCCACAGACATCATACCGGGAACACAGGTGGGTTCTGACATAGACAAATCAAATCAAATCAGTCCATGAATGGAGTAACTCATGGAATACTGGGACATTCTAAGAACAGATGCACAAGTTTTGGGGCAAACTGACAGGAGGCCACGTACCCCTTATATTATGGAGTAAACTCATGGATGTGTATTTTTGTATATTTTAATGAAATGAAATAATGTAGGCTATAGTCGTCCCAAGACTACCTTACTCATGCTTTCGTCACAGGCGACTGGTTCGTAGCCAATCAGCGATCGGTATTGGCCCGGATGTATCTCGGGCGGTTCGCTGGTTGGCTACGACTGCCCCGGATGTTACGAAAGCAGGTGTAAAGTAATCTTGGGTCCACTATAGCAGTTCTTTAGTTAATCAGCTGTTGAAGACCTTGTGTTGTCTCTGCTCACAGGAATACGTGTGTGGGGACAAGGGTGTCAACTGTAGCTGGGGTCAGGCCATCAATGTTGCCAACCGCTATGTCTACGTTGCCCAGCCGCTCAAAGACAGAGTTCTCGTCATCAGCAAGATACAGATGGTGGTCGTTGATGTAAGTTACCAACCTCTACGGGAACATTACACTACAGAGATAGTTTCAGGACACTGTGCATTACACGTAATGTTATAATATTCATTCTCTACGGAAAAGATGTGTTGCTCAGAGCTCACATTCAATTGTGATTGTTTAATTGATGAATAATCAATGTATTGATGTATTGTGAGTGACTGGTCACTAATATTCTACCTGTTGGTGGACACCAATAATAATAGTGTACCCGGCACCTGCACCAATATCACACACAACATATCACAGTAGTTCACTGCGACTAGCTATTGAACCCGATATCTATTGGTATTGTATTGGAAGCCTTTGTGTAACATGGATAATCAACACACAACACAACAACACACTTGTACCCGGCACCCGCACCAATATCACACACAACATATCACAGTAGTTCACTGCGACTAGCTATTGAACCCGATATCTATTGGTATTGTATTGGAAGCCTTTGTGTAACATGGATAATCAACACACAACACAACAACACACTTGTACCCGGCACCTGCACCAATATCACACACAACATATCACAGTAGTTCACTGCGACTAGCTATTGAACCCGATATCTATTGGTATTGTATTGGAAGCCTTTGTGTAACATGGATAATCAACACACAACACAACAACACACTTGTACCCGGCACCCGCACCAATATCACACACAACATATCACAGTAGTTCACTGCGACTAGCTATTGAACCCGATATCTATTGGTATTGTATTGGAAGCCTTTGTGTAACATGGATAATCAACACACAACACAACAACACACTTGTACCCGGCACCTGCACCAATATCACACACAACATATCACAGTAGTTCACTGCGACTAGCTATTGAACCCGATATCTATTGGTATTGTATTGGAAGCCTTTGTGTAACATGGATAATCAACACACAACACAACAACACACTTGTACCCGGCACCCGCACCAATATCACACACAACATATCACAGTAGTTCACTGCGACTAGCTATTGAACCCGATATCTATTGGTATTGTATTGGAAGCCTTTGTGTAACATGGATAATCAACACACAACACAACAACACACTTGTACCCGGCACCTGCACCAATATCACACACAACATATCACAGTAGTTCACTGCGACTAGCTATTGAACCCGATATCTATTGGTATTGTATTGGAAGCCTTTGTGTAACATGGATAATCAACACACAACACAACAACACACTTGTACCCGGCACCTGCACCAATATCACACACAACATATCACAGTAGTTCACTGCGACTAGCTATTGAACCCGATATCTATTGGTATTGTATTGGAAGCCTTTGTGTAACATGGATAATCAACACACAACACAACAACACACTTGTACCCGGCACCTGCACCAATATCACACACAACATATCACAGTAGTTCACTGCGACTAGCTATTGAACCCGATATCTATTGGTATTGTATTGGAAGCCTTTGTGTAACATGGATAATCAACACACAACACAACAACACACTTGTACCCGGCACCCGCACCAATATCACACACAACATATCACAGTAGTTCACTGCGACTAGCTATTGAACCCGATATCTATTGGTATTGTATTGGAAGCCTTTGTGTAACATGGATAATCAACACACAACACAACAACACACTTGTACCCGGCACCCGCACCAATATCACACACAACATATCACAGTAGTTCACTGCGACTAGCTATTGAACCCGATATCTATTGGTATTGTATTGGAAGCCTTTGTGTAACATGGATAATCAACACACAACACAACAACACACTTGTACCCGGCACCCGCACCAATATCACACACAACATATCACAGTCGTTCACTGCGACTAGCTATTGAACCCGATATCTATTGGTATTGTATTGGAAGCCTTTGTGTAACATGGATAATCAACACACAACACAACAACACACTTGTACCCGGCACCTGCACCAATATCACACACAACATATCACAGTAGTTCACTGCGACTAGCTATTGAACCCGATATCTATTGGTATTGTATTGGAAGCCTTTGTGTAACATGGATAATCAACACACAACACAACAACACACTTGTACCCGGCACCCGCACCAATATCACACACAACATATCACAGTAGTTCACTGCGACTAGCTATTGAACCCGATATCTATTGGTATTGTATTGGAAGCCTTTGTGTAACATAGATATAAGATAATCAACACACTTGTACCCGGCACCCGCACCAATATCACACACAACATATCACAGTACTACTATGAAATGCTTATAAATAAATTAATTAATTAATCAATGAATGAATGAATGAAAAAAATATATTAGGTTGGTACATTTAAGGTAATCTTTACAATATAATAAAATAATAATAGAAAATATGTAAAATGCATAGTAAGTTTAAAATACAGTTATAATTGTGGCATAGTTTGTCATGTCATACTGTACTGTGTTGGAAAGCTCACGTGCATTGATCTTACAGGTGGTTGTTACCGACAAGTACCCAGTAGAGCTCCACTACGTCCCGCACCTCGACCAAGTGTGGGTTCTCAACTGGCGCAGCGAGCTCAACCAGGGCATCAAGACGATCCAGATAATCCGGGACGGCGCCCAGAAGAGGAAACATCACACGGTTCATCCGGAACCCATAGACGGACAGTTCGACCTGGTTCGCGGACTGTTCATGCCGCCAGCGCAAGACATGAGCCACATGTTCAAGTACGGCTACGTGACGCACACAAACCAGCGCGGGCTGTATAAACTAGACCTGGCTAACATGCGCTACATACGCAGCATAGACTTGGCCCCGTACAACTGCGTGCCCAGGCACATCCAATTCTCAGCGTTGTGTGAGTATTATTCAAGTGGTATTGTTCATGTTTTATGTGTTACTTAGTAGGGATAATATCTCCAGTTCCTTCCTATCTGTGCGGATTGGAATTTTGTCTCATTTTTATTCCAAATATTTTATTTTAGCAGTTGACAGACTTTTTAAAACAAACAGTAAGTGTTTAGTAACATTTGCCCTGTCAACTTTACATTCTTGACTTAAAATTAATTAATTTAACATATATATACACTTGCACAATGCCAACATATATCGGCTACACTTTACAGCTGCTTAAGAGAGATTATATATTGGAGTCGATCACTTTTGATTATATTTAGATGCTTTCCAAGGAATTACTTCTCTTACCAATGAACGTAGATATGTTGTTTGAGAGTGACTGTGTCCAGCGTGTTCACAATGTCAACCAATGTGTTCCAGACGGCTTCGTGATAATGGAATGCGAGGAGCCGGTGACCGGCCGCCCCACCGGTCAGATCTTGCTCGACTACTTGACCGACACGGTCGTGAGTCAGAAGACCGGGCTGTTCGGTCGACCGCGCGTCTCCCCCAACAGTCGGACAGTCGTGACCTTGGACCGGGGTCACGAGGGGGTCACACTGGTGGTGCAAGAGGTCACAGGTGGGTGCATGTTCTCGCAAGCAAGACAATACTTGATTAACTCTATATATTTTTATTTCCTTTTCAAAAACAAATGTTATGTCAAGGCTAGAGTGAACTCTCCTTACGATAACTTTCTCTGATGTATCCTTGGAGCTTGAAACAGTTTGCTGTGTTAAACTCCGGTGCCTGTTTTCCTACCATATTGTAGCCTACCTAGTGTAGTATCACGTGTGTGGGTGGGTGCTTAGATACAATAGACAAACAGCCACCATCATTACGGCTCTGTACCTACTCAAATATATCACCTTGGTAGTCAGTGGTAATAGGCCTACTGCTCAACCTTGTAATCGGTTGTTTGTGTTCGCAGAGAGTGGATTGAAGTTCTTGTTTGATGTGAAGACAACTTTAAACGTGAGCGACATCACGTTCTACCCATCTCAAACAACGCACGGATACGACCTTTATGCCAGCGCTACAGACAAGGAAGACATTCTATTTCTGAACCTTGTTACTGGTAAGATTTTCTATTACAACACAATCCACAGTTCAGATTCGGTTCAGTTGATCAAGAGTAGATTGAGCATGTATGTTTTTTGTTTGCCATGATATGTCAAATGTGAGGTGCTCCTTAATAAAATCTCGTTTTAGCAGCTATTAGTATTAATTGATTCAAAATCACATTTCAAAAATCTGGAAATATAACTTGAATTGACCATACTGGTTTATTTATAATTTAAATGTTTTTATGTTTTTATATCTTTTATGGTACACTCATACATCTAACAGGCGAGTAAATAGTACAAATAAGACATCGCAATGTTTGATGGATGTATCATTCATTCTAAGCTGTGTAGGCCTACTTTGTCACAACACATAATTTTTTTCTAACTAGCTTCGGTTGTTAGTTGCTTTGTGTCCGGGTGTGTGATATGTTTGTTTTTACGTTTCCCTGTTACGTATAGTGTTATTTCTTACTCTACTTTTCGTTTTTTCACACCTTCAGTGAAGTGTGATTCTATTGTATGTTTGGTTCTATAATATATACATAGACATACTGTATTTAGTTAATCAATACAATCTGGTGACTGTATCAGTTAGCTAAGTGTAAGTAAAATAATAAGTAAAATAAAGGTATATTGTAAGCGTAAGTGTAAGTGTAAGCACTAGTGTAAGCGTAAGCATAAGGGTAAGTGTAAGCCTAAGTGTAAGTTCATGTCTGGCGTGTGTTGCAGGCAAGGTGGAGATGATAACCGGCGTGGGTAAGGCGATGCACCCCTCTATGGCGCAGTGGGACACGCCCAACAGACCAATAGAAGCGTCCGGAGTGTTCGGACACTACATGGTCACCCCTGCCAATGAAGCCCTGTTTGTCGTCAACGGGGAGACGCGAACCGTCAACTGTGAGATCGGAGGTCTTGTTCATCCGCGTACCGTCGTCTGGGTCACGATGCAGCTGCAGTGATCTCACTTTCTATCTATAATATCACAAAGCCTTTTCATTTATACTGGCGCAGTAAGCAACACTCCCAGGGAACTTGTGTAACCTTGTGAACAAATACTCCATTCACCATAAGCGATGGAGAATGCAAAGGTTTGATAGTTGAAGTGGAACATTTTGCAAACTATGATTGATTGATATATTTTCTAGCGGAAATGTTGATTGCTTTCAGTTTAGTTTGGTCCTACAAATTAATTAAGTTTGTTTTAAGTGAACGTTATGAATTTGAACGCCGTTGTTGGACTCACTAATGGGCATACCAAAGAAGTTGAAATAAACTGTCACATCGTTTGTACACAGCCTGTGGGTTGTAAAGAAGTGAAACATCTTTGGGCCATGTTCTCTCATGTTTTACATGGCAACTGACCCGGGCTGCCCCGGCACTGTATTCTCTTACATAATTTATTATTTATGTTAATAGTTGAATTTGATAGAAATGGAGATGAAGCGGGCTGTGGGCGAATATCTACTTGTTGATATTTCCACTCAGAGTTTGTCAACAGATTTGTCAATGTTGGTTTGGTCTCTAGCCAGGCGCCATAGCGAGTGTCTGCTCCATATAAACTTGAGGTTTATTGTGTAGCTTTAAGCTTACCATAAGTCCACTTTGCCTGATTTCAGTTTTATAGTAATTATAAAAGTTTTCTTAGATTTAATTTGAAACTGTTTATTTTTATATCATACAAGTAAATATGTACCTACTATACATTTTTGTAATTTTCCATTTTTACCATTGTTGCAGACAGGACCATACCATAACAAGTGGATGATATCATTAATTACCCACAATGATCAAAAGTGTTGTATTAGTATTGTATTTTGTTCAAAAGTGTATATTTTATGTAAGTCAAATAGAAAGATTTAAGAAAGATCGATCTAAAGTTATGAGGGTGGTGCACAATATACTTATTAGAAGGGCTGAAAGAATCCCATAAGTTGTTTTGAGTAACAACGCAATGCCTTCTCCCACGTACTGCAAACGATCAATTTCACTGGTTTTCATCATTTAGAATGTTTTGTTTATTCCAAGTAAACACGTTGCACCTATTGGCGTCGTTTGCTCTGTTATACGTAGCTAACGGTATCACTATCGCTTCACTGTGTCGCAGAATGTTTGTAAAAACAATATGTTTTTGTGTGCATCAATAATGTTTGTATGAATGTTTTGAAATTGTAACAAACAGTTTGTCTAGTCCTGCTAAATTATTGTGCGCAGTTCTGAATAATATGTACACAATAACAGCTAATCTTTTTTGTACAAACTTTGAATTCTTTGCATGTAATAAACATGATGCGTTTATCCCACAATCCCAACTCCTGCCCTCTTTTTCAGCACAACAAACGAAGGTACTCTCTGTCAAGAACGCTCGGAGTATCTGGGCTTCAGTAACTTTCCAGGTCCCGCTCGGAAGAACAGAGTCTGTGTCCTTGAACGGCAAGAGATTAGGGGAGGGAACATTTAGTATACGAGGGGTGGCACCTCTCCTTGAGTCCAAGTCCCAGTAAACTTAGATTCAAACCAAGGCTACAATTACAATCAAATTACATTACATTCAATAATTCACATAATTATTTGGTTAGCTGTCGAGTATTCAAACCGTAATTGTCAATCATTCATAAATTGTACCAGTTTAGTTCATCAAGGTATTTTGTTATCACCTACTGCCAACCAAAAAATGTTCTTGAAACATAAAGCCATGCAGCATGCTAAGAAATTTTGTGGTCCAGTAATTTTTGTTTGATGATTTGAGGTAAAATCTCCGTTCGTCCCAGCTGCCAGTTACTCACTCATCCTGGGCATATTGTGTTCGTTTCGAATAAATTTTCATCCAAATTCACTCACCAAGCCACAAGCAATTTGACTTATCTAAGGTGGGTCAAATATTGAAAACTGCAGTTTTTCCTCCATTCGGGTACTAAAGTGGGTATCAGTAATTTCAAATGGGAGGTGGAGATATAACCATATAACTACACTACAGAATGAGTTGAAGAGGCACAGGAAGGTAAAGAAAATAGTCACCTGCCTTCTACCACGACCGCACTGTTCCGATGTCGAGAGAGACCGCTATGCTCAGTATTGACTGCAACGTGACCAGAAAAATAAAGTCTGGTCGAGCCCAGTCGTGTTTTGGTCGTCTTCCTGCAATCAAAGGTGGTAAGTTACACGAAACAAGCTTACAAGTGCGACGCTTATGTTTTTGTATTATTTTTCGTTTTTTAAATTTATTTATTAGCCTTTATTTATATGTATTTCAGAATATTAATTTGTATTACACATCTTTACAGCCGTTCTTAATGGGTGGACAATAAAAATTACTACACATTTATTTATTTACGTGGTATTTCTACTAAGTACTTGCGAATGGCAAAAGTAATTATAGGCACAAGTAAAATAAATAGGAAACTTTGTTGCCACAGATAACTTTTCAATTTTACCGCTTTTCCGCTACCAACGTTACTAAACTTTTTATGCTACACTTTTTCAAACTCGAGTCTATTTTATTCAGCTTTAGAGTTATTCAAATAATTTTGAATATAAATATAATTGAAGGGTGAGTAATTGTGCATATTATCCTATGAAGGGATTGCCCGATTGTTTAACTGTGGTTTTATCCAGTTTACGAAGGTTTCATTGTACTAATGGTCACACTGTGACTGTGTATATTATGGTGCTGCCTACGGTGCTGCCTTCAGCGGAAAGTACGGCAAGCTTAGGCATGCGTGTGTATTTTGACAGCAGCATTGAAAATGAACAGCCGTGTTATGAAGAGGTATTTGTTGTGGTTTGCGAACGATCATGTAGATTTTAGGTGTGCTGTAAGTATTTTAATGTTAAATACATCTTAACTCAATATTGGACGGAACTTTAGATGAATTTAATGCGACCTAGAGCTAGACCCAGGTTTGCTGCATGCATGTATGTTGTTTCTAGAGGTTATGTTCACTCTCTTTCACAGGAGCTCCAGTCAATATTGGGTTTACTAGGGCTAAATGTCAACATTAATTTTGTTGAAAAGTCTCCAAACCACGTAAGTATTGTTTAACTGAAATATGAATGATTATATTTGAACGGTTCTGTTAATATTAATAACCCAAGACATTGTTTACAGCCATACTGGGTGGTTGATTTACCATCCGAAGATGCAGTGCGACAAATTGCAAGCCGATCTATTTCATTGCGATGTTGCGTAGAGCTCTGGGCTCGCGCTAAAACAAAAAGCAACCTTCACGAAATACTACAAAGTCTCCCCAAAGATATGCTGAAACCGTATTTATCTCCCGATACCTCCTTCAAAATCAATGTCGACACATTCTGCAATAGACAAAGTCAGGCAGAGAAGGTTGCAAAGATAGAGGTAGGCCAGCTTATCACAAAATATAATTTTGTTTGTCTTATTTAGGTTTATCTTATTTTTAATTAGGCCTAGGCCTACATTCACTTTGCTACCTATAATGGCATTTTCTACTTTAGCAGTTAGCACTAGTCTCATGCCGCCCTGAGATCCTTGTCTACCGTCCCTTTCATTCATACATTCATAAAGTCAGTCTTACACTTAGTAGAGTGCACAAACCTCGTTAATCACACACACTGTTTGGAGTTATCAGAATTCCAATAAATTATCACTAGGGCTATTGAACCTGTTTTAAGTAGGCTACATTGTAGGAACAAGAGTAGGCCTATGCAATTAAGTTAATAACTTAATGTATTTTTGTTTAGAATTAATTTAGTGGCTTGTACGTTAGTTGTTCAGTAGTGAATTTATTTTGGTTTTCACATCTTTTTCAGTCATTCGCATACTTACCCTTCGAAGGTCCAGTGAAACTCAACAATCCCGACTTCACGCTACAATACATTGAATATTACGGTCTAGATTCAAATAACATTCCTAACGAACCGTACGACGTCTTCTTTGGACGCTGGGTAAGACAAACTTTGGTGACTAGTGAACTACTAAACAGACAATCCGTTATTAGGTCATTTAATTCAAAATAGTCCAATTTTGGACTTCTGCGTTACATCGTGTAACTCGTAAACTATCCGTCCAATCAGAATAAAGCAACGGACATATTTTGTTTAAAAGAGTCAGAACATTCTAAATGTGTTCCTAAAATAAAGTATAGGGTACGCACAACACCAAAACACAACAATGAATCAACTAAAGTAAACAGATACCTACCTATACTCATGCTGTCATATTACATTCTTATACTCATCCACCAATTGCGTGAACGCTGTTTCAACTAAAGTAAACAGATACCTATACTCATGCTGTCATATTACATTCTTATACTCATCCACCTATTGCGTGCACGCTGTTTCAACTAGTAAACAGATACCTATACTCAACCTGTCATATTACATTCTTATACTCATCTACCAATTGCGTGAACGCTATTTCAACTAAAGTAAACAGATACCTATTCTCATGTTGTTATTACATTCTTATACTCAACCACTAATTGCGTGAACGCTTTTTCAACTAAAGTAAACAGATACCTATAGATACTCATGTTGTTATATTAAAGTCTTAAGACTCAACCACCAATTGCGTGAACGCTGTTTCAACTAAAGTAAACAGATACCTATACTCATGCTGTCATATTACATTCTTATACTCAACCACCAATTGCGTGAGCGCTGTTTCAACTAAAGTAAACAGATAGGCCTACCTATACTCATGTTGTTATATTACATTCTTATACTCTACCACCAGTTGTTGCACTCTGTTTCAACTAAAGTAAACAGATACCTATACTCATGCTGTCATATTACATTCTTATACACAACCCCAATTGCGTGAACGCTGTTTCAACTAAAGTAAACAGATACCTATACTCATGCTGTCATATTACATTCTTATACTCATCCACCAATTGCGTGAACGCTGTTTCAACTAAAGTAAACAAATACCTATACTCATGCTTTCATATTACATTCTTATACTCAACCACCAATTGCGTGAACGCTGTTTCAACTAAAGTAAACAGATACCTATACTCATGCTGTCATATTACATTCTTATACTCATCCACCAATTGCATGAACACTGTTTCAACTAAAGTAAACAGATACCTATACTCATGTTGTTATATAACATTCTTACACATAACCACCAGTCCGTGCACTCCGTTTCAACTAAAGTAAACAGATACCTATACTCAACCTGTCATATTACATTCTTATACACAACCACCAATTGCGTGAACGCAGTTTCAACTAAAGTAAACAGATACCTATACTCCTGCTGTCATATTACATTCTTATACACAACCACCAGTCGCGTGCACTCTGTTTCAACTACAGTAAACAGATACCTATACTCATGTTGTTATATAACATTCTTATACACAACCACCAATTGCGTGAACGCAGTTTCAACTAAAGTAAACAGATACCTATACTCCTGCTGTCATATTACATTCTTATACTCTACCACCAGTTGTTGCACTCTGTTTCAACTAAAGTAAACAGATACCTATACTCATGTTGTTATATTACATTCTTATACTCTACCACCAGTTGTTGCACTCTGTTTCAACTAAAGTAAACAGATACCTATACTCATGCTGTCATATTACATTCTTATACTCATCCACCAATTGCGTGAACGCTGTTTCAACTAAAGTAAACAAATACCTATACTCATGCTTTCATATTACATTCTTATACTCAACCACCAATTGCGTGAACGCTGTTTCAACTAAAGTAAACAGATACCTATACTCATGCTGTCATATTACATTCTTATACTCATCCACCAATTGCATGAACACTGTTTCAACTAAAGTAAACAGATACCTATACTCATGTTGTTATATAACATTCTTACACATAACCACCAGTCCGTGCACTCCGTTTCAACTAAAGTAAACAGATACCTATACTCAACCTGTCATATTACATTCTTATACACAACCACCAATTGCGTGAACGCAGTTTCAACTAAAGTAAACAGATACCTATACTCCTGCTGTCATATTACATTCTTATACACAACCACCAGTCGCGTGCACTCTGTTTCAACTACAGTAAACAGATACCTATACTTATGTTGTTATATAACATTCTTATACACAACCACCAATTGCGTGAACGCAGTTTCAACTAAAGTAAACAGATACTCATGTTGTTATATTACATTCTTATACTCAACCCCCAGTTGTTGCACTCTGTTTTAACTAAAGTAAACAGATACCTATACTCATGCTGTCATATTACATTCTTATACTCAACCACCAATTGCGTGAACGCTGTTTCAACTGAAGTAAACAGATACCTATACTCATGTTGTTATATTACATTCTTATACTCAACCGCCAGTTGTTGCACTCTGTTTCAACTAAAGTAAACAGATACCTATACTCATGCTGTCATATTACATGCTTATACTTAACCGCCAGTTGCGTGAACGCTGTTTCAACTTAAGTAAACAGATACCTATACTCATGTTATATTACATTCTTATACATAACCACCAATTGCGTGCATGCTGTTTGAACTAAAGTAAACAGATACCTGTATTCATGCTGTTATATTTCATTCTTATACTCAACCACCAGTCGCGTGCACTCTGTTTCAACTAAAGTAAACAGATACCTATACTCATGCTTTCATATTACATTCTTTTACTCAACCGCTAATTGCGTGAACGTAGTTTCAACTAAAGTAAACAGGTACCTATACTCATGCTGTCATATTACATTCTTATACTCATCCACCTATTGGGTGCACGCTGTTTCAACTAGTAAACAGATACCTATACTCAACCTGTCATATTACATTCTTATACTCATCTACCAATTGCGTGAACGATGTTTCAACTAAAGTAAACAGATACCTATACTCATGCTGTCATATTACATTCTTACACAACCACCAATTGCGTGAACACAGTTTCAACTAAAGTAAACAAATACCTATACTCATGTTGTTATATTACATTCTTATACTCTACCACCAGTTGTTGCACTCTGTTTCAACTAAAGTAAACAGATACCTATACTCATGCTGTCATATTACATTCTTATACACAACCCCAATTGCGTGAACGCTGTTTCAACTAAAGTAAACAGATACCTATACTCATGCTGTCATATTACATTCTTATACTCATCCACCAATTGCGTGAACGCTGTTTCAACTAAAGTAAACAAATACCTATACTCATGCTTTCATATTACATTCTTATACTCAACCACCAATTGCGTGAACGCTGTTTCAACTAAAGTAAACAGATACCTATACTCATGCTGTCATATTACATTCTTATACTCATCCACCAATTGCATGAACACTGTTTCAACTAAAGTAAACAGATACCTATACTCATGTTGTTATATAACATTCTTACACAACCACCAATTGCGTGAACACAGTTTCAACTAAAGTAAACAGATACCTATACTCATGCTGTCATATTACATTCTTATACATAACCACCAGTCCGTGCACTCCGTTTCAACTAAAGTAAACAGATACCTATACTCAACCTGTCATATTACATTCTTATACACAACCACCAATTGCGTGAACGCAGTTTCAACTAAAGTAAACACATACCTATACTCCTGCTGTCATATTACATTCTTATACACAACCACCAGTCGCGTGCACTCTGTTTCAACTACAGTAAACAGATACCTATACTCATGTTGTTATATAACATTCTTATACACAACCACCAATTGCGTGAACGCAGTTTCAACTAAAGTAAACAGATACCTATACTCATGCTGTCATATTACATTCTTATACATAACCACCAGTCCGTGCACTCCGTTTCAACTAAAGTAAACAGATACCTATACTCAACCTGTCATATTACATTCTTATACACAACCACCAGTCCCGTGCACTCTGTTTCAACTACAGTAAACAGATACCTATACTCATGTTGTTATATAACATTCTTATACACAACCACCAATTGCGTGAACGCAGTTTCAACTAAAGTAAACAGATACTCATGTTGTTATATTACATTCTTATACTCAACCCCCAGTTGTTGCACTCTGTTTTAACTAAAGTAAACAGATACCTATACTCATGCTGTCATATTACATTCTTATACTCAACCACCAATTGCGTGAACGCTGTTTCAACTGAAGTAAACAGATACCTATACTCATGTTGTTATATTACATTCTTATACTCAACCGCCAGTTGTTGCACTCTGTTTCAACTAAAGTAAACAGATACCTATACTCATGCTGTCATATTACATGCTTATACTTAACCGCCAGTTGCGTGAACGCTGTTTCAACTTAAGTAAACAGATACCTATACTCATGTTATATTACATTCTTATACATAACCACCAATTGCGTGCATGCTGTTTGTTCTAAAGTAAACAGATACCTGTATTCATGCTGTTATATTTCATTCTTATACTCAACCACCAGTCGCGTGCACTCTGTTTCAACTAAAGTAAACAGATACCTATTCTCATGCTTTCATATTACATTCTTATACTCAACCGCTAATTGCGTGAACGCAGTTTCAACTAAAGTAAACAGATACCTATACTCATGCTGTCATATTACATTCTTATACTCAACCGCTAATTACGTGAACGCTGTTTTAACTAAAGTAAACTGATACCTATACTCATGCTGTCATATTACACGCTTATACTACACCACCAATTGCGTGAACGCTGTTTGAACTAAAGGAAACAGATACCTATACTCATGTTGTCATATCACATTCTTATACTCAACCGCCAGTGGCGTGAATGCTTTTGCATCTAAAGTAAACAGATACCTTTACTCATGTTGTTATATAACATTCTTATACTACACCACCAATGGGGATCTTTTAAAGCTCAACCACCAGAGCGCAGCACCGAAAAATGCGGTCCACCTGTCAAAATGAAAATACACTGATCGGCAAGGCGGTGTTAGAAAATACTGGCTTTGATAGGCTGTGACTTAGAAATACTAAAGCTGTGACTTCTGTCTGTTGCTAGGATACTTGACGTGTTTCTTCGTCAGTTGATGGTCAGTTGTCTTTATTGCCGTGATCGTGTTTGCCTGTGTGTTTGCCAGAAGTTAATTTCACGTGGGGGAACATGGCGGCGTTTTTTCTATAATGTGATTCCCGTGTTCGACTGATTTAGTTTGTAATATTATTTATGACACCTTATTACCGATATCAAGAAACATTGACACTGAAAACATTACAAAGTGATCTTTCAGAGTGGTAATATGTGTTTCCTGTGCCTTTATGATACGACAACATGCAGAGAGACAAAGGTAGGTCGTCCGTAGCTGTTAGTTACGGTCTGTTAGCCTTTGTTTTTATTGATGAATTTGTCTTAAAATAATATGTTTGTATAAATATGACTGTATAAAATCGGAGCCTCAGCAAACAATGATTTTAAATTAAAGTTCAAATAAAATAACTAAATTAGGTGCTTCTTGCAACACACAGGCAATGTCATCTGTCAGCTAGTTAGTGGTTGAAAAGTCGAGAGCTAAAGGCTGTGATAAACTTGAATAATGTAGATCTATAATGATTAGGGCCAATACTAGGCGTTATAACTTATTAATTACATATTACTGTTTATTATATTTGAGGAGATTATGCTCGTTACCAAATATATGTTGTAAATTTAAACTACCTGTCATCAAGCTCGTTCCCGTTGCAATCTGCGTTTGTTTACTATTTTAAAACCGGGTTGTTCTATGCTGCACTCTGGTGAGAAATTTTGACTGAAAGACTCCCATTGCGTGAACGCTGTTTCAACTAAAGTAATCAGATACCTATACTCATGTTGTTATATTACATTCTTATACTCAACCGCCAATTGCGTGAACGCTGTTTCAACTAAAGTAAACAGATACCTATATGGTACGCACAACACCAAAACACAACAATGAAACAAATGAATTGAACCGATGGACAAACAAGCTGTCAAAAAAAAAGTATAAAGTTCTGAAGTTGGAAAAAACAAACGTTCAGAACGTTTACAAACTTTCAGATAGTTGCTGTCCATTACTGAACATAAATTTTAACCGGCGAGCAGTTACTATCGTTACAACTAATTGTTTCTCCTCATTTTTTGCAAAGATATTACTTTGACAGCTTGTTGTTTGTCCACCAGTTCAATTCATTTATTCCATTGTTGTAGTTTGGCTGTTACGTCAGTTGTGCGTACCCTATAGGCCTACTCATGTTGTCATATTACATTCTTATACTCAACCGTCAATCGCATGAACGCTATTTCAACTTTAGTAAACAGATACCTATACTCATGTTGTTATATTACATTCTTATACTCAACCGCTAGTTGCGTGCACTCTGTTTCAACTAAAGGCAAAAGATACCTATAGTCATGCTGTCATATTACATACTTATACTCAACCACCAATTGCGTGAATGGTGTTTCAACTATAGTAAAAAGATACCTAATTTACATTGGTTTAGTACATGTGTGCGTCTTTGCAGATTGCAGATGGCCGGAGAGACCTCATAACAAAATTGTCTCTGAAGAAAAGAAAGTTCATTGGTAACACAAGCATGGACCCCCAACTGAGCGTGCTGATGGCAAATCAAGCGATGGTCTGCAAGGGCGACTTGGTCCTGGATCCCTTCGTTGGCTCGGGTTCTCTGCTCGTGGCGGCGGCTCTGTTCGGTGCGTACGTCCTCGGGGCAGACCTGGACTTCAAGATGCTGCACGGCAAGACTCGGCCCTCGAGGATACAGCAGAAGGTAGCCTGTGTTATTATTGGGGCTGAACAAGAGCCCGTTCTTCTATGCACCAAGAGGAACGATGGATGCGTTGGCATTTCACCCAAAAGAAAACAAACAGTGTAGAGTAAATCAGCTTTCATAACTGAATAGGATAGACATTAAATAAATAATATATATATATATCTTGACCCCGTTTCCAACATTAATTTATCGGGTAGGGGGGAGTAGCAGAGTACTCCATGTCTTGGGCTAATGTCTTCGTTGCCGGCTAGCCAGGCCTAACACAACCACCTCCTCAACCTCTTCCTCGATCACTTCTTCCGTTACCAGAGGGCTGTTTAGTAGTTCCCTCCATCCCTCACGGTTTTCCCATAGTCTTTCTGCTTCAACTTCGTTCCATAATAATAAATAAATAATAAATAATAAATATATATAGGGCTAGTATTTCCAACTCTCTTAGGTTGAAACGTTTCATTACACGTTCCTTACGGGAGTATTTTGTCAATGGGACCATGCTAAAAAAGTGCTGCATTTGAAACAATAGGGAACATGCATATGAATTTTTTAATTGATTTTTAAATACCTTGTCTCTCATGAAATAATTGTGTGTCTTTGAATTTTGAAAAATGGATCAATTCTATGCCTCAAAATAATTGGTTTAGTAACGATAAATAAAAGGGCGTGAAAAACGAGCCGCCGCCATGTTGATGGGATTTGACGTAATGGTTTGTCTTTGTGTACGCTCACCGACGCGTTTCAGCTCCCCGAGTTGAAACTTGAATAAATGCGACAACATTAAACCTATTCGAAAATTTCTTTTTTACTTAGGACTTGCATTAATATACTTTCTTTTACGTGATACTATTATACTGTGCTTGGTTTAACAAACAAAAATCGTACGCGTGCCGCCTAGTCTCCCTTTTCTCAGGACTCAAGTATTTTTTTCATTACCCCTACTAATTAGTCTTTATCGGGCAATGGCTTTTTGGATTAGCGGGCAAATACTAATTTAGTGAAATCATCAACTACTTTTCTGGTATCCCTATAGTTACTATACCACTAATAGTTGTAGTCAACTTAGCCTGATAACTAAGTAAGACGTTAAAGGGGGACCTTGTGTTGTTAACAGAAGCAGCGCGATGCAGACGAGAGCGTTCTCTCCAACATGAAGCAGTACGGGCTGGAGTCACGCTACCTGGACGTCATAGTAGCGGACTCTTCCCTCCCCACCTGGCGGTCGGAACTCAGACTCGACGCCATCGTCACCGACCGTACGTGTTGAACAAACAGCTTACCTAGACTCTATAAACAATCTTACTGATGCTGGTGTCATAAATCACTGAGGTATTGACCAACCAGGGAACTGGGGTGTAGCCTACCGTGTACCAAGGATCACTCGGCATTTAACGCCAGTATTCTTGTTATCTAAATATGGTCAACAAATGACAGTGTAGGCCTAACTCAGATTTCAATAAGTATTATGGATGGATATTGACACACATTGGTTTAGGAAATCAATGGAAACTGTGCATGATTGGGATTAGCAACACTGACAAAGACATTTAGCATCCCTGCTTCCAATGCAGCAGGTCCCGGGTTCAAATCCCGCTTCAGGCAGAAGTTTTTTAACTTCTAATGTGGATTCGATTCCATTACTTCTTGGCTTAGGAATAAGTTAACGGTGACTTTGGAGCCGTCCTAGCAACGAAGCACTCAATAAATTCGAAGTTGCTCTGAATTGGCCTTGTTGATTCTGGCATTTTGTCCGCAGGTGTTTGCACTGTCCAATCACTGATTCATATGTTTCGTATTTGAATTATCGATCTTTGATTGGTTATCGCTCACTCGTCGATGGTGTTCGAAGCCTACAGGGTTGGTTTAGTCACTTTAAGTTAAAGTCCCCCACTTCAAATCAGTTTAGTTACTGAGTGGGTAGACTCTAAATGTGAATTTGTTTATTTTTTATTTATCTGCGGTTGTTGCAGCCCCGTACGGTATCCGAGAGTCGACGGAACGCCTGGGCTCGGTCAAGAGTTACCAGATCAGCGACGAGCACATTCCGGGACACATTCCGTCCAAGGTGGAGTACGGCCTGCAGGAGATCTACGAGGACCTCCTGGGGTTCGCGGCCACTCATCTCAAGCCAGGCGGCCGGCTCGTCTGCTGGGTGCCGATAGTGAGGGACGAGTACACGGAGGTACAGCTACCCACACACCCCTGCTTCCGGCTAGAGGCCAACTCCGAGCAGGTTCTGAGCACGTTCACCAGCCGCAGGTTGCTCACACTCGTCAAGCTGCGCGAGCCCAGCGTGAGTACTGCACTGGTTACATAATGGTGCCGACAGTAGGCCTACTCTTGTCTTGTCTAAACTAAATGTTGACATCAATAAATATTTCAATATAAAGTTTTTAGCGTGAAATTCAAACTATATTAGGTAGGCCTGCCTTCAAACCTTTCAACAGAGGCCGTTGCAGTTGGCCAAGGTCGATTAGGCATTGGTCTGTATTCCAGGTTCGAATCCTGGCTTGGGCATGGATGTTATGTGGCATTTTTTCATCCTCATAATCACCCACTCATCGTCTCGATTAGCCTCGTTGCAAAAATATGAGATGTAAAACCCCAAATATCATCATCACTTTTCAACAGACAAGCTCTAGTATCTACCTGTTTTGTTTGTCGTAAATGTAGGTCCCATTGAGGCAAGCGGCGCAATAAGCATATTACAAAATAAATGTTCCAAACTATTTCTAATGTGATCTTACAACACTACAGATAGTAATCTAGGTTAGTACCAACGAGTAACGGTGCCTTGATCTATATCTATATTAGGCTCGTATTCTACAACAGCCAAGTGTCTGGGTAGCCATAAAAGTTGCAAGCTTTGCTTAGAGCTGTGCATTTTATTTATTGGCATACCTTGGCTTGTATGGTTTGCTGTCAAGCTTGTAATACAGAAGCCAGGACAACCCCCCATGTTGTTCTGTGCTCTGTCCACCCACTCGCTCACCAAACCATGTCATGTCCCATGTTCCTGTCCACAATTGAAGAGCCCACATACAATGTGACCATGTTCGCTTTGGCTACAGTTTCTGATAATTTGTTTTCTGCTCTAGGAAAACTCGACAATGTGTACAGACAAATATATGGAAGACTTTCGAACGAGGTTTTTCCGATGCGGAGAAGAGATCAGGAAGAATCGAAAACTGCAAAAGGCCGCCAATTGGGAGGCGTACAGGCAGACGGTGGTAGAGAAGGAGAATGGTTGATTTATAAGGAAGCAGTACCACTGTACCAGCACATACCAATACCACAGTTCTACTTTCATTCACACATGTATTAAACAGGACAAACCAAGAAGAGAGGAAAATGGACTTTGTACGCTGCAATAATTAGATTGAACTTACGAAATTGTTATCTTTTTTCCATATATGGCCACATTTGCCCCATCATCAGGATAAATCTGGTCAATCAGTTTGCTACCTTGCCCTTCACATGTGATTTAACTGCTCTGTAGGTCATTATTGAATTTTGTTGGAATTTTACTGCCATGTTTCTAAGCCAGGTAATCGGCCTTCTTGTTCCCATGTACATACATCAGTATTAACTGCGTTCTAGAATTTATCGGATTACTTATCTCACTCAGCCAACAGTAATCCAATATTAATACTGGACTGCTCCTTACATGTTCCAGAATCCATAATTAAGTAATAGTTCATTTCTATTTGATATTCTCCTAATTAACAAAGCAAAAATAAATCCCATTAATTAGTGTCCCTTTACACAAAAGGGACACTAATTAATGGGATTTATTTTTGATACCTGGCGTCACGGCCCGAGATTACTTGCGAGATAAATTTTGGAACTCGGCTATTGCATGGTGCTGTAATACATTGTAGTTTTACCTTATTATTCTACCGTTGTTCTATTGTAAAATATAGGCTACTGTGGGTACCTAGTTTACACTACCTTATGTCCTTGTACCTTATTTATGTATGTAAAGTCGTCGTACAACAACTTCGATAATGCTTTCGTCATCAATCACTGACGTGTTTACGCTCTGAGCCAACCCGAGCAGATATTTGAATTAGCCACGGCCGCTGGTTGGCACCCACCCGTGACGGAAGCAATACCGAAGTTGTTGTACGACGACTATATGTATGTATGTATGTATGTATGTGTATTTATGTATACTAGTCCCAACGAAAGTATTTGCGTACCGATCTCAGCTCATTGTCAACTGCCCCGTTCAACCGCGCCAATTGAAAGAAAATCAACACATACCTGACGGCTTAGTCTAGTGCATAGGCGGTTTGGCCACACCCACCGTTACAGGTAACCAACGGAAAGTTTTAAATTTACCCCAATGGACCTGTTTAGATTTGATGGTAGGAATTAGCAAAGTAGAAAATTAAGTTGTCACCTTGGACTCGGCTGTGTCGTAAGCATCAGAATACTTTAGTTGGGCCAACTTTACTATTGGCTTGTATTACTACTTTTGAGTCAGTTGAAACTACTTGATGTAATCGTTCCTTTTGTATGGTTCTTTCAGAATGTCGGTTCTCATTAGGCCTATATAGTAGCTACTACATGCAAGAACTATATTCTTGCCAGTAGGGTGAGCTTCTTGAACTGGGGATGCAATCCACTTTTTCTTTGCATGGGGAATGGAAATAAACTAGTAAGCCACACAATCAAGTTTATATGTAGTTTTGTGGTTTATTTTTTAAATTTATATGTTCCATACCAAATACAGTAACCTCAGACATCTCATGGGTTGAGTACATTGACAAAAGCCCTCCCCATTAAAGCTTGATTGATTGGTAACATTCCACTGCATCATCCATGACATTCTGATTGTTGTCAATACTTACTTCAGTAATTATAAATAAAATGAGTGACATAAGTCACAATACACAACTCACGGGGAGGTTTACGAATCGTTGTAGAATGTTGGATATAAGAGGAACGGCCCCGAGGCCAAGTCGCCTGAAATAATGTCTAGTTTGTATCGGTATGTAGCACGAGTCAAGATCGTAGACTTGCTGTTGTACCTTCACTTTCACTACGAGCCTAGTCAAGTTGTCGCCTGAAATAATGTCTAGTTTTATCAGTATGTAGCACGAGTCAAGATCGTAGACTTGCTGTCGTACCTTCACCTTCACTACGAGCCTAGTCAAGTTGTCGCCTGAAATAATGTCTGGTTTGTATTGGTATGTAGCGCAAGTCAAGATCGTAGACTTGCTGTCGTACCTTCACTACGAGCCTAGTCAAGTTGTCGCCTGAAATAATGTCTGGTTTGTATTGGTATGTAGCGCAAGTCAAGATCGTAGACTTGCTGTCGTACCTTTACCTTCACTACGAGCCTAGTCGAGTTGTCGATGAAATCCAAGACTTGTAAAGGGTAGTGGCATTCCACCATTGGTCCATTAATGTAACTTGTTCTTGTAGCTTTGTTTACGTCAGGATTGTGATGTAGTCCCAGTACCGTAACTGGGTAGAAAAAACTCCCTTTGTGGCCTTGTTAAAGCTAGGTAGGCCTAGTACTGAACACCCATCTATCAAGTTGTGTGTAGTCAAGTATGGAAATCAAATGTACAAATGTACAGTTGGTCAATTCAGACATCCTGCGAGTACAAAGGTACTATATTAATTTAGTGGCCCATATTATTAATCCATTTAGCTTTCACTGCACAAACGTGCTTAGTGTTCGACACGAGTTTAGTAACAATCCATCCACTAGAATGCAAATCTACATTCACCTTATTATAACACTGATTTTAGAATATAACCAAGATTGGCCTACGCTTTGATATCATCGTATTTATCGAAAAATCTATCAACTAAAAACTATTTTCCTGCAGTCATTCAATGCACTTGCCACACAAAGGGACTGTTGGTTTGATATAAATACATATTTGGAATCAATCACAAGAACATGGTATTATATGTAGGTCTATACAATACATTCAACTTTAAATATTTTTTTAAATAATAATTTTAGATTTAAGCTGGAATATACACAACTTAATAGCAACAAAGTATAAAGCAATTTAAAACAATATCCAACTTGATGATGCACCTAGTTGGTCAGGGCTATTTGCAACGAGCCAATGAGTCCTTCCAAGGCTGCCACCTGGTTGTCTTGGGGGCAGCGTTCCTTGTACCTTGCGTTTATCTGCTTCAGTGCCCACTTGATTAGCTTGTGGGCCTCTTGCTTCTTGGGTGCTGTGCACTTGGGAGATATGGCGATGTTCGTAGCAGACTGGAACAAGTGTCAGTAACAATAACATAAGAGCATAGTATAACATAGGAGCTCAATGGGAGTAATTGTTGAGGTTACTTTGTACTCAGTGGACGGTTGCAGTCCCCTTACCATTGCTCAATGTTTGTCTCCAAAAAAGCTGAACAAAGTTTGGTAAGAACTTTCGTGAAAATTAGAGCTAGGCCTAGATGTTTATTGTTTACTGTGAAAAGCAGAAAGCATCTGTTTTTCTACTCGCAGAATAACGAAACATCGTGCTGCATCTATAGATGTAACATTTTATTCTCACGAGATCGGGGCCTAGGGAAAGCCCAGCTAGGCCTAGGCCAGGTACCCAGAAAAGTATAGGACTAGGCCCATACGTTCTCTCAAGTCTATGTTGGGCCTAAAACCCCGAGAATATCGAGCCGAAAATGAAGCTCGGCTCAGTACCGAGCTTAAAAAAAAAGCTCGAAAAAGCTCGTAGATTCGAGTACTCGCACACCCCTAGGAGTAAATCATCATTGGGTTCCCCACCCTCATAAGCCTACACAGTTGAAAGGTGGATCGTTGTTACATAACACCAGTGTTGTTAAAGCTACTTTTTAAAAGTAGCACTGCTACAGCTACAGCTACTTGATCTTTGAAAGTAACTTAGCTACTTTTCAGCTACTGTATTTTGTCAAGTAGCTTGCTACTTGTACAGCTACTCAAAAAAAGTAGTGACGCTACTTTACAGCTACTTTCATTTTTTATAAAGGACCAAGAGTACATACGGTGGTACGGTCCGGAAGAGAGTCATACTCATATCACAGCTCACGGGGTGAAACAGGAAACTCAGTGCTGGGGAGGCGGTTTTGGGACTATAGAGCAAGAAAACCAATGTCAGTCGTCATTCCGAACCTGTGACGGCGGGAATTGTGACGGGCGAAACAAATGTGTGTTTGTTTTTTGCAAAAATAGAGTAGCGGCGACTTTTCGCTACAAATACTCGTATATAGTAGCTTGCTACTCGCTACTTTACTGCATTTTCAAATGTAGCGCGCTACCAGTCTTGCTACCAAAAAAAGTAACATGCTACAAGTAGCGCGCTACTTGTAGCGCGTTACTTAACAACACTGCATAACACACACAGTCTACCTGACCTGCTGATCTTGACCGTAACCGTAATACATCATTACAGGTGCACAAGACGCCCACTTTCTATGCATATGCATCAAATAACCTTGAGTTTTGACACAAATATTTAGATGCAACTGAAAATGTAGGTTCTGTGATGATAGAAGAAACTAATTATGTTATCATATGAAGACAAACTTGTGTGTGTGGCTTTTGTCTAGGCTTATAGAAGGTGTTTTGTAGTTCTATATTTTTATCTAGATACCCAGCTGGCAACTATTATCACTATTATAACTATATGAAGGTTCATAGTGTCTGACACAGGCTAACTAACAATGCCTGCAATAATAACAAATGAATACGATTGTGTCGTGATGCGCATACTCACAAGGAACAGTCCGTACAGGGCTCGCATACTGTTAGGGTTGAGCTTGAGTGCGAGACAGTAGTGCGCCCTTGCCAGCTCCATGTTCTCATAGCCGCCCTGCGAGTATCGTATCTCGGCGTAACGCTGGTGTATTAGGTGGTTGTGGGGGTTGTGTAGGATCAACTCTTCCATGCAGAACGCCGCCCTGCCAAAGTCTTGTTCCAGTAGGTACAGCTCGCTCAGCTCTTGCCATCCTTCCTGGTCACTCATGAACCTGAAGCAGCAACATTTACATCTAAATGAATTCAGATATATCTCACGGCACAATGGGACCTCTCAAGGACCAATGCAGTACTACTGCCTCAAGTACATGGCGATTTATTTCACCTAGAGTTAATAGTATTTGTAATTATCAGTTTTTGAACACCTTTGGACTCACAACTTTTATAATTTAAGTAGCCTCTATATTGCTTGGATTGAAGTGGAGCATATAGTTCATAAGCACCGCTCACCGCAGTCTGCGCATGAGAGTTATCGTGAGGACTGAGGATAATTACTTTTTGAGGTATTCTGTGAGCTCCTTGATGGCATCTGGAATCCGACCTCGGGCTTTCAGAATGGCGATCCTTCGTTTCCGAGGAGCTGCATTAGTTTCGTCCCTTTTGATGATCGAGTCTAACAATTCCAAGGCTTCGTCATACCTACAACCAACAACCAGAACTAGATAAATATGAACACAAGACTAGTGGAGTTATAAAAGCAAGATGGCACCATTCTTTGGTACAATGCGTTACCGGAAGGCTCTGGCTCACTATTAGCACAACTCGCTATGTTTTCTCATATTAGACTTGCAGTCCCTTTAATGATGGAATTCATTCATTCCATCATTAAAATAAGGAAAGATTAAAGTGAAATTAAAATTAAATTAAATAAGATATAGGCCTAAAAGGGGTTTTAGTTTAAAATAAATTCATAAAATGCTGATTTAACATGTATTTTTATTTGTATTTTTATATATACCGGTAATTAAACGTGTTATTTTGGGCTAGGGCCTAATTGTTTTATTTTTAACTCGAAAATTCTTTTATGGCCCCTCCCTCCCACCAAACATGCTGTATAATTTACAATTTGTACATGAGACTAGCCCACAAGGCTATAGACAAAAAACAGTTAATTTATATCCCAGAATACATAAACTTGTACAAAATCATCCTAAACATCCCCCAATAAAAAAAAAGAAAAATTACTTTGACTTGTATCCCCAATTTTTAAACTAAGTGGAAAAAAGAACACATCTTATGCGTCACTGCCAGCTTGTACAGATCTACCTAGGCCTACCTCTCCACTGCTCACATCTTATGCGTCACTGCCAGCTTGTACAGATCTACCTAGGCCTACCTCTCCACTGCTTCGAGCTTCAGGGCCTGCAGTTTTCTGACCCGAAGACTGCTGGGAAACTCTGCTAACAATGCCTGTAGACATCGGTCCGTGATGTCCATTCTATTACAGTCAAGTGCTGCAATACACACTTGCTCTAGTACTAGTAATTCTATAACAAAAGAAAATAAATTAAACTGGTCCACACTTACATTGCCTACCCTCTGCCCTCTGTAGACTTGGTCAAAGAAAAGTACAGTATGTAGGAAAACATATATAAATGCCAATGTCAGAAATTTGTAGGCCTACTTAGTTTATTTATGATTAGATTTCTATTATATTAACAAGAACCCTGTAAAATTATAAAAATTGCTAGATAGCCATTATATTAAATTATTAATGTATTGTTTTTAAATCAGGCCTGTAACTAAGCAAAGGCCCACACTACTGTATTTCATAACTGTTATTTTCGAGTGATGAAATGGGCAAGGCAATGCAACTGTGTTATGTACTATATTATTATTGAGGAAAAGTGGGGTTTGTGTTAGAAACAGCAGGTGTCAATGTTAAATAATAGCTAATGGTCCCATTTTTACCAGGCTATGTTCAATGTTCCTTATTCGCTTTGACAGATAGGCTACAAAGTATTTGTGTAACTCTTCTAGTACAATTGTACAGAGCCTTGATTTGCATTCAACTTACTTTCATCACCAAGTTTATTAACTTTTTTACACAACGTTCCTTCCCATAAATCCACTACATCACGGCTTCTTCTTTCATTTTCCTCCCGCCATGTGCGAAACAAATCACGTACATCTAGAAATATAAAATACGCATGTTGTTATGGTACAGTACAGTATTAGGATATAGCATTCTAAATACACAAACAAATACAACAAAATTAATTCTGGCTTGGTGATACAGCCACAGCTGTATGTTATTCTCACATATCTTCCAGTAATCAAGGAGCGGGATGGTACCCCGATTAGATTAGATTAAACCCTTCAAGGCTGCAAATGGGCCATAACTGCCCGGTGGCAACCTGTCTGAACCTCACGCCCCACCCTCCCTCATCACACACTATCCTTCAATCTATTTCTAAATTTCCTTAGGCCTACTGATTCTACTCAACAACCTCGGGTAACTCATTCCATTCCCCGACTGTTCTCTCAACAAATCCAAATCTACCCAGATCACTTCTTGATGTATGTTGTTGTTGCCTTTCTTCTCGCAATGTGCAAGTAGGCCTACTATACCGGTAGTAGTAGTGTAGTTGTATTAACGTGTTTAAAATTCAGTAAGTTTACATATGAAATACGTCATAGAATATTCGAGTTGTCAATCATTATAGACCTACAATATTCAGATCTTATTCTAGAGCATGCACAATATTTTCAGATTAAAATTAGTTACATATAATAGGCCTATATACATTAGCAATACATGTATTTACATTTTCAAAGCATTAGGCCTACTCCCCCAGGGCCTAAAGTGTTTTGAAGGCATCAATGGTATAATGACATTCCTTTAAATTAAAATTTAGTAGCAAGGCCTACTTTTAATTTTTAATTTGAACTTTGTAATGCTATGGCAGTAGTGGAGCACATAGCTATTGAGAGGAATCGATTCTTCAGTTAATTTGGAATCAATAAATCTATTTCTAGATGTCATCCCTATACACCGATAAGGGAAGTTCTTGTCAGACCACTGAACACAGCGACCTTAGTTAGCTTGTGGTGATGGGAAAAGGAATGGAAGGAAATTCAGAATGTAAGAAATATAGGAAATGTATGGTTTTCTCAAACCCTACATATTGAAAAGGAAGTGTAATCTGATCAGCTGTTGTTTAGCAATAACGCATGTGTGTGAACCCTTGTACGTAATCCCTATAGCCCAACACAACTTATACCTATATCTTGTGACATTCTGATGACTTTGTGTGCACCGGGCTTTACTTTGACATGCTAGGCCTAGGTCTACAGTGATTACGATTCTAAAGTGGATCGGTGGGATCTATGCAAAGTACATTAACTAAGTCCAGTTTTCTTTCTTGTTAATGGCCTACTTTGGTGAAAACGTAAAGCTTAGGCCTATATCCTAGGGTTAAAATTATACTGTAAATAAAGTTAACAAAATAGGCCTAGGCCTAGCCTAGCCCTAGAGTCCGGAGGCCCATCTGCCAAAATAGCTTTGATTGACAACTTGTTAAACGTTTAATTAATACGGCTCACTATGTAGGGCCTAGGCCTAGCATGAATTGTCTATGGTAAGCGGAGTCAATTCTCCATTATTTTGCAACAACTAGGCCTAGACATAATCAAGCTTTTTAAAAAATAAGTGAAAAAGTTATTACAGTGTCAGGCCTAGGCAGCCCATCCCCCCCGGGCATTGGTGCAGGTTACGCATAAGCATACAAAACAAAACCAAAGAAAATACTGACATTCTGGTAACTTTTAAAATAAAATCGTAAATAAAAATTGAATTCTTGAACTGTTGAAGACTTTTAAAGGGCTAACGCAATGTAAATAACCATTTGTATTACCTGTCCAGCTCAAACCTTCCGGATTCCAGGCCATTTTTAATCTTGTATTTCACTCTTCTCGTTCGAGGCGACAAGGGTTCAGTGACAGGCGGGATTTCATTCAAAACGCTGGAACAACATTTGCATGTTTTATTTAACCTATTCAGTTACAAAACTGATTTATGGACAAGGATTCCAAATTTTAAATTTTATTGAATTTATGGAGGTGGTGAGCCAGGAGAAGGCTAAGGGGTTTATGGAATGGCTGAAGGCTGAATGGGAAGGGGAGGTGAGAGGAGGAGATGAAAGGAAGAAGAAATGGTGGTGAGAAGCCCATGAGTTACGAAGAGGAATAGGAAGAGGAGGGGGATCGGAGCGAAGGAAGTGGAAGGAGTGAAGGAAGAAAAAGGGAAGGAAGGATGAAAGGGAATGGAAACCTGCCACCGGTCCAGAGTGACCAACAGCAGGGAGCAGTAACAACAACAACAAGTTTTCCTACGTATTGTACTGTAGTGTATTGTATTTATTAGCAGCTGTTATATTACCGTAGCAAAAAAAGCAAGTGAAAACAGGAAAAACAAAAGGATATAAATAAATGGTCGTATTGGAATTATTATAGTATTTGTGCCGTATCGCTGATTCGCGTTTCGTACTCACTTTTTTCATTGAAAAACGCCAAAGTTTGGTTTAATGTTGAATTGTCCTTCTTTTGAAGTATGAATGAGATTCCGTCTAAAACTCCTTACGCAATGCTGCCCAACTACCCTCCCAGGCAACTCGTTCCATTCTTTAATTGTCCGATCGATAAAAGAAAATTTCCCCACATCAGTATACCTACCCTCCCTCTGAAATTTCCACTCATGGTCCCCCTCGCCCGATACTTACCATTAACCAATCTTTCTTGCATTACTTTCCATCCTCCCAACCCCCTAGCGATCCTATAAAAGTTCCCTAGCCTATCCTTCCTCCGCCTTTCCTCCAATGACTCCCACCCCAGCTCCCTCACCATTCCTGAAACACTGTCGTACACCCTCCTCCCATTACCACCCTCCTCTTCCTCCCATCTCCACCACCTACTCTCCACGTCTACGTATATTTGACGTAAAGACAATAAAGGTAAAACCCAGTATCATTGGGTTTGATCAAGCTTCATAAAGTTACGGATAAGGTACTATTTCTTTAGAGAAGCACATAAAAATAACAATTTGTGCATTATACATTTAAGGGTTAATAATAGCCCCGTTTTTTCTTTCGCAATTTTTTAAAAATACTTTTGAATTATCTGTTGTTTGTTAGAATAGAATAGAACTTTATTTTCTTCTTTGTACAGCAAATGGAATACAGCAGTAAAACAAAGTGAAAACAGTAATGAAATACAGTAAGTACAGAACATTTTAAAGTGTATACAGTACATTTTTTAAAAAAAGGAAGAAAACCCACCTAGGATCGGGATCCTGTGTGTGGGAGTATTCTAACATTGTATTTACTTTCACTGATGTCTTTACTTTATACGTAACTATTCATACTCAGCTGGGGAAGAATTCTTACCATGAACAAATCTATGTGAATTTTGTATTTATGAATTAATAGGACATGTGCAAATTAAACCGCGGTGTCTTCGAACCGTTGTCGGAGTTACTCTTGAATAAATGACGTCACAATTCCAAAGAACATCAACAGATTTTATCACGTGACTTTAAAGCGATCTGATCCATGGTTAACTTTGTATCGATTGTTATTCGGCAATCCGAACGCTTTTGATGAACTAAAGGAAAGCACCACCACCCAACAAGGGGTCGAAGTCTGTGTAGTGTTCATTGTGCTGGTTAAATAATTATCTTCATTTTAAGGTTGCATTGTGGTTAAAACATGTTTTCTATTGTAAATAAACATTTTCGCAGAAAAGAGTTGTGATATTGAAACGAAGGAGGGAACAATACGGAACGTAAGTGCTTGCTCAACGGATTATGAAGTTAATTTATTGTCAGTTTAGGCTTAGGCCTAGGCCACAGGCTAGGCCTAGGCCTAAATTATTCTACTTGACAATCATGTTCTAGGGTACAGTTGTTTGTAATTTATACACATTTACCTCAGACAATTGTATATTTAGTTACACAATCAATTCGCTATTAACGCATGCATTTTTGGTTTAGGTGGGGCCGGACTTTTTTCTGTGGTTGGCATAGGGAAATAGGCTATAGGCCCTACCCTTGCCCAGAGCCCTAGGCCTGAATTGTTCGCTAGGCGTAACCAACACAATGGAGTCAAGTGCTTGTCCAGTTTGCACGTTGTTCCTACGGCAGGGTATCAGCTTGGAGGAACATCTTGAGACTCATCCCAAGGAGCAAGTCATTGAAGCACTTGTCAACAGCATAAGAAATCGCGATGCTGAGCCTCAACATGTCACAAATGGATATGCTATGCAAACACTACCTTTACGATCCACACAATACTATGAATTGCCCTCACAATGCCTCCCTGTACAATCATACCAATCAAATGCTATTGCATATCAACAGTTATTACCAAATAACTCTGTACCTCCCGTTTCACCATCCCCATATGTCCCTGTCACAATGTTTATGGCATCCAATGGAACTCCTAACCAGCCAGCACTCATGCAGATGGTGTGCAATCCTTATAATGTCATGCAAATTCAACAACAGCAACAACCCATTCAGGTATCCAATCAACGATCATCTGGACACACCCAACCAAATGGCTTTCCGAAGCCAATTGTGTCATTATCAAACTCGAGTACAAGCTCTCAGCATACTCATGTGTCCTCTGGTATTAAAACTACAACTGGAGTATCAACTACATCGCTCAGTTTTTCGAACTCGTTACGTGATGGCAATGGTCTACAGGCTAATTCAGCTAACATAGGCCTAGAAGTATTGCAGTCCCCTTGTTTAAACACTTATTCTCATAATAATAGTATTGCTCCTAGCTCAAATAGGCCTATGGAAAGCCCACCACGCAGGCTGACAAACATGGAAGAAATACGACCTCCAGCTTTAGACCTTCAAGATGGAGTTCAAAGTTCAGTTGCAATCCCAAAGATCCTACCTATTATAAGAAATACTCACACAGATGTGCGTGCAATAAATTCGGGTTTGACAAACCGTGTACGCGTCATACGCGTTCTACCACCTCCAGAAAACTTGGGTCTTGATCCAAAACTGCGTAGGTCTACAGCATCCATACCAAGCGATAGGCCTACTGCAAATGCAGTTCCTACAACATTTCCTCGGAAAGTGATGTGTCTTTCTCAATCGACAACAGAAACACTGTTGCCTAGAAGCAGTTTACAGAGTTTAAGAAGTGAACTAGTAACCACTAATAACAGCAATGATGGGTCTACTGTGCAAGAACCTGAATATATAGATCTTCCACCCTTTGAGAACTGTAGTCTAGACAATATTACTTACCGATTAAATTTCCCGCGCAGTACCACTACTTTAACATCTAAGACAACAGACTTACTCAACAATGAGGTAGAAAACTTGAGTAGCAGTAGTCAACAAAACTCTGTAAATAAGGTGCCTGATTGCCAGGTTGATAAAAGCCAACCCTCAACTTTAAAACCGATGGATATAGAGCTAAGCCGCATAAATCTTACAGACCTCGGCAACAAGTCGTGCAGTTCGAAATCTACTGGAAGAATTGATTCTTCGACCAGCAATCTAGTTAATAACTTTGACGAGCTTTCCACTGAGGTTTCAAACTCGGCATTCCAAAATCCCAAGAGCCCTTCACTTCGAGTGAGAACAGATCTAAACAAGATTGACAATAGAGGCGATGATGACGTGAGGGAATGTCGGGAAGAAGAAGAAGTAGTGGTGGTTGAAGGGTGCGTTCAACAACAGTCTTCAAAATCACCTCGGAAATCATCTTGTCCGGGAGCATTCCTGGAATCGGTTGACTCTGAATCCAATCAAAAGTCACGTAGTCCCAGAAGAAATCAAACATCATTAAGCCCAGATTTGCGCCGACAAGAATCTGTGAGTCCCAGGATAAGCAATGGATCGGCTACTGGTACAAGCTGCGATTCCAGTCCTAAATCTTTGAGTCCCGGTTTGCGCATTCGAACAGATTTGAGCTCCGTCTCTTTGGGGAGTGACAATCTCATGAACCGACGGGAGAGACAACTGAAAGCTCAGCATCTGCTGTCTCAACTCGACAGCAACGAGGTCACGGCCGTTTTAGGGATGGTACGAAGCAGTCTAGAAATTCAGCTGCCCCCAATTCCAGATAACGTTCCAGATAACGACGAGTACATAACTTCGGATTGTAACTATAATACGGAAGATGATATCGGCAACAGATTGACGGATCAGGGAACCTCTGCAGAAAACGAACCTAAACCGGAGGTAGGCTCGCCCGTGAAAACCAAAACCCTTTTCTCGAACTTCCATCGGTCGAGTAGCAGCGACGAAGTTGTGAACTTCGAGCCGTCCAGCCCAGTGAACATAATAGAGATCGACGGCATCCACATCATCGTTCCGAGACAGTTCTACGAGGAGCAACAGGAGGGGTTGGCCAATGACGCGACGCCCACTTCCCAGCCGACTTGCGACCGAAACGACCAACTGGAGATAACTCCGTTGCAAAACGTCCACGCGGAGAGACGTTTGTCACTTCGAGAGTTTTCGAAAAAGGTATGTGATCTAGCGTACTGAATATGACTGAAACACCTAGGTACGTAAATAAATTTGTATTTATAGGCCTAGCCTATCCACTCAGTAGTCTACCAAGAACAGATTTTCAGTGGGGGACATTTATACCATTATTATGTGCTTCGTTGCTATGACTGTTCTAAAGTCATCGTTTTCATGTACACCAGCATCATACTAATAGATAAAAGTCGAATTGCAATGTTGAAAAACCCATGGGACTTAAACCTTGGACCTTCTGCTTTGGAAGCAGAAATAAACCTTCTTATTTTAAGATTGTACTAAGTTCAGCCATCAGTCCTTTATTTCTATTAATAGATTTACTGGTAGCCTAGGTAGTACCTAGTGTTGTAGGCCTACTTATTAATGCTTACCGTCGCTAAACACTAGGAGGGAGTGTGACGTGCCTGACATTGCGTGTACTGTTTCAGAACGACGACACTGAGGTGTCCACATCGTACGACCTCCTGGCCCGCGAGAGTTGGGTGGCATCGGATGGCTCCGACACCGAGATCAATGCAGACTGCCACGTGTCGACCCCGATGTGGGAGGACCTGCCAGACCGAAGGCCCCGGTACGGCAAGGGCAAGGCCGGCCGGGTCTACAAGTGCATCACGTGTGGCGAGACCTTCAACTGTCCCAAGGAGCGCCGCGTTCACTGCAGCACCCACCACTCTGAGAAGGCTGCCCCGATATCGCCCGTGCCACCTGCGGAGCTCGAGCTCGTCAAGACCACTGAGGAGTTGCGAGAAGAGATGCGCGTCAGGGCTCGCAAGCGCGTTTCGCTCGCCAAGTCCGTCCCGAAGAAGACGAAGAAGGCGCGTAAGGGATGTCAGGTGTTGTTCGTTAGGAACAAGGCGACGAGTTTCATGGGCGTGTTCGTCAAAGATACCGGCGAGGAAAATAAAATGCAGTCGGAAGGAAACGAAGAGGTGAATCCACTGGTGGAGAAGGGACCTCTAGAGGAGAGTGCCGAGTTGAAGAAGGAGATCAAGGAACCGGTGGACGAGAAGAAGGACGTGAGGCCGATAGTAGGCGTAAAGGTGGAGAAGAACATAACGTGCATAACTTGCACCGAGTCATTTGCCAGCCGGAAACACCTACAGCAGCACGTCCGCCAGATGCACAAGGGGGGGGAGTGGAAGCATATGTGCGACTGTTGCCAGGAGGTGTTTGCCACGGAGCTGCTCTATAACGAACACCTCAAGATACATCCGCTCGAGTGTAAGCAGTGCAGCAAGAACTTCTACCGGCGACAGAACCTGCTGGTGCACGCCAAGCGCCACCTGGGCATCAAGCCGCACAAGTGCACCACCTGCGAGAAGGCGTTCGTCACCAAGCAGAAGTTGGGCGAACACATGAACTCCCACACGGGCGCGGCCCCCGTCAAGTGTCCCCTCTGCCCCATGTCCTTCCGGCGGTACAGCAACCTGATCCAGCACAAGAACCGTCTCCACTACAAGATCAAGAAGAAGGTCAAGGACTTTGTCTGCTTCTGTGGCGACATCTTCCACTCTCGCAAGAAGCTCGACTGGCATAAGGAGACCCACGAGGACCGGCCCAAGTGTTGCCCGTCCTGCAGCGAGCGCTTCGTCCACGCGGCAAGCCTCACGCGGCACATCCGCCGCGCCCACGACCGCCGCTACACGCCCGCGGGCGCGGGGCGCGAGGGGGAGAACGTGGAGTGCGGCGTGTGCGGGCGCGTGTTCCTGCGCAGCTCGCTTGCCGTGCACATGCGTCTGCACGGAGGGGAGCGACCGCACTCTTGCGCAGTCTGCGGCAAGACCTTCGCGACCAAGTGGAACCTGCAGCAGCACCGCTGGGTCCACGCGTCGCGCTCCTCCAAGCCCTTCAAGTGCGGCCTGTGCAAGGGTGCGTTCGCCCGCGAGGGGGACTACACCCAGCACATGGACTCCCACCGCAACCGCCGCCCCTACACCTGTAACGTGTGTGGGGAGCAGTTTGTCCGCAAGCCCAACTGCATCCGTCACATGAGGGAGCACGAGGCGGGCAAGACCTTCTTCTGCAACGAGTGCGGCAAGTCCTTCCACCGCGGATACTACCTCAAGGACCACATGCGCGTCCACACGGGCGCGCGGCCACACGTCTGCCACATCTGCGGTAAGGCCTCGGGCACTAAGTCCAACCACAACAAACACGTCAAGATCCACCACGCAAGGGAGCCCGTCAACACAGAGTCCTAGGCTTCACGCATTATGCTGGCTCGTATTAAGTTTGTCTGGTGCTAGAACGATTCAGAGGCGACCTACGTAAATTATTTATAAACATCTTCTGTTTGAGCCTCAACAATTCGTATTGCCAAAATGAAGTTTATCACTATATATTACAAGCAGCTACATTTTATCCATATTCTGCCATCAATAAAGCACTACCTAGTTTTAATGTGTAGGTAACTTTTTTTGTCGAGTTGCTACATTTTATATAAAAAACTGTTATACTTGCCAGTATAATGTTAACCTATAATTTGCAACCATTTTATTTAATTATCATGCAAAGCATACAATGCAAAGTGTGTACAAGATAGAAATAACATCATCTCGCTACCATTGTTTATTGTTCGGTGATGCAGACTTAGGTAAACAAAACTACCCTGGGCCCGTTGGTATTTCCGCTTCACCATACGAGCTCTCTCCGCACCACTTTGCAGTAGCCCTACCTTTGACGTGGAACATGATAATGTACAAAGTCTCTGCCCGCTACAACGTTATTTTCAGGTGTAACAAAGGCCTACCTACTCTTTCAACAATAACGCAGCCTTCACAATTCGCGCAGTGCATTATACAGTTTATAATGCAGCCTAATTGACTTTGAGACTGTTTCAATTTGCAGCTCGGCGTTGCTTGCCAGCGAAGATGCGTAACTTCTCCAAGGTCCAGTCTGAGTTCTATGAGCGTGAAACTATGCTGCTTAAATTGGAGAATGCGTCTTTGCTTCAATTGCAACACCAAAGCTTGTCATGTCGCAAAGTAGGTAACACGATGTAACCAACATTGCAAGATTAATTTCATTGAATCATCTAATTCTGTGTTTCTTCAATGATGGAAAACTAATCAAATAGCTACATCTTTTGTTTACGTAACACTATTCTTTAATCGTTAACGATTTAAATTGAAAACATTATTCAGTAGGCCTAGAGCCTATGCAACTGATAGCACGTTGAGACAATGTTGTTATCTTCTACTTGTTAGCTCACACTAACAGTTTTGTTCTATGTGTTATCAGGCATGAAACGCCCCCGGTGATTACACCTATGTTAGGGTATAAAGCCCCATTCAGAATTCACTTGACTTATAACTTAAAACTTACTACTTACGTACGTCAAGGTCCCTTCGTTCACATTTCATTCACCGCCACCTAGACGGATGGCAAACAAAACGTATGAAGGCGGCAGCGTGAGTCATTAACAGCCAATCAAAATCCATCTAGCCTGTTCCAATTGCGCGGGCTGTCATAAAATATTTTCTGTCATCTAGGCCTACATTTGTTTTGACCAAGTGGTGTTAATCGCGTTATTCGCGTTATTCGCGTTTGACAAATTTCAACTGTTGAAAAAATAAGAATAGCCTTAGTCGTTGGGTTTGAAGTAGCCCTAGTCATATATAAAAACTCCCAACTGCTGAGATAGTCTGATAACAACCAAATTAATAAGACATTTACAAAAAGTAGGGTTAAGGTAACAATTACAGGTAATAACAATTTAAGATTCATACGTACCAGTTGTCCCCATGGGCTCAGCAATTGCAAGCCAGAGATTTTGCTTATAAACCTTGTCCTTATAACGGGGATCAGCCTTGTTGTACAAGGCCTCGCATTGAAAATAATAGTTTAATAAGTTCTCGTCGAACTCTGTAGTTGCCGCCATGATGTATAATTGTAGCGTGAGTCAAAGAATTATATGATTGGTCAATTTCCTAAGTTGACCTTGAAACTTAGTAAATTATTTGATGTTTCCAAACTTTCCGACCAAGTCTACGGCGTTAAGTTTACGTCAAGGAATTATGAACGCAATCACAGCCTTCCAATAAGCCATACTTCACGTTGTAAGTTTAAGTCTAAGTCTAAGTGAATTCTGAATGGGGCTTTAGTTGAGTGAGAGACCATGCTGTCGTTTTACTTCTGGACAACTAATTTACAATTTGGATTCCCTTTCTGCATATTTTATTCCATGGGAGATGGTGCCCGAAGAGCCGATCTGTCCGTATTGCACTTGATAACACTTGTCGTGATGGATAATTGGTTATGTGGCTATGAGAAGTTTCTTGAGGCCTGAGGGCCTTCCAGATTTTCTCTTATTTCTTGTACGTTCAGGTACTATACTGTTGTTTTGCTTTTTTTTACTGGATGTTCTTAAATGTTCTAGGCCCTATACAGTTTTATCTTCTGTTTGTCGCATCTTTTTTAATCAGGAGGTCAGCATTTTAATTTCCTTCAAGGTCCGATAGCCAGTCGAAGATCCTTTGCCACTTTTCTTATCAGGGATTTGCATTAAATCGATGAAGGTTTTAAAAAATATATCAGGTAGTTAATAAAATTGAATAATCAGATACAACTAAATGTACAATAGTAACATTTTTATTCAAGCTATTACATTTCCAGTTCCAAATGCAGTTTTATGCAGGCATACCAACATCAATCAGATTATGTTGTTACATTGAATATTAATTGGCTATGTATGTTGCAATGTGTTATTTATAGGCTCCATTTAGTGTGCAATTACAAGTTGCAACTACTTGTGTCAGCCACACTCAGTTGTTGTGTGGTTTGTAACTGATAAAACGAGATGATCCAATAACACAAACATAGTTTATACCGAGTGACAAATTAAGATCTACTATAGACAGAACAAATGATAACGAGAAGTTTGTGTCTATAACACCGAGCCCATTTATACACGGGAATATTGTTATTAATTGACACAGTGGTCGGCAAGTGAAATAATTTACTTAATAACCAGTGTGAGCTTACAAACTCACAGTTTTGTAATAATACATGATACTAGTAGTGTTTTTCTACTTTCTAACAGGCCTAGTAGCCCTGATTGCACAAGTAAAAGCTTGTACAACAAAAGAAGTATTGTAAAGATAGGTTGCCCAATATTGGACTAGTGCACATAAAACAAACACCTACATGTATTATAAACTATTACATTCTTGATTTATTATTCATGGCAATGTTGTTGTGTATCGAATCAAAGCTTGAACGCACCAAATGGTATTGGGTTATTGTGGAGTTATTAAATAATCATTTTTCTGTAATACATGTAAGGAATTAGTAGAATTGGATGGTACGTAAAGGAAGCGTTCGCGACCTTCAGTGTCTGTATCGTGGATCAAGTTGGCCACTGAGTCCTCTCAAATGCCAACTAAACTTCTCTTACCAAGGTGGACACTTTCTTTGCCTACTTGGAGTGAAACATGCACTGTTTCAGTACTCTGTAATCGTTGTCTGAGGTCGGTAATGCCTGCGCGAGATTTAAGGCTGTTCTAGTTGTTTTTTTTTATTACATTTTCTCAAATCTTCTGGGGCGTCTTCAACATAACTTGAGTTCATGATTGATCAAATGTTGATTTTCTTCGTCATGAATCAAGTATTTTCCTTTGTCTTGAATAAACAGATAAAACAGTCTTATCCTTCTTTGTTCTTCTTTGTTGTTCTGTATTATTTTAGTTGACCGGGATTTGTATTGACTTTTTTCTGGAAAAAAATAATACTTTTATGAGTAAAAGATATTAAACAAAAAACACTTTAAATGCCGTAGCTTCTTGCATACCCCTTGTTTAATAACCATGTAGAAAATGACTAATCTGTTAAGCCTGTGATAGACGATTAATCATCTTGCCCAACAATATTGGTATAAAGTTGTAGCCAACGCGGTCAACCTGCTCAACTTCTCCGCAGCAAAAGTAGCAATCTCCAATCAAAAATGTTGAAAGTAGCTCATGATGATTGGTCCCCCAGATCTGTGTAAAACGGACAGTGCATTGGCACCACTGATTGAGCAGTCGTGTATCTGGTCTAGCGATCAGTTTAACAACACACCTTGGGCAACTTAATCAATCGTCAGTCACAGGCATTAATGCTACTTCTGGTGTAGTGGCAGCAGTAAAATTTGTAATTTGTAGCAATATTTGACACTTGTCTATTCTGTGTTCTAATAGGGGCTGGTTTCAATACTGTGCTATACAAGTTTCTGTCTATACACGTTTGAAAATTGAGAGCATGTATATAAAAAAAAAAAAAAAAACTGGAAGAGTTAACATTGAGCTTGCATAACATGTTAAGGTTTCAGGCATTAACTGAACTGTAACTCGTAAATATTTGGTTTAAGAATACGACCAATGGAAAACAAAGTGTTAAGATGTGTTTTCTTTGGAAGTTGTGAGGTGGGGCAAAAAAAAGTTTTATTCCATTGCTGGGAGGGAATGTCTTACTTGAGCACATTATATTATCCTTGTGGATATCTGGGTGTTTTTAATTTTATAATCTAGTGGTGGCCTCACTCTTGTTGTCTGTATATAATGTTAAACATATTATTCATAGGTTTTGTACTAAGTGCGGTGGGAGTGGTAGGCCTATGATGTTTTGGGTAATGGACTTGGTGAGTTATAAAGGGACGGGGGTGTACGCAAGAGAATTTCTACACAGAACTGCAAAATATCCTTGGTTTTAAACTAGAAATTGTTGTGACATTATTTTTAATACGTGACATAAGATCAAATTGTGTGTTACCATCTGCGAGGAGTACTGTCAAATTGAATTGACACATTCAGATGTTGATTTACCAATGCCATAAGAATGATAAATTATATATAACCTTATAACTCGTAAGAAACTGTTCTGACGTTTCCATGCAGCCAAGACTGCCGGCTTTCATTTGATCTGTGTGAAGAGAATATTTGTGGTTCTATATGTAAATAACGTCTTACTCTGTATGATTGATTTTCGTGTAAATACTTTTAACCTGGTGGTCTTGTAAGTGGTAATGTTTTAACGAGTGAATCATTATGTAACATGTACATAATTTAATGTAGTGGAATGATAGATATATAAGCTGTGAAACTTTTAAATATAAATTATAATATAATTATTTCAACTCATTTTTGGCTAGAGCTATTTCATGTTTACTGTGCTGTTTCCCCAACAGTATTTATTTGAATTACTGTTATTTAAGTTATAATAATATGATTAATATGAAGTGTATTGTAGGCCTAGTGGTCTGTGTATTTGGTTGTAAGTCGTCGTGTATGGTATTTATAACGTCATAGCATACTGTAAAAGCTGATATAATCGGATGAAGTAAAAGTTTGTTTATAAATTTGCTTTCTTTAATACCCAATACAAATTCCTGTCCTCCAGCTAATGTAGGAGAAAAAACAATGCAGTTGGTGGTGTGTAATCTAGATTGGCTGGCATAACCAGAAGAATCTTGATTTACTTCTCTGTCTGAGCCACAGGTCAATATTATATTTTATTTCTGTATTTATTGTCAGTTATAAAACTGATTTATAAAGGGGTGCAATAAATAAAAGTATGCAATATACAATTAAAAACTATGAACATAACTCTAAACCCGGTCAATTTAAACAGAAGTTGAGATATGCTTCTCATATAAATATTTATGACTTCCACAAAAAGCAGAATTCAACCAAAATAAGGAATTACAAAAGTCAAAATCTACAGTGCTGAAAGTAATGTATAATAAGTTAATAACTATTTTGAGAGCTAATTTGGAAATAGCTAAATCGTTTGTTTGTTTTTATTTATTTTTCCCATTGGTGGATACAAGGATGTTACATCATGAAATTTGTATGCTCCAATAAGATCTGTTCTTGAGGCGGAGCATACTTTTTCTTATTATTAACATGAAAAATACATGAACAATACATTAATAATAACTACTAATCAACTACTGCTAACTAATAACCAAAACCTAAAACAAGTTTGGTTTTGGTTATTTATTTACACTTGATTACATAAACTACAACTAGTATAAAATAATAATAATAATAATAATAATAATAATAAAAATAATAATGAAAATATTGATAGTAAAATAAAACAACATAAATGCAAAGGGTTGCAACAAACAATTTTAGTGATACAATTAATTTACAATGTATGCTATTTTAAAGATATACAATTTATAATGATAAATTGGTCTCGCATTTCTTTAATTCGGTCGGGGAGTTTATTGAAAATGGTAGTTCCAATTTTTAACGGAACTGTGAAAACACTTCCGATCAATGCATGAGTACGCAACATTTTAAATGTTTCCCAACTCACAGTAGTCACTGCATTTAGATTGTTATCTAGTATCGTAGTGGCCGATTGACTTCTTTGGCCGGGTAGCGTGTTTTCTGAAAGCACTTCGACACCAGCGCGCTGATTGGTTTCAGCGGATGTGCAAGGAACTAGACAGGCAACGCCATTTTATACGGATTGTTTATGATACTGGACTTTTATGCGTGATGAAACAAATTCTGAATTACTTGATATATACGTTACCGATCTTTGAAGATATTGGTTGAAAACAGCTACAAAAGGTAAGCATACTTATACGTTCATATTAAGATAATAAAACAATTTTAAGATCGAAAATGTTTTTATCTGTAAATGGGCGCCAAAGAGCTGTCCTGTCCTGTCTAAACTCCAAAAAGAATGACGTTTGCTTCCGCGGGCGCAAAGCCTAATATCAACGACCTATGCTTTAGTGTCAAATCTAAACCAACGAAATTGTTTACGGAACCTTACCTCGTAGTCTTATATCTGTGATCGATATAATTGATACTCTGATTATTATGTTATTGTTTTCAAAGTTAGCTTCTGCCAATGCTTCTGTCTAGGGCCTAGCCTAGGCCTAGGCCTAGGCTACCCCTATCATTGGGTTCAAACCTAATGCCCCTATCAGCTAGACATAGGCCTAGGCCTAGTTCGTATCTATGCTGAGGCTGTAGCCCTGATAAATTGTACGCCTAGGCCTAGGGTAAAGTTCTGCCAAAGCTTCACACTAGCCTAGATTTACTGCTTGTCTTTGCTCCCTAGGCCTAGGCTAGGCCTAGGCCTAGTCCTAGACAGCAACCTTGTTTTTATCAATTGATTATGCCTAAGCCTAGGGTCTAGACTAGGCTAGACATTAATCTGAATTCAGATTTTATCTGTTGCACTAGGTCTAAGCCTAGGCTAGGCATAGGCCTAGGCCTAGTACTACAGCCTAAGCCTAGGCCAACGGTCTAGATATGGGCCTAGGCCTAGGCCTAAAATTATTTATTTTCAATGTCAAATATGTAAAGGCTAGGCCTAGGCCTAGGTGTTCATAATTCATGAGTAAGCTTAAGAGAAGCAAAAAGCAAACTTACCGGTAAAGTTCATGCTACATAGATGGCTATCTAAGAAGTTCTTGTTATACACTTGACTCATAATTAAAAAAATACAACATACTAGGCCTAGGCCTAGGGGCCTACCTTGCCACATGCTGAATACTGTTTACTTTCCTGTTTGCTGGTAATGCAGTGGAGTTTTTCATAGTTCTTTAGGGAGCCAGCTTGTAAAACTGTTTGAACTGTTTAGTTCTGTATAAACAAAATTACATGTGCTAGGCCTATTTGGATGGATATAGAGCTATAATAGGCAACACGTGTACGATTTTTTTTGTTAAACCAAACACTTAGTTTAATAGTATTAGATACAAAAAGTATATTAATGCAAGTCGCACGTAAAAAAGAAATTTTTAAATAGGTTTAATGTGGTCGCATTTATTGAAGTTTAAACTGGGGATCTGAAACGCGTACAGGTGGCTGTGACGCAATGGTTCTGTAGACGTGGCGTAACAGACCAATCGCTGAGGCGGTGAGCGTACGCAGAACAAAACTATGACGTCAAATCCACTCTACATGGCGGCGGCTCGTTTTTCGCGCCCTTTTATTTATCGTTACTAAACCAATTATTTTGAGGCATAGACTGGTCCGTTTTTCAAAATTCAAAGACACAAAATTATTAAATGAGAGACAAGGTAGGCCTATTTAGAAATCGATTAAAATTTTCATACGCGTGTTCCCTATTAAATAATTACAGCCTAGGCTAGGCCTAGGCATAACAGAGAAACATGTTCTAGATTATTTTTTTGATTATTTGGTGTTAAACGACGTACTCGACAGCTTAGGTCAATTGAGAAATGCCTATGACCCATTTGCATCCTTGAAATGTTTAATCTTTATGAAGTTTCACTGTATGCACTTACTATGTAAGCTGACATGGTATTACAAAGGTTCAAGAAAAAGCATTTCATATAGTCGCATTATTTCTATCGGATAGGGCCACGTTTACACTTTTCACGTAATGCACACATGTCAATGGTCTTTTCTACCAGTAGGCCTAGAATAGGCTACATACTAGGCCTAGCCTTCTTTCATTCGAGCACTTGCACGATTTTTTTTTTTATTTTTTTTTTTTTTTTTCGTCTGCTAACTTCTATGCAATGTTGAGGTTCGAGAGATGTTTAAAGCTATCACAGCGTCATTATTCTCTGCAAATGCAACATGGGCATTACATTCGCAACAGTAGCATCCAGCTATAAACAAGGTAGACCCTGTACCTAAATGTGAACAACCGTCAGCTTTATCTATGCTTAAGCCTACGGATATCCCACTTGTCACATTACACAATTTTTCATTGACCAATCTGATAGTTAATCTTTTAGACCTACCTTTGTTTTGTATTTTACTCCGTGAGATATTACAAATGTATGGAACATGTATAGTATTGTACTCGCGCAACTTCTCCCTCCACTTTAGACATTACGCTGTGTGAGAGAATACCATTTGTAGCCTTTGAAAGAATCAACATGATTTGCCTATCAGCAAAATAAAATGTAGCATCAAGCTAAATGTTTTACAAGCCTATTTAGCTTTAGTAACAAGTTTTTTATTTATTTTTAATTATTTTCCCGTTGATATATCCAAGGTAGCCTACATATATGGGCATCGTCAAAATATTTACATTGAATTACAATTTACTTTACATTACTTTTATAAGTTACTTTACAATAATCTAATAGATTATTTCTATTTTAATACACTTATTCAATGATTAGTCCTATCATTTGTGAAAGATTAGTTAATAAAATTGCTAATTTAAGCAGTTTGAATGACAGGCTATTTGGAAGAGGGGTACTTTTTTCATTAACATTGGTTTACTGTTGTGTTGGAAAACAAAATTGTAACTTAAGAAGTAGGGCTACTCACATGTGCAAAGCAGGCTAAGCTGTTTCTCTTCAAAATTTAAGCTTTCATTCTAGATGTTTGTGGTTCAGCTAGCCTAGGCCTAGTTTAGTAACATCTTGGTGCTATTAGCCACGTAGTAAGTCCATAGGTCTACTGCACTCACTGTGGATCTGTGTTTCTCTCTGGATTTCAATATATTGTGTCTTTTCTAATTTCTTTTCTGTTTGTAGGCTACACGTGGCCTATGCGCAGGCCTACACATAGTTGCTGAACCAAGTCGCTTCTCTCGGCCACAATGTTTTACGCACATTTTGTATTGGCCAAGAAGGGGCCGTTGGCCCGGATCTGGTTAGCAGCTCATTGGGACAAGAAGCTCACTAAGGCTCATGTCTTTGAAACCAACATTGAAAAATCTGTTGACGGTATACTTCAGCCAAAGGTCAGTGTACTATCCGGTACTGTGTATTTATTTCAAAAGTGGTAATTTAGATGTCTGTTTAGTATGCACGCCTAATTATTGTAAACATAATCATCTTCTCTGGAGTTATATGCATAGAGATAACCTACTTGAATTAAATTGGATGGTACAAATTTTCAAATTTACCTAGTTATTTTGGGGGGGGGTTTAAAGGTATTATTTTAGTAAGGGTATTGTTTTGTCCATGCAATCATTTGTTGATAATTATTTATTATTCTTGTTGCTCTACAACTATTGTTTTAATCATGCCATACAAGATGAGGGGTGATCGAGATAATTAGTACAAAATAGGCCTGCCCATGCCTTAAATGCCGGCAATATTTGAACCTGCATCCCTACGTAGCGTTTCGCTTAGTAAACTTAACCACCTAATAAGCCACCACAGATGGCCTACTAATATGTAAGGCCTATCTCAATGCAATCAGCAATTTGCTAGTAGTTTGATACTTTTTCATAATCTTTTGGGATTTCCAGTACGGTAGGCATATCAATTTGCAAAAATAATAGTTTTGTAATGTAGGTCCAGGTTGATTGAAGTAATCTAGGCCTACGGGTAGCACTGTCACAGTTGTATAGCCACTCCTCATACATACAATCAATACAATGTGCAAGACAAATGGGACTGAATGCATAGAGCAAGGTAGCTCAGATTGCTTTGTCCTTCAGAATCCCAATGTGTTTCGTTGCAGGCCAAGATGGCCCTGCGTACGTCGGGTCACCTGTTGCTGGGGGTTGTGCGCATCTACTCCCGCAAGGCCAAGTACCTGTTGGCCGACTGCAACGAAGCGTTCGTCAAGATCAAGATGGCGTTCCGGCCGGGCATGGTGGACCTGCCCGAAGAACATCGCGAGGCAGCCGTGAACGCCATTACTCTGCCCGAGGTGTTCCATGACTTTGATACGGCCATGCCAGAGTTGAAGTAAGCTCCGTTTGTTGACGTACTCTACACATTGAACTATATCCATTGGTCAAACTGGATGGTCGGCCTTAACACTCTACTAAAATTTAAAAATGCATGCGGCATAAAGAGGGTGGAAAAAGAAGCGTCTCTATTGGTTGACCAGATCCAGCATGATGGCATAATAGCCAGATGTGGAAATTTAAGAAGAAGAAAAATGCAATTTAATAGGTATAACTTAGTGAGGCCAGTGATAAAGGCCAACCTGTAGTTCTGTGTACAATCAATACAGTCAAGAATCAATATTTTTTACATGTGATATTTGAACCTTATTATTTTCTCAGTGTCATACAAACCCTAACTCGTTCTCTTTTGTCCACCAGTGACGTAGACATCGAAGCCCAGTTCAGCTTGAACCAGTCTCGCGCGGAGGAGATTACGATGCGGGAGGACTACGGAAACATCTCGCTGGTCGCCAACGACGAGGGGTTCGGCGACATGGGATTCGACTCGGAGCCGCCCGAGTTGATGCGAAACGTTCCGAGTTTCGAGCCATCTCTAGATCAGGTACGACTTCATGATAATCTGCTTCTATACAGCTAATGGTGGCCCACATCATACGTTGGTCGAACCCACATCTTGGCTTTGCTGTCTCTGATTGTGTGCCATGTGTTTGTCCGGCAGGCTAACTTGCTGTTCAGCGATGGACCTTCGGGCGACCATCACCACATCACCATGGAGAAGGAGAAGGAGCCACAGCCGTCGACGTCCGGCAGCCAATCGGTTCACTCGACCATGGAGATCGACGAGCCAATCAAGGACGACGGCTTCGGGGGCAACCTGGGCCAGGATATCATAGGTACACAGCCCGTGTTCTGTTACATAGGTCGCGATAACCAAGGTCTGCGTTGAATTGAAACCGAGTTCTTAAGAAGAAGTGTGCTGACTAGCGACAGATTTGTTGGGCAGGTCCCATTGTCCTGTTGAAGTAGACTGCAACTCCAATTACTGATTCAGTCGAACTTGTCAGGCATAACTTGAAAAACATTACTAGCCGTCCTAGTTGGTTCATAGTATCTTGTAGTCCTCCATTTGGATGTCTGTTAACATGTCTACCATACAAAAGATAAACAACAACTGTATCTAGGGATTGGTAGCAAGATTGATTTCTACTTGAAAGAACAATTTTGAGGAGTCTTATTTTTCCCCCAGTTCCAATACTTGGCAACCCTTGTATTGGCTATGTTACTACTGTCATTAACCAATATAAGTATAGGTGCTCAATGGTAAGATGCGATACTCCAATCTGGGAGGTCGGTGGTTCGATTCAGACCACCGGCAACCCCTACTGAAGCTATGTTTTCCTTGACCGTGAAGACGAATGCTGGGAATGAGTCCACCCACATTCGTTCCCAGCTATCCAAGGACACCCTAATATAACAGGTACTTGACTGTTTGTTTTCAGCGGGGGGCCTGTTTGAGGGTGGCCTGTTTGACGACGCGCCCATGCCACCCGAAGTGCCCTCAGTGGAGACCACCTCGATCCAGCCCGAGGAAGCCAAGGCCATCGATCAGACCGAGCCGGACAGCGACGATGATATGGGGGACGACTTTGGCGGACCTCCGTCGGTTGGCGGCCACAGGTAGGTCGCCATCATTAGTCGTACATATTTGCTGCCTGCCTGTTATTAAAGATGGTTCTGTCTTACTTTCTAGGTTTAGCTATAGATGCATTCAAGATGTTGAACCTGAAATCATACTCTGTTCTGTCTCAAGCTCGCAATCTTGAGCACGTTTGTACCTTCTGTTTGAACTTTGAGTTTAAGAGTTTGGTTTAACTTGCAGCATGGACGACGATTCGCCCCCAGCCAGCCCCATCCCCATGATCCCCGAGCTCCCCGTCCCCGAGCAGCCCCAGGAGATGCTGCCGCCCCCCATAGAGCCACCCCCCTACTCGGAGCCGTTTGAAGAGCCGCCCATCGCGCACGAGCAGACCACACTGCTGCAGAACGAGGAGGAGAGCTTCGCATTGGCCCCCGTCGACGCTTCCGCACTCAAAGGTAACGTTCATTGTGACTGCTGGGCATCACTCTTGTGTGAGTTAACCACTTTTGATCGTAGGCAATATTTAATTGATATTCAGGTTGATATGAGAGTGCCCAAAAGCCTTGGACAATGTATATTGTATGAGAGATAAGATGCCAATAGCTCTTCTTATTAGGGTGATGTTATACTGTTGGCATCCTGTCTCTACACTCAAATCACTTCATGTTGATAAGCACTCACTGATGGATCAAGTCCAAATAGTGCCTGTAGCTTCCAAAGCTTCAGTCTCAAACAAACATAACTTGCCTAATAACTTTAGTGTGCTACATTTATTCTTAATGTTTAATTAGGCCATGGCCAGAATGACGCTTCAATATCGAACACTCCGTACTGATACGTGTGTACCACTTTAGGTTTTACAAAGACAAAACGTAAGCGCAAGCTGATTGTGGACGAAGTGAAGAACATATCGGGCGAGGAGATGAAAGCTCAGCTCTCGGACACGAGCGATATCGTAACCACGCTGGACCTGGCGCCACCTACCAAGCGACTGATGCACTGGAAGGAGACGGGCGGAGTGGAGAAACTGTTTGCGCTGCCAGGCCGGCCCATCCCGGCTCGCGTTCTCTCCAAGGTAAGTGTCGTTCACTAGGCGATCGTGTATCAACTAATGTCATACTGTCCGGTTACTCTAATAGAAACGATTGTCCACAGAGCTACCAGCGCCACCTGACGAGTATCATGTATCAACTAGTGCCATACTGTCCGGTTACTCTAATAGAAACGATTGTCCACAGAGCTACCAGCGCCACCTGACGAGTATCGTGTATCAACTAGTGCCATACTGTCTGGTTACTCTAATAGAAACGATTGTCCACAGAGCTACCAGCGCCACCTGACGAGTCACGCGGCCGAGAACTTTGACTTCGGCACGAACGGAGACGAAGGGGAAGAGGATCTCGCCCTGGAACAGGTTAGGGGTGAGGGGGACCTCCTGGAGGGATTGGAGCCCCTAGCACCCGGCCCGGTCAACAAACGCAACCAGCGCAAGAGGAAGCTGCAAGAGGCCGAGGAATACCAGGTAGGCTACTGCTTGACGTTGGTTCATTCCTTGTTGCATTTTAGTAATCACAGGATCTTGTAATTAGTTATTTGTATCAGAAATGGGGAATTGCAACTTGTCTTTCTCACGTCATGAGCACACACACACACGGCACGTTAGTGTGTGCTTGGTGAAGTAACCGAGTAATCTTCCGAAGGACGGCAAGGGCTTATACACATTGTTGCGAGTTGAAAGTAGAGGAAGCCGACCTGACAAATGTCTCTGGCTTTCAGGCGAACAAGAGGCTGGCCGAGCAAGTGGCAGAGATGGCTCCTCCTCCCTCAGTGGCACACGAACACGTGGACCTAAACCAGTACATGGTCCCCACTCCGATGCCCCCCACCCCGATGGGGTTGTTGCCCCCGGAGACGCCGCTGGCTCAGGAGATGCCCGAACTGTCTCTGGGGCCGGAAGCACTGGACCCCGCCCACCTGTTGCCCCCGGCGACGCCCGCACCGCCCACACCCGCGCCCGCACCCATCGAGGGAGAGATGCCGCAGATACCGCCCGACCAGGTACACACTCAGCTGACTAGAATAGATCAAACTATTTTCCGAATTCACATTGAAGTAAATTATGGTTCTCTCGTTGCTGTAGGCGTTGTGACAGACTAGTCGTGTGTAACGTGTTGTCTTGTCTCGCTCAGGTTCACTCGCTGCTGGAGCAACACGATCAGTCCCTGGGCCTCACGCAGCCCCCACAGACCCCGCTGGTGCTGGAGCACGGGGACCGAGAGCCCCCGGAGGAGGAGCTGCCCCCCATGGAGAACATGGGCTACGACCTAGTGAGTTGACTCCACTCTTATTCAAAATGAATAAAAGATTACCTACCCGACTTTTAAAAGAAAATAATAAGAGTATTTGTGTAGTGTATTTTTAATTTTTGTAAGTACGGTATTAAATTTAAACAATATGATATTATATAGAACTATACTAAATTGTTGAACCTCTGCTTTTAAGGGACAAACACAGTGTTAGCTGTTATGTTTGGGTAGTACTTGTAATAATGGTGTGTCCTTGTGTGGCAGAACAACCCCCTCCTGGCCAACATGGGTTACGACGACCAGCATCCCCCGGCTCAAACCCCCGGCGCGATATCGGAGCGGGGGGTGGCCACCCCCTGGCACGACGACTACGAGTTCCCGCCATCTGTGGGGCCGGTGAGTGCACTCGTACCCAACTAAACTGTTCTAATGCTGTCTATTATCATATGTCACTAGGTTTTCCTGTTTGCAACACATTTAATAGGAGGGTGTGAACATTCAGGATAGTAGTAACACTAATATTTGAATATGCGTGGTTGCAGCTTGAGGAGCAACAACTGGACGAGACGTACGAACAGTTTGAGGAGCGAGTTCTCAACAAGAGGGCAGGACACATGTACCACGTTGTCAAGAGCAAGATGGTGCGTACGGACAAACTGTTCCTTTCGGAGCTGGTGCGAGGAAACAACAGGAAACAGGTAGGTGCTCGCTCAACTCTACGCACTTTAGAGACAACTATCCATAAACGTATTTGTTGCCGGTTTCCCCACCTTGACATCTCAATATTGTTTTCCTGCAGCAGACATTTTTGTCTCTACCCCATTATTTGAGAGCAGTCAATGCATCACAAATATGTAAAATGAAATGTGTCTTGGCTCATTGAAACTATTGAACCATTGAAATGCTGAGCAAAAGATTAAAAATTAAAAACAAATAAAATATCAAGGTGCAGCAATTATTCTGGAAATATTGTTCTTTTCACTTGCAACGAATGACTCACATGGGGGAAGTTCATCCATCACCAGACCTGCTCCATCCAGCTCGTAAATAATGAATACTGAAACCATGTTTGAATTGGAATGGAATCTAATCTTTCTTTCTTTCTTTCTTTCTTTCTTGTATTCCCACCATTTATAGTTTTGTCTTGCCATCGTTGATATTTCTAAAGCTAAGATGGTTGCTTATCAAGTCTGAATAAGAGAGTTACAAGTGCTTTATGTGTTTTCCAGGTGGCCCAAAAGTTCTACACACTGCTGGTATTAAAGAAACATTGTGTGCTGGAACTTGCGCAAGAACACGCGTTTGACGAAATCCTCATCTCACAGGGGGAAAAGTTTGAGAACCCGGCGTTGTAGACCTAGGTTAACAGTTACGGTGAAAAGACATTCTAAGGTAAAGTGTACATTTAGGGTAGTGTATAGTTTCGTGGTAATCGGCGTTCCGTTGCAGAAAGAGACAATAATGGAACAACGAACGCGTGCGAGTGACGGACGTCTAACCCAACGTGAAGAACGGAGCAGATCATCAGACGGACTGTTCTCGGGAATAGATCAAAGTTTTGTAAAATTTATTTTATTACTGTGCAGGATAACCTGTCATGGGTTTTCCATTAATTTTTAAGCCGGTTTACAAAATGGTGTCGGTAAATAAACGTGGAGATGCGCACGGTCCCATGCTGGGCCTACGTGTTTAGGCAACGGCTCTAAGTGGGAACAAGGGCTCTAAGTGGTCACTTCTAAACGTCTGCACATATACCATCGTCGTCAACATGAAGAGAGTCGAAAAGTTCGGAGGACCGTATTACGACAGCTGAAAGATTTAAGTTGTGTTTGACTCAATATAAGTAGCCCAACATGGAATCATCGACACGAGTTGAATCGTGGAGCTGTGTGCGTATTTCTCTGGGTTTAATTGTGCCGCCGCGTTGCTAGTTCTTATCTTTTTATTTATTCATTACCACATTATATATATATATATATATTTTTTTTTTCTTGTCTTGAATGTAAGCCCGATACAACAGAGAGCCTATCACTAGATTGAATCGTTTGGAAAGGGCATTAGTATTTATGTTTCATTGAGTCAACTACATTAGCATGCCAAAGATGGAGTTTGTTGGGGGTTGTGCGAACCGCTTCACAAGCCGTTCCATTCAGTTTAATTTCCGAGTACATTCGGAAACTGGACAATTGAGACTTATTTTGATGAGTAGGCCTACCAACCTAATTGCTCGTCATGGTAAAAATAACGGTAGGCATTGCTATTGGGCTTTGCACCGTGACTTTTTCCCACTGGCAGTGCCAGCCTCGTTCAGACCTTCAGGCAAGGTCTACTTCATCTCCATACTCCATCTGTCCCCATCACAGCCTGCTGGATGGGTCAAGCACCACTCAAGGTCTACTTGATCTCCGCTAGGCCGAGATCAAGTAGACCTTGTTCTCACTGATTGACCCATCCAGCAGGCCATGGCCTTGGGTTTGTTCGGTGCTGTTGCTGTCTACGTGAAGCTTGGCGTGCAAAGCCCAATTGCGTTATGGCGTTTGCAAATGTAATTTAATATCTATTGAAAAGCATTTGCGTGATTTCAAAACTTTTTTTAGCTCAACCCAGCTTTATGGGCAGTGATGTGATAGTGATAGTTTTGGTAATGGTAATTTCTTTCACATCAGTCCATATCTTAGCTAGTTTTCTAATCTTAATATTTTACTAGGAAAGATACTTACATTAATGCCCACATGTGTAATTACGATTGCGATTGAGAGTAATTGACAACATTTCAAACCAGCCAGCATAGAGATAAGTAGTTTGAACGTCTCACCTGCATCAGTGTTGGTTCAGCTCCCTCGATTCGACGGGCGATACGTTTCACTTTCAGCTGTTGTTTAGGATCATCATTTTTATGAGTTTAAGTCGAGGGGAACAGTTGGCATTATTAGGAAGGGGTGTCAGGTTTATGGGGAGGGATTTCGTTCTACTACAGGTAATTGCCATTGTTGGTCTCAATTCAAGTTATTGCATTTTGCAAAATGTTTATCGTTTCTGTGAATAGTACTGCGTACTTGACCGTACTTTGTCCTGGAGGAAAGTTTGCGTGTTTGCACAACCCTGTCAACGCAGGGGGAAGACAGCCCGAGGAGTCGCTCACTTGGGCTGTTGAAGGAATGTGGATGTGGACTGGAGCAATGCAAAGGGAACACGTGTTTTGCTATAACTTTTTTTGTGTACATTATTATTTGTTTATCATTTTTACACTGATCTGCTAATATCTTGTCAGACAATTTGTGCTGTTGCAGTTGATTTCTTTTCATTTACATGGAAATTTTGGTTTGAATATTCAGACAACCGTTTTATACCTGCCACATTCATTTTTTGAATGTTTTTCTGTAATTGTTCCTTAATTAATTGTTTTTGCAGTGTAAGAGCATTTTTGCGAATCATAGTGAATAAATAAATATATATATACCTATCACACCTCTGTGTTAAATCATATTCATCCATAATATTAATATATATTATATACTACTACTACTAATTTGTTAATTACATTTCTAAGATGATGTGATGACTTTAGTTTGAAGGTGTTAAAGTACAGGTGTGGTCAGTGAACGTGACACAAAGTGACTCATGTTGTGAGCTCGTGTACATGGGATCCAACAAACGAGCTAGACATATTTTTCAAACTTTTGTTGTGTGTATTTGGAACAATAGCCGAGTTCAGTTTGAGGGAGTGTCTTACATAAGTTGTAGGACTAGAGAATGTAAAAACACAATATATATATCAAAATTAATAAATAAAATGAGTAGCTTTTATAAAGGTTTCAGTTGGCTTTCCTGCTGATGTGTTTGCATGTCGTGTAAGTTGTGTGTCTCCCCTATAGTACAATAGGACCTATTCCTAAGGGAATTGTTCAGCCATCAATCTTCGTAATCTCCGTCGATTGGTGCCTCTATTTCTAGAGGCTCGAGCAATATTATCACTTGCGTACTAAAGTCTGAAGGTTTTTAAATTAGTTGATATGTGGGATAATTAAAAGGGGAGCTCTGTTGTATCATTATTATTATAACAGCAAACCTTCTGACTTCAACCCTTGCAGCCAGAGCTACTCTCGACCTATTCTACCCGATACCGTGGGGGAGATATTAACATAAGTTTGAGGTAGCCAGCTTGAATGTTGCCCCCAAAAGTACGCTGTGTCTCGTTTATCTTTATTTTAAGCCTGGCAGTGTTTTTGCTATCCTCGTTGCCTTTGTCTATTTCTTTTCTAATTGTCACAGCTTAAGAGGAAGGACTACTAGCCAATATTAAAACCCGCAAAATGAACGTATTTTCGTCATATCTCAATAGCGCCACACAATATCGAAACAGTGACACCTACGCATATTTTGGATTTGTGAGAGCTCAATACCAAATGAAAAAGATTTCGTAGATTGTAGTACAGTAATTATAATTATGATTTCTGTTGAGGTTGAGGTGGTATGGACATGTCAGAAGAATGGGAGAGAACAGAATCCCAAAGACAGAATTTGAAAGTGGAGACCAAGTTAAAAGAAGAGTTGGTAGACCGAGAGAGAGGTGGCAAGATCAAATAAGAAATGATGTAGAAGGTAGAGGTGGAAGGTGGCAAGAAGTGCAAGCAAAAAGACTGTGGGAAGACAGAAGTGGATGGCGTGAGCTGGTGGGAAGAAAAGAGAGTGAATTTGAAGAGGACATGACAGGCCTGGCAAGCCGGTGTTAGGAGCTCTTGAAGTGCCCTAGAATCCTGGTGGCTATAACCTAACTTAAGTTGGAAACAGGAGCCAGAGATATATATATTTCTAATTTAACTAATTTACAAGTTAATTAGAAATTACAACTATAATTACTACAATCTACGAACTCTTTTTCATTTGGTATTGAGCTCTCACGAATCCAAAATATGCGTAGGTGTCACTGTTTCGATATTGTGTGGCGTTATTCAGTTATTGAGATATGACGAAAATACGTTGATTTCACGGGTTTTAATATTGGCTAGTAGTCCTTCCTCTTAATAGACTAGAGGAAGTGTGAACATTGGATATGTAGGAGGTGCTTGTTAAATTACTACTAGACCAGGCTCTATAACGGACACTCTCGTCTTACCATTGCTGCTATGCTCAGGTTCAATACTGGCTTGGACATGGATCTCGTGCTGGTTTTTCATCCACGCTCATCTTTTTGATCGTCGTGTCAAACGTAAAGCCCAAACAGTATTTGTAGGAAACTTATTTTTTTGTCGAGGTGGGTTTGGTACTGATACGTACCAAAGTCAGTGGAGCACTGATGGCACATCATTTAAACAAGAGCTCATTAGGTCTTAATAATCTTGTTGAGAGTCTGATCAAAAGCTTTATCCAACCTTTTGAGTTTTGACCACACCTGTACACCTTGCAATATTGAGTATTGTTGCACATGTCTAGATAAGCTAACAAACCTGAAAACTGAAGAAAGAATGCTTAAGTGTGTAGTCATTTGGTTATTTTAGCATCGTCAGATGACCTGATCGAGATAGTATTCTAGTTTCTTTGCTTCTGTAAGTAAATATGTCTAGTTTCCACTGCCTGATATGGTCTCTTGTTTTCAAATGATCGTAGACATCCTTAATTTGAATTCTTGAAATACATAAATTGACTTATTGTTATTGAATATTTTGTATTCTGAAATAAAATGTACACTTTTGAAAACACTTGCCTGTTATAATGCCGAAACTATCCTTATACAGTAATATTATCTAATTCAATCACTCAACTGTAGCAATACTGTAGTGACAACCATGATAGCCAAGGTGTACATGCGATCGTGATGCAGCCTGGTCACTATTACCATCAGTACTGGTGTGTTTGTGAATACATGATAGAGAGAGAAGAGGTGCAACCAACAAACAAGCAGCGACATCATGTCTACTAGTGTGCTCACTCTGAGCAGGGGTAGTCTGAGACACGACACCATAGAGAGAGAAGAGGTGCAACCAACAAACAAGCAGCGACATCACGTCTACTAGTGTGCTCACTCTGAGCAGGGGTAGTCTGAGACACGACACCATAGAGAGAGAAGAGGTGCAACCAACAAACAAGCAGAGACATCACGTCTACTAGTGTGCTCACTCTGAGCAGGGGTAGTCTGAGACACGACACCATAGAGAGAGAAGAGATGCAACCAACAAACAAGCAGAGACATCACGTCTACTAGTGTGCTCACTCTGAGCAGGGGTAGTCTGAGACACGACACCATAGAGAGAGAAGAGGTGCAACCAACAAACAAGCAGAGACATCATGTCTACTAGTGTGCTCACTCTGAGCAGGGGTAGTCTGAGACACGACACCATAGAGAGAGAAGAGGTGCAACCAACAAACAAGCAGAGACATCATGTCTACTAGTGTGCTCACTCTGAGCAGGGGTAGTCTGAGACACGACACCATAGAGAGAGAAGAGGTGCAACCAACAAACAAGCAGAGACATCATGTCTACTAGTGTGCTCACTCTGAGCAGGGGTAGTCTGAGACACGACACCATAGAGAGAGAAGAGATGCAACCAACAAACAAGCAGCGACATCACGTCTACTAATGTGCTCACTCTGAGCAGGGGTAGTCTGAGACACGACACCATAGAGAGAGAAGAGATGCAACCAACAAACAAGCAGAGACATCACGTCTACTAGTGTGCTCACTCTGAGCAGGGGTAGTCTGAGACACGACACCATAGAGAGAGAAGAGGTGCAACCAACAAACAAGCCGCGACATCACGTCTACTAGTGTGCTCACTCTGAGCAGGGGTAGTCTGAGACACGACACCATAGAGAGAGAAGAGATGCAACCAACAAACAACCAGCGACATCACGTCTACTAGTGTGCTCACTCTGAGCAGGGCCACCAGATGCATCATATTGTTCACCTGATTATAACAGCTTATGGACGGTACTTGGGATAGCTTTCAAGGTAACTACATGGCTGGTAGCAGTGATACCATGATGCTGATATTGCTGAATAGTGTAATTATGTTAGTGTGGGTACAAATTAAGAAACATATCTAACCAAATGCCAGACATTGGGGGGGTATGAATGAAATCGGGCAGCACATGCCCGGACTATACTATATAGGTAGGTGTATGCAGCATATGCCCGGGCTATTTGTGATCGCAAAACTTCGATGCTCCTACCAGACAAAATATTGTCCCTGAGCTAACGGGCACTTAACTATCTGCGGATTCTCGCACAAACCACATAGTATTAATCTCATTATAGCTGTTATACTTTTCATTTTGAATCGAAGATTTATAGGAAAGCATATTTAGTTTACATGCCAGTAGTCGGCGTAAAGGTTATCTCAAAATTATAGACCCAGTAGTTTACTTGTTATAACAATTCATGCAAAGAATTGGAAAATGAGCAAATTTTTGTTTTCTCAACTTCAATTGTCGAAAAACTAATGATCGGATTTGGACGAGAGTTTCTTAAGAATATGTATTAATAATATGAGATCATAAACAAATACATTTTCTAGAGAGAAAGTGCCCCAAACGAATATTCATAGCATATGCACTAACATGCAGGGTGCATAGTTTCCAGGCCCGAACCGCTGCTTTTGAAGGGCATCAAGAGTTATACTTGTTCTACTGAATGTAAAATGTATTGGCTATGCTTTAATGTAACCCTTGAATAATAATAATAAGGTACAACGACCGGGTTAATTAATTACAAGCAAGTTAACAAGGTCCTTTAAATCCCCCTAGCGGAGTCTTGTCAAAGTTCGAGCGTTTCTCTACTGGCCGTACGACGCTGGTATGGTAATGAGAAGAAGAAGAAGTGGTGCGGTCATTCCGCTAGGAAACAGCTCCGAGTAAGAAACTCGTGTGGGAAAACGCTCCTCAGGCAGGCACACCGTCATCCGTCTTCACTCACAAGTCCCATTGCCTTTTTATTGTTTAAAAATGTCAACCATCGCGAGTTGTCTCTCGGTAGGAGGAACTCGGACGTCGGGTGCACCTGTCCGAACGCAAAATGGTAAGTTTTTATGTAACTAATGTTTTAAACAATAATTCCTAGGTTAATTCATACTAGGTAAGCATTAATCATCATTTACCGGAACACGCGGTGCCCACCCACTCCTTATGAGGCATCCGTAGGTTATGTGGTTCCATGATTTACATAAATAATTATGCTTACCCTATCTAGGCCTATATGTGTTTGTGTCTGAATATATTTGCTGACATTGTGCCGGTTTCGCATCAATGTGTTCTAAGTATGTAGGTTATAAGGTAGGGTCTAGGCTTGGCTCTAGGCCCTTGCTTGTGCACCCACGGATGATCATGGGACACCCACGACCGAATCTAGGGGCCTAGGCCTAGGCCTATGCCTACCTAGAGCTCTAGGCTGCAGACATGTGGACCCCACTATTTTCGTCATAGTAATCGGGTGGCTTAATTGTTAAGAGGAAATCAATACAAAGGATGCGACCAACTTTCACTTTCAGCCTTTGTCTCAGACAAAATATTAGGCCTAGGCTAGTCCTGCCAAGGTCGTGTTGACAGTTTTTTGTTTGGGGGTTGGGGCGGCGGGAGTTCCAGTGATTGTCTGGGCCCTCCTTGTCCAGAGTCAACAAGATGTCCTTAAGTAGGGCCTAGGCCTACATTTTTTTTTTACCTTTTTGTGGCCCCAGGTCTACTGATTTGAGTAACCACTAACTGGCTTATGATGATTCTTGTTGTTTTACATCTCTATTATTGCAATAATACTAGGCCTATTTGAGACAATGAGGGGTGATGGATGAAGATGTGTATGAAGATGAAGGACAGTTACAGAAACCTTATGCCTTATGCGGGATTCGAACCCACGTCCTTAAGAGCCATAGGCCTACGCTTCAGGTCCTCCTAACTGCATGCGTCACCTTCACCATTTCTGGCTTAGGAAGTGGTTTGTTGAAACCTGGTCATCATATTACGTGCTTAATTACCTAACTGTCAGTAGACCGAGACCTTGCAAAATATACTACATTCGGTATTCACGGAGTGAACATGAAATATTTTTTTCAACGAAATTTAACAAAAATCACTTTTTTAAGTTAGCCTACCTGTTACTGTATCTTTCCAATTAGGCCTATGTCAGGCGCATGCTTCAAATAGTATGTATTTATGTTTTAAATCAACTCAATTCTGTCAAATTGGCTAGAGCCTATGCCTAGGCCTATGCACGCCATTTGCCATTGTTCAAAACTGGGATGCAGAGAAATATCTCTGAGCAAAATAAGTGCTTTGGTTCTTTGTTATCAGCAGGTGCACCAAATTAAACACAAGTTACTGTATAAAAATCACAGTATTTTCGATAAATTGCCCCTTCTTCAAATTTGAAGAAGGGGTAATTTGAAGAAGGGTTAATATTTTAAAGAAGGGTTAATATTTTAAACGTAGTGGATATTCGTACGGCCAGCCCATTACACTATGGCTGCACAGTGACAGGTCTACCAACGTCAAATAGGTTAGGGAAGGGGTTTGACGGCACTGATTAAGGGGCGGTGACGCGATTTAAGGTTGGTACCACTTCTTCCATCAAACAACATGGCAGCAGGGGTCATTTGAAGAAGGAGTTATTATTTTAAAATTAATTTATACCAAAAAAATAAATTACCCCTTCTTCAAGTTTGCGGGCGATATTCGATTTCATTTCATACGTTGGCTACAGAATCAACGTAGAACAGCTGATTGTAGCATCCAGTAGGCTGTGTGCATGTTGCTAATGGTGAATGGCGTACATAGGCCTAGACATAGGCTCTAGCCAATTCAACATAATTAAAATGATTTAAAACATAAATATGTACTATTTTATGCATGCGCCTTACATAATTGGAAAGATAGGCTACAGTAACAGGTAACACAAAAAAGTGATTATTGTTAAATTTCGTTGAAAAAAATATTTCATGTTCACTCCGTGAATACCTTAAATTCTCTTTAAAATTAAAGTCTATAACTTTTTTTGTGTGGAGGGGGAGGGGTAGAGGACTTAGTTAAGGAGGGACACTGAAATTTCTAACTTCTAAAGTTTCCATCAGAATTAGATGTGTTTTTGTGTGTGCATTAATCAATGGCTGAAATATTAATAGCAACAAAAAAATTTTTTTAAAAATTAAAAATTATGGCATTGTTATTAATTTCGTATTGTTGATTCAACAATGAATTAGCCATGACATTTTCACATGAGCACCAAACACCAATATTGATATATATATATATTTTTGTGAAGCTTAATAACCATTTGAGGTACCGGTACACACGGATGGATTATTTTATCAGATGTAAAATACTGGAACAAATTATTTTTTACTTATAACTATTATTTAGATTCTTCGATTTCCCTTGCACATTAAAGTTTAGAATTTTTTTATTTTTATTCTACCAAAGATAATAATTATTCCATCCGATGGGACCTTCCTTCATTATTAAAGAATATTCACAGAAAGTTTCACTTTGATTGATCAAATTTTGTAGACACTAAAATGTCCCACCTTCTAAAAAACGTAAAAAAAAAGAAAAGTTATCCCAGAAATGACTGTCAAAGTTAAGTAGGCCTAAGTTGTGAAATGATCATAGTACGGTTATCGAGTTCAAACAAACTTCAAAAACAGATATCAATAATGAAATGTAAGTATTGTGTGTTAAATCTTAGGTTTAGAACACAACATAATATTTGATTAAAAAAAAAAAAAAAAAATGCAAAAAACAAGATTTTATTCAGAATTTCACCATTCAATTGTGTGTTTTGTAAAGAGTGTTTTAACTTTAAACACTGAGAATAGTATTTGGTTACTGGTTTCTTTCTTCCATCCCTAGTTAATTAATTCACTTGTTCCAGTAATTTTAACTTTTAACTTGAGATTCCCTGTTGACAATTTTTTGGCCTTTCTTTATAGTTATGGTTAGACTTTAGGTAATATTGTGTTTTTTTTCTTTTTTTTTCAGTCATGGCAGCATGCTCCATTGCCAACATAGTGAAGAGTTCTTTGGGTCCTGTTGGACTAGACAAGATGTTGGTTGACGATATTGGGGTACGTACGTTCTCTCGCAATTCAGAGCCATGCCATGGAATTACATAGCCAACTTGCTTCAAGTCATTTAGCATCATTTCATAAGACATGAAGGCTACTTGAAAATGGCATTTCTACAGCATGCAGGGGTGTGCAATGAAACATTTTTTCAAGTAGCTACTTAAAAGGGCCTACAACTAGGCCTACAACCTGTCAGCAAGGTAACCACAGGTGTTTAATAAATAGAGATTAGAGGTACAACCTAGCAGCAATGTAACCACAGGTGTGTATTAACTAGAGGTAGGCTACAACCTGGCAGCAATGTAACCACAGGTGTGTTAACTAGAGGTAGGCCTTCAACCTGGCAACCCCTTTGTTATTTTCCATAAGAAAACCGAACTCCATAGCAACCATAAATAAATCCTATACTAAACACGACTGTGCAACTGACCCTAAGTCATCTTAAACATTCTTTGTCTACCCTTCTTGGTGTGTTATATGTCCCATTAAAAAAAAAAGTTATCTTAAAATCAAATTTTGCCACTTATCTTTATCACAAAAATTCTAATTTGAAATGTTTTGTAGGCCTATCTGGGTGAGATCTAATTTGGGCTGAGCCTTGCCTCTTGAGCCCATCACATATAAGTCTAATGCAATTTGCATTTCTGGCCCCTCGAGTATTTTTTGTGTCAACTAGTGAAGATTGTTCAACTGGTAGGCCTACTTGTTGCCGGTGTTATATGGACGTGTGTTGATGTGCAGGACGTGACCGTGACCAACGACGGAGCCACCATCCTGCGCCTTCTAGAGGTAGAACACCCGGCGGCCCGCGTCCTGGTGGAACTAGCGCAGCTCCAAGACGAGGAGGTCGGTGACGGAACAACGTCGGTTGTCATTGTTGCCGCAGAACTTCTCAAGAACGCAGACGAACTCGTCAAGCAGAAGATTCACCCCACCTCGATTATCAGCGGCTATCGTTTAGCGTGCAAGTGAGTTCATTAGATTTACAGGCCATGTCCTGCCCCTGGTATAACCCCATCCATTATCGTTGAGCGTGCAAGTAGATTCATTAGATTTACAGGCCATGTCCTGCCCCTGGTATAACCCCATCTATTGCAAGAATACCCTATTTACTTTTTCCTTTTGTGAATATTTTGGTTTAACACAATAATAAATAATCAAGAATGTGGTTCCAACCATGTTGGGTTGGGTGGTAACTGGTAGTTGTCCACCCTAGTCAAGTGCATGAAACTTGACGACTTGGTTTGCCAGGATCATCATATCATCGTCACTCTCTTCCTCTCATTTTAATGTACTACTGCTTAACACGTGGGTATTAGGCCTTAGTATATTATTTAACAGCATCATGTTATTCTTAGGCATATATCCATAGTCAGTAGAGTAGTAGGCCAAGAGTATCTTCATTGACAGTGTTTGAATTACTTGGCCGTGCTATCGATGTCTTGTGTTGTGTTCCAGGGAAGCTTGCAAATACATCCAGGAACACTTGACTGTCGGAGTCGAGGAATTGGGCCGAGAATGCCTCATTAACGTAGCCAAGACTTCCATGTCCAGCAAACTCATTGGAGCGTATCCTTGACTTATAAAATATTTTGGGCTAGGCATAGCCCAGTTCATTAACTAACCATTCTTTTTGGCTCGCTAGTAGGTAAATTTGTGTCAGTACTTTGACTCATTTCACACTATTTTATTTCATCATTTTACCCAAATTTAAAAAATATTTGTGTATGTTCGTGTAGGTAGCTGGTTTCGTAATGTAGGCCTATTGTAAAATAGATCTGTTTGGGCTAGTAGAATGCCTGTCATTTGTGTTATTTCTCCCGGGTAAACCATGGTTCACTATCACGATACTCTATTGGACGTACCGTTGTGTGTTTCCTTGACGGATGGCCAGAGACTCTGACTTCTTCGCTAACATGGTTGTGGACGCCGCGCAGGCCGTCAAGATTGGCGACGGCAAGGGGGGTTCCCTGTATCCGATCAAGGCTGTCAATGTCCTGAAGGCTCATGGCCGGAGTGCCAGGGAGAGCGTCATAGTCCAGGGCTACGCGCTAAACTGCACCATCGCCTCACAGGCCATGCCCACCAAGATCACCCACGCCAAGATCGCCTGCCTAGACTTCTCACTGCAGAAGGCAAAGATGAAGCTGGGAGTTCAGGTGAGTGCTCAAGTTGCTTATGGACCGGTTGGATCTCGGTTTGAAAAACAGAAGAGGAGAACAATGATATGTAGCTAGTGTTACAACAGTTTGTATTTTTGTATTATCCTGAAAAAACAGTGCAACTTGCCAACATTGTTAGCAAAAGCATGGGGGGGGGGCGTGTGATAACGGGTCTGACGTGAATGTTGTTCCGCAGGTTCTAGTCACAGACCCGGAGCAGCTGGAGGGCATCAGGCTGCGAGAGTCCGACATCACCAAGGAGAGGATACAGAAGATCTTGGCCGTGGGAACCAACGTGATTCTGTGCTCGGGTGGTATCGATGACCTCTGCCTCAAGGTAGGTCACGACGTCGAGGGGAGGGGGGGGGGTCCTATTGGGCTCGCTCGCTAACTAACCTCACGCCTGTCCGCAGTACTTTGTGGAGGCGGGAGCGATGGCCGTGCGGCGATGCAAGAAGGCCGACCTCAAGAGGATTGCGAAGGCGACAGGAGCGTCTTTCGTCACCTCGCTGTCGAACCTCGAGGGCGAGGAGAGCTTTGACGCCAGCTTTGTCGGCGAGGCGGCCGAGGTGTCTCAGGAGAAGGTCTGTGACGAGGAACTCATCCTCATCAAAGGGTGAGTCAAGTTGCGTATTCTGGTTGTCGAGTGATTACCAATTTAGTTAATAGATCATTTTTTGTGAATTAAACTACGAACGTTGAAATAAGAGTTAGTTGTCTCATGAGGTGTGTTGTGCGCTCCCGTAGAGCTGCAAGGACCAGTATTGGTGATACCTACCGAGATAAAGGGAGCTAACGTCGTTGGTGTTTGTGTTACAGTCCTAAGGCGCGCACTGCCAGCTCCATCATCCTCCGCGGGCCAAACGACTTCTACTGTGACGAGATGGAGCGGTCGGTGCACGATGCGCTCTGCGTGGTCAAGCGAGTGTTGGAGAGCAAGTGTGTGGTTGCCGGCGGAGGCTGCGTCGAGGCTGCGCTCTCCATCTACCTGGAGAACTTTGCCACCTCGCTGGTGAGTAGCGTAACTGGCTAGATAACTCGTGGCTAGACTCTGTGGCCGCATCACTCACCCCCGTCGGTCTTGTTCGCAGAGTTCCCGGGAGCAGCTCGCTATTGCCGAGTTTGCTCGCTCGCTGCTCGTCATCCCAAAGACTCTGGCTGTGAACGCTGCCCAGGATGCAACAGATCTCGTAGCCAAACTGCGCGCGTACCACAATTCCAGCCAGACCAAGGTCGACCACGCGCATCTCAAGTGGTAAGTTTGTCACTTGTTTGTTGTTTATTCGAGGTTAATATTATGAATCCACAGTCTGTATAGTTAAACCCCCCAGAGGCTGCACCTGCAAACCAACCCAAAAACTACTTTTTGAAACCATGCATTGCTATATTTAGTGCTGCCGTTCGACATAAGATGTTTCAATTTGCTGTTTACATCAAGGAAAAATTGTACGTGTTCAGTTTTCATGTTCAATGTTTATTTCAATATTAGGCCTATTAGGCCTGGTCCAATGATTGTGGTGCCTCACTTGCCCCATTTGTTGCAGGGTGGGGCTAGACCTGTACGAGGGCACCGTGAGGGATAACAAGAAGGCCGGAGTTCTCGAGCCCGCCATCTCCAAGATCAAGTCGCTCAAGTTCGCAACCGAGGCGGCGATCACGATCCTCCGCATCGACGACATGATCCGTCTGGACCCCGAGCGCAAGGACGACAAGTCTTACCGCAACGCTTACGAGTCTGGCGAGCTGGACGGCTGAAGACCTCGTTTGTAACGCTTTCATTTACTGCTTTATGTATTACGAACTTAACTGCCTCATTATCTCACAGTACGGCCTCGTTTCTCACTTTGTATTTGTGTAAACTATTGAGTTAACAATAAAACTTTTCGAGCACGCATTATATTTTGTGCTTCAAGTGAGATTACTGTTTCTCCTGTTACTTCCATTGTTAACATTAAGGATGGCCGGTGCAAGATGGAAAACATTGTGGAGATCTTCCGTTCAGTCCTTACTGTACATAACATACAGATCAGTGTTGTGTTTGTTGAGGTTATGGAATGGATTCAAGTACTACACACGTTCTCATCAAAATACATTGTACTCAATCTTGAAGTGAATCTGAATTAGGGATGCACATCGATAAAATTAAAATCATCGATAATCGAAAAGGTGACTGCATTATCGAACGAAAATGTCGGCAGAACAGACGCAATTCTTGACAGAGAGTTGATCCCGAGTGGCGAGTGCAACTGCACGGCTGCTAGCCCCGAGGCTGAGGTGCGCTATCTCACTCGCTCTTACGCTCATACCCATTTGCGCGCTCTCTCACCGCTCGGCCGCTGCTGGTCCGACTGATGCCTACGAGGCGCGCTATCTCATTCGCTCTTTAGCTCAACCCTATCCGCGCGCTCTCTCACTCACCTAAATCGAAGCCGTGAGCCGACGACAAGAGTCTCGGCAGTTAGTTTGATTGCTGATACAACAAACATTCGATGAAATTGGATACCACGGGCAGGAAATTAAACAGTACGGCCATTTGGCGTTTAATATTCACAAATTAATAATTAATAGCACCAAGCACCAATACCAAAACGGAACACGAAACAACTTTTTACTTGTCTACGCGATCTTTTTTTCTGCCACTTACCACGATGAATGAATTGAAAGAACTAAAAGGAAAACAGCGGGTGGCTTGCCGTGGCTACAAAACATAGCACCGTCTCAGTCCCTCTTTAGCTCATAGACATTTGCGCGCTCTCTCACTCCTTGACTCACTGGCCAGCAACCCCGGCTGTCGGCGACAACAAGTCTATGCAGGATCGAGGCGGCTGAGGTTCCGTCGAGCCGTGCCAGCGCATGATAAATGAAAAATATCGATTATATTTCTATTATCGATTATCGGCGCTGTATTGATTATCGAATAAATAATTCGATAATATTTTCTTTATCGATTATCGAAATTATATTGATTATCGAATATCGATTATCGTGTGCATCCCTAATCTGCATCAAATAGTTTATGATTAATATGAACTCTTAGATAAACTACATTGTACATAAAATGTTCTAGGCCAACTCCAAAATGTTATTCTAACGTTAAGCCCTTTCTTATTTCCTGATAAAAATTTATATTGGCAAATGTACTGTTCCCTACATTTTTATTTTCAGTATTTTTTAAAGATATGTCTTCAAACTATGGATTTGGGGGTACCCGAAAAACTGGTATTTTCGGGTAACAAAATACCCGAGGTCGGGTCGGGCCGTAAAATATGCTCGTCTGAACAAGTCTGGGCAGAAACAATTTCACCCAAGTGTGGCAAGATACTCTGGTGATTGTTTTAGGAGGAAGGAGAGGCAATGATAATAAAATAGACTTCACTATTTACTATAAAGGCAATTATAATGTGAATTTTATTTACATCATACAACTCTTCATAAAGTTACAAATGTAAAAAAAGTTAAAAACGACCCAACCTTGTCAAACAGTAACTTAACCAATCTCGAAAAATAAATACATGTACAGTAGTATTATAGTCTAGTTCGTTGAAATACAGACTTTATGACGTTTCTTCAGATCAATCACCGGGCAAGGAAAATATATTGCTTAGTTTTGAAACAAATCGAGTTACCGTAGGGTCGTTTCAAACACTCGTACTTTTAGTTAAATCGAGCGAGTAGCAGTCTTCATCACAACAATACTTAAATATATATTATCACCAACAACATTGGAATTATCTTTATAGATGGCTGACAAGTGTTATTATCAGGCTTCGATGATATACATCGATTAGGAGGGCTGGTTGTCCTGTAATACTTGTACATACTGTAGAATATCACTAAATATAAAAAATATATGGGTTCTTTGCTGTAAAAATCAGTGTAGAAGTATTTGCAACAAGTGTTTTCAATATGATTTAAATAAGTTACTGAAACCTATCGTATAGCGTAGGGGCTTACGGAGAAAACCGAAAACAAGGTTTCGAGCAACTTGAAAGTTAATTGACGTTTTCTTTTCTGTTAATGTTCCACATTAGACATTTGCTTTTCTCGGGCATTGAAACTGCTCTTAGTTCACCAACTGTTGTGTGGCATCTACACAACTTACAAACAATTCCAACAATGACAAAACCAAATCGGTTAACAGGTGTAGGACTCTTAGGCCTGAATGCATAGTTCAGACTCGAGCCTTCCTCTCCTCAGCCTCGCCCAACCACTAATCACGGAGCGGCATTGCCGTGTGGACGGCTCTGTGATTGGTGGCTAGGTGAGGCTGAGTTGAGGAGGGCTTGAGTGTGAACTATGCATTCGGGCCTTAGTGTCATGCATTTAATAAATTCTATCCTAATTCAATGTTTTAGTTCTGTTCTGTGTAAAAAAACAAAAAAAAAACAGTGAATACTGAACTAATGTTACCACTTAAGACTACAAAGTACTATAACAAGTTTTAATACTGTAGAGAGGGGTGATAAATATTAGGGATATCACTTCTTTTTCAAAACTAGTTGCTCACCTTTATAAGTTCTTTATTATTTGTTACTCTGGACTATGTCAAGTGCTGTGTACATGCAGCAGTTAGTCCTATCCAAAGACTGCCACCAATAGAAGACGAGCACAATATCGGGTAAGTCCAGCCACTAGCGGAGTGACAAATCACTTAACATACATAGACAATATAGTATGTATGTTTTGTTTTGTAAAAATGGCTTATTTAACCCTTTTGCTGCATAGAGCAACTTTAGTCAAACTAGGAAAATACCTAACTAACCATTGGATGAAAAATTAAACTAAGTTGATCACTTTAATTTTTAAGCTTTTAATGACAGCAAAAGGGTTATGGTACGACGTGGGTAACTGGGTACCCAATTTTGAAGAAAGAGGCTGGATTACATCCCTAGCAAATATCAAATAAATGCCGTGCTAATTTAGGCAACAAGTGATGGGTGATCCATACAACCAGTAGCCTCGCGGGCATATTGCCCACGACTGTTGATTTGAGTGAAGCTTTACACTTCTGCAAGACAAGAATGAAAGTTCCGTTGCTCTGACTTGCCTACTTGTATGTAAACAACTGCTGCTACTTGCTACTGTACCTGAACAATGACACATCTCATGCCTAAAGGAACACCAGTGGCTTCAGTTCTTAAGCCACAAACTCTGTAATATCGCAAACCATCTCATCCAAACAGAATAACATGCAAGATCTCCATCTCCCCACCCCAAAAAATGGTACAAATTGTATTTGCAAGTAAGCGTTTTAAATTCAATTTTAGCCTAGTATTTGAATATGGCCTTATTTTATACAATATCTATTGTAGTGCGGTGATTTTTGTCCTGAGTGTCAATGACGCCAAGTGGCCTCAGACAACCTTCAAATGCCACATGTGCCAGGATTGTTGGGATTCGTAAAACAACTATGTCGTAGTCGAGGACGGTTCAATGTTCAGTCCTTGAGCATTACGGAAACTTACATTCTCATGTTTTAATAGCTTACAATTATTGTGACTATCTATCGGGTCTATTACTACAATTTTAGCACTGATGGGAGGGCCTTTTGAAATGCTTTGCAGTTAGTTATGGCTCTATGCCATAAATATCCTCTCTCTTTCATCACCCAAGTCACAAAACACTTCCTTCACTTGTTCTGTTAGATGGGGTTTGGGGGGGGGGGGGGGGGGGGGGGGTGTTCAACATTTAGAAAACTACAATAACCATTATGCCCAATCTCTTAAAAACAAGTGTGTTATGGACTCAAACCAAACCAGGTCACGTAAGTGTGAATACTTGGCATTCTTTGCGAGCTATTCAACTGATCGTTAGCTGCCACTTTATATAACTTCCTGCGCTATTGGTCTAAATGTTTCAATCGGCAGAAGTGTTGATGTTGTAGACAACAGAAACACGCTGAAGTGTGGAATGGATGTGACTCGTCATATGAGAAATAAACGGAGGCACATTGCATACGAACAATGTGCATTGTGCAGACGATTACTTGGCACTTCTTCGATGTGCGTTTACAAACCAATTGTAGGCCTAGTTAATGTTTTAGACAGAGTTGTGATTATGAAGGTAGCGATATCATTTCTGATAAAAAGTAACCGAGACAAAGTCGTAGAATGTCTTACATGACCTAGGACTAGGCCTAGAGGCAATATGGTAATGTTTGCGTTTTACACACTATTGAGCAAACTTAATACAGGTGATTGTTTTGATGAAGGCTGGTTAGGAATGCAAGTTACCATATCCAAGCAGTATTCTATGGAAAGTTAACAATAAATTAATAAATATACAATATAATGACAATTGACAACAGGTGGGATCAACTGGAATAAGAAATACGATCGATAATGAATATATCTATCAACACCGTTCGTATAGGACTTTGGTAGACGATTTGCGGGGAACTTGATCCAGGTTTCCAGCGATTACGAGCCCGTGTTTCAGTCGTTAAATATGGAAACTTCATTATCGAGTCAATAACAAACTTAACTTCCTCTTCGATAACATCAAGGTATCGACACGCATACCTAACAAGAACCATGAAGCCAGTATTGTGCCCGGCACCCTCCACTCCGTAGGGCATTGGCACAATCAAACCCAGTATAAAAGTAAAACCAACGGGTCCGGGCAAAGTTCTCTTGGGAGCAATATTGCACAGGTTGTTGCGGGGGGGGGGGTTCACACTCGCACGTCCACCTCCTCATAGTCGTCTGCCAGGGAGGTGTCGTGAAGCCTCTCATAGGGGGGCTCGTAGTCAACGCTCTCGTAGTTGGGGTCCTCCCCCTGCCCCACCACCTCGTAGTTGGAGTCCGACTGTGTGGACGCCCCCCTGCGGTGGCGGCCGATGCTCTCGTAGCCCGGCAGGGTGGTGCTGGCTCGGTGGGGGTGCAGCTCCTCATAGCCGGGGTCGCCCCCGCCCCTCTGCACCACCTCGTAGCCGGGGTCCACGTAGGGGGCCGGCTCGGCGGGGACCGACTGCCTCGATGCTTCCGAGCTCGCGTCGGATGTCGGGTCCGAGTCGACCGGCCGACGCGCGTCGACCGACTCCCGACTGGAAGACACGTCGACCGACGCAGACGACTCCAGGTCGGAGACTCGGGGGTCCGGGTCGAGCTCGGGCTCCTCCACCGGGGGACTCCGCCCCTTCTTCTTCATGACCTTGGCGTACATCTCCTCCAGGCTCTGTTCCCCCCGCCCCTTCTTGTCCACGGTGGCGTAGATGTCGGGGCTGGCTGGCGGGGGGGGCAGGGGGGAGTTGGCCTGGCGCTTCTCAGGCTTCGGAGACCCCAGGTTGGTCACGGAGCTGGCCGCACTCGAAGACGAGGCTGCAACAAACACGAGAGACTCCGTGTTCATCCCTACAAGACCCCTCCGAGATCTTCCCCTTGCAAGGGGATGTGAAGGATAAGACAAATATGCAAGCTAATAGCCCCATACAAAAGCTGAATGAAGACCTGATGGGAAAGTGTAGATATTAACAATATATTTAATTAGGGATGTCAAACGATTAAATTATTATAATCGATAATCGAATTCACTTTCACCTCCATAATCGATTATTAATCGATTTTAATCGTTTTGTTAAATGTCGGTATAGTAGCAAGTTTCTTCCAAACTTCGGTCTGGTTTCGGTTAGTTTGAATTGCCCGCGCAAGCCACGAGTTCGCAATTCGACTTCTTTTCGACTATCGATATATTTTACGTCACGGAGTATTTTTGTTATGTTCTGTCCAAGATTTCGACGGTAATTTCTGTCCTAGTTAGGCCTGAAGGGCTATAGTTATTCACTTCCCGTTTTTTTTTAACCTATAAGTAATTAAGTATGCTGAATATGCGTCGTAATATTATTATTTTCATGTGCAGCGTAATTAAAATTTACGTGATGTGAACTAAAAATCGTAGCGACTTTTCTAACCTTACTTCTCTTGTTATTTGTGAACAAACATAACAACTCGTATTTTTATAGATCGTAGGCGTCGAATGCTGGGTCTAGGATAGGCGACTAGACACAGCTATTCAAAATATGACTGGAAATTCGGCTCAAATTATGACGCAAAGTTATGCTGTTGCTGTTCTTAGGCCTAGGCCTAGGCCTACTGTAAATGAAATTGAGCAATAGCGATGCTAGCGCTAGCGCTCGCGCTCGAATAGGCGGCAGATCTTGAGAACTAAATTTAAAAAAGCGCGAAAATTTAAAATCGATTTTTTTTTTAAATAATCGATTAATCGTTTTCGATTGATAATCGATTAATCGAATCGATTTAATCGTAATCGTTGACATCCCTATATTTAATTGATCCGAGCATACAGGGTCAACAACGTTCAACTGACCTTGTCTCGAGTGCACGTGAGCCACCTGCTTGAGGCTGTCTACGCTGGGGGGCTGAGGGGGGTTGAGTTGTGTCTCGGTGGGCTCGCTGGGCGCAGCTCGCAACTCTATGGGCTCGACCACAACGCCGGGCGGCTGAATCTGAGCGTACGTTTCACTGCCGCTCGTGTAAACCGGGCCCGGCTCTTCAATGGCAGCGTACATCTCCTCTGAAACACGTGATAACGCACAACGTCACTCATGTCCAATCATTTCAACCCATTTAAACTGGGTTTCATTTTAATATAAATTCTACTTTCCGACAAGTAGGCCTACTAGTTAATGTTGAAAATTGAGAACAATTAATAAATGTACTTCAACTGCAAACTTTCCTACTATAACAATTTTTTTTTTTTTTTTTAGAGCCCTAAACATTTTTTATTTTCCATACTGTATTTATAACACATTAGGCCTACGTACTTTACGTAGGTAGGTCACACCACCTTTTTAGAGAGCCCACCTACCTGGAGCAGTAAGCTAGTTGGGCATACTGTCAATTTAGTTGAAAAATTTTTGATAACACAAACTAAAGACGAGCATCTGTAATACTGTGATGTAAGAGGATGAACTTGTCCATCTTTTACTATTTATTGGAATCCGTGGTTTATGTAAGCTCTGTGTGTCATTCTACTTGTGTGCAAACTATTGCCACAGCGTTTGTCAGCGTTTTCATCATTATTTCAATCGTGACTGCTAAGTCAGCAGAGGCCGAAGCGAGGCGAGTTTTGCGCCACGCGACGGACGGGAGTCTTACCGAAGGAGCCGGGCAAGATGGTGGTCCGGTAGGTTCGTGAGTCAAGGAGGCCGTGGCCGCCGTGGAGGGCTGACCCCGCGAGGGAAGAAGTGGTGAAACGGGGGAAGCATGTCCTAGCGGCCTAGGCGAAGATTAAGGGTTCGTGAGAGACGAGCGGAGGAGTACGATATGGACGTGGCAGAGGACGGGAGGATCTGAGGACGAAGACGCGGATACGGACAGGCGATTGGAGGACCAACAGGTTGACGGTTGCCAGCTGGAAAGGCGGTTATGAGGTATGGAGCGCTGGCCCTCGTTAGATCAGGTGGAATGTGCCCATCAGGCTGATTATGACCATAGTCAGGTTCGCCACGCTAAAGCCACGTATAGGATAAATGTAAGTAATAATAAATATGGTTCCTCAAGATTCGAACCAAGGGTCTTGTGATTCAACATAACCTAGATTCCCTGTTCTCCTCAGTCTTGCCAAAGATCCCGCATGTACGAGTTCACGTATGTCGAGAGTGTTACGTCCCCAGTAAAACCTTGAGACAGCCGACCAGAACGTGGGTTCGAGTCCCGTACCAGGGTGGTAGGGACAAGGGTGGGTCGGCGCGTGATCTTGCTACATGACAAATTTGGTGGAGGCGCGGGTCTTGATACAATTTGTTATCAAGTTTTTTCCAGGCAGCTGGGGAAAACAGTTTTCATTTTATCAAAATTCTAGTTATTTCATTTTGACGTGGTATTGGCTTTGCGAATCTGACTATATAGTTTGTTAGCGTGTATTTGCTTCGTGGCTTTTGTGTACGCAGACAGTTCAGTGTTCGGATTACGTGCCGATGACGTCATTGTCAGCCGTGGCGAACTTGTAGACTCTGTGTTGTTTTTTTGTCTAGGTCTGAGTTTGGTATCGTCGCGCTTAGCCTCTCTGCGCTGGGGGATTTATTATTGATTGCTGTGTTGTTTCAAGTGTCAACGTCGTGATACGTGATGAACATGGTTTCGTCGCTGTTTCAATTCGAACTCCGGTCTACGAGGTGTAGTGCTGTGACTTTTGTTTATTTCTGCGTTTTTGTTTGTTTCGAGCATCTGTTGGATTTGTCGTGGGTTTTTTTTTCGGGCCGGAAAACATTCGCTGTGCTGGGTTCGAGTCCCGCTTTTGCCGGTGAATGACGTATGGCATAGTTAGCGTGTGTTGTTCGTTGTTAACATTGCTTGGAATGTGATTGTATTTTGTAACTGACCACGACCGTACTCGCGTCAGCAGTTTTCGCCTGCGACGATGAGTGAGGTGCTCGTTTTAAGAGCTGTTCCGATTTAACATTGCGGCCAGTTTATAACTTCGCAAGCACTGCACTTTTGTCTTCTGTGGCCGAGTTATGAAACACCTGTAGATGCATTTTGCTGGTTGTATCGAATGTATGAATGTATGAATGTAGGAATGTATGACAGGTGAATGTATACAATGTGTACATGTTTTCATGTATATGTGCGGCTGTGGGGGCCTTTGGAGGTCCATTGTGTTTTTCGTCATTGAAGGGCGACTGTGGGGGCCTTTGGAGGTCCATGTGTTTTCCGTCATTGAAGGACGACTGGGGGGGCCTTTGGAGGTCCATTGTGTTTTTCGTCATTGAAGGGCGACTGTGGGGGTCTTTGGAGGTCCATTATGTTTTCGTCATTGAAGGGCGACTGTGGGGGCCTTTGGAGGTCCATGTGTTTTCGTCATTGAAGGGCGACTGTGGGGGCCTTTGGAGGCCCATGTGTTTTTCGTCATTGAAGGGCGACTGTGGGGGCCTTTGGGGGCCCATGTGGATTGTCGCTCATGTAGGTGTAAGCATGTGTAGATTGTGTGCATGGCTTGAGTGTGTGTTCTCTCTGTGGGTTTATGACTTTTCGAGTAACTTTTGTAGGTACAAGTAATTTTAATGCATATCTTCGTTCTTTCGGTCGTGATTCTTTCGCCCAGCGTAGAGAGGAATTTGCTGTATCCGCGTTTTGGGTCCGTCGAGCGTCGAGTTAGAGGCACGATATACTCCATTCACGCGAGGATCATACACTAGACAGGTGCTAGGTGTTTTGCACCTTGCTTTTAGCGGGGGATGTGAAGGGGTGTCTTGTGAGTGTACTTTTAGTTTTATTACTATAGTATAGGATTATGGTCTTCAATCTTATGTATTTATAGATGATGGTTTATTTTATTATTTTGTTAGGTTAAGCATTAGGTTTAGGGTACGTTTGGACACTCCTAGTAATTTCAGGGTTGATTCGCTCTGCGACTTGTGACGTTCATGTCAGGCAGGCACCGGTCCTGGTTTTGGTCTGTGATTCTCGGGTGATGGGAGTTTATTAGTTGCGTTCGAACTTTAGCAGGATGGTTGGAAGGTTTTTTGAACGCTACTACGAGAAGTTTGTTACATTCTTTTTAGTAAGGTATATTAAGTGAGGAAAGGATCCAACAGCTTACCTTCGTGTAGTAAGATGACGGATTTGCGAGTTTGAAGTACACATAAAGACATAATACAAAATATAACGAGACGTTTCGACCGAGGTCTTGCTCACTCGAGAGAAGAATGGCTACTGCAACTACTTTAGTAAGATTGTTACAGACTTGAATGCATTGTTTGGTTTCCCTGGGCAGCCGGCGAGCGAATTCTACATTGGTAGAAGGTTGGGACTGCCTAACCGAGAAAAGATATTCATGGGTTTTTGGAGGGTGATTGGAGGTTGTAGATTTCGATTGATGTAAGCTTCCAGTTTAAATTATAACCGTCAGAATTTGTTTAAAATCAGGTGTTATTTTGGCAAGGAGTATTTGAAATTACTTTGTGTTTTTGGCAACAATGGCCGTTTAAAGTTCACTGGTTTCGTTGAAAGTAGGGTGTGTAACAAGTGACAGGAGGGTGCCAGTTGGCGATGCAAAGGCTATCGTATGGAGGGCCGCTGGTAGGTGGCCGGCGCTCTCATTGTGTACAGGTAACTGCCGTTGATCTGCTTGTATGTTGCAGTTTGCAGTTACATTTCGGGACGCCTGCGCGTGTCAACTGTCAGTGTCAGCCGACCCTGCTGTGGGACCTGTTTATCGGCGGCCGGGCTCCAAGCGAGGAATTGTTCGCTCCTGGATGCCCACTGTTGTCAAGAGGAACCATGATTTTTCTTTCTTCAATTTAATTTACTATTTCAAATTTTGATCTTGGTTAAGACAAAATGTATTTCAGATCTGATGATTTTGTTTATTGTTTTGATTTTGAGTTTATACATTTTTTAAAAATTAATGTAACCTTGTTGCGGAGCATGACCTCTAGGCACATTTTATTGTTCTCACTTTTGTTAGGTACCTAGGCGAATGGTTTTGCAGGTCATGTCTCCAGTAGCTTCACTTGAGTGTGTATTTGTGGCGGAGGTGTGAGGAACGTTGACTATGGTATGTTTGGTTAGTTAGGATCCTCCGGCTGGTAACATGCTGCGTTTGTTTGTCACGTGTCAACCTATCATAAACCACGGTCAAAATCAGAGACGATTTTATCCGAGGCGGGGGGATGTGATGTAAGAGGATGAACTTGTCCATCTTTTACTATTTATTGGAATCCGTGGTTTATGTAAGCTCTGTGTGTCATTCTACTTGTGTGCAAACTATTGCCACAGCGTTTGTCAGCGTTTTCATCATTATTTCAATCGTGACTGCTAAGTCAGCAGAGGCCGAAGCGAGGCGAGTTTTGCGCCACGCGACGGACGGGAGTCTTACCGAAGGAGCCGGGCAAGATGGTGGTCCGGTAGGTTCGTGAGTCAAGGAGGCCGTGGCCGCCGTGGAGGGCTGACCCCGCGAGGGAAGAAGTGGTGAAACGGGGGAAGCATGTCCTAGCGGCCTAGGCGAAGATTAAGGGTTCGTGAGAGACGAGCGGAGGAGTACGATATGGACGTGGCAGAGGACGGGAGGATCTGAGGACGAAGACGCGGATACGGACAGGCGATTGGAGGACCAACAGGTTGACGGTTGCCAGCTGGAAAGGCGGTTATGAGGTATGGAGCGCTGGCCCTCGTTAGATCAGGTGGAATGTGCCCATCAGGCTGATTATGACCATAGTCAGGTTCGCCACGCTAAAGCCACGTATAGGATAAATGTAAGTAATAATAAATATGGTTCCTCAAGATTCGAACCAAGGGTCTTGTGATTCAACATAACCTAGATTCCCTGTTCTCCTCAGTCTTGCCAAAGATCCCGCATGTACGAGTTCACGTATGTCGAGAGTGTTACGTCCCCAGTAAAACCTTGAGACAGCCGACCAGAACGTGGGTTCGAGTCCCGTACCAGGGTGGTAGGGACAAGGGTGGGTCGGCGCGTGATCTTGCTACATGACAATACTTCGGACTTATCCGTGCTTGAAATGTTGATGATCGTAAAGTGTGTCTCTTGAAGACAGGCAAACGAACTGACACATACATAGCCCCATATCACTCATCCGCCCTGCCAAACACTCGGACGGGAGATATTTACCGGAGTCGTCGGAGACAGTGGCGTAGAGTGAGTCGGACACCTCTTGCATCCGACTTCTTTGCCTCGTCTGTGCCTTAATGTTGGCTAGAGGTTCCCGCACACTGATGCTGGTGTAGCCCTCTGGAACACACAACAGAACACACGCATCACATCCAGAACACACAAGCACACCATTCAAGAACACACATTTACATACTATTAATGAAAATGATTCAAATATGGTAACTACGCTTGTAAAGAGAAAGAAGAACTCGTTAACTAACGGGTTTTTATTTTCATGGGGGTCTGTTGACAGTAGACGGTGAAGTCAGACAGACTTAATTCTTGAACAATCGATTCATTATAATATTACAACTGGCACACATGCTTTACAGGCCTAAGCCAAGGACTAGTCAGAACGAGTTGCAGACAATTCCTTCACTGAAGCCATCCGTAATTTATATCAAAGAAAACAAGTAATTCAGATCAAACCTGATATAAAACAGATGACACTACAACATGTTAACGACACAATATAGTTTATGATTATTGTTTATTTATCCCTTCACATAATACATAGGACATAATAAAAGAAGAACAGTAATTAGAAGATAGATGGAAGCAGAGTACTCACTGCTTGAATCCTGCGAGTCTCCGCTGAAGTGAAGCTGAGGGTCAGCCACCATGGCGGGCGTGGGTATGGGCGGAGTCATGTAAGGCAGCTCCTGACTGGCCGATATCCTGCCGGCGATCGCCGTTGCCGCGGGGATGTTGATGCTCGTGCTCGCTAACGTACCCGTATCTGGCATTCAAACAAGCAAGTCTCTCAGTAGGTATATGTGCATGCCACTCAAGTGCTGAGCTGTATTCTGTCACTGTCTACACCATTGTAGTTTAAACAATCAACGAGGCTCAAACGGTATTACCTCACTGAGGAAGGTGTATTCCTTTAGTTTTTATTACCAGCAATTGATTACATACCTGGATACATAGATCACCATCAGTAATATCTAGAATCTAGTACCTAGCAATCTAAATCTAGAACATCCTAAGTGTAACTTAAATAGTTAAGTCACAGAACAAATAATAGGAAAATGTATTACTTTATGGGCAAAATATCAAGAAGAAGAAGGGTCAAGATTTAGTGCGAGAGAAGAGTTTACCTTGCGCGACCACCAGCGAGCTGGACGAGTTAGACTTGCGCGTTCTCGGCGGAGGAACCGGGTTGTTGTTGTCGGGCACAGTCGCACCGTCGGACTTGTCCACGGCCGAGCCCACCTGGGCGTAGGGGTGCTCGCCTGGGGACAGACGGGGGTGGGTGAGACGCGTACACGTACAGACAGGCAGGCAGGCAGGCAGGCAGGCAGGCAGGCAGACAGACAGACAGACAGACAGACAGCCAGCCTTGGGCATAGGGGTGCTCGCCTGGGGACAGACAGGTGGGTGAGACGTGTACACATACATACAGACAGGCAGGCAGGCAGGCAGGCAGGCAGACAGACAGACAGCCAGCCTTGGGCATAGGGGTGCTCGCCTGGGGACAGACAGGTGGGTGAGACGTGTACACATACATACAGACAAACAGACAGACAGACAGACAGAGACTCACTCTTCTTGAGCCGGTCGTACGGGTGCTCAGACTTGAGTTGCGCGTAGGGAGAGAAGCCGTCATCCGTCTGACCCAGCGAGCTGTGTTCGCTGCTCTTGCCGTCGTCCGAGGCCGCGGCTGCATGTTTGCCCCCGCGGGACGACGGTCGCGCTGTCGACACTGCGGGGGGGGGAAACTGTTTTAAACTACGAGTATAACAGTGTGGGGACAAGCAAAGGAGAGAGCAACAGCTTCGCTTGTAAATAGTAGGCAGGTTGCCTTCAAATACACTGCCATGTTGGCCTCCATCTACAGGTAGTTCAACCTGCTGCTACGTACCTTGTCGAAACCACTGTTCTAGCTAGAAAACCTTATATTTTCTGCTAGGCAAACAAGTATACTTAGCCATTTACAGAGACGGTCTCAGCATCTACCTGTCTTACTTTGCATTTCCACTACATAATGGTTACAATCCACGTGTCAAGTGCTGCCACCTATGGCAACTGCAAGCTTATCTGACAATGCCTATAGTTTATCCACCCCCATGCTAAGTATAGCACCTACAGGCCTAGTTTGTAATCCAAGCTCAAGAAAGAAATCTTGCCAGTGTAGCTTACATCGATGGGTCTATAATTGAAACTCAGCATTCATTTCTCATTAAATTCAAATTTGAACAATTTCAGGTAAGCATTTCACTGATAAAAGGTAGTTTGCTAATTGGCTCCAGCATGGCAGATGACATAAACTACCAATCAAAGTTTTCCTACCGGAAGGCTGAGCCACGTTCTTGTTCTCCTCGACTGTGGCGTACAACTCGGAGCAGGTGTCTCCGTTTGGTTCGTTGCTCTCCCACAGGGTGTCGCCACTGTCAAGGTTCACACGCTCAGAGTCGATGGGGATGTCAGGAAGGCTGCGATTGGCTGTAGTGGACGTCCTGTAAGGCAGATATGCATCCGGTGAACTAGCCCGCATTATGTTCGCGACAAACATTTAGGTCCATTGTTTGAAAAGCTTACCTACTTGAAGATTAAAAGATAAAATTAGCAAGAAAGCAATGCCACAAGGCACAGAATAAATACATAATAACATTAGGACATAACTCAGCTTTGATTGGGTCAATGTGAAATCGCTTGTGTACATGTACGGATGCAGCATTGTTAAGTTCCGACATAGTTAATACTTAATACTAACAGAGTAGTGGAGAGTAGGTATGAAGGTGGCATTAATAGAAAATACAAACAAAAATTATAATTCTTCCACAAGTTCGTTACTTGTACGTGATTGCAGAATATGATTGCTTTGGAATGCGATCACCTTACTTGAAGCGGCAGCATGTAAAACTTTCAATTCGGGTGCTTGCCGTTTCACTTCCAACACCCTGCAATCCAGACTCAGGTATTTCCTAACGTTTTCCTCAGTCATAAGGCAAATGCTGCTGGTTCCTATCCACACTGTACAGTCAAACTTTTAAGGTTGTAGCTTTAAGGCATAATACATTATACCCACGACTATTGCAAGGCTCCCGGTATCTTGTAAGTAAGGGACAGGATGGCAGATGATGTCCAGTTATTTATTATATTATATTGCTTTATTAGTCATTGGATAACAAGGATATTGGAGACAGTTAGTGAGTACACAGTATTGTGATATAAGCTTACGAATGCAACAAGTAGCTCACTGTACCGTTCAGAGTTAGTTACGACTATGTACACAGTATTGGGATATTAGCTTACGAACGTCATGCAACAAGTAGCTCACTGTGAGCGTTCAGAGTTAGTTACGACTACTGTATATACACAGTATTGTGATATTAGCTCACGAATGTCATGCAACAAGTAGCTCACTGTGAGCGTTCAGAGTTAGTTACGACTATATATACACAGTATTGTGATATTAGCTTACGAATGCAACAAGTAGCTCACTGTACCGTGCAGAGTTAGTTACGACTCTGTACACAGTATTGGGGTATTAGCTTACGAATGTCATGCAACAAGTAGCTCACTGTGAGCGTTCAGAGTTAGTTACCACTTAACAACTTTTACAAGTGAAATAGTGGGCAATAATATTGTGCATGCAATCTATATACAAATAAAGACCATCTAATTTAGTGTTTACCTCACCACAAGAATGTGCTTAGGCCTACTGTTTTCTACCTTTTGCAAGTTTTGAAGAAAGAAAAAATCCAAAATCCATACATAGTTAGAGATAGTAAAGTAAAAACTACTATTGTGAGAACAGTAGAAAACAAAAAGACAAATATGGGGAGAAGTGACCTTTTCAAGAACTTGTTTTGTTGAAATCTAAAAAGATATGACTATTAATGAAAAGTTCCCAAGTTATTACCTAATAACGAATTTGAAAAAAACAAAGTAGTGAGTAGTGACAACATTTTGAGTGAACACAGAAAATGAATGAAAGTCCCGAGCCAAGTAGCCTACTGAAACTGCACAATGCAGCGCAGGCCTATAAAGCGAAAGCCCCGAGCCAAGTAGACTACCTACTGAAACTGCACAATGTAGCGCAGGCCTATAAAGCGAAAGCCCTGAGCCAAGTTAACTGCCTACTGAAACTACGCAGCCTATAAAGCGAAAGCTAAGGCTGTAATCTGCACCTTCTGGTCGCATCGGTAGCCTCGGAACACGACCTCCCACCGCCTATCTCTGTGCACGGAACACTCTCATTGGCTAGGTGATCACCAACGTTGTGGTTCAAACTTTCCTCCGGATTTGTAATTTTCACCATACCTGCCAGCCCCATTAACTCATTCCTACGACAAGGAAAACAAACAAAAACAAAAAACAAGCAGAACAAACATCAAACCTAAAACATAGACAGAGGGGCAGTGTAGCTTACTGGAAAACTAATACTTGTAACACTCTAGTGAATATTAAATTAAAATAAGTATTTTTCAAACCGTAGTCTTTGTTTACGAACGTATGAGAAGGAAGCTACAAAAGAAAAATAATGTAAAGAAAAGTTGAGCTGAATGAAGTTTTGAAATACAGTATTGCCCTTCTGTCTAGCATTAGAGATGCAGTAACACAGACATATGGAAAGCATGCACACACATTAAAACATAGAGCAACATTAGGTTCCCAACAGGTTGACGATGCAATAGGGGAGATGGGTTGTCGACAGTCTCCGAGCATTAGAGCAGGTCTAGCCTCGTTACGACACATACAGTTCACAGTCTACCATGCAACATGTTAGTACAATCTGGTTTCTTTAAATCCAAGTACATTTCCAACATCACTCAAGTCGTCCCCTTAGTTCTGTTCAGATCAACAAACTTCCCAGCTACACAGCTGTAATATTTCCGCGTATACCGACACGATCTCGTAATCTGCAATAACTCAACAGCAGCATAGAAGTGTTTACTTTCTGTTCACCAGTGGCAGCGCTAGTGATCGGAAAGCAGGGCTGTAGGCCTAATTAGTGCTAAGGAACACAATGACTAGATTAGGTCATTGTTTTTGTAACTGTTGGTCTGTGACCCATGTAGCTCAACTAAATTTGTTATGCCATGCTGGTAAATTGGTAGCAAAACGCAAAACAAAATTATATCTGAAAATAAACATTTCTTACTTGGGCACAGTTTTCCTACAGCCACAGATGCAACTGGCAAGGAGTGCAACAAATGAAATTGCTACAGCAGATGTTACCAGCCACAACAGCCACGTTTCGTCACCTAGGGTTAACATCGTAGCTCATTACTGTCTGAAACAATAAATCATAAACAGGATAATTTCCAAAGAAAGCCCTAACCTCAATTAGGCCTAGGTCTAGGCTGAGACTAGCCTAGGCCTAGGCCTAGGCCTCGGTCTAACCATAACCTGTGATGGGTTACTTTTATGATCTAATCAGATTTAGAAGGAGTCTAGCCTAGACTAGACCTAGCTAGGCCTAGAGCTCCGACCCTATGTCTCTAGGTCGATGGCCTACCCTAGACCTAGGCCCTAAGCCCACACAAATCATAACCATGGGCTAGGCTAGGCCTAGGCCTAGCTAGCCTAGGCTTATTGCTGTTAAAGATAAGGTTAATCAAACTGCACTAACCTCTTGTCCGACTTGCTCAAGGAACCCAATTCAAGTTTATGCAAATGGGTCTACTCTTGTGTATGTGCATAATTAGCCATACAAATACCATGGCCTGGTCTAGGCATGCTAGGCTAGGCCTAGGCCTCAGCCTAGGCTAGGTAAGGTCGACTACTTCACTAGGCCTAGGGCTCCCCACAGGTTTTTTTTTATTAGTAATTACCAACCGGCATGCGGCTACATTTTAGTGTTCAATGAACAATCACTCGACACGACAAATATGGGCACAAGACTGGGCGTATGCCACGATAAATAATGTCTAAACTGTTAACATTTCAGTTTCACATGACACAAATTCCATTCCGCTCACTTCACCCATCCCACTTCTTTTGACAGCGGTCCACCCACCGCCTGCTCGAGGTTAAAAACCACTGTCTCCACAGCGCGGGATATTCGAAAAGTAGTCGTCGTTGTCCTGCCCGCGATTGCTCTCTGTACTAGTGGCAAGCCTTCCTTTTTCTTTCTTCCCTTCCACCCTCCGGCCAAGGTTTTAGGGTCTCGAAGAATCTTTAATTTGTCCCTGCCCAACCTGTTTTCTCCACAATCGTCATGCCCAGGACTTCCCAACATCCATATTCCTGATGCTATCATATTTCCAAAAGTGTTTGCCCCTGCCTCTTACTTGGCCATTTGTACTGCCCTGCTTAGTTCCCTACTAGTATCACTTCCCTTTTGTCCTCTAACCACTATGATACATTAACTCCTCTACCATTTTTGTTACTCTCTCACAAACCCTTCTTGGAGGTTCGCGTAAGTAGCATTGGTCTAGGCTATCTCTGTCCACTTCTTCCCTATTCTCAGTTTTCCTTCTCAGTTCAGAGATTACACTCACCCCAATAACATGCTTTGGAAATGTTAGAGCGACACACATTATGGTGTATGGTACCACATAGAAAAAAAATACTTTCATGCAGTGCGAGCAAATTATTGTTACTATACTACCAACACAATTGTTTTTGCCCCCGCCTGGAACAAATGCTCAACGATGACTGAGGGTGTTTGGTTTGGTGAGGGTGTTTAAACATTGGTCAAGGTCAACCACTTTAACCTCATCTTGATTGCCGACCGAAGAGTTACTTCTACTTGATTCGCAAGGCTCCCGAGTTGACTCCAATATTTACTACTTAATGCCAATGTCATAACTAATAATTACTACATTCTAATGCATGAAATTAAAAGATGTTGCAATTTAAAATTATTCTTTCGTTTAATCATTTGTTTTGTTTACTAAAACTATAATGCCTACGCAATCCAATCCAATTCCAACACCTAAACTATTAAGATTTGAGTGTGGTGTCTAAACACAGTATAATAAATAAAATATATACAAAATTTCAAGTATTGACAGCATTTCCTTATACCACTGAAGTGTGCTATATATTATGTAACAAACATTCAACCAGTTAATACAATTACTAGCTAGCAAATAACTGGGGTAAATTTTGCAATGCTCTTACACAAATTCCTACCTAATAACAAGAAGCAGTCACAGGCATGTGTAAAAGTTTATTTCAAATGCATAATATGCTAATAACAACCAAAGACAATAAATAAACAATAAAATGTTTCCTGCACACAAATACTGAATCGTGTCAAGTATGTATTACACAAAAGCTCGTTTAAGGCACCATGACATCAAAGTAAGGCGTGGCGTTTGGGTACGGAATGGTACCAAGGGGTCACAGGGACACAGTTGAAGCAACCTTTTACTGTACACCAACTGAAAAAAATACATATTTAAACAATGTAAATATTTTATTTTGTACATATTATTACAATATACACATCTTGACAAAAATTAACAACTTTCACCATTGGATGAATCTTTAAACACAGTATCAAATAATTTCAGTGCCACTTTGTGCCAATAGCAACAGGGGCAGTGACAAAGTCTTGTACACACTTACCCAATGTAAGGAAGAACACCATGAGCTTTCCATAAGAAAAACATGTTAACAGGGTTGCTATGGTCTTGTGTTTACACGGCAATATCCATAAGAAAAACATGTTAACAGGGTTGCTATGGTATTGTGTTTACATGGCATTATCCATAAGAAAAACATGTAAACAGGGTTGCTATGGTATTGTGTTTACATGGCATTATCCATAAGAAAAACATGTTAACAGGGTTGCTATGGTATTGTGTTTAAATGGCATCCACAATGTGGGGAACATCAACACATCCAGGCCAGCCAACGGAGTATTTGTTAGTTGTAACTGTATTATTCAAATGACAGGACAATATAAAGTTATCAAATCAAGCAATACAAGTTCTTGTTCCAATAACAAAATATCTATTATGCACAGTATAGTACTAAATAAATAATGATGAGTATCGATCATCCGCTGTCTGAGCCCGGGATAGAATTTTGGCCAGGTTATACCTCTACCAATCGTAAGAGGCGAGAAAATGAGGTGGTCCCCTTTCCCTTTCCTCCCTTGAACCCCATTTAAATATTAGTCCTACTTCAATCACCCCCCGACGCCATATGACTTAGTTATCGAGTATGTCATTAAATTAAACACCAAATAATAATAATGATGAATATCATCTATAGATCTAAAGACACCCAGTAGCAGTATCACACATTAGAATATAACATTGTTAACACTGACAACACAGCCATGTTACATGGGTTTGAACCACACAGGGAATAAGATGTACACACTAAACTGACAGTGATATCCAGCCCAAATATGCTGTAAGCGTAAATTTTGAATATGTTTGTTTCTCTTCAATGAGGTTTCAGACTGCCTAGTATTGTAATGCCTACCAAGTCAAAGGACCCTACATGAAGACACGTGTTGCCAATGACGTTATTATGGTAACTTTAACATTTGGAAACAATTAATGACAAAAATACAAAATAAAGCATGTTTTATAAAATTTCGAAATTTCAAATTTGCAACATTTTTAATTTTCATTATTGAAAATCATTATTGTTAGGCATGTCACTTAAATAATCTATTTAGAGTTTTTGCTAACAATACATTCATTCTCGATAAAAAAACTAAAACGTAAGGATACGAAAATAAACTTGTTTAGCAATCATTTGCATTTTTATTACTACCAGAAAACTTTTGCCTTTATGTAGACACAGATATTTTAAATCACTGCTTCCTATTACTTGGCCATGGCTTCAAATAACGTACTCGTAGCAGTAGACGAGTAAAACCTGTCTGTATTCAATGTCAAGCAATAGGACTTAATGTTGGAGACTTACAGAAGCTTCCTATACACCACTCTGCCAACACTGCGCTCATATTTGCTCTCAAGACAAACACAACAAGACAAAACATTAGTTTTCTGTCTGACAATGCATGGCCATAGTACAGTACACATTACAAAGTATAAAACTACTCATTACCAAACCCATGATAAACATAAGCTGTGTTTTGTGTATGGCAGTAAATAATTCCCACTGTAACTTGCCCGAGTAAGACGGAAAGACAAACGACAATTAATTGTAGAAGAGTAAAGGAAACCGGTTGGAAAAAGCATAAATGCATAAATTCTGACGTCATATGACCCAGTTGTCGAGTCTTAAGTCGTTAAACACCAAATTATAATACGTATAATAATGTAATAGTAGATAAATGCTGGATAAGAAAATGGTATTTATTGTTGACCCGCTCCGTTCCAAGAACTGACAGAGATAGAAATAAACTGTACCGGTACTATTGGGCATAATACTGCAGCTTATTATTGTCTGCCTGTGACTCTTGGTGGGATCAGTCAAGTCAAAGAAACATGTATAGGCCTACACTCTGTTTTACACAAACTCTCCAAATATGTAGGAAAAATAAATAAATAAAATTGCCTAGTTCTACTGAGAATTGCTACAGAATATAAATGAAATAAATGTTACTAATGGAAAAACACTACAATATGATCTTAACACGTGATGATCAAAATAGCATCATTGCTGAATCCGAAAACAATGTACTAACATAAAGGTGAAGCACTTAAACTATTAGCAGCTACGTAGCTGCTATTTCCGGTACATTCAGACATTAACATTTAACAGTGTCCTGGAACCACTGTCTATATCGTACAGAATTGTCTTACCTCAACTCAATGACAAGAAACCTTGACTGACCAATGTACACTGATGGTCTTTCAAGTTCTTCACCATGCAAGTGACACATACTCAATCAGACAATCACACACTTATTTTTACCCTGCCTGTAGTCCAATACTTGTCTTATACAGTAGCATGGTTTTTACAGGAAAATGGATACATATTAGTAATATTTACACAGTAAGAATAAATTACTACGTATATCAGTAAACCTTACAGTAATGTACAGTATTTATGTACAAAACTAGGCTATGGCTATGGCCATACTTCACAATAATCCCTGCACAATATAGAAACAGGCAACACACTTCCATGCCTTTAAGCTTGGGGGGAAATAATGTACTTAGAGCAAACCTAAGCAATGTCATTCCGATCTGTCAATGCTACAGCAATCGAAGAAGACAAACTATAACTCACATTCTTATTGTTCAACACATTATACCGAACTTCCTCATTTTTGCAACATCACGTTTTGCGTAATAAAGAACAAAACATAAATTAAGTATACAAATAAATTAGTTAAATAAATAATTTTAGGATAGATATAAACTTTTGCCATTGCCATTAGGTGTACTACAAACTATGATTCAAATTAACCGGTTTCATATTTACCTTAGGCACATTTTATACAAACAAATTTAACATTACCGATTTAAAGGATTTTGAGTACAAAATCAAAAGTAATTTATACACTGCAATTACGTAGTAAATAATAAATCCCTACACGAAAGATCAATCATGTCTTCGAGGCAACTTGGCTGTAAAAACTAGCTCGGTATTATCCAAACGAGCAATAGAAACAGTTTGGTAATGCTTTGGAGTTGAAGGTAAACACAGTTATCAATTGAACCACGTTTGATGTTACTTATCATTAGCTTAGCCGGTGATATAGTTAAGCATGTATCTAACAATGAGTGTAGTCAGAGAATGCAGCAGTTTAAGAGAGCATGAGGCTTCTCAATCATTGTTGCCACAGAAGATGAGCTCATGGCTTTACTTTACACAACAATGTGTGGAAACTAACAATCGAGATAAGCTGCGAGGGCGGAAAGGTTACTGTAGTGAAAAGTGGGCGATCTCGAAATTATGTGATTCTCGAGCACGATCAAAAAAACATGAGTATACATTGAAACGTTATAAAAAGCAGTGTAATAGTTTCTCAAAGTGGGATGTGTTAGGATGCAGTCCATCATACCTGAGTCCGACTCTCAGGCCAGAAGTACTCCCGTACACACTCGACTGCAAAGAGCCAATCTAGATGACCGAGCAGTTGCGATTCAATAAATACGTAGCCTCTTTCTTTGGTAATATTCCCGTGTAGTTGCCATCGTATGCACGACTGGGTGGGGACAAGTCATCGGCCAAGTTGGCCCCTGCTCTCCACGAGCGTGTGCATCCCGTGCACGCAGGGCACACGCACCAGCCCACGGTGGTAGGCGGACGCTCACGTCTCTCGCTTGAACTCTGCCCCGGCTCTCTGAAGCGTTCTCTCCACGTCTAACGAGTGCATCCCGTGCACACAGGGCACACGTACCAGCCCACGGTGGTAGCCGGACGCTCACGTCTCTCGCTTGAACTCTGCCCCGGCTCTCTGAAGCGTTCTCTCCACGTCTAACGAGTGCATCCCGTGCACGCAGGGCACACGCACCAGCCCACGGTGGTAGGCGGACGCTCACGTCTCTCGCTTGAACTCTGCCCCGGCTCTCTGAAGCGTTCTCTCCACGTCTAACGAGTGCATCCCGTGCACGCAGGGCACACGCACCAGCCCACAGTGGTAGCCAGACGCAAGCCACAGGTAGCTGCGACAGTTGGGGTTCCAGCTCACCTGGAGTCAGAGCAACGCGGTGTCAGCACAGACGCACACACACACAGACACACATACACGCTAGCAGCAAGTGACAGCATGCTTACCCTGTTGATGCACGTAGCGGGAAACATCTCCGTCTCGGCTTGCCGCATCTTGTCGGACTGTCGCATACACAGACGTGCCTCGGGCAGCAGTTTACGCAGGTTCTCCTAAACAAATCAAACAATTACTTTCTACGGATCAAACTATGGTATTTACAAACACAAGGAAACGTTTAGGCCCGCGGCCTTTCTCAATCAGTGTGGAAAAGTGTCCTCCTTAATAATTGTTTTCTATGATGACTACCTACTCTAAGGTTAGCTAGGTAATCTATCCATTACTCACACCAAATACCCAGTCAGCCTTTAGGCCTTTACCAAACATCACTCTGTACATATCATCTGTTTTGTAATTACCAACTATACATAAGATAATATACAGAAATATAGAATGTCCTCCTTGCCGCAGTGGACTCTATCTTGCCACACTCACCGTGGGATAGTTGCACAAGCGCAGGCCGAACCTATTCCGCACGTCCGCGTATCTCTGCGGCAGAATGTCCTCCTTGCCGCAGTGGACTCTATCTTGCCACACTCACCGTGGGATAGTTGCACAAGCGCAGGCCGAACCTATTCCGCACGTCCGCGTATCTCTGCGGCAGAATGTCCTCCTTGCCGCAGTGGACTCTATCTTGCCACACTCACCGTGGGATAGTTGCACAAGCGCAGGCCGAACCTATTCCGCACGTCCGCATATCTCTGCGGCAGAATGTCCTCCTTGCCGCAGTGGACTCTATGGTACAACGGCAAGCTTGCCACACTCACCGTGGGATAGTTGCACATGCGCAGGCCGAACCTATTCCGCACGTCCGCGTATCTCTGCGGCAGAATGTCTTCCTTGCCACAGTGGACTCTATGGTACAACGGCAAGCTTGCCACACTCACCGTGGGATAGTTGCACATGCGCAGGCCGAACCTATTCCGCACGTCCGCGTATCTCTGCGGCAGAATGTCCTCCTTGCCGCAGTGGACTCTATGGTACAACGGCAAGCTTGCCACACTCACCGTGGGATAGTTGCACAAGCGCAGGCCGAACCTATTCCGCACGTCCCATATCTCTGCGGCAGAATGTCCTCCTTGCCGCAGTGGACTCTATGGTACAACGGCAAGCTTGCCACACTCACCGTGGGATAGTTGCACAAGCGCAGGCCGAACCTATTCCGCACGTCCCATATCTCTGCGGCAGAATGTCCTCCTTGCCGCAGTGGACTCTATGGTACAACGGCAAGCTTGCCACACTCACCGTGGGATAGTTGCACATGCGCAGGCCGAACCTATTCCGCACGTCCGCGTATCTCTGCGACAGAATGTCCTCCTTGCCACAGTGGACTCTATGGTACAACGGCAAGCTTGCCACACTCACCGTGGGATAGTTGCACAAGCGCAGGCCGAACCTATTCCGCACGTCCGCGTATCTCTGCGGCAGAATGTCCTTCTTGCCGCAGTGGACTCTATCTTGCCACACTCACCGTGGGATAGTTGCACAAGCGCAGGCCGAACCTATTCCGCACGTCCGCGTATCTCTGCGACAGAATGTCCTCCTTGCCACAGTGGACTCTATCTTGCCACACTCACCTTGGGATAGTTGCACAAGCGCAGGCCGAACCTATTCCGCACGTCCGCGTATCTCTGCGGCAGAATGTCCTTCTTGCCGCAGTGGACTCTATCTTGCCACACTCACCGTGGGATAGTTGCACAAGCGCAGGCCGAACCTATTCCGCACGTCCGCGTATCTCTGCGACAGAATGTCCTCCTTGCCACAGTGGACTCTATGGTACAACGGCAAGCTTGCCACACTCACCGTGGGATAGTTGCACAAGCGCAGGCCGAACCTATTCCGCACGTCCCATATCTCTGCGGCAGAATGTCCTCCTTGCCGCAGTGGACTCTATGGTACAACGGCAAGCTTGCCACACTCACCGTGGGATAGTTGCACAAGCGCAGGCCGAACCTATTCCGCACGTCTGCGTATCTCTGCGGCAGAATGTCCTCCTTGCCGCAGTGGACTCTATGGTACAACGGCAAGCTTGCCACACTCACCGTGGGATAGTTGCACAAGCGCAGGCCGAACCTATTCCGCACGTCCGCGTATCTCTGCGGCAGAATGTCGTCCTTGCCGCCACCGGACGTGGAATCGCCCAAGATGTCCGCAAAGAGTTCGTCCTCCTCGTTGTCGTCCGACTCCTCGTAGTTGAGACTCTTCTTGAGGAAACTCTTGACGTTCTCTCCGCTCAGGGCCGTGCTAACGATCTTCGTGTTGTCGTCTTCGCTCAGCGCTCGGGTCAGGTCTATCAGGGTCTCGTCGTTGATGCAGTCAGAGTCAGAACTGGCCTCGTCCGGCTCTGTTGCCAGCCTGGCAGTCTTGCTGCGGCTGTGTTTAGACTTTCTCTTGGGCGGCCTCTCTCCTCCAGACTTCCCAGCCTTCGGAGTCTTGTCAAAGTCCACCAGCTCCATGTAGCTGATAACCTGGGAACCAACAGTCACACACGCTTCAGAACTATTACTCACGCACCCTAGAGATGGATGCCAAATGTTTACCTGGCTAAGAAGTGAAGAAATTAGAGTTTTGGAAGTGGTTTGCAAGGGCCCAATTTTGGGAGCTTGCACTAAAAATACTCTCATTTGAGATCACATTTATATGCGCAGTAAAACACCTGACTACAACTAGGATCATCCACACGGCAAGTGAGAGACCTGGGTTCAGTTTCCAGTCAGGGTTCGATGTTGAAATTTCTGCTTCCATTCACTAATTATGGATTAAGGTTGAGGCATCGCGCATTGTCTCTCTAATATCTTTTCAACAGTAACTCAGGGATGATTTATTTGTCGTAACTTCTGTGGCTGTCTAGTCTTGTTATACGAATATTTTCAACGTACCATTCGTTTGTTCTTCATTCCCTTTTCTGTATCGACGCTCACAAACAGTTGATGTGGGAAGATCACCGTCAACTCTCCGGCTGCCGTCCCCTGAGCCATTGCGTTCCCCCAGTCACTCCCCGACAATGCCTGGAACACAGGACAAGCAAACAACATAATACCAAGGAACTGTACACTCACGGATACACGGAAATGAATGTCACATATATATATACGAACGTACCCAAACTGGTGAGTTTTGTGCCAATATTGGATACGAAGAATACCCAAAGTTTCTAATTGGCTGTAGCATTGCGTTGCAGTGGCCCAAGCTGAAACACAAGATGGGTATTAGATGATACTTAACACCAAGTTAGTCGAGTGAGATGCAGTATCTACAAGACTCACCCAAAGCCGTCATCATAGGAGCTGATGGCTGCCAGCCAATGACTGAGCCACAGCCCATCAGAGACTGGACCCTTGACGCTAGACGTGATCGGGCAGCCCGTCTGGTGGAGGTCCCAGAACTTAGTGGCTCGGTCGCTGCCTCCAGTCATGAGATAGCGGCAGTCAAAGTGAGGGAACAGCGCCACAGCTGCAGCAGACATACAGCGCATAAGTGCGTGGGCCTATGACGTGCACAGTGCACTGCACACACACACAGATAAGATAGATAAGATAAGGTAAGAGATATATGTGCGTACCTGTGACTGCGCTAGTATGGGCCTGGAATGTGTGGTAGGGGAAGACTGTCAGATGCTTCCCCTCCCTCCTGTGAAGCAGTGGAGACGTGGACTCGAGGTTCCAGAGCGCGACCACCCCGTTGGCAAAGCCTCCCGCGATCGTTCTGTGTCCCTCCCCGCGGAACCAAGAGAACCGCGTGCACATCCACGAGTCAACGCTCGTTCTTGAGTGGGTTAGTCCAGCACTCAGCGTCACCAGGCACTCAGCCCGGTACACCGGGAACCTGCATACACACACACAAGTATCGTCCAGGTGTCCACATGAATATAAATTTGTACTGTATTTTTTTTTTTTTTTTAATTGGTCTTGAATGTAGGGCGCTTCAATACCAAAGTACATTTACACTATTGAATATTACTAATTAGTTAATCATGAACACACACATGAATGGCCAAAAGTCAAAACAGTTGTGAAAGAATTAATTTTGCAAGATGTTTTATAAATGATGTACACTCGCCACTTTGCAGTAAATGTAGGTTTGGACAGACCATGTCTGGTTGTACTCACTGGAGCTGGTCGGAAGGCAGCTGGGCAGGGAAGGGGACCGAGAACAAGTGAACACATCCATCAGAACACGCGGCTGCCAACAACCCCAACCTCTGGAGACGACCTTCGGAGGGCGCGTGTTCTTCGTAGGCGCCTGACGGGCACCATTCCATGTGCCACACTGTGCCACACTCGTGTGCCAGGCCCAGGGCCAATGAGGGGGCTGCGTCACTAGACCTGGCCCCACACAACAGACACATGTAAACACACTGACAGGCACCACTCCATGTGCCACACACACTGTGCCGGGCCCAGGGCCAATGAGGGGGCTGCGTCACTAGACCTGGCCCCACACAACAGACACATGTAAACACACTGACAGGCACCACTCCATGTGCCACACTGTGCCAGGCCCAGGGCCAATGAGGGGGCTGCGTCACTAGACCTGGCCCCACACAACAGACACATGTAAACACACTGACAGGCACCACTCCATGTGCCACACTGTGCCAGGCCCAGGGCCAATGAGGGGGCTGCGTCACTAGACCTGGCCCCACACAACAGACACATGTAAACACACTGACAGGCACCACTCCATGTGCCACACTGTGCCACACTCGTGTGCCGGGCCCAGGGCCAATGAGGGGGCTGCGTCACTAGACCTGGCCCCACACAACAGACACATGTAAACACACTGACAGGCACCACTCCATGTGCCACACTGTGCCACACTCGTGTGCCAGGCCCAGGGCCAATGAGGGGGCTGCGTCACTAGACCTGGCCCCACACAACAGACACATGTAAACACACTGACAGGCACCACTCCATGTGCCACACTGTGCCACACTCGTGTGCCAGGCCCAGGGCCAATGAGGGGGCTGCGTCACTAGACCTGGCCCCACACAACAGACACATGGAAACACACTGACAGGCACCACTCCATGTGCCACACACACTGTGCCAGGCCCAGGGCCAATGAGGGGGCTGCGTCACTAGACCTGGCCCCACACAACAGACACATGGAAACACACTGACAGGCACCACTCCATGTGCCACACTGTGCCAGGCCCAGGGCCAATGAGGGGGCTGCGTCACTAGACCTGGCCCCACACAACAGACACATGGAAACACACTGACGGGCACCACTCCATGTGCCACACTGTGCCAGGCCCAGGGCCAATGAGGGGGCTGCGTCACTAGACAACAGACACATGGAAACACACTGACAGGCACCACTCCATGTGCCACACTGTGCCAGGCCCAGGGCCAATGAGGGGGCTGCGTCACTAGACCTGGCCCCACACAACAGACACATGTAAACACACTGACAGGCACCACTCCATGTGCCACACTGTGCCACACTCGTGTGCCAGGCCCAGGGCCAATGAGGGGGCTGCGTCACTAGACCTGGCCCCACACAACAGACACATGGAAACACACTGACGGGCACCACTCCATGTGCCACACTGTGCCAGGCCCAGGGCCAATGAGGGGGCTGCGTCACTAGACCTGGCCCCACACAACAGACACATGTAAACACACTGACAGGCACCACTCCATGTGCCACACTGTGCCACACTCGTGTGCCAGGCCCAGGGCCAATGAGGGGGCTGCGTCACTAGACCTGGCCCCACACAACAGACACATGTAAACACACTGACAGGCACCACTCCATGTGCCACACTGTGCCACACTCGTGTGCCAGGCCCAGGGCCAATGAGGGGGCTGCGTCACTAGACCTGGCCCCACACAACAGACACATGTAAACACACTGACAGGCACCACTCCATGTGCCACACTGTGCCACACTCGTGTGCCAGGCCCAGGGCCAATGAGGGGGCTGCGTCACTAGACCTGGCCCCACACAACAGACACATGTAAACACACTGACAGGCACCATTCCATGTGCCACACTGTGCCAGGCCCAGGGCCAATGAGGGGGCTGCGTCACTAGACCTGGCCCCACACAACAGACACATGTAAACACACTGACAGGCACCACTCCATGTGCCACACTCGTGTGCCAGGCCCAGGGCCAATGAGGGGGCTGCGTCACTAGACCTGGCCCCACACAACAGACACATGTAAACACACTGACAGGCACCACTCCATGTGCCACACTGTGCCAGGCCCAGGGCCAATGAGGGGGCTGCGTCACTAGACCTGGCCCCACACAACAGACACATGGAAACACACTGACAGGCACCACTCCATGTGCCACACTGTGCCACACTCGTGTGCCGGGCCCAGGGCCAATGAGGGGGCTGCGTCACTAGACCTGGCCCCACACAACAGACACATGTAAACACACTGACAGGCACCACTCCATGTGCCACACTGTGCCAGGCCCAGGGCCAATGAGGGGGCTGCGTCACTAGACCTGGCCCCACACAACAGACACATGGAAACACACTGACAGGCACCATTCCATGTGCCACACTGTGCCACACTCGTGTGCCGGGCCCAGGGCCAATGAGGGGGCTGCGTCACTAGACCTGGCCCCACACAACAGACACATGTAAACACACTGACAGGCACCACTCCATGTGCCACACACACTGTGCCGGGCCCAGGGCCAATGAGGGGGCTGCGTCACTAGACCTGGCCCCACACAACAGACACATGTAAACACACTGACAGGCACCACTCCATGTGCCACACTGTGCCAGGCCCAGGGCCAATGAGGGGGCTGCGTCACTAGACCTGGCCCCACACAACAGACACATGTAAACACACTGACAGGCACCACTCCATGTGCCACACTGTGCCACACTGTGCCAGGCCCAGGGCCAATGAGGGGGCTGCGTCACTAGACCTGGCCCCACACAACAGACACATGTAAACACACTGACAGGCACCACTCCATGTGCCACACTGTGCCAGGCCCAGGGCCAATGAGGGGGCTGCGTCACTAGACCTGGCCCCACACAACAGACACATGTAAACACACTGACAGGCACCACTCCATGTGCCACACTGTGCCACACTGTGCCAGGCCCAGGGCCAATGAGGGGGCTGCGTCACTAGACCTGGCCCCACACAACAGACACATGTAAACACACTGACAGGCACCACTCCATGTGCCACACTGTGCCAGGCCCAGGGCCAATGAGGGGGCTGCGTCACTAGACCTGGCCCCACACAACAGACACATGTAAACACACTGACAGGCACCACTCCATGTGCCACACTCGTGTGCTAGGCCCAGGGCCAATGAGGGGGCTGCGTCACTAGACCTGGCCCCACACAACAGACACATGGAAACACACTGACAGGCACCACTCCATGTGCCACACTGTGCCAGGCCCAGGGCCAATGAGGGGGCTGCGTCACTAGACCTGGCCCCACACAACAGACACATGTAAACACACTGACAGGCACCACTCCATGTGCCACACTGTGCCAGGCCCAGGGCCAATGAGGGGGCTGCGTCACTAGACCTGGCCCCACACAACAGACACATGTAAACACACTGACAGGCACCATTCCATGTGCCACACTGTGCCAGGCCCAGGGCCAATGAGGGGGCTGCGTCACTAGACCTGGCCCCACACAACAGACACATGTAAACACACTGACAGGCACCACTCCATGTGCCACACTGTGCCACACTCGTGTGCCGGGCCCAGGGCCAATGAGGGGGCTGCGTCACTAGACCTGGCCCCACACAACAGACACATGTAAACACACTGACAGGCACCACTCCATGTGCCACACTGTGCCAGGCCCAGGGCCAATGAGGGGGCTGCGTCACTAGACCTGGCCCCACACAACAGACACATGTAAACACACTGACAGGCACCATTCCATGTGCCACACTGTGCCAGGCCCAGGGCCAATGAGGGGGCTGCGTCACTAGACCTGGCCCCACACAACAGACACATGTAAACACACTGACGGGCACCACTCCATGTGCCACACTGTGCCACACTCGTGTGCCAGGCCCAGGGCCAATGAGGGGGCTGCGTCACTAGACCTGGCCCCACACAACAGACACATGTAAACACACTGACAGGCACCACTCCATGTGCCACACTGTGCCAGGCCCAGGGCCAATGAGGGGGCTGCGTCACTAGACCTGGCCCCACACAACAGACACATGTAAACACACTGACAGGCACCACTCCATGTGCCACACTGTGCCAGGCCCAGGGCCAATGAGGGGGCTGCGTCACTAGACCTGGCCCCACACAACAGACACATGTAAACACACTGACAGGCACCACTCCATGTGCCACACTGTGCCAGGCCCAGGGCCAATGAGGGGGCTGCGTCACTAGACCTGGCCCCACACAACAGACACATGTAAACACACTGACAGGCACCACTCCATGTGCCACACTGTGCCAGGCCCAGGGCCAATGAGGGGGCTGCGTCACTAGACCTGGCCCCACACAACAGACACATGGAAACACACTGACAGGCACCACTCCATGTGCCACACTGTGCCACACTGTGCCAGGCCCAGGGCCAATGAGGGGGCTGCGTCACTAGACCTGGCCCCACACAACAGACACATGTAAACACACTGACGGGCACCACTCCATGTGCCACACACACTGTGCCAGGCCCAGGGCCAATGAGGGGGCTGCGTCACTAGACCTGGCCCCACACAACAGACACATGTAAACACACTGACAGGCACCACTCCATGTGCCACACTGTGCCACACTCGTGTGCCAGGCCCAGGGCCAATGAGGGGGCTGCGTCACTAGACCTGGCCCCACACAACAGACACATGTAAACACACTGACAGGCACCACTCCATGTGCCACACTGTGCCACACTCGTGTGCCAGGCCCAGGGCCAATGAGGGGGCTGCGTCACTAGACCTGGCCCCACACAACAGACACATGGAAACACACTGACAGGCACCACTCCATGTGCCACACTGTGCCACACTCGTGTGCCGGGCCCAGGGCCAATGAGGGGGCTGCGTCACTAGACCTGGCCCCACACAACAGACACATGTAAACACACTGACAGGCACCACTCCATGTGCCACACTGTGCCACACTCGTGTGCCAGGCCCAGGGCCAATGAGGGGGCTGCGTCACTAGACCTGGCCCCACACAACAGACACATGGAAACACACTGACAGGCACCACTCCATGTGCCACACTGTGCCACACTCGTGTGCCAGGCCCAGGGCCAATGAGGGGGCTGCGTCACTAGACCTGGCCCCACACAACAGACACATGGAAACACACTGACAGGCACCACTCCATGTGCCACACTGTGCCAGGCCCAGGGCCAATGAGGGGGCTGCGTCACTAGACCTGGCCCCACACAACAGACACATGTAAACACACTGACAGGCACCACTCCATGTGCCACACTGTGCCACACTGTGCCAGGCCCAGGGCCAATGAGGGGGCTGCGTCACTAGACCTGGCCCCACACAACAGACACATGTAAACACACTGACAGGCACCACTCCATGTGCCACACTGTGCCACACTGTGCCAGGCCCAGGGCCAATGAGGGGGCTGCGTCACTAGACCTGGCCCCACACAACAGACACATGGAAACACACTGACAGGCACCACTCCATGTGCCACACTGTGCCACACTCGTGTGCCGGGCCCAGGGCCAATGAGGGGGCTGCGTCACTAGACCTGGCCCCACACAACAGACACATGTAAACACACTGACAGGCACCATTCCATGTGCCACACTGTGCCACACTCGTGTGCCGGGCCCAGGGCCAATGAGGGGGCTGCGTCACTAGACCTGGCCCCACACAACAGACACATGTAAACACACTGACAGGCACCATTCCATGTGCCACACTGTGCCACACTCGTGTGCCGGGCCCAGGGCCAATGAGGGGGCTGCGTCACTAGACCTGGCCCCACACAACAGACACATGTAAACACACTGACAGGCACCACTCCATGTGCCACACTGTGCCACACTCGTGTGCCGGGCCCAGGGCCAATGAGGGGGCTGCGTCACTAGACCTGGCCCCACACAACAGACACATGTAAACACACTGACAGGCACCATTCCATGTGCCACACTGTGCCACACTCGTGTGCCGGGCCCAGGGCCAATGAGGGGGCTGCGTCACTAGACCTGGCCCCACACAACAGACACATGTAAACACACTGACGGGCACCATTCCATGTGCCACACTGTGCCACACTCGTGTGCCGGGCCCAGGGCCAATGAGGGGGCTGCGTCACTAGACCTGGCCCCACACAACAGACACATGTAAACACACTGACAGGCACCACTCCATGTGCCACACTGTGCCACACTCGTGTGCCAGGCCCAGGGCCAATGAGGGGGCTGCGTCACTAGACCTGGCCCCACACAACAGACACATGGAAACACACTGACAGGCACCACTCCATGTGCCACACTGTGCCAGGCCCAGGGCCAATGAGGGGGCTGCGTCACTAGACCTGGCCCCACACAACAGACACATGTAAACACACTGACAGGCACCACTCCATGTGCCACACTGTGCCAGGCCCAGGGCCAATGAGGGGGCTGCGTCACTAGACCTGGCCCCACACAACAGACACATGTAAACACACTGACAGGCACCATTCCATGTGCCACACTGTGCCAGGCCCAGGGCCAATGAGGGGGCTGCGTCACTAGACCTGGCCCCACACAACAGACACATGGAAACACACTGACAGGCACCACTCCATGTGCCACACTGTGCCAGGCCCAGGGCCAATGAGGGGGCTGCGTCACTAGACCTGGCCCCACACAACAGACACATGTAAACACACTGACAGGCACCACTCCATGTGCCACACTGTGCCAGGCCCAGGGCCAATGAGGGGGCTGCGTCACTAGACCTGGCCCCACACAACAGACACATGTAAACACACTGACAGGCACCACTCCATGTGCCACACACACTGTGCCGGGCCCAGGGCCAATGAGGGGGCTGCGTCACTAGACCTGGCCCCACACAACAGACACATGTAAACACACTGACAGGCACCACTCCATGTGCCACACTGTGCCAGGCCCAGGGCCAATGAGGGGGCTGCGTCACTAGACAACAGACACATGGAAACAAACTAAGCTATGCAATACGTGTTATTAAAGAGATCGTTGGCACAAGTACAGGTACAGCTAAGGCTGCCCACCATGCCTATTTGTAATCCATGGTTTCTTATGGTACAGTATCCAATCTGGAGGTCTAGTGCACAGCCTAAGGCCATTTTTACACTGCAAAAAAAGGCAATAACCTACACATAATTGGAGGCCTGTGTTTTAGAGAATCTTGTATAGAAACATTTAAAACCTTATAAATACTCACTGTTTCATGCACGTATGAAATTCTCAACATAACAGTCAAACAAAAATCAACTAAAATTCTAAACAGCAACATAATACTAGGCAAAACCAAACATGCATGTCGCCTGCTTCAATATAATGAATATTGTCATTTCTTTAATCATTGAATTGATGTAAGAAATTACAATCGTATTCTAAGTTTTTAAATTTATCGTTTAGCCGATACAAAACCAAATCGCCGGTATGAATAACTGTTCAAAGCGTTCATAAGATATTATTAAAATATCGTTTATTCTGAGTTGTTTAATTTTGCGAGCTACCCATTGCCGTCAACTATTGTGGACACATGAATGAGACTAGTTACTCACTTCAAGTTATCCAGGTTTCCAAAGGCCCAGATCTGAATGAGACCTTTCCCCGCAAAGGTTTTCTCCAGCTTGAAGATGTCATCCATATGTCTGTGGCAGCTGACGGCCAGGAACTGTCCGACAGGTGCATCAGTCGTCAGCAGCAACCTGGTGGGAAGGGGGCACCAAGCCATGGCCCACACCGGGCCGCCAGCAAAGAACACGGGCGAGCCTACCCCAACAGACACAGACATAAAAACTTGTTGTGTGGCTTGACGACTGACGAGAGAGCCGTTGTCGTCGGTCAACTCACCGTCAACAATGGCGGATTCAAACAGTTTCAACGATCGCCACTCCGTGTTGGCCGGGTCGCTCTTGGCTCTCAAGTCGCTCGTGTTCTCCAGCAGTCGGCTGGCGACCGGCAGCGACCTTGCAGTGACCGGCCAGTACTCCGCAGCGACCTCTGCCCTCAGGGGTGACCAGTCTCCCACTGTCGTGTGTAGGGACGTGAAGAGCACAGGGGCATAGTTCTCCTCCTCGCTGCAACAACAACCATGAGGGTCACACTCCAACACTTCCTTGCCCCCCCCCCCCTCCCCCCGTGCAATACTCACAACTTCAATGTCCAACGGATGGCCGGCAGGTAGGGCTTGTCTCCGGCAACCGAGCTTGTACGTTCCTTCGCCAAGAACTTGATGCAGTTCGATATTTCTGGAAAATGAAGTGTTGATTACTTCACATACAAACCTAGCTCATTGATTTAACAAGGACAATAGACTCTATAAATGCTACATTACTAATTCATGACTCATTAGGTGTGTACGCTTAATACACTTCTATTGGCATTGTACCAACCAACATGGGAACAAATAGATAACACTCGCCCAAAGCAGCCACACGTTGAAGTGTATACTGTAGAAACAATTCAAAGTAACGAGTTCGATACAGGCACATATTCCCCCATTTTGTAACTACCCTATATCTTGTGGCTGTAAAGAGCATCACACTTTCTTTCAACTATATTAGGTAGTACCCAGTTGACAACTAGGTTATTAGCCCTAATGCTACTTGGAGATATAGTAGATTAGGTACGTACTGTCTTTCTTTAGACTTAGAGAGGCTGAAAAATAATTTCCGTTGGAGAAATTTTTATTTTTCGCCTTCTGGTCTGAGTTGAATTCTTCGAGGTCGTCTTCCGAGCTGACGACTTCTTCCAGGGAGACGTCTGAGTCGCACTCGTACTCCGAGCCACCTTGTCGCTCCAGCTGCGTCATGTGCTGTTCCATGACGTGATCCACCGCCCCCCGCTCTTCCGGGCAGCGGAACCTGCACAGCGTACACTGGAAGCTCTGTAACAGATGCCGTGCTGGCTTTACCCACCGGTCAAGCTGCGTTGCGTCCACTGCAAGCGAGATACATAGGTACCGTCCATTGCGTGCTTGAAGATCATACCAATACTGGGAAATAAAACCTTTACTGCCGAGCTGGTGTCTTACTGGTTTCAGCTGATCACGGCAGTTTCAAGGTAACTCTGGTAAATGGCTGTGGGCAATTTAAGAAAAATGCCAGATGCTTCATTATCAGTAGTTTAAGCAGTAGGTTTAGTTTGAATTCCTAAAAATAAAATGCACGTACAACACTTACCTTTATACAATTAGTCAAATCAAGCCAACACTAATCTAGTAAGAAATAAGAAAAAAATCTGCTGACTGCCGAGTCTTTAGCACAATAGGGGAATGGAAACTTTAGCACAAATACACAAGATAGCCTAAGCACAATAAATCAAAGTACAGTGAACTCATTGACCAGTCATTACAGCACCACAGGCCTGTGCAGACAGTTTATGAAAACAATAGGCCTAATGCCTCCGTGGCTGAGTGTTGTCACATGCATTATGACAAGAGCAGTGAACTTACAATCGGTGGTATCAGCGCGCACGTGCGAATGTGTTCTGTCATTACAAGAGCCTCCGTGGCTGAGTATTGTCACATGCATTATGACAAGAGCAGTAAACTTACAATCGGTGGTATCAGAGCGCACGTGCGAATGTGTTCTGCCATTACAAGAGCCTCCGTGGCTGAGTATTGTCACATGCATTATGACAAGAGCAGTAAACTTACAATCGGTGGTATCAGCGCGCACGTGCGAATGTGTTCTGCCATTACAAGAGCCTCCGTGGCTGAGTATTGTCACATGCATTATGACAAGAGCAGTAAACTTACAATCGGTGGTATCAGCGCGCACGTGCGAATGTGTTCTGCCATTACAAGAGCCTCCGTGGCTGAGTATTGTCACATGCATTATGACAAGAGCAGTAAACTTACAATCGGTGGTATCAGCGCGCACGTGCGTATGTGTTCTGCCATTACAAGAGCCTCCGTGGCTGAGTATTGTCACATGCATTATGACAAGAGCAGTAAACTTACAATCGGTGGTATCAGCGCGCACGTGCGAATGTGTTCTGCCATTACAAGAGCCTCCGTGGCTGAGTATTGTCACATGCATTATGACAAGAGCAGTAAACTTACAATCGGTGGTATCAGCGCGCACGTGCGAATGTGTTCTGCCATTACAAGAGCCTCCGTGGCTGAGTATTGTCACATGCATTATGACAAGAGCAGTAAACTTACAATCGGTGGTATCAGCGCGCACGTGCGTATGTGTTCTGCCATTACAAGAGCCTCCGTGGCTGAGTATTGTCACACGCATTATGACAAGAGCAGTAAACTTACAATCGGTGGTATCAGCGCGCACGTGCGAATGTGTTCTGCCATTACAAGAGCCTCCGTGGCTGAGTATTGTCACATGCATTATGACAAGAGCAGTGAACTTACAATCGGTGGTATCAGCGCGCACGTGCGAATGTGTTCTGCCATTACAAGAGCCTCCGTGGCTGAGTATTGTCACATGCATTATGACAAGAGCAGTAAACTTACAATCGGTGGTATCAGCGCGCACGTGCGAATGTGTTCTGCCATTACAAGAGCCTCCGTGGCTGAGTATTGTCACATGCATTATGACAAGAGCAGTAAACTTACAATCGGTGGTATCAGCGCGCACGTGCGAATGTGTTCTGCCATTACAAGAGCCTCCGTGGCTGAGTATTGTCACACGCATTATGACAAGAGCAGTAAACTTACAATCGGTGGTATCAGAGCGCACGTGCGTATGTGTTCTGCCATTACAAGAGCCTCCGTGGCTGAGTATTGTCACACGCATTATGACAAGAGCAGTAAACTTACAATCGGTGGTATCAGCGCGCACGTGCGAATGTGTTCTGCCATTACAAGAGCCTCCGTGGCTGAGTATTGTCACATGCATTATGACAAGAGCAGTGAACTTACAATCGGTGGTATCAGCGCGCACGTGCAAATGTGTTCTGTCATTACAAGAGCCTCCGTGGCTGAGTATTGTCACATGCATTATGACAAGAGCAGTAAACTTACAATCGGTGGTATCAGCGCGCACGTGCGAATGTGTTCTGCCATTACAAGAGCCTCCGTGGCTGAGTATTGTCACATGCATTATGACTAGAGCAGTAAACTTACAATCGGTGGTATCAGCGCGCACGTGCGTATGTGTTCTGCCATTACAAGAGCCTCCGTGGCTGAGTATTGTCACATGCATTATGACAAGAGCAGTAAACTTACAATCGGTGGTATCAGCGCGCACGTGCGAATGTGTTCTGCCATTACAAGAGCCTCCGTGGCTGAGTGTTGTCACATGCATTATGACTAGAGCAGTAAACTTACAATCGGTGGTATCAGCGCGCACGTGCGTATGTGTTCTGCCATTACAAGAGCCTCCGTGGCTGAGTATTGTCACACGCATTATGACAAGAGCAGTGAACTTACAATCGGTGGTATCAGCGCGCACGTGCGAATGTGTTCTGCCATTACAAGAGCCTCCGTGGCTGAGTATTGTCACATGCATTATGACAAGAGCAGTGAACTTACAATCGGTGGTATCAGCGCGCACGTGCGAATGTGTTCTGCCATTACAAGAGCCTCCGTGGCTGAGTATTGTCACACGCATTATGACAAGAGCAGTGAACTTACAATCGGTGGTATCAGCGCGCACGTGCGAATGTGTTCTGCCATTACAAGAGCCTCCGTGGCTGAGTATTGTCACATGCATTATGACAAGAGCAGTAAACTTACAATCGGTGGTATCAGCGCGCACGTGCGAATGTGTTCTGCCATTACAAGAGCCTCCGTGGCTGAGTATTGTCACATGCATTATGACAAGAGCAGTAAACTTACAATCGGTGGTATCAGCGCGCACGTGCGTATGTGTTCTGCCATTACAAGAGCCTCCGTGGCTGAGTATTGTCACATGCATTATGACAAGAGCAGTAAACTTACAATCGGTGGTATCAGAGCGCACGTGCGTATGTGTTCTGCCATTACAAGAGCCTCCGTGGCTGAGTATTGTCACACGCATTATGACAAGAGCAGTAAACTTACAATCGGTGGTATCAGCGCGCACGTGCGAATGTGTTCTGCCATTACAAGAGCCTCCGTGGCTGAGTATTGTCACATGCATTATGACAAGAGCAGTAAACTTACAATCGGTGGTATCAGCGCGCACGTGCGTATGTGTTCTGCCATTACAAGAGCCTCCGTGGCTGAGTATTGTCACATGCATTATGACAAGAGCAGTAAACTTACAATCGGTGGTATCAGCGCGCACGTGCGAATGTGTTCTGCCATTACAAGAGCCTCCGTGGCTGAGTATTGTCACATGCATTATGACTAGAGCAGTAAACTTACAATCGGTGGTATCAGCGCGCACGTGCGTATGTGTTCTGCCATTACAAGAGCCTCCGTGGCTGAGTATTGTCACATGCATTATGACAAGAGCAGTAAACTTACAATCGGTGGTATCAGCGCGCACGTGCGTATGTGTTCTGCCATTACAAGAGCCTCCGTGGCTGAGTATTGTCACACGCATTATGACAAGAGCAGTGAACTTACAATCGGTGGTATCAGCGCGCACGTGCGAATGTGTTCTGCCATTACAAGAGCCTCCGTGGCTGAGTATTGTCACATGCATTATGACAAGAGCAGTAAACTTACAATCGGTGGTATCAGCGCGCACGTGCGAATGTGTTCTGCCATTACAAGAGCCTCCGTGGCTGAGTATTGTCACATGCATTATGACAAGAGCAGTAAACTTACAATCGGTGGTATCAGCGCGCACGTGCGTATGTGTTCTGCCATTACAAGAGCCTCCGTGGCTGAGTATTGTCACATGCATTATGACAAGAGCAGTGAACTTACAATCGGTGGTATCAGCGCGCACGTGCGAATGTGTTCTGCCATTACAAGAGCCTCCGTGGCTGAGTATTGTCACATGCATTATGACAAGAGCAGTAAACTTACAATCGGTGGTATCAGCGCGCACGTGCGTATGTGTTCTGCCATTACAAGAGCCTCCGTGGCTGAGTATTGTCACATGCATTATGACAAGAGCAGTGAACTTACAATCGGTGGTATCAGCGCGCACGTGCGAATGTGTTCTGCCATTACAAGAGCCTCCGTGGCTGAGTATTGTCACATGCATTATGACAAGAGCAGTGAACTTACAATCGGTGGTATCAGCGCGCACGTGCGAATGTGTTCTGCCATTACAAGAGCCTCCGTGGCTGAGTATTGTCACATGCATTATGACAAGAGCAGTAAACTTACAATCAGTGGTATCAGCGCGCACGTGCGAATGTGTTCTGCCATTACAAGAGCCTCCGTGGCTGAGTATTGTCACATGCATTATGACAAGAGCAGTGAACTTACAATCGGTGGTATCAGCGCGCACGTGCGAATGTGTTCTGCCATTACAAGAGCCTCCGTGGCTGAGTATTGTCACATGCATTATGACTAGAGCAGTAAACTTACAATCGGTGGTATCAGAGCGCACGTGCGAATGTGTTCTGCCATTACAAGAGCCTCCGTGGCTGAGTATTGTCACATGCATTATGACAAGAGCAGTAAACTTACAATCGGTGGTATCAGCGCGCACGTGCGAATGTGTTCTGCCATTACAAGAGCCTCCGTGGCTGAGTATTGTCACATGCATTATGACAAGAGCAGTAAACTTACAATCGGTGGTATCAGCGCGCACGTGCGTATGTGTTCTGCCATTACAAGAGCCTCCGTGGCTGAGTATTGTCACATGCATTATGACAAGAGCAGTGAACTTACAATCGGTGGTATCAGCGCGCACGTGCGAATGTGTTCTGCCATTACAAGAGCCTCCGTGGCTGAGTATTGTCACATGCATTATGACTAGAGCAGTAAACTTACAATCGGTGGTATCAGAGCGCACGTGCGAATGTGTTCTGCCATTACAAGAGCCTCCGTGGCTGAGTATTGTCACATGCATTATGACAAGAGCAGTAAACTTACAATCGGTGGTATCAGCGCGCACGTGCGTATGTGTTCTGCCATTACAAGAGCCTCCGTGGCTGAGTATTGTCACATGCATTATGACAAGAGCAGTAAACTTACAATCAGTGGTATCAGCGCGCACGTGCGAATGTGTTCTGCCATTACAAGAGCCTCCGTGGCTGAGTATTGTCACATGCATTATGACAAGAGCAGTGAACTTACAATCGGTGGTATCAGCGCGCACGTGCGAATGTGTTCTGCCATTACAAGAGCCTCCGTGGCTGAGTATTGTCACATGCATTATGACAAGAGCAGTGAACTTACAATCGGTGGTATCAGCGCGCACGTGCGAATGTGTTCTGCCATTACAAGAGCCTCCGTGGCTGAGTATTGTCACATGCATTATGACAAGAGCAGTGAACTTACAATCGGTGGTATCAGCGCGCACGTGCGAATGTGTTCTGCCATTACAAGAGCCTCCGTGGCTGAGTATTGTCACATGCATTATGACAAGAGCAGTGAACTTACAATCGGTGGTATCAGCGCGCACGTGCGTATGTGTTCTGCCATTACAAGAGCCTCCGTGGCTGAGTATTGTCACATGCATTATGACAAGAGCAGTGAACTTACAATCGGTGGTATCAGCGCGCACGTGCGAATGTGTTCTGCCATTACAAGAGCCTCCGTGGCTGAGTATTGTCACATGCATTATGACAAGAGCAGTAAACTTACAATCGGTGGTATCAGCGCGCACGTGCGAATGTGTTCTGCCATTACAAGAGCCTCCGTGGCTGAGTATTGTCACATGCATTATGACTAGAGCAGTAAACTTACAATCGGTGGTATCAGCGCGCACGTGCGTATGTGTTCTGCCATTACAAGAGCCTCCGTGGCTGAGTATTGTCACATGCATTATGACAAGAGCAGTAAACTTACAATCGGTGGTATCAGCGCGCACGTGCGAATGTGTTCTGCCATTACAAGAGCCTCCGTGGCTGAGTATTGTCACATGCATTATGACTAGAGCAGTAAACTTACAATCGGTGGTATCAGCGCGCACGTGCGTATGTGTTCTGCCATTACAAGAGCCTCCGTGGCCGAGTATTGTCACATGCATTATGACAAGAGCAGTAAACTTACAATCAGTGGTATCAGCGCGCACGTGCGAATGTGTTCTGCCATTACAAGAGCCTCCGTGGCTGAGTATTGTCACATGCATTATGACAAGAGCAGTAAACTTACAATCAGTGGTATCAGCGCGCACGTGCGAATGTGTTCTGCCATTACAAGAGCCTCCGTGGCTGAGTATTGTCACATGCATTATGACAAGAGCAGTAAACTTACAATCGGTGGTATCAGCGCGCACGTGCGAATGTGTTCTGCCATTACAAGAGCCTCCGTGGCTGAGTATTGTCACATGCATTATGACAAGAGCAGTAAACTTACAATCAGTGGTATCAGCGCGCACGTGCGTATGTGTTCTGCCATTACAAGAGCCTCCGTGGCTGAGTATTGTCACATGCATTATGACAAGAGCAGTAAACTTACAATCGGTGGTATCAGCGCGCACGTGCGAATGTGTTCTGCCATTACAAGAGCCTCCGTGGCTGAGTATTGTCACATGCATTATGACAAGAGCAGTAAACTTACAATCGGTGGTATCAGCGCGCACGTGCGAATGTGTTCTGCCATCACAAGCGCCTCCGTGGCTGAGTGTTGTCACACGCATTATGACAAGAGCAGTAAACTTACAATCGGTGGTATCAGCGCGCACGTGCGAATGTGTTCTGCCATCACAAGCGCCTCCGTGGCTGAGTATTGTCACACGCATTATGACAAGAGCAGTAAACTTACAATCGGTGGTATCAGCGCGCACGTGCGAATGTGTTCTGCCATCACAAGCGCCTCCGTGGCTGAGTGTTGTCACACGCATTATGACAAGAGCAGTAAACTTACAATCGGTGGTATCAGCGCGCACGTGCGAATGTGTTCTGCCATTACAAGAGCCTCCGTGGCTGAGTATTGTCACATGCATTATGACTAGAGCAGTAAACTTACAATCGGTGGTATCAGCGCGCACATGCGTATGTGTTCTGCCATTACAAGAGCCTCCGTGGCTGAGTATTGTCACATGCATTATGACAAGAGCAGTAAACTTACAATCGGTGGTATCAGAGCGCACGTGCGAATGTGTTCTGCCATTACAAGAGCCTCCGTGGCTGAGTATTGTCACATGCATTATGACAAGAGCAGTAAACTTACAATCGGTGGTATCAGAGCGCACGTGCGAATGTGTTCTGCCATTACAAGAGCCTCCGTGGCTGAGTATTGTCACATGCATTATGACAAGAGCAGTAAACTTACAATCGGTGGTATCAGCGCGCACGTGCGAATGTGTTCTGCCATTACAAGAGCCTCCGTGGCTGAGTATTGTCACATGCATTATGACTAGAGCAGTAAACTTACAATCGGTGGTATCAGCGCGCACGTGCGTATGTGTTCTGCCATTACAAGAGCCTCCGTGGCTGAGTATTGTCACATGCATTATGACTAGAGCAGTAAACTTACAATCGGTGGTATCAGCGCGCACGTGCGTATGTGTTCTGCCATTACAAGAGCCTCCGTGGCTGAGTATTGTCACATGCATTATGACAAGAGCAGTAAACTTACAATCGGTGGTATCAGCGCGCACGTGCGAATGTGTTCTGCCATTACAAGAGCCTCCGTGGCTGAGTATTGTCACATGCATTATGACAAGAGCAGTGAACTTACAATCGGTGGTATCAGCGCGCACGTGCGTATGTGTTCTGCCATTACAAGAGCCTCCGTGGCTGAGTATTGTCACATGCATTATGACAAGAGCAGTAAACTTACAATCGGTGGTATCAGAGCGCACGTGCGAATGTGTTCTGCCATTACAAGAGCCTCCGTGGCTGAGTATTGTCACATGCATTATGACAAGAGCAGTGAACTTACAATCGGTGGTATCAGCGCGCACGTGCGTATGTGTTCTGCCATTACAAGAGCCTCCGTGGCTGAGTATTGTCACATGCATTATGACAAGAGCAGTGAACTTACAATCGGTGGTATCAGAGCGCACGTGCGAATGTGTTCTGCCATTACAAGAGCCTCCGTGGCTGAGTATTGTCACATGCATTATGACAAGAGCAGTAAACTTACAATCGGTGGTATCAGCGCGCACGTGCGTATGTGTTCTGTCATTACAAGAGCCTCCGTGGCTGAGTATTGTCACATGCATTATGACTAGAGCAGTAAACTTACAATCGGTGGTATCAGCGCGCACGTGCGTATGTGTTCTGCCATTACAAGAGCCTCCGTGGCTGAGTATTGTCACATGCATTATGACAAGAGCAGTAAACTTACAATCGGTGGTATCAGCGCGCACATGCGAATGTGTTCTGCCATTACAAGAGCCTCCGTGGCTGAGTATTGTCACATGCATTATGACAAGAGCAGTAAACTTACAATCGGTGGTATCAGCGCGCACGTGCGAATGTGTTCTGCCATTACAAGAGCCTCCGTGGCTGAGTATTGTCACATGCATTATGACAAGAGCAGTAAACTTACAATCGGTGGTATCAGAGCGCACGTGCGAATGTGTTCTGCCATTACAAGAGCCTCCGTGGCTGAGTATTGTCACATGCATTATGACAAGAGCAGTAAACTTACAATCGGTGGTATCAGCGCGCACGTGCGAATGTGTTCTGCCATTACAAGAGCCTCCGTGGCTGAGTATTGTCACATGCATTATGACAAGAGCAGTGAACTTACAATCGGTGGTATCAGAGCGCACGTGCGAATGTGTTCTGCCATTACAAGAGCCTCCGTGGCTGAGTATTGTCACATGCATTATGACAAGAGCAGTAAACTTACAATCGGTGGTATCAGCGCGCACGTGCGAATGTGTTCTGCCATTACAAGAGCCTCCGTGGCTGAGTATTGTCACATGCATTATGACAAGAGCAGTAAACTTACAATCGGTGGTATCAGCGCGCACGTGCGAATGTGTTCTGTCATTACAAGAGCCTCCGTGGCTGAGTATTGTCACATGCATTATGACAAGAGCAGTAAACTTACAATCGGTGGTATCAGCGCGCACGTGCGAATGTGTTCTGCCATTACAAGAGCCTCCGTGGCTGAGTATTGTCACATGCATTATGACAAGAGCAGTAAACTTACAATCGGTGGTATCAGCGCGCACGTGCGAATGTGTTCTGCCATCACAAGCGCCTCCGTGGCTCGGAAGTCGCAGCCCGCGTTGCGACATTTGACAAAGCCTTCCTTGAGGACGGTTCCCCTCAGTCGCGATACCATGATGTTGGTCACTAGTGGGACTCCACCGGTCTTAATGAACAGTTCCTTCTGTTGGATTAAAACACAATAAACAGTCAAGTTTACAGATTAGAGTCTCCATTTCATACAAGAATCAATAGAAAGGAAACAATAATTAAGAATATTTAACCACTAGACGTTATTGATTAGCATATAAGTCTCGATAAATAATACGCATGGCAGGGCAGTGTGAACAAGGATATGGAACAGCACGATAGGAAAAAGTGGAGAGGACTAGTTTCCATGCTGGCCCAACGTACAGTTTGACGTGGCAATAGATAACCTAGATTACAAGCAGTTCACTTATTGCCGTGGGGAGGGATTCTATGACCGCTACATAGTTCAAGACAGCCAATCAAATCCTTGTAGGGGTCGTTTAATACTTAATTCCTTTTTTCCTTGAACTCAATAACTTGGATAACAAGATTAGATCGTGCAAAATGGGTTTTATGTATTGCAACAGATGTTTAAACACGGCTTGGTAATAATCGACGTCAACGTATCAGGTTGTCAACTCACCGCAGCTTCTGTTGGAGAATCGGCGCGCAAACCTTCCACGGCCGGGTCTTCGAAGATAGAAGAAGCTTTGTCATCGTCTATGAATTTTAACAGGCGAGTTTCAGCCCTGAAATAAAGAGCAAACGTTGTATTAGACTAAGGCAGTAATCAGAAGGTGGTGATTGCCCCACTACACTGGGGGTCAAAACTCAAAACCCACGTTACAGGACAGTTGTAAATCTTACTTTTCTGCTGCGGCTCGTTTCTTCAGTATCGGCTCATAGTTCTCGGGAAAGAGCTCGACCTCTCCCGTCCGTTGTTTTATCGGCTCGGGGCCGCGGTGGTTGGTACCCATGTGAACTACCAGACTGGAGCGCATCATGACGCGGCCGCACAGCTCGCAAGTCACTCGCATCGCCTCGCGTTCCTGGAACATTTACACGTTACCTCGGAGCTTCACTTGGGGTGCACGATAGCGGTACGCATGCAAGCCCTAGGGCAACACATGCACTGAGAGCCTGGACATGTATCAGGGGACAAGAGATGAGACTCACTGATAGCGGTACGCATGCAAGCCCTAGGGCAACACCTGCACCGAGAGCCTGGACACGTATCAGGGGACAAGAGATGAGACTCACCTCTTCGCTCTTGCCGCAAACGGACTCTAGGTGGCTGATGAAGCCGGTGATGCTCTTCTTCACGGTTCCGCATATCTCACACACTATCGACTTCTTCTCCTTGGCCTTGTACGTTCGGTTCAGAATGAGCCTGACGAGAGCGAAATCACTCAGGTCCTGCAATCAGTCACATAGAAGCGTGTAGGGTAGGCCTACATCATTTATTTTGCCTAAGTTATACTTGAATCCTAAATGATTAATATGTAGCCTGCCTATGCCAAATCATAAAGGTAGCTGCAATATAGATGGAAGAATTAAAGTATACAAAGTTTACATACTATACTAATCTACAAACTATTAATTAAAATTTAGGTTTACGAGTAATTCAAATTGTGTATCGTAATAATTTTACGTTAGAATGTTTCTTTCTCAGCCCTATTTCCACCAATGAACTGGATTGAGAGTAACTGTTGTGGGTTACTCACCACCTCGGGTTGCCCCACGATCCAGCCAAGGCCAGAGTGTCTGGACCGGTTGTGCGTCACGAACTGTTTGACCGTCATGCTCTCGCCGCACTTCCCGCACCGAACCCCGTCGTGCAGCGATATTACGTCCTCCGTGTCCTTGAGCAGAGGCATCGCAGACTTGAGCGTCTTGGCGCCCCTGCGTTTGTGCTTCTTAGACAACGGGCGGCGCTTGCGGGCGTTCTTGGTCACGGGCGGCTCCGTTGTGTCTGCTTCGCCCGCGGGCGTCGTGTTCTCCTTGCCGTCCGCTCTCCCCCCCACCCCCTCGCCTGCCCCCTCAGCCACCTCCCCCCCTACGGCGCCCTTCTTGCGGCGCACCTTCTTGTCCATCAGCTTCAGCAGACTCTTGTCTATCGGGCTGCCTTCCATGACCGCGGGCTCGTTCCCACACTCGGCCTCGTTGCCACTGAACCAGTTCTCGTCGTACTTTACCTTCTTCCTGTGGCGGCCACTCTTTCTGACCCGCGCGTCGTTGCACGGAGTTTGCTCGGGGCTCGGAGAGGCGTTATTCCGAGTGTTCTTGTTATTTTCGACGTGTTCGAGTCGTTCCGAGTCTTCTTTGGACTCTGGTGTTTCGGCTCGGACAACAGTAGCGTCCACTCGGTGGTCTGCCGTTACGACGCCTTCAGAGCTGGCTACCGACACTGCTCCGTCACTCCCGGCTACCAAGTTGCCGTTGCCTTCTGCTTCAGTCTCAAATGCAACGGCCGGAGTGGGAGTTTCCATTTTTGTTCGCGAACCTCTTCCGCGCCCGCGAGAGCGACCGGCTCTCGAATGTCTCCCGCCCCTCGACTTCGGTCTTCCGGCAACAGTTTTCGGGCGAGGCACGTCAAACACGTTCTGTGGGTCGAGTTCCATATTGGCATTCTCACCGGGCAATACTTCACCTGCGGACAGTGATCCATTCATCCGTTGAGCAAGAGACAACTCATCTTCGCTTCCTTTCCCTTTAACCTTAGGTCTACCTCTTTTTCGAACCACTGCGGGTTTCATAACGTCAGCTTGAAGCTTCAACCCTTCATGATCTGCCATAGGAGACATGGAACGAGGTATACTGGGAGCATCGACATCGACATTGCAACTCAACCTCTCGTTAACGGGACTTGCACTAAACACGGCCTCTTCAATCAACTGGTTACTTTTCGATAATATGCCTCTCTTACGAACTAGTGTAGCTGCCTTCTTTGCCGACAGACTCTCGGGAGCTATTCTCACTGCTATACTATCACCCCCGCTAGCTTTGGGAAGTCTGACTCTAGATTTAGGCTTGTTTATAATGCCAACATCATTACTTTCTCTGGAACAAACATCTAACGTGCCGGCCGTGCCGACTTCAGTATAAGTGTCGGCATCTGTCGACAGTTTGCCGGTCAATCCGATACCCACAGACATCGGCACATTCGCTGCGGCAGCATCAGATTCAAGTGTTTCGTCATCTTGCTTACTAGCGCGCTTGCCTCTCCTTCCAGATCTTTTAGGTCGACCTCTTTTGCGTACTGATGTAGTTACTGCAGTATTATCGTCGGTCAATACTGGTTCAACGACATCTGGCGTGTTCTCTTGCATAAGTTGCTTCAAATAAGAACTACTGACAACGTCCTTTTCATGGACACTACAAGATTTTGGATGCCTGTCTCTTGTCTGAGGTTTACCTTCAAAACTAAGCTCGCTAATCAATTCTCCAGAGCCGACATTGAATCCGTCTGAAAGGTCGTTCCTCCGTTGAGGCACAAGCATCGCGGTTAGACTGCCCACACGCACACCTTGCGGGCTCCGAGAAAACCCTTCAACGCTACAAGTATTGGCCGTAACGGTGTTCATTCCAGGTATTATCTCTCCTTCAGCTTGGACATCATTTTCAACGGGAATTACTTGTTTTCCAAGTTCAGAAAACTCATCTCTACTTTCGTGCTGAATTTCTCTGATGTGAGAAGTAAGTTTGATCGAATGCAAACTTTCTTCCACTCTTGATGTAACATCATTTTTAGGCATTTTTTCACCATGACGTATGCCTTCACCAATATGTACTACATGACAAGTACCAACCATCTTGGAGGATTCTGTATGAATCTGTGTCCGAGACTTGTTCGTGTGTGTACTACCCTCCACGCTGAGTGGAAGGGTTTCTTCCAAGTGAAACTTGTTTTGAGATTCAGCGGCAAGGTCTTCCTCAAACTGGGGAGTTGCCGACATTTCCTCATCAATATGCAGAGAATCGTCAGAGGTGTCTGCCTCAAATAACGCACCTTCCGCTGGGCTTGCAGTGTCACAAGTGTCGGGCTCCTCACGTAGGGGACTGCGGGAAGAATCTACCTTCGACACAGCATTGTCAAGAGTATCCTCAAAACCAAATTTAGGTCTACATTCATTTCCATACATTTCAGTTTTAGATGCCTGAATTTCTACATTGGCAGAAGAATGTTCATTCTTACCAATTTGCGGAACGATTTCATTGTATTGGGAAACTTCTTCATCAACCAAGTTTGAATCCCCACGCACACCTGAAATGACTTGTTCTTGCATATCTGGGCTGTGGTAGCTCGGCTGCCGGTGCCTTTCGTGTGTTACTGCTCTGAATACCTGGTAGTCACTTTCTGATAGAGCAGTTTGAGGGACACCATTTCCCTCCTCTGCCATTAATGGAGGTTCTTCACCACTCTCACGAGCAAGCGACAAGGGCTCGGTGACACATGCAAGACCTTCTTCTAGAGACTTGTCTGGAGTGGCAGCAGTGAATTTAGGCTGATGTACTTCTATCCTTAAGGACTCACGCACATCTCTTACAGAAGGGAATATATCTGCATGAGCTGGTACTTCTATCCTTAAGGACTCACGCACAAACACATCTCCTACAGAAGGTAAGGTGTCTGCATGAGCTGGTACTTCTATCCTTAAGGACTCACGCACATCTCCTACAGAAGGTAAGGTGTCTGCATGAGCTGGTACTTCTATCCTTAAGGACTCATGCACATCTCCTACAGAAGGTAAGGTGTCTGCATGAGCTGGTACATCTATCCTTAAGGACTCACGCACATCTCCTACAGAAGGTAAGGTGTCTGCATGAGCTGGTACTTCTATCCTTAAGGACTCACGCACATCTCTTACAGAAGGGAATATATCTGCATGAGCTGGTACTTCTATCCTTAAGGACTCACACACATCTCCTACAGAAGGTAAGGTGTCTGCATGAGCTGGTACTTCTATCCTTAAGGACTCACGCACATCTCCTACAGAAGGTAAGGTGTCTGCATGAGCTGGTACTTCTATCCTTAAGGACTCATGCACATCTCCTACAGAAGGTAAGGTGTCTGCATGAGCTGGTACTTCTATCCTTAAGGACTCATGTGCATTGATTAGGGAGGGGGAGATATTCACAGGTTGTATAGAGACTTCTGTTGTTGATATCTCTTGCAAACCTTCGACAGAATAGGAAACATTGTCTTCTACAAGAAGTCTGTTGTCAGCTTGAGGCAAGTGCTCAAGAGGTTTCACTCTCTTCTGGTAATATTCCGCTGCAGACGTAATAACGCTGCGTTGAATCGCATGTGACGTGTGTGAAGCCTGCAACCGACGCGCGTCGCCCACGGCCAAAATAGTCCGTTCTTCCGTCCGGGAGGGAATCACTTCGTCAACTAGTATCCGAGGTTGTGGTTCGTTTTCAAACCACGGCACTTCCTCGGTTTGTATAACCGTTTCCTCGATCTGAGCAGCGTCTTCTTCCAGCGGAAATATATAAACCCGATCGTGAATGTTCTTATAGTCTACGGGCATGTCGGGGGTTATCGTGACACCTCCAACACCCGACACGTGTGATGTCGCCGTGGTCTGTCGCATGTCGGGGGTTATCGTGACACCTCCAACACCCGACACGTGAGATGTCGCCGTGGTCTGTCGCATGTCGGGGGTTATCTTGACACCTCCGACACCCGACACGTGAGATGTCGCCGTGGTCTGTCGCATGTCGGGGGTTATCTTGACACCTCCAACACCCGACACGTGAGATGTCGCCGTGGTGTGTCGCATGTCGGGGGTTATCATGACACCTCCAACACCCGACACGTGAGATGTCGCCGTGGTGTGTCGCATGTCGGGGGTTATCGTGACACCTCCGACACCCGACACGTGAGATGTCGCCGTGGTGTGTCGCATGTCGGGGGTTATCATGACACCTCCAACACCCGACACGTGAGATGTCGCCGTGGTCTGTCGCATGTCGGGGGTTATCGTGACACCTCCGACACCCGACACGTGAGATGTCGCCGTGGTGTGTCGCATGTCGGGGGTTATCATGACACCTCCAACACCCGACACGTGAGATGTCGCCGTGGTATGTCGCATGTCGGGGGTTATCGTGACACCTCCGACACCCGACACGTGCGATGTCGCCGCGGCCTGTCGCATGTCAGAGGTTATCGTGACACCTCCGACACCCGACACGTGCGATGTCGCCGCGACCTGTCGCATGTCGGGGGTTATCGTGACACCTCCGACACCCGACACGTGTGATGTCGCCGCGGCCTGTCGCATGTCGGAGTACGTGTTGGCGTCGCCCTGCATGTCGGGAACGATCATCTCGCCCCTGTCTTCTGCGTCGCCTTTGCTGCCCAATCTCACGGCCTGGCTCAGGTTCTCAAACAGCGCGCACGGTCTCGGTCGGTGAAGCTTCGGCCTCTTCCAATGCGCTTCCTTGACTACAGGCGAGCGGTCCGGTTCTTGGTCGCCCTCTGCTCTTCGTTTTAAAAGGGATGGCATTGATTGAGGGGTCCGTTGCACTTCACTTTGTACGTCCGCGTTGCGTGTTTTACTGCCGTACTGTTTGGCGAGATGGGTCAACCGAACGCTCTCGCTCGTGGACGATTGTCCCGCGATGGCGCCCGCGGGCGTCACTGGATTTGCTCTGATGACGCTGTGCCTGAGGGGCGCCGCGTCCTTCGCTGGCCGGCCGTACCTCTTGGGACACTTGGGCATCGATATGGTGAACGAGAGACCGTCGTCTTGCACGGCAGAAGGTACGAAGTCAGCCTGGCTGCTCGACAGCAGCGGCTCGGCCTCTTCTTCTTCTTCTTCGTAGAACAACGTGGCCATTTCCTTCTTCACCAGGGTCTCAGAGTACCCCTGGCTGTTGTCGCAGATGGAGAGCGATTCCCGTTCGAAAAGGTTCTGCTGTGGAGTGGACATTTCTTGTTGACTGTTGTAGTTGTTTGCAGTGGCCACCTGAAACATTAAATAGTATTTTACATATAACATAAAATGTTGGCCTACAGGAGATGAATCTAAACTTGCCAAACATATTTCATCACTCAATCTGAATCAAATCATGAATATTTTTAATTAATGTCATTGGGAAAGGATCCAATGGGTTCAGGCTTTACAGGGAATCAATTTTAATTTAAAAATTGATTAAGTAAAATTTAAAGAAAATTGTCTAGCATCCACCCACTGAAGTCACAACAATTATTCGAAGTGGTAGCCATGCTTGTTACGCATCTCGTTACTACGATGGCCGATGGGGGGAGGGGGTCACTATTGGCCGTAAACAACCGCACTGCCCTCACAATGACGTTGCAGTGTTTTGTTCAATAACTAGCCTCACCTTGGTCTCGAGGGCAGGCGTCATATCGACGTGACCGGGCACCGGCCTGGTCTCACTTGCGCAGGGTCTCTCTGCCTTGACGACGTGACTCGCCAACCTCACCGGCGTGGAGTTGGCAGGAGTCATATCGACGTGACTGGGCACCGGCCTTGCTCTCGTCTCAATCGCGCAGGGTTTCTCTGCCTTGACGACGTGACTCGCCAACCTCACCGGCGTGGAGTTGGCAGGAGTCATATCGACGTGACTGGGCACCGGCCTGGTCTCACTCGCGCAGGGTTTCTCTGCCTTGACGACGTGACTCGCCGACGTGGAGTTGGCTGCGGTTCTCTCCCTGGGACCGAGGTAGGACCTGGACGGAACCCCTCGTGTCTTGGGATACGGGTCCATCCTGCCGACGCAGACGCTGGCAACGCTGACGGTGTCGGCATCAGACACGCGGTCGACGTCGACGTAGGCCGGTCGCTGCAGCGTCTTGGAGCCGGGCATCACCTCGGGGTGAGAGGTGGACATGTGGAGCTTGAGTCTCTTCCGGTCCAGCACTCCGCCCTGACACAGTGGGCACACAACCAGGTTGTCCAGCGTCTCCTGTAACGCAACATCCTGGCTTTACACGAGGCAAACACACAAATACAAGATTTTCTCTATTTCATTACCTATTTCATTAAATATTACTAAGATGTACAGATATCATCAAAACAAATACTAAAGTAATTACAATTGGATAATGTTAGACAATTTCAATAATGTATCAATCATCTATAATTATTAATTTTATCCTAACAATACTTTCACAAATCGTTGAATGGATTTTACATCAGTAATCTTACCCCTTTGCAGTATCTGAAATGCTCGATCATTTCGTTGATGTCTAGAGCCATGAAAATGCAATTTTGAAAATGGCACTTGACGTAGCCCTTGTTTTCCAGACTGATTGTCCAGGCTCGGTGGTGGACTTTGTTGTAGCCTCGTTTCCGCACCACGAGGGGCTCCATCAATGGCTTCCTGGAAAGAAGGAATGCCCAAGGTTAGAGTAGACCACGTCTCTGTTTTCGAGGTGAATTAACACATTCCCTATCAGGCAATCAATAGGCGTTCCTACATATGTAAATATGGTCGATATCTTCCAACTCGGATCAATTTCGTCGTGTCAAGAATGTCAAATTGAGCAAGAAACAAATTAATTAATTATTGTAGGTTAACTAGACTTAGTAGGCCATTACTGACTGATTAAAATAAAAATACATGTATATTTATTGTGCAGCCACTCAATTACAATAACTGACTTTCAGTGGGAGACATTGTACTATTTATTCTGTGCCTCGTTGCTGTTATGGTTCCAGTCACCATTACAATGCCAATAACAAGCCAATCAAATTTACTCTGGCTCAAATCAGGAATCGAACCCGGGGCCCCAATCAAACCATGGCATTGAAAGCATAAATGAATCCACAAGGACAGAAAGCCATACATTAAGTAATACAATAACAGGTTAAACACATAAAAGTTGTCTGAAGACTGGTGTTGCCTAGTTCTTGTTCCAACAAGAAGTCTCTCTCACACACTGCTTGTCAACTACGTTCCACCGGGGCCCTCGCGTTACGAACCTCTCGACTGCGGCCGTCTCTGCCGGAGGGTCGAGATTCACGGCCGGCTTCACCGCGCCACTGTGCGACCTTGCCAAGTGTATCTTGAGGTCGTGTTTAGACCGCAGGCAACGTCCGCACACTTGGCACAAGTTCTCCGTGTTGTACGGCGTCTGGGGACAACAAGAACACTATAGTTGGAGTAATGAATCTTTTAATTTTGTATTTGAGATGTACTTATTTGGAATACGCGCTACAACTGTCACATCACGTCAGGTAGCTGCAGACTCACACATGACATGACGGCATAAAGAAACACTGCCATTTGTAATGGGCGCATGAAATGAAGAAGGAAAGAGTTGAATAGTTCTGACTCACCCCCTTGCACATCGAGTAGTGTTCGCACATGTCGTCATACGACAGACTTATGTACATACACTGTCTCAGCGGACAGTTTACGAAGCCCTTTTCGTCGATCGTGTTCACCCAATGCTCCGCAAAACCATGTAAGATTCGTCTCCGATTCGGGTTATGACGGCTGGAAGAAAATGGATTATCGTTATTTATTTTTATTTTTATTTAAATTTGTAGAAAATGGAAAAAAATAGTTTAAAGCTCAAGTAGGCAGTGGAGGTTAACCAGAAACTAAGTAAAATGAACGTAGTATTTCATGGGGTTAGATACAAGGGTGGATCCAGGGGGTGTAATTCAGTATTTCTTAAACCTGTTAATATTATTAACCTCAAGGGTTGTAGTATTTATGAGGGTAAGTTTCCCTATAAGTGGTACTATTTCTATAGGAAAGATGCATTCTCTAATCAGCGGTCGTGTGAAATATGGCCGCTGATAAGACACATCTTTCCTTTGCTTGCAATAGTGTGTGATAGGAGAGGCCAAACGGCTAGATATGCTTGGTAGGGGTAAAATTGATAGGGAACCCAACAGCTTACCTGGTTGGTGACTGCAGGGGTCTTGTAGTTAATAAATAGATACATAAAAAAGTAGTAAAAAAAACACAAACAAAAACGTCGAAACGGTTTCGGCCGAACAGGGCCTTGTTCACTCGACGAGTGCAGAGAGGTGAGAGGTGCAATACCAATTTTTAAATCAAACTCAACAGCAGATGTGAAAAAGAAAACGTAAGTACAGTAGCAATGCAACTGATATTGAGCAAGCCTGTTAGTATATATTTGTGCACATTATAAAAGCTCACCACCACCTTTAACTTTGACAACAGATCAAAATTGAAAATAGACCAATTAGGTCCTACCCGAAAGAAAAAATTAAATAAGTTTTCTATCATATTATATTATTAATGCCCAAGTGTTGCACACATAATCTACAGTATTTGGATACCTCTGCATTTTTCCACAACAGCAATTGTTTTGTAATATACACAGACACACAGTAAAAATAGTGAATACTTACTATATAGATGCAGTATGCATGTTTTTCTTGTCGTCTGTGCCAACTTGGAGGTAGGTTGCAGACGGTCCCCTGGAAGCTCCAGACAGGGCGTCCACCGCGTCGGTTTCAACCTCCAAGTTGACACGCGACGTGTGCGACGCATTTTCTTTTTTAACGGGAACGAGGAAAGTTTTTCCATCTTGAACCTTGGCAATTAAACCAAGTTCTTGCAACTTTGATGGAGTGAACACAAACACTTTCGTCGCTCCAGACTTAGCATCTTGACCGAGAGATGAAGTTGCAGTCGGGAGTTGCAGGGGATCGTTTTGTTCCGTTGCCGACATTTTCACTTCAACCACCAGTCATGACCTCTTCACAAACTGTCACATGATCTGGAAACACATTGTAAGTCGTCTACATGTTACTTTGACTTCACTGTCTGGGCCCATGTTAGTACACCACATAAAACTAAAGCTATTAATGTTAATATTGTAGGGGCCTAGGCTACAACAAACTGCTGAGCAAGTGTTTGAAAATGGGAAGGGAGTAGACTATTGAGGTGAAGTGGTGACCTTGATTTGATAAGTAGGCCTACACTGCTTGACTAGTTTTCATTTTCTAATTTCAACTAGGTTGCAGCTGGGAGAGAGTGAATAGTAAACTCTGATAGTGTAGGTAACCATAAATGACCCTGGTTGTGGAATGCTGCATGTTGGACCATTGTGAGTAGGCCTAGGCCTATTAATGTTTTATTTTTGTTCCCCCTGTGTTCATTCTTATGAGCCTTTCCCTGTTTTCCACCTTTACACCTATTTTTACAACCGGTGATTGTCCCGTTTGGGTGTGTGTCCCAAACATACCTAGCCTAGCTACTTCTAGGGCTATAGACTCTATATTCACTGTGTCTGTTTATGTACCTACACTCCTACAATATAAAACTAACCAAATTAGGCAGGACCAGAAGATCAGTAAAAAAAACATAGGCCTAGTTGTTGTACCACACACAATGATACTTTCGTTTCTCTACTGGCAGAAGATTCTCTTCCTCCCCTCCATGCTCTCTTCCCTCCTTCCGCCCCCTTTGAGAGGGCTTAAAGGATTTTAGGCAACACCATTCAACTCTACGCCTGCCACCCCCACCCAGAATGAGTACTTGCCCACATCCCCTCCAGCCCCCTCCCCAAACAACAAGTCTAGGCTCTAGATACATGTAGATCTAGGCTATTATGAGAAAGCCACCTCTAGGACGAAGTTACTTGTAGAGTTCTGTTGCTGTCGCCGCACATGGATCCGTGGCAATGTTCTCACCCTATCTAGAGACTTCTCCTAGCTTCCACTGACCTTCCCAGTTCACGTGTCCATCGACAGGGCTTTCAGACTAGGCCTAGCTATAAAGGCCTTGATTTTCCCCTGACCCACTACGCCTTCTGCTAGAACATTCCAATTCACATTATGTTGTATGTTTGATATCCTGAATTCGTGTAGGCCTAGGCCTGGGCCTTACAGGTAGGGCTAAGCCTAGGTCCTAGCCTACACACGGGCATGAGGGGCCCAAGCTTCACGCCACACATGCGTGCTTGTGAAACAACTTAGGTAGCAATAACTGGGCCTGCAGCCACTTAATTCAAATTTGGTGGATAGGCCTATGCCTACGTTTAACCAGGGCCTAAGCTTTGTATAGGTATTCTAACATCTAGGCCTAGGCTCCCAATATGGTCTAATAAAGGAGTTTCCAAATGTCAAATTCACACTACGCCTTTATCTTAAAACTCTACACATAGGCCTAGCCTACAAAAATTTATATTTTAGGTATAGTTAGGTATTAATACAAATCTGGGAAGGACATGCTCGCTAGTGCACTCGAGCGATTAGGCCTGGGTTCAACAAAATACATACTTTTGAGGTTATAATTACACTTCCGTCAGTGAAACTTGATGCTCGCTCAGTGCTGCTGTGGTGACGAATGGCTGATTGGCTGGCTCGGCTGGCTAGTGGCTCTCCCAAATCCCAATGATATGTGAGAAAATATTTTGTTCAGAAGTTGGTAATGCTTCCTGGAACCGGATGAAGCAACAACCAATGGCAACAGCTGATTGTTGCTGTTGTTGTTGTTGTGGTACACACGCTGCGCTGAATGCGCAAGTTCAAAACTTCTGTTTCGTAATGTTTTTTAAATAATTATTAAATCACGAAACTGCTGCCAGGCACTAATTTAAAATGGGTGTAATATGTAAATACTACCAACAAGGAAGATGCAGATTTGGTAACGACTGCAAATTCCAACATTCTGACGTCTATGACGGTAAGCTGACCTAACCTAAAAAATGTGTTGTGGTCACTTCCGACCGGTTGCAAGGATTTTACTACTCCATCAATCGTCCTCTTTCTTCTTTATCACCTTCGGCCAAGGTTTCAGCCCACCCTTTTATGCTATCTTGCTTGCCGCACCTGTTGCTTCGTGAGATGAATGATCTCAATCCACCATAGCTCTATCCAGGAGCAAGTAGGCACAGGAACAGGATCCGTCCTCTATCCCTTCCTACCAAACTTCCACGCATGATCTTCTCGAAGCTTGTCAACTCAGTTATTGTCGCATTCGTATGCCATAATGCCCGGATGGGACCGAATGTGTTCAAAGTATCAATATTGGTACATGACATTTAAAGAGATCAGTTCGAACAGCCGATTTTAACTAGGTAGGTCTAGCCCTATTCCGTACACGTGTACGGTGGGACCAAAAAAGTCGGGGGTTTTGGGGATCACTTGAAACTCAAGCCAAAGGTGAAGGTGAAAGCAGAAGGAGATGGAGGGAGAGAGGAAATATCACCTGCCACCAGTCCGAGGAAGCCAACAGCAGGTTATGAAACAACAATAACAATCAGGCGACAAAGTTGTCGCAACCACTACACCCAAATTCTTGGGCAGACGATTCAGTAGAAGCCGATCTGGTTGATTTGTAGCATTACGTTATATTGTATTAGCAGAGCGGGGATAACAGACATGATAAAATATATTTCTCAATCTTTTCCTAGATGGCGGCAGCAATAGAGGAGGCAGACTTGGAGATCAATACCATTACTTCAAGCAAGACAAACCAGACGTCAACGTTATCTTGTACGTAAATCTATTACTAGACCAAAACCAAAAAAATATTAGGCATAGGGCCTACAGCTAAGATTACATTTATTTCACTGTAGTTTATTCTAGATTTAGTAGTCTTGCTAATAATATGGTCTCTGTTTGCAGACAAGCAGTGCAACAGGAGATTATTACAAGTGAGAAAGGCAAACAATGGCCACTCTCATGCTTTGCTCCGATGAAGGAATACGGTAATATAGCTGGCTGGGAGGACATCTCCGCGGAAGAACTTCGATGGCAAATTTATCTTTCGAGACAATCTGGGAACTTGGACGAATGTGTAGGTTATTTTACTTTATATACTCTATGTTCTCAGAACCAAGATTACAAAGCTTAAGACCCACTCACCTATAAATGTATACCTACTTGAAGTCCCATTGTGTTAAGCTTCTCCGTGCCTTAGTCAAAACACATTCGCCTACTTGATATAAGACTTTTGTTTCAGATAAAGCAAATTCAAGAACTTCACCACAAAGCAAAGATAAACAAGAATGCCATGTTGAACCCTACATTGGAGTCATATTCTATTCTGGTAAGTACACAGTTAGGGTTGCCATTTGTCCAGTTAAAACCGGACCTGTCCTCTTTTTTGTATGCTCTTCATGCGTCCGGGCGGCTTTTTAATAAAACCATGAAATGTCCGGGTTTTTAGTTTCACTTCGGCAGGATCGGGTCTTTTTCACGAAAAATGCAGGTGTCATGTTCACCATTCGATTAGTCGCATTTAGGCTTCAGGACCCTTACAACACTGCTTTAAGTATAAATGGTATCATTATTTTCAGTGGCATACTGAAGGGAATTTAGGGGCTTAACCCCCCCCCCCTCTCACCACTACGCCTACCTAAAAAAACGATTCTTATAATTTTAAAACATGTATATAGAATCAGAGATAACGGATTGTAGGATCGCGCTTATCTACACCAGGCTGTACACCTATTATGGGTTTTACTGCGAGCTGCGATCACCTCAGGCTACGAAAACACATTTCTCTCTAGCCCACTACAAGCTTATCTATATAAGTCTTTACATCTATTATGGGTTTCACTGCAAGCTGCGATCACCTCAGGCTACGAAAACACATTTCACTCACTAGCCCACTACAAGCTTATCTACATCAGCCTGTACACCTATTATGGGTTTCACTGCGAGCTGCGATCACCTCAGGCTACGAAAACACATTTCTCTCACTAGCTCACTACAAGCTTATCTACATTATCCTTTACACCTATTATGGGTTTTACTGCGAGCTGCGATCACCTCAGGCTACGAAAACACATTTCTCTCACTAGCCCACTACAAGCTTATCTATATCAGTCTTTACATCTATTTTGGGTTTCACTGCGAGCTGCGATCACCTCAGGCTACGAAAACTCATTTCTCTCACTAGCTTACTACAAGCTTATCTACATCAGCCAGTACACCTATTATGGGTTTCACTGCGAGCTGCGATCGCCTCAGGCTACGAAAACACATTTCTCTCACTAGCCCACTACAAGCTTATCTATATTAGTCTTTACATCTATTATGGGTTTCACTGCGAGCTGCTATCACCTCAGGCTACGAAAACACATTTCTCTCACTAGCCCACTACAAGCTTATCTACACCAGACTTTACACCTATTATGGGTTTCACTGCGAGCTGCGATCACCTCAGGCTACAAAAACACATTTCTCTCACTAGCCCACTACAAGCTTATCTACATCAGCCTGTACACCTATTATGGGTTTCACTGCAAGCTGCGATCACCTCAGGCTACGAAAACACATTTCTCTCACTAGCCCACTACAAGCTTATCTACATTAGCCTTTACACCTATTATGGGTTTCACTGCGAGCTGCGATCACCTCAGGCTACGAAAACACATTTCTCTCACTAGCCCACTACAAGCTTATCTACATCAGGCTGTACACCTATTATGGGTTTTACTGCGAGCTGCGATCACCGCAGGCTACAAAAACACATTTCTCTCACTAGCCCACAACAAGCTTATCTATATCAGTCTTTATATCTATTATGGGTGGACTGCGAGCTGCGATCACCTCAGGCTACAAAAACTCATTTCTCTCACTAGCCCACTACAAGCTGATCTACATCAGCCTGTACACCTATTATGGGTTTCACTGCGAGCTGCGATCACCTCAGGCTAAAGCTTATCTATATTAGTCCTTACATCTATTATGGGTTTCACTGCAAGCTGCGATCACCTCAGGCTACGAAAACCCATTTCTCTCACTAGCCCACTACAAGCTTATCTACATCAGCCTTTACACCTATTATGGGTTTCACTGCGAGCTGCAATCATCTCAGGCTACGAAAACACATTTCTCTCACTAGCCCACTACAAGCTTATCTATATCAGTCTTTACATCTATTATGGGTTTCACTGCGAGCTGCGATCACCTCAGGCTACGAAAACATTTCTCTCACTAGCTCACTACAAGCTTATCTATATCAGTCTTTACATCTATTATGGGTTTCCCTGCGAGCTGCGATCACCTCAGGCTACGAAAACAAATTCTCTCACTAGCCCACTACAAGCTTATCTATATCAGTCTTTACATCTATTATGGGATTCACTGCGAGCTGCGACCACCTCAGGCTACGAAAACACATTTCTCTCACTAGCCCACTACAAGCTTATCTACATCAGCCTGTACACCTATTATGGGTTTCACCCCTCCCTGACCCACTATATGCATCAATGCCACTCTTTATTAAAATATCCTCTTTTTACCACCACAACTTATGGCAACCCTATACACAGTGCAAAACTAATGGTACTACTACTAGGCCTACTATGGCCTACTACTACAGTACTACTATGTCACAAATAAAGCATCTCTACCCAAAAGTAGGCAACGGATGGTATGTTAACTTTAATCGACACATAGTAGGGGATTTTCTGATGGAAACGACAATATGATATTTTCTTTGTAGCAATATATTAAGACTGAAAAGTGGATGGATTTTGAAAACTACAAACGCACTCAATGTTCACATCTGTTCCAGGAAAGTATTTTCACAAAAGATGCGTCCAGCTTATCTTTCGGCCAGACGGAAAGTCCGACACAAAACGCGTTTGCGTCAGGTGCGTTTGCTCCGGCCGCTGGCACGAACGCGTTTGGCTCGGCGGCGACGGGACATTCCTCCAGCATCTTCGGTAGCTCTGCCGCATCGACGCCCGCCCAGCCTTCGCCCTTCTTCGCGACGCCCGCGGCCGCAACCTCGGCCCTGTCCAGGAACGTGTTCGGCAACGTGCCAACCGTTTCGCCCGCGAGCGTGTTTGGGGGAGCCCAGTCGCCGGCTAGTCCGTTCGGGGGAGCTCCGTCACCCGCAAGCGTGTTTGGGGGAGCCTCGTCGACCGCAAGCGTGTTCGGGGGAGCTCCGTCATCTGCAAACTTGTTTGGGGGAGCTCCGTCACCCGGGAGTGCATTTGGGGGAGCCTCGTCGGCCATGAGTGTGTTTGGGGGAGCTGCGTCGCCCGCGAGTGTGTTTGGTGGCGCGGGCGCTCACTCGGCCAGCATCTTCGGGGGGCAACCGGCTCAACCCGCTGGCCAGACAATGTTTGGAAACACTGCTCAACAGCAGACGTCTCTCTTCCAAGGATCGTCACAAGCCACAGCATTCGGGAATGCCAACGCCGGAAGGTTTGGATCGGACGAAAACACGACGATAGCCGGAGACACCTACACCCCACTGACAGAACTCTCTGAAGATACGTTAGCGCTGTTCAAAGCAGACAAGTACGTGATGGGCAAGATACCCACACTCCCGCCACCTAGAGAATTGTGCTTCAGTTGAATACCAACTGAAGAGTAACTCGCTTATTCCAAGAATCTTGATGTACTACGTAAGTACTAACCACAGCTTGAATTACATGTTTAGTCCTAGGCTAGAATTGTTGTAGCAAATATTGTTTCCTCATTATAGTAACGTGCAACGGTCACAGCCGGTCATAGATGTTACTACCAGTACTTACAGTAAACTATGGCCTATGTCGATAATAGAAAATAGAAATTACTTCGGGTATGCTGGAACCGGTTCTATATCGAACAGGTCCACATTTTGAAAACCGTTTCCATGTTGTTACCCATTTTTTACCCAATCATCCAAAAATCCAGTTCGCCCTCACCGGCCGTATAGTATAGACGTGTCTGTCGTACGCTCCGTCAGTGACTATAGGTATCGAACTTGTTATCGTGCAGTGTCCTGTGCAGTTTTAATTAAACAGTGCAGTTCGCATTTGATATGAGTAGTTTATGTCGTGAAGTGTTCCGAGTTAACTAAACTACATAAACAAGTGCTATGTTACGAGGTGAGAAACCACAAACTTATATAGATATGGGGTCACGCCCCCCAAATAGTACCCTTAAAGGTGAAGTTGCTAATACTTCTAAACTAACGTCTAATGTAAAAACATCAAATCGAGTGAAACGACGTAAAAACGAATCGGATGACATGGAAGTGGAGACCACTTACAATGTCTCCACAAAAAACCGATTTCATTCGCTGTCAGACTCTGATGGGGATGAATATGAAGACGAGGCAGAAGAAGAAGAAAAGGAAGTAGAAGAAGAAACAATGGGTTCATCTGCAGCCAAGACAAATCATTTTCCATCTCCGCGTATAAAAATTCCTCCAATTGTGTTGTACCATTACATATCACAACACACGCAAACGTTAAATTCTTTACGGCAATCGCTAACAGAAGATATAGACATAATATACAAAGGTGACCGGTTAATTATAAAATCTAAAAACAAAAATGACTACAATCGTATTCTAGAAGCATTAAACAAGGCTGAGATGGAGTATCACACGTATACCCCAAAAAATGAAAAAGAGCTTAGGATGGTGTTAAAAAATGTACCACCAAATCTTACGACGAATGAAATTCACGAAGATCTACAGCGAATTGGACTTAACCCTAAAAAAGTAATACAAATGACAAAGAAACCGTCGGCTGACAACCCGACTGAACGTGTCTACCCTATGTTTATAGTCACCTTTGATAACACAATAACACCTCAAGATGTGTACAAAAACAAAAGAGTGTGCATGTGCATAGTGCAGTGGGAAAACTATAAAAACAAGTCTGGGGTTACCCAGTGTTACAATTGTCAGTCGTTTGGCCATACAGCCACTAACTGCAAACGTAAACCAAAATGTGTCAAATGTGCAGGTCCGCACATTACAGCTGATTGTGATAAGGGGAAAATCGCTACACCAAAGTGTGCCAACTGTCATGAAGATCACCCTGCTAGCTACAGACAGTGTTCAGTGTATGCGCGACAGCTAAGCTTGAAAAATCAAAACAAACAAGAGGCTGTCCCCAAGACCTTGCAGCCTCCAAATATTAGTGGGAATGACTTCCCCCCTCTCCCGAGAACTTCCACCACTCCACAACAACCAGCATGGACCCGACCATCTACTGTGCAACAACAAGACCAGCAAGAAAATGTGAGTTTCACACAAATGTTAACAGAACTGAAGGAAATATTTTCTTCTATAAACTTGACTAATATTGTTACGGTGCTTAAATCAACAGTGGCAAATGTACTCAAAGCCCCGGATAGCATATCTAAAATAGTGGCCTTAACGGAAGGTTTTTTAGAGCTATTTAGTAAAAATGGCTAGCTCCACGCAGCTTAACTATCTTTTCTGGAACTGTAATTCCATAGTATCTAAAGACAAAGTTTCCGAGCTAGAAGTCGTTTTAGTGAAACAGGACATTCATATACTCGGTCTTTGTGAAACAAAACTAACGGACCGTCACACCTTAAAGTTATTAGGTTATCAAGTGTATCGTAGTGATAGAAACCGCGCGGGGGGTGGAGTAGCCCTGGCTGTAAACAACAACATTAGACATTACCAACAAATAATTCCACCTCTGACTCACTTGGAAGCAGTTGCTATACACATCGAACATCCACAGCTTGCAATGACTGTCGTGTCAGTGTACAATCCTCCAAGTGTTCGTCTCAACATGCGTGACCTGCAGAGACTACTACAACTCAGCAACAAGGTGATCATCATGGGTGACGTCAACGCCAAACACGTGGCGTGGAACTGCTCGGTGAATAATCGTAATGGCTTATCTCTACTTGAACATTCGATAAACAACAATTATGTGATCGCAGCACCAACTGAGCCGACGTACTACCCCTCCAGGGAACACGCCCGCCCAAGCGTTCTAGATATCGCTCTCATGAAAAACATAAACAACTCATCAGAACTTACTTCAGTCCCAATATTGTCATCGGACCACAACCCGGTAACGTTTGAGATCAACAATGCATTCAGTCCACTACAACATAAAATTATCTATCAGTACAAGCAGGCCAACTGGAAGCTGTTTCGTGCAGAGATAATTAAACAAATACCAATTAACCCAGTAATACATAATATAAGGGACATTGATAACTTTACTGACGTACTCACTTCTAGTATACAAAATGCAATGGAAGCAGCAATTCCCAAAATCCCATTGAAACCATCTCGTAAAGAATTCCCATGCGAACTGCGTGCACGAATTAAATTACGAAACGCTTGGAGACGTACGTGGCAACAGACTCGTGATCCACACCTTAAAACAAAACTAAACAACTTATGTAACAGCATCAAGCGGGACATATATGCTTGGCGGAATGTCATCTGGAATCAATTTTTAACTACCCTCACGCCCACGGATTCACTTTGGAAGACAGCCACACGATTTCGACGGAAATCAAACGCTATTCCTCCACTCGAAACACCCACAGGAACAGTTTTCTCACAACAAGACAAGACAGAAGCACTGGCCGACCACTTCGAACTCATACATTCCCAAAATAATAACCTGGGCAACAGGCATCATGATCGAAAGGTAGACAAGGTGATACAAGAGCTAAACCGAAATAATCAATTCGACGCTTCCACATGTACTCTGGCCACTCCACGTGAAATATCAACCATCATTAAACAAAGAAAAAACAAGAAAGCGCCGGGAGACGATCTAATTTCAAATTTAGTGCTAAAACAACTTCCAAAAACGTGCATACTCGCAATTACAATATTAATCAACCAAATGCTAATTCTGTCATACTTCCCCAAATCTTGGAAAATAGCTCAGCTTCTCGCTTTCCCCAAACCCGGAAAAAATAAATCGGAAGTCCAAAACTATCGCCCAATAAGTTTACTTGACTCCCTGAGTAAAATTGCGGAGAAAGTAATTTTAAAACGTATACAAAATCACCTAAGTGATAATAATATATTAATTAATGAACAATTCGGTTTTCGACAACATCACAGTACCACAGCTCAACTGACCAGGATTACAGAACATATCACAGACAATTATAACTTAAATAAGCATACTGGAATGATCTCACTAGATATTGAAAAAGCTTTTGACACTGTTTGGCATAATGGTCTAATATGTAAACTAGTGTCAAACAATTTCCCCAAATACCTAACTCTTATAGTACAGTCTTACCTGCAAAACAGGAGTTTTTATGTAAAAGTGAATGATGTGAAATCTAGCATCAGACGCATCCTCGCAGGAGTCCCTCAGGGGTCCCTGCTAGGCCCAGTGCTGTTTTCAGTGTTTATAAATGACATTCCTCGTCTAAAAAATGTTCTTTTAAGTGTATATGCAGATGACACCGCTATTGTGACTTCTTCCTTTAGAATCAGTGCAATAAAAAAGAGACTGGAAGCAGCGTTCCTCAAAATTAAAAAACATTTCCATCGATGGCGAATTAAAGTTAATGACTCAAAAACGACAGCAATCCTATTCACTAAGCGCAGACCAAGAAACATCCAACCATTACTTATAAACCATAAAATAATAGACTGGTCCCACGTACTCAAATATCTAGGTATTTACCTTGATAAACAACTCACTTTTACCTACCACATTAATTGCAAAATTCAGCAAGCATACTCCGCTATTTCACAATTGTATCCCTTATTTAACAGACATAATCATTTGAACAAACAAAATAAATTAATTCTGTACACTATGATAATTAGGCCAATTCTAATGTATGCATGCCCAGTATGGAGCTCTACCTGCACATCTAACTATAGAAAACTACAAATAGTACAGAATAAATGTTTAAGAATGGCAGGAAACTTACCACGTAGCACATGGATATTCGACCTACATAACGTTTTTAATCTACCTACTATTAAGGATTTTGTGTTTAATATCACTGATCGCTTTTACTCTAAATGTAATGTTAATATTCATAATAATTTAATATCTAGTATAGGAGACTACACTCTAGATTCACTTAAATATAAAAGGTACAAACATAAACGTACAAAACTTATTTTACTTTAATTCTGTCCTTTTTGTTCAATCTTACTAAAGCCAATTTTATTTCAAGAGAGTACCTGCTAAAACTATGTGTGTTCATTAATTTAATTAAGTTACGTCTTACTCTCTTCCGAAGAGGTTTTTTTTTCAACTTTTTTTCCTCATCTTATATATGTATTTTGTCTTGCTGAATTGCCAACCTTTATGTTTTTGTCCTTATTATATGTTAAAATGTTAAAAGTTACTACTTAGGAAATTTTATGAAGAATGTACCTTGTTTGTTTATAATTTAATAAATTGTGTTTCCTCAAAAAAAAAAAAAAAAAATCCAAAAATCCTTGGAAAATGAGTCAGTCCCATGATCCTGCAGTCAATACTTACCTCCAGGCAGCAGAAGTTACGTGTTTTTCAAGGATGCACGGTCGGCATTGTTCGAACTTCAAAGGGAAGTTGATGCAATTACTTTTATTTTTGTATGACAAATAATCGATTTTATGATTAAAATAAAAAATTAAAAACCCGGTTTTAAACCGGATCCTGCTCTGCACGATTCGGTTTCGTATTTTTAGACCCGAAGTCGTTCCTAGTCGATAACAAGTCATTTGGTAATTTGGACACAATCAAAAATCATTAACACAATTTAAGCAAAATGTAGAACAAGAAAAATCATCAATCCATTGAGTAAACTGACAAATTCAAATCATTGTCACATTGTGATATGTAGAATAAATTAGTATATGTAGTACATGTGTTCAAACATTTGCTTAAATTTTGTCCAATGAACTTGCATATTAAGTACACATCTTAATCGTAAAGTTCAAGTGGGGGAGCTACACATGCGTGTCCCGTACAGAAGTGTATTTAGTCTCGGTAGCTGCACGACTCGAAATACGTTGAACAACAAGTATGAGAGAAAACGAAGCGAGCCACGGCGATAGTCTTAAGTCACTACTATGGGGAAACAATATTGGCTTGCATTGTTCTAGCCTTGGCCAGTGTTATTTCTTGCATCAAGAGCAAGCTACCTGTAATATTTACTAGTACTAATCCTATATTATTTTGACTACACAAAATGTACAAAGTGTTAATATAAGACAATGAACGGCCATATCATTTTACAAACATTTACCTGCGTATGTCCACACCAAGGTGAATAATAAACGGGCGACTCATTCTGCCGTTTTACATTGTGAATTGGTTCGAAACCTCTTTCCAGCCCTCCTGGCTTGGCATGTGTCCATTACTACATACTCCATACACAGTACTGTACTATAATGCCTTATCCATTTCTTACTTGCACCATCTCAACTGTATTCATAAATCACAGAATTTAAGCTATAGCCAGCATTATGGCTATAGTGAAGTTCTGAAGTGATTGCAGTTGCCAACAAAATTGTCTCCTGGGTTCTCCCGATTTACCGGCTTGGGCATCTGTGCTATTTTGGGCCATGAGGCAAACATTTACTACATTGGATTTATTTTGTGATTGTTGACCCACAAAAAATGTGGTTATTTAGTTACTCAAAACCTGTGTAATAAATTACACTACCGAACCAACGGGAGCTGAGAATGTAATGAAAACGTCATTGTTTAAATAGTACAACACAAAATATTTGCACAAATGCAGTCTAGTGTCACTAACGACGATCAAAGGAGTTTATGTTGTATTGAAGTACGGGATGTGTGTTGCAATAATACATATCGGATATATGGTGAAGTACACAGACAGTTTTATTTGAGGGATCCATACAAAAGACTAAGTGAGCGACGGTGATGAAACCATGTTCGCCCACAAGGCAATAAGGAGATCTCGACAGGAACGTCACACAAACTAAGACCCACATGGTTATGAATATGATATGTTTACCACCCATTAAGTAAATTATGTGAAACATCCATTTACAAACATTTATAACTTATACACTTGCAAAAATAGGGCACAATGTAACATGGTTTAGGATGTATACTAATACTGGCTGTAAGGATTAGTTTTATCCTTCTTATCTTCCAAACAATCACATATTACATATGAGTTTCTTACCATTTAATAACGTGGAAACTATTGAGTAATGCAAGTGGTGTGTTTTGATTAGTAACATAAAATACTGGGATTAAAATGTGCACCAATGTGCAAGCTTAACGACCAACTAGTTACATTTAAGTGTTTGCAATGTATAGACACACTGGAAATAAATTATCACTGCAGGTAGGATGAGATAAGTTGCTGCTGAATGCTCGCAATTCCTGAACACTAGCACGGCACTGCATTAGAAGCGCTGCTTTCAGATTGGCCATTCACATCCGACAATCTGCCGCAAATACAAAAACTGTTGTAAAAATAAATGCTAGAATGTTTATTTTTCAAACATTCGTTGGTAAAATGTACTGCATCGAATAACTATAGTTATCAAGCTGTATCAAAAATTTTGGCGGCAAAATCCGTAGAAAAACCTTGAAACGTTGAAGTCGACGGCATCGGAAATTACAAGCCCAGCAGCAACCTTATTTTGCTATAAAAGATGTGTATAAAAGTAACTGTTACGGCTTAATATTACTCCACTGATAAAGAAGATCCATAAAAAGTAAACCTAGGCTACGGTATGTACGAGAAATATATAAAATGCGTGACATTGGATAATATCTATAGGCTCAAAGTCTTTGTGTGTAGCAGGCACAAGTTCAACTCAATTTCAACAAGATCAATCGAAATAATGTTCAGCTACTTGCAAGGAAACTCAAAGCAAAATTATACAACCTCGTAGACTCTGACAATGCGCTTTGTAGTTTCCCTAACACTAACCAAGGCATTACTGTCGGCTAAATAAAGTGATTGCAGCACTTTCCTGAAGAATTTAAGGATAAAATATTTACTGTTTTACTCAAGGTTGAATTCACTTGAATGTGGCAGACTACAAATTGATAATAATATTCAAAGACTCAAAGAGAAATATTGTCTTCTTTACAAATACTTACGCAAATGGTCAGCGTAAGAAGTAAGACCATAATATTGTCTCAACATTTGTATTTTTCTGCCAGCAAGCCAGACTTTGGCAATTGGCAGAGAAACAATCAGAGCAAAATCCCTGTGTACTTGAGGTCTGTTGAAAAGAATGTCAATGTACAGTTTGGCTGTTTTTGGAGTGTGTTGCTTTCATCTTTTTGCAGCAGTCTCTTATTTTTTGGGGATAGTTATAGGTCTATCTATACCATAATATACTTTTAAAGTAAAGCGGACGGTATAAAAAATAATTCATTTCAGAGCCATGGCTCACACTGCCCAATATTTAACTGTTAAAGCAAAGATATTTATACACCACTAAATCTATTAACATATCACGTGACTTTCAAAGTTGTCGACGGATCAAATCCGTCTCACGTCGCTTCAAACGTATTCAGATTATCACTATTATAACACTCGGTAGTATTCGTAATTCGTTATTTACCCAACTAGTACTAAAAGAGAGGTACGTACTACGTACTTCTTTTACACGAGTAGTTTTGGACATCTCTTATCTTGACAAGAGACGAGAAAGTTAGCTCACAGCTATCAAGCACTGTTATCCCTCGGATGAAATACCAACTCGAAAGTTTTTTTCACATTCAAAGCACCGACTACATAACAGATGGTAAAAATCAATCGAGTGGAATTGGCCTTCAAAATGATCTATGCATAGTCGCACGAGAGTGCGGTTTGCAGGCGAACTTTCATCGCTTCAAGCAACATTAACAATGGTCTGACATACTATGCATTAGCAGAGTTAAAACACAGTGTTGCTCTCGTGAACATCCCAAACTGAAGGTAGCACACGGGTACATCAGTGTACACCATCAGACTCCTCGTTTGATCAGTGTACACCATCAGACTCCTCGTTTGGGACTGTTTCTATCACAAACTTGTTCGTACACAATAAGGTAACCGGATGTCTCGCCAACAATGTCCGAAGAGGTTGGCCACTCGCCTCGCTTGGCTAGGAATCTTGTATGTACAATCAACAAGGATGTTTATTTAATGTAAAGAAAGGGTTCGTGGTAGTTTTCATTGCCGTTCTCCGTAGCATTGCCCTTGGTTTACGACTCTCAGATCTATAAAGATTATCTAGCTAACTGTACTGTATGCTGTTGTAGTTTGGGGCTACGGCGTTTGCCCCTAGCAGCGGTGATTGTGAGCTAGACGGTCCGGGGTCGTCAGCAGGCGATGTTGGCAGGCTCGGGGACAGGCACGTTGGATTCCGCCAACTGCGTCGGGACGTCAACCCTAAAACACAACGGGCACTTCTAGCAACACCAAGAAGGACGGGAGCATCTTATAAACATAGTTGTGTGCAGGCAAGCCTTCCGATTAGTTTGATACAATCACATGCGTATACAGCAAGAACATTGGATGCCATCACAACAAAAACGTGCGCTCTTGTTTGCCGACATGTACAGCGGCCACACAACACATATTGATACCGTACACATCTTGGGTAATAGAGTTCAACATTAAGCTGTGTTCAATTTCTTATATAACACAAAGAAATTTTAAAAATGAAATTAGGTTTAATAGGCATTAATCTTACAACAATAATAATTAATCATCTTTGACTTTTTGATACCTATGGAAGGTAAAGACGTAGTAGCTCTAGCATAAAATTACAACAATTAGAGCAACTCTTATTTTTGTAACAAAATATTCAAATATTTGTTTCAACTGCCCGAATTTCTATGATCACAGGTTCTAGCCAACCATCGACAACTTTGCTGTTCCATAGGTATTTGAAGGCGCTTAATAAATTTACAATAGTTAGCAGTGAGCCCACTCCACCCCAAGACTATGAATAATTATTGATTAAGCCATATAGTAAACCATGAAAATCAATATAAACTAACTCAATATTTTCAGGGACACAAGTAGTGGACACAAGTAGTGAAGTAAAAAGTAGTACCCATTTCTTAAACTAGCTGTACAAATACTAGCAAGCTACTGACGAATGAAAGTAGTTTTTTTCAACGATTAAGTAGTAAGTAGTGTAGCAAAAGTAACTTTAACAACACTGTATTTCCATATGAAATGAAGAAACTTGAGAGGTTTTGATCGACGTAGAAGAGACAGCCATGATACGTTTATGACTTATTGCACTCTCGGTCATTTCATGTAGACTTCATTCCGCTTGTGGTTTGTCGCTCTATTAATTGTTTCATTTGTGACCTAGACTAGGCATTCTAAATGTTTGGCTTTGAACTGGGTTGTGATAATGACGGACGAATCTCACAAGGGATTTCTCTTACCTGCCAGCTGTCATTGCACTCAAGTTAAGGGGATGCGAGCAGGTATTGACCAACCAACCAACTACAGCCGCTAGGTTGAGGTTGGTATAGCAGACCATTTCAACACCATGTGTGGGATGTCTCGTTTAATTTAACGTATTTTACATGCAGCACATTTCAAACATTTTCATACTCAATCCAAGAAAGAGGATTCTTCTGCAGTGTATAACAAACTAAACAATAAACTTTATTTGAATGTAAACAAAGCATTTGAACTTGAACCTCTACCAAACATCACAGTTTCTTGCCAAGTCAAGACCCTATTTGCAAGTTGATATGTATTTCACATCGTTTAATCATTGGAACCAAAGAGTTGTGTTCTACTTAGAAATTCATATCTATACTCTCGATCAGTCGGTAATACACACTTAATAAATAATCTTAAATAAGTGTTAAGTTACAGCATAAGTAACAATACATTCCAATTTCCAAATGTAAAATGCATCATAGTATAACAGATTCAATGCTAAAGATGGGCAGTGCTCTTGTAGCATGCAAATGTTCTACAACAAGGTGCTATCAAGAATAGGCATTCAGTTGTGAGTGGTACAACTACAAATAATAATATACAGAACAGTTTCACATTCATTACAGAGTAAAATAATATAATTTAGAAATTCGTTCAGTGAAAATCAAGACAATAACAAAATCAATAGAGCTAAATGAGAACATAATATCACAAAAATCTAACCATGTTTAATAAATGATGTACAAAAATAAGGAAGATTATGTCCATGTGAAAAATTCTTTCTCCCAAGTGAAATCGTGTCTAGTGGGAGGAAAGAAAGTGTACACCAAACAGGCAGGCCGGTCGGTCCCCTACCTGGGTGCTTGTTGAACCCGGGGCAACCAGACCCCCATGTTGGTCCCCTCGGAGCCCGTTCTACCCCTGCTATGGGCGCTTACTCTATTTAACGCAGTCTCCCCGCAAACAGCGGGATCCTGAATCTGCATTCGCTGGAGGTGGCGCTCGCGGTTGGCCAGTTTCTCTTTGTTCATGGGGGAACCTGGGTCAAGCAAACACGACAACCCACACAGTTAGCCACATCATCAGTCACTGTTTTAATGCCCGTCACCAGTCATACCAACACAGCCCCGTCATACCTAGTACCACCACACAGCCGCCACATTGTCACTGTTGGACATGCCCGTCATACCTAGTACAGTACCACCACACAGCCACATTGTCACTGTTGGACATGCCCGTCATACCTAGTACCACCACACAGCCGCACAGTTGTTAGCCACATTGTCACTGTTGGACATGCCCGTCATACCTAGTACCACCACACAGCCGCACAGTTGTTAGCCACATTGTCACTGTTGGACATGCCCGTCATACCTAGTACCACCACACAGCCGCACAGTTGTTAGCCACATTGTCACTGTTGGATATGCCCGTCACCACTCGTACAGAACAGTTGCAAGCACAATCTCCGGAACGACCCACGATAGTATTAGTAAGAGTACGACGAGCTTGGGCCAGGCAGTCATTTTATGTTCACAAAAGCTTAACATTCTGTAACTTTTAGTCTCCGAGTGAAATTGCTCACAAACTTGGAGTAAAACTTATATTTTTGACAGTGAGACATTCAATATACCAATGGGTGGGACACACACATGGGGAGTGGACTTTCATTTCATGTATATTCCCAGCAGACATTTCATTTTTTGTTATTTTTATATCAAATTTTAAGATTTATTAAAATGAAGTGAAAGTTGTGTTTGATGTTTGGGGGGTAAAATATACTTGCGTTCTTCCTTGAAAACTTAAATTTTCAAGGAAGTACAATGGTAGGCTGACCTTTAGGCACAAGATTTTACAATGCTGGCACAGTTAATCATTCAATAATCATGACACGCAACGCAATAGATGGTCTCATAGGAATCATCAAACAACTGTTCCTACCGACAGAAAGATCCAAACGGACACAGCCTCATTGCCTGTCAGAAGTTTGTGGTGAATAAAAATGGCAATTTATAGTTTTGAATTAACCCAAAGTGGTGAACTACTTACTAGTGGTGAAAATTACACTTTAAGTGGTATTCTACCCCCCCCCCCCCCCCTTCCAGTTTCTGGATCATCATTTCAATTTTTAGTTAAAATTTGTTTTATTTTTTTTTATTTAAGTAGGTATTTGCCAACTGAAAGGACATCGGTCAATATCGTACTTTCCAGTTGTACTTTCCACAATGCATTGCATTCTAGAGTGAAGCGGCATCCAGACATGCATTTTCAAATTTCTCTTGTGGCCAACTCCAATTCCAAACAATGAAAATCCATGCACCCTTAACCCGAATGACCATTACAGTTGGGCGCTGTTCTACTCCGTACGGTGTCCCTTACACATAGTGGCCTGTGACAACGACCACTACACACTCCCACCACCTGAAACATTAACTGGGGTTGACAACTCACCGATGAAGCTGAGCAAGACCGGCAGGAAAATGAGACCGTGGGCCGCACCGAACAAGACGATGCCCAGGTACATTCTGAAGTAGAACACTTGGAATATCTGAGACTTGGCAAACCCAAGCACCATGATTCCACCGAACTTGGTCAGAGTAATGCCAGAAAACACCTGAAATGAAACAAGTGCATCCCTGCATTAAACAGGCAAGTACAGGACCACACGGACGTTAGAATAGTATGAATGAAGTAGTTCTGATTTATGCTTTGAGTACCTACGTAATCTATTTTTATCGTGTTCTCTACTTGCTAGTGATACTGTTGTCTCACAAAATAAATATTGCATCTTGCAGTTTTGTTGTTTCCTCAACAAATTTTTACAAAGTACTTCGATTTCGAATGGCAATTTTCGTCGTAGGCCTCACAGCACCTCTAAGCAGATTTCCTTCAACATCCAAATGATAAACTCGGATAATACACAGAAAAAAAAAGATTTAACGGATTTTATCACTTACCGAACTTCCCATGTTTGTCAGGGCATCCTTTGCTCTCAAGAGACGGGTTTCTTCGACAGAAACGGCAAACGAATGCACAAGATGGCTGCAAAACTCAACAGCAATACCAACAGCCTGGAAAGAAAAAGCAATGTAATAAGGTTGACTATTGAAAGAAAAAATTGCAAATGTTTTCTCTCCCACCCCTAATGTTTTAAAGTTGAAAGTTGAATGTAAAAATAAATCTGATTAACTACCAACTCGGTTATGAACACTCTATGGTTGCCACAACATCTCCACTAAAGAGAGACCACAATGCTCACCATGACGAGGTTGACGAGCGAGACGGCGTTGAGGGTGATGCTCCACCAGTACATGAGCCCGCCAATGTTGACGACTATCATGGTGATGGTGATGATAACGACGAGCGAAGAGAAGAAGTCGAGCCCCATCAGGATGAAGGTGACGACAAAGATGGCCGCCAGCGATATGCCGATGCTCTGCAACGTGTCTGGCCACATGGTGAGGTACTGCTCGTAGAACACGTAGAAGATGCTGTAGGGGAAGACCTCAACCTCGGAGTGGACCCCGCTGTCCTTAAGGCGAGAGTTGATCATGTTCGTCAGGTTGGCGGCAATGTGTCGCGCCGAACGCACCGCCTCGTAATAGTCCGACTCTGTCTTGAGGATCGAGTGATACGCCATGAAGTAGTTGGCCCCGACGCTGGCCAGGCCCTTATCGTTCACCCGCAGGTTCACACCCTGAAACAAGACAATCATTGCAACACTCTACACGCGTTACGCTGGCCAGGCCCTTAATGTTCACCCGCAGGTTCACACCCTGAAACAAGACCATCATTGCAACACTCTACACGCATTACGCTGGCAACAAAATGAATCAAAGCAAAAGTGATGTTTTGCACACCCCGCCACACCCCTCGACAGTTTTAGTGGTGTGTTGACCGAGTCGAAACCAGATCGTAAGCCTGTGCAAATACGTAGTGATTTTACAAATCAAATTGAATATTCTAGCAAAGAAAATTCAAATAACGAATAGTTCTATGAAGCGAATAGTTTCGACTGATGATGGCCAAAGTGAAATGTATTGTAAAAGTTATCTTCTAAGTATTGTTTCTTCCAGTCAATGATGGCCTTGTGTAGAAAATTCCCTTCAAATTAACTTGTAGAAATGCTTATTTCTTATCTTACCCTAACTACAGGAAACTAATAACTGGTCGTGTGGCTACCAATGAACTGCTAGCTTGTGTTCACCAAGGCAACAGCGTAGGCCTACCTGTCCGTAAGCCGCATGCCCGGCCTTGGCGCACGTGTCCGTGGGATTGTCCTGCAGGAAGTACGGCAGATACTTCTCCAAGGCAACACAGAGAGAGAGAGAGAGAGATAAAGCCTACCTGTCCGTAAGCCGCATGCCCGGCCTTGGCGCATGTGTCCGTGGGATTATCCTGCAGGAAGTACGGCAGAAACTTCTCGAAGCCGGTGACGTTGGGCCGATGCGTCACGGCGTCCAGCTTTATCTTGCAGCTGAGGCACGTGGGCTTGTCGTGCGGACAGAACGAGTTGTTCTTGGGGAAGTACTTGCAGCACTCTCCGCTCGCCGACCAGTCAAAGTAGTCGTCTAGCCAGGAGGAGGACGGCCTGGCGATGTAGGTGCTCGCCGGGCGCTTGGACGCGATGTAGATCTGCGTGGTCAGCGAGTCAGCGTTGCAGTACTGGCCGCCGCATATCATGTTCTGTACGGCCGGGTCGGAGTAGTTCAGTCCGTCCTTCACCACGAAGTACATCGGCGGCCCGATAGACAGGTAGTCCTTCAGGAACTGTAACACACGCACGTTGTTGGTTTACCACCTAGTTGTATCAGATCGTCATAGGGGAGACGGCCGGCACGAATAGAGAATTAGAATGAACAAGACAATGATGAATGAGCAGCCTGGGATGATTACATCGAGGCCCCTTTGAGCGGCACTGGTCACAACAGGACAAAACCCATGAAGACTCACCCGATACAAGCCGGACACTGTTGTTGAATGAGTTACTGGTAGGGTAAATTAACTAGTCTAATACAAACAAAATGAATACGTAACAAGAGAATCAGTTTACCCGTGCATCTAGCGTTATACCAGATTTAAGGTTGTTCCGAAGCAACCTTGCTGACGATACTGGTCGGCCAATAGAGCCACACGGGCAGCTTACCTTGAAGTACTTGAGCACGAACGAGTCTGCCGGCATGGAGAGCTCCCGGTCCAGCCCGATCTCTATCTTGGGCAACACGGCCACGCTGGAACACAGCCAGCCGAAGAAGACGACCACAACGAACGCGCGTACAGACTTCTTCATGAGCAGCGGCACGTAGAGATCCTTGAACAGATTGTAGAGGATGCCCTCGGACACGGGGCTGGGGTCCACCTTGGAGCCGCGCACGAAGCAGCACACGTCCAGTCTGTTGGCAGCCTGGCGGGCCGTGTCCAGCGCTAGCAGGCTCACGAAGCAGGTGATCTGCAGGAGGAAGTCTACCAGCAGCGCCATGCCAGCGTACAGGGCGAACGCTCTCACCGCCGGCATGTCTGACAACCCGCCTGCAACAAACACACACAGTCAGAGACTGTTACATGTTGTAACTGTTGTGTGTCTTTAAAGATTCACAACATGTAATATCAATTTCCAACTTACAACTTTTTTCTTCTCCTGTAATAGTTACATTTTATTTTAAACATCTTTTTTACTGCCTCTTATACTTCAACATTGTTGTAAATTTATTTTCTATTTTGTATATGTACCCAGGAAGAAGCAGCAAGACTCTGAGAGGCTATGGAGGGCCACGTGGTTAGGACAGAGGCTAGGGAGGGACAATGACTCACCCAGGAAGAAGCAGCAAGACTCTGAGAGGCTGGTGAGCAGCATAGAGGGCCATGTGGTTAGGACAGAGGCTAGGGAGGGACAATGACTCACCCAGGAAGAAGCAGCAAGACTCTGAGAGGCTGGTGAGCAGCATAGAGGGCCATGTGGTTAGGACAGAGGCTAGGGAGGGACAATGACTCACCCAGGAAGAAGCAGCAAGACTCTGAGAGGCTATGGAGGGCCACGTGGTTAGGACAGAGGCTAGGGAGGGACAATGACTCACCCAGGAAGAAGCAGCAAGACTCTGAGAGGCTATGGAGGGCCACGTGGTTAGGACAGAGGCTACGGAGGGACAATGACTCACCCAGGAAGAAGCAGCAAGACTCTGAGAGGCTGGTGAGCAGCATGGAGGGCCATGTGGTTAGGACAGAGGCTAGGGAGGGACAATGACTCACCCAGGAAGAAGCAGCAAGACTCTGAGAGGCTATGGAGGGCCATGTGGTTAGGACAGAGGCTAGGGAGGGACAATGACTCACCCAGGAAGAAGCAGCAAGACTCTGAGAGGCTATGGAGGGCCACGTGGCTAGGACAGAGGCTACGGAGGGACAATGACTCACCCAGGAAGAAGCAGCAAGACTCTGAGAGGCTGGTGAGCAGCATGGAGGGCCATGTGGTTAGGACAGAGGCTAGGGAGGGACAATGACTCACCCAGGAAGAAGCAGCAAGACTCTGAGAGGCTATGGAGGGCCATGTGGTTAGGACAGAGGCTAGGGAGGGACAATGACTCACCCAGGAAGAAGCAGCAAGACTCTGAGAGGCTATGGAGGGCCACGTGGTTAGGACAGAGGCTACGGAGGGACAATGACTCACCCAGGAAGAAGCAGCAAGACTCTGAGAGGCTGGTGAGCAGCATGGAGGGCCATGTGGTTAGGACAGAGGCTAGGGAGGAACAATGACTCACCCAGGAAGAAGCAGCAAGACTCTGAGAGGCTATGGAGGGCCACGTGGTTAGGACAGAGGCTACGGAGGGACAATGACTCACCCAGGAAGAAGCAGCAAGACTCTGAGAGGCTGGTGAGCAGCATGGAGGGCCATGTGGTTAGGACAGAGGCTAGGGAGGAACAATGACTCACCCAGGAAGAAGCAGCAAGACTCTGAGAGGCTATGGAGGGCCACGTGGTTAGGACAGAGGCTAGGGAGGAACAATGACTCACCCAGGAAGAAGCAGCAAGACTCTGAGAGGCTGGTGAGCAGCATAGAGGGCCATGTGGTTAGGACAGAGGCTAGGGAGGGACAATGACTCACCCAGGAAGAAGCAGCAAGACTCTGAGAGGCTGGTGAGCAGCATAGAGGGCCATGTGGTTAGGACAGAGGCTAGGGAGGAACAATGACTCACCCAGGAAGAAGCAGCAAGACTCTGAGAGGCTGGTGAGCAGCATAGAGGGCCATGTGGTTAGGACAGAGGCTAGGGAGGAACAATGACTCACCCAGGAAGAAGCAGCAAGACTCTGAGAGGCTGGTGAGCAGCATGGAGGGCCCCACCTGGCCCAGCGTGCGGCCGATGTGTTCCGCGTGACTCTCGTTGGGCCTGCGAGCCTCGCGCTGGTGCGTCTGGACCAGGATGAAGATGTTGTCGACGCCGACGGCCAGCACGAGGAACGGGATCACTTCGATGATGATCAGGGTCGCGGGGACGCCCACGAAGCCAAACAGTCCCACCGAGCAGAGCACGGACGCCAATACGATGAACACTCCGCCCAGACCCAACGTGATCTTGCTGTCCACCTGCGAGCCAGACACACTCACATTAGCTTCACAGACCCTACACATCTCAATTTGAATTATAAAGACCTTCATAACTAGTTTGAATTGAAAATAAATTTGAATGATAGTAGTTTTAAAACGTCCCTTTCAAAACATATCCAGGTAGGTAGTCCATGTCCCACTTAAATATCAAGCAACCACCTTGATCACAGATGGTCCCAACGCTTATAACCGAGTGCAACAGACTAAAACTGTGCCATTTAGGATTGTTTTTTTTTTCAATTAACTAATTAGACCTGCCTTTATAATGTGAAACTTGATGGCAGTATGGCCTTGACTGCCCTGTTCACCCCCAGCTTACCAAGAGGCGGCTGCAGGTGCGTATCTGTCCCAGCGAGATGGCGATGTAGCCGAACATGATGATATAGCTGACGAGGATGGTCATCACGTCGGACGTGGACTCTCGCTCCAGCTCGTCCTCGATGGAACGCTCGGAGGTGAACGCCACGTCCATGAACGAGGGCTTCTCCGTGGCCGTCCAGTTCTTCATGAACGCCACGAACGTCTTCTCCCACTCGAGCGCGGGACCCAAGCGTGTCTTGTTGTGGTAGTTGTTGACGAGGAACGTGAGGATGATCGCCGTCGCCTTCTCGTACATGGGATCACCCTCCTTGGTCTTGCCGAACTCCGTGAAGCCTCCGAGGGCGATGGCGGGATCCACCGGGCCACCGTACGTCGCCAGACAAGCGGGGTTGTAGTAGTTCCTGCAACAATGCACGTATTAGCACAAGCCGCGTACTGTACGTCGCCAGACAAGCGGGGTTGTAATAGTTCCTGCAACAACGCACGTATTAGCTCAAGCCCAAGCCAACACGACACAAATAGTCCTCCCAACATTTGGTCCTATGTTTTCATAACATACATTAGGCCTAATATTATTAATTCTACAAATTAATTTGCTTACTTTGCAGTTCCCTTGATAATAGGAGTGTAAACAAAGACAACAGGACTTACTGTGAGCAGACCTTGAAGTGGTCCAGATAGTCAACGGTGAAGCCCAGCGAGTCCGTGTCCGTCTCGTTGAAGGTCTCCTGACTGTCCTGGTAATACCCCCAGATGCTCTGAACGACGCACTGAGACACCTTGGTCTTGCCGGTGAACGCGGAGGTCAGCGGAGCGAAGCAGATCTTGTCCAGGCCCTTCCCCTCGGCCTGGCCCAGCTGAAACACCAGAGAATCGCACCTCAACACTCAAGTAGGCCTACGGCAACGCAAACAACTAAATATAAGGAACATATAGGCCTATAGTAAATCTAGATCTGGATTTTTATTGTGGTATAGCTTCTATATTGTGAAGGAATATCTAGAACTTTTAATTTTATTCTTCCTTTCCAAGAACTTTACCTTGTCAAAAAAAACTTTATGCATAGGCCTACTATAATATTTGAGTTAACACTAGATTTAGTTATGTGATTTAGTATAGATTCATAATGAATCAATGAACTTGTAGAAAACTTGACTACATAGTATCTATGCTAAATTTCTAGTTTTAAATAAAAAGTACTTTATCGTAAGTTAATGACGTGCAATATACCCGGAACCCATGCTATGCAATCGGTTAACCGTATAAAAAGGAAGGTAGCAACAGCAATGTTCTGATTCGATACGTCACACAACCTGCTGGTAAAACATCTCCAAAGAGTGGAATATTTGAAAAAGATACGTGGAGGACAGACAACTGCCCGGGCTGGGTAGAGGGAAGTGATTGAAACACGTACCGACTCGATCTGGGTCTGCAGCTTCCTGACGCTCTCCAGGAACTGTCGGTGGAACACTGGCCCGAACTCAATCACGCCGTTGGAGGTGTTGTGCTTCAACTGTGAACAAACAAACACACAACGTGTTATTATAACTAGCAACTAAAACCATCATACACACTAATAGTAACTTTCATAAGTAGGGGCCTACATGATTACAGGTCACTACCATTTGCCGGTAAATTTATAGTACACTAAGGTTGGAATTCATAGTCGGCCCCTACACCTAGGGGCGCCCATTGTTACTAAGGTAACAGTTGTTTCCATGTTATTTCCCATAAACAAAACAAATCCATAGCAACAATGGGTGCCCCTAGGTGTAGGGGCCGACTATGAATTCCAACCTAACAGTTACCATTGAGGGGGGGGGACATCAAACACACAATCTGTTGTTAGGCAATGCCATTGTTGTACCCATTTTTGATCTGAGCATACATCCCATGTCTGTCCATTGAGACGTGGTGAAGTGAGAGGCCTACTGGCCCCAAGACTAGATGCATTCTAGTGGCCAGAAAATAAACTCATGAAAAAGATTTAAGCTGTGAATTGTTCATTGTAGTTTTATTGTAAGATCCTCCATGGTGAAGACAAGGCAGCACTTAGTACTCACCGTGTCCACGCCCACCGCACGTATGATGACCTGCTCAGGTAAGATCCTCCATGGTGAAGACAAGGCAGCACTTAGTACTCACCGTGTCCACGCCCACCGCACGTATGATGACCTGCTCAGGTAAGATCCTCCATGGTGAAGACAAGGCAGCACTTAGTACTCACCGTGTCCACGCCCACCGCACGTATGATGACCTGCTCAGGTAAGATCCTCCATGGTGAAGACAAGGCAGCACTTAGTACTCACCGTGTCCACGCCCACCGCACGTATGATGACCTGCTCAGGTAAGATCCTCCATGGTGAAGACAAGGCAGCACTTAGTACTCACCGTGTCCACGCCCACCGCACGTATGATGACCTGCTCAGGTAAGATCCTCCATGGTGAAGACAAGGCAGCACTTAGTACTCACCGTGTCCACGCCCACCGCACGTATGATGACCTGCTCAGGTAAGATCCTCCATGGTGAAGACAAGGCAGCACTTAGTACTCACCGTGTCCACGCCCACCGCACGTATGATGACCTGCTCAGGTAGGATCCTCCATGGTGAAGACAAGGCAGCACTTAGTACTCACCGTGTCCACGCCCACCGCACGTATGATGACCTGCTCAGGTAAGATCCTCCATGGTGAAGACAAGGCAGCACTTAGTACTCACCGTGTCCACGCCCACCGCACGTATGATGACCTGCTCAGGTAAGATCCTCCATAGTGAAGACAAGGCAGCACTTAGTACTCACCGTGTCCACGCCCACCGCACGTATGATGACCTGCTCAGGTAAGATCCTCCATGGTGAAGACAAGGCAGCACTTAGTACTCACCGTGTCCACGCCCACCGCACGTATGATGACCTGCTCAGGTAAGATCCTCCATGGTGAAGACAAGGCAGCACTTAGTACTCACCGTGTCCACGCCCACCGCACGTATGATGACCTGCTCAGGTAAGATCCTCCATGGTGAAGACAAGGCAGCACTTAGTACTCACCGTGTCCACGCCCACCGCACGTATGATGACCTGCTCAGGTAAGATCCTCCATGGTGAAGACAAGGCAGCACTTAGTACTCACCGTGTCCACGCCCACCGCACGTATGATGACCTGCTCAGGTAGGATCCTCCATAGTGAAGACAAGGCAGCACTTAGTACTCACCGTGTCCACGCCCACCGCACGTATGATGACCTGCTCAGGTAAGATCCTCCATAGTGAAGACAAGGCAGCACTTAGTACTCACCGTGTCCACGCCCACCGCACGTATGATGACCTGCTCAGGTAAGATCCTCCATAGTGAAGACAAGGCAGCACTTAGTACTCACCGTGTCCACGCCCACCGCACGTATGATGACCTGCTCAGGTAAGATCCTCCATGGTGAAGACAAGGCAGCACTTAGTACTCACCGTGTCCACGCCCACCGCACGTATGATGACCTGCTCAGGTAAGATCCTCCATGGTGAAGACAAGGCAGCACTTAGTACTCACCGTGTCCACGCCCACCGCACGTATGATGACCTGCTCAGGTAAGATCCTCCATAGTGAAGACAAGGCAGCACTTAGTACTCACCGTGTCCACGCCCACCGCACGTATGATGACCTGCTCAGGTAGGATCCTCCATGGTGAAGACAAGGCAGCACTTAGTACTCACCGTGTCCACGCCCACCGCACGTATGATGACCTGCTCAGGTAAGATCCTCCATAGTGAAGACAAGGCAGCACTTAGTACTCACCGTGTCCACGCCCACCGCACGTATGATGACCTGCTCAGGTAGGATCCTCCATGGTGAAGACAAGGCAGCACTTAGTACTCACCGTGTCCACGCCCACCGCACGTATGATGACCTGCTCAGGTAAGATCCTCCATAGTGAAGACAAGGCAGCACTTAGTACTCACCGTGTCCACGCCCACCGCACGTATGATGACCTGCTCAGGTAAGATCCTCCATGGTGAAGACAAGGCAGCACTTAGTACTCACCGTGTCCACGCCCACCGCACGTATGATGACCTGCTCAGGTAAGATCCTCCATAGTGAAGACAAGGCAGCACTTAGTACTCACCGTGTCCACGCCCACCGCACGTATGATGACCTGCTCAGGTAAGATCCTCCATGGTGAAGACAAGGCAGCACTTAGTACTCACCGTGTCCACGCCCACCGCACGTATGATGACCTGCTCAGGTAAGATCCTCCATGGTGAAGACAAGGCAGCACTTAGTACTCACCGTGTCCACGCCCACCGCACGTATGATGACCTGCTCAGGTAAGATCCTCCATAGTGAAGACAAGGCAGCACTTAGTACTCACCGTGTCCACGCCCACCGCACGTATGATGACCTGCTCAGGTAAGATCCTCCATGGTGAAGACAAGGCAGCACTTAGTACTCACCGTGTCCACGCCCACCGCACGTATGATGACCTGCTCAGGTAAGATCCTCCATGGTGAAGACAAGGCAGCACTTAGTACTCACCGTGTCCACGCCCACCGCACGTATGATGACCTGCTCAGGTAAGATCCTCCATGGTGAAGACAAGGCAGCACTTAGTACTCACCGTGTCCACGCCCACCGCACGTATGATGACCTGCTCAGGTAAGATCCTCCATGGTGAAGACAAGGCAGCACTTAGTACTCACCGTGTCCACGCCCACCGCACGTATGATGACCTGCTCAGGTAAGATCCTCCATGGTGAAGACAAGGCAGCACTTAGTACTCACCGTGTCCACGCCCACCGCACGTATGATGACCTGCTCAGGTAAGATCCTCCATGGTGAAGACAAGGCAGCACTTAGTACTCACCGTGTCCACGCCCACCGCACGTATGATGACCTGCTCAGGTAAGATCCTCCATGGTGAAGACAAGGCAGCACTTAGTACTCACCGTGTCCACGCCCACCGCACGTATGATGACCTGCTCAGGTAAGATCCTCCATGGTGAAGACAAGGCAGCACTTAGTACTCACCGTGTCCACGCCCACCGCACGTATGATGACCTGCTCAGGTAAGATCCTCCATGGTGAAGACAAGGCAGCACTTAGTACTCACCGTGTCCACGCCCACCGCACGTATGATGACCTGCTCAGGTAAGATCCTCCATGGTGAAGACAAGGCAGCACTTAGTACTCACCGTGTCCACGCCCACCGCACGTATGATGACCTGCTCAGGTAAGATCCTCCATGGTGAAGACAAGGCAGCGCTTAGTACTCACCGTGTCCACGCCCACCGCACGTATGATGACCTGCTCAGTGCGGTAGAACGGCTCAAAGTGGCTGTCGAAGTATTCCCGCTCGACGCGAGATCGGCTCCGAGCAGATGCCCACAGTTCCACGGGGTCGGTGGTCACATTCAGGTACTTGACCCCGTGACCCAGCGTGGTCACCACGCACAGCCCGAAGAACAGGATGAGCCAGGGCTTGGTGGCGCACACTGGAACACATCAGACATATATTGGGTTTGCGTTATATTTTAAGACTGGCATTTCCAGTAGTCTTTTGGGGCCTCACACTCATGGCTGCCAATGATTTTGATTTTTTAAAAAGGACAGTAGGATGCATGATCAACAGCACAAGCCTGGATCGTAGCACTTCCCTAGTACGATACGACCTTTAAAGTCGTTCCATCAAGATCAAACTACGAGTTTCAAGGAATGATTTTAATATTTGTTTAAAATCACAAAAAACTATTTCATTGATAATTATAATGTTAAATTACTATAAAATGTAAAATATATTCAGTAATAAAGTAACAAAACTATATTAATATCCAGTAATAACACGAAAATGCAGTTATTCATAATGGCATGATTCTAGTCACTAGTTTGACTGCAGAATAGCTAATCCCTAAAAACGAAACTAGTTCATCAAAATTCCAAATAGTAGTCAACTTTTTATCTCGCTTTTGGCTTTAATTACACCACAACACATTCACAAATTATAGACTTATATAATGGATACAAATCTAAATTGATTTACAAAGCCAAGGAAACAAAAAACTCGTTTTTAATATTCGTCGACAAAGTATTGCCAACCTCCAATATACTTGGCAACGCTGCAAAGACAATGTTATTGTAAGATGGTGAAAATGGCGTCGAAAAAATGCGGAATACGAAGCGGAGGTCGTTTAATTACGATAAAAGAAAAAGATAGGATTGTATATTTTGTATCGTATCATGTTGTTTGTGCGATTGTTTATCTGACGAAGTGATTTCAAGTAACGTAAGTCCATCTAGGCCATGCGGAAGCATAGGCCTACAAATGAAAGCCTAGACATTAGGTTGACTCACCTGTCCCCCACCACTGGAAGAAGTCTCCCAGGATCTTGTCGGTTCCGGCGCCCAGCTTCTCCAGTATCGACGAGGACTCTTCAATCGTCCGCGGTATCCTCGTCTCCACGCTGGCGACACCTGCGGAACAAAGCAGCGTTAGCGCAACACATCCGGGTCAACAGACCAACCATTAGCACTAACCAAGACAAAAACAATTCAATTTGGTTCGACAGAAACTTTAAGTTTTACTTCAGTTCAGACCAAACACTAGTAGTAGCATTTTTTTTTTGCTTTTATTTTGCTAAAATACAAATAGTATTTGTATATGTAGGATATATCCTAAAATACCAGTAGTATTTTGTTTATGTAATTTTATATATGCATGTACTGTACCATAGCTTTGAAATGGAAGAAGCTTGAGATAAAGCGATGATTTGATTTAAGACATAACCGAACCGAAATTAAACTGCAGAATGCTCTTCAAACTGACCACAAGACACTGATTCCATCGAGTTAATACTAATATCAAGCAATTAATAACCAAACAAATTTTGACTTGAGTACATAGGGATTGCACAACAAATATTGGATTGGTTTTGGATAGTGATTCATAAATATTTCGTAATTTTGTATTTCTTCAATGTGTCTTGTAAATTTGAGTGTGCACTTGACTTTTTTCCAGGCTTCCACCTGTGGCAATAAGGATTTAATTAACATTTGGTAGCTGGACTGGTTTAATATATCTTCTGAGAGTGCTATAATCAAATTTCTCAATAATCAAAGCTGTTCAAACATTAGATTAGATTAGAACAAAAAATATGTTTTGTGCCCACAACATTGAATGTGGTCTTGCAACACTCGATGGCCAAGGTTCAGAGCCCCCCCCCCCTAAAGCCCCCCCTAAAGTGTGAGAACCAGCAGAGCAGCCAACTGAATGGACTTTATGGTTCACTTGGCATCTAAAACTTTGGTCCAGTAGTATAACATGTGTTGAGTTGCCTTTCAGCACGTGAAGCGAAACATAGGCCAAGATGTGAGCTTGATTACTGAGCATTTACAACTTTGAACTTTGTGATCTGCTGATGCCGATAGTATTTTTTTAATTAAAATGTATTGCCCTAGAAAGAAACTAGATGCTTCATTAACAAATTCATGATTAAGACAGCAATACTAGGCCTACAAAATAAGATTATAAAAACTTTAAATATGTGTAGTATCACAATCAATACTAAATTAAAACTGGAATTTTCTAGAAATATAATGTGAAATGCTTCCTTGGTATTGCCTGTATCTCTGTACTAATACATATATATATATATATAACTAGCTAGTAATAAACTGAGCTGAATGCTTTTATGTTCAGAAATATATTTTAATTGATCAATTACAATTACTATCATTAATGTAGGACTACTATTGTCATCTTTAAATAAGCTAGATTATTGTACTTGAGCAATCCTGCACAATACATTGTGTGTAAGAATGAAATAATGCCCACCCATCTATAAAAAGTGTAGATTCTGCAAGTTAGTCTACAACTAGAGGATGAAATTCACTTGGCAAGTTGCAAAGATGATATTATGCAATATATGAGCACATACAAAATATAATTAAATCCTTTGAAGACTTGAACCAATGCCAAACAAGTGATAGGCCATGCAAGACGTGACCAACCCCGTCCGAGTATCCCACTTCAATACTCACAACGTCCCACTGAATCAAGGCTAGATGGAATGTTAGTGAGCCTAGTGTAGTGCAGAAGAGTTGGGCAACATTGCCCGCAATACAACGCCTGTGATTAGTACCATGAAATATGTAGTTATTAATGATTCAAGAGAAAGTCGACCGTCGATAGCAAATGGCGCAGCACCGTAAACAGGCCTCGTCTATCGTTCCAAACTGAACGGAGTGCAACGTGCACGAGCATATATACTATCGAGTGTCGACCCTCGAAACGTGACCTACTGGATCGCTTTGATTGCAACGGACTGTCCTCGTCCTCGGCACCCAGGGCTATTCTCGAGTGTTCGGTGCCCGCCAACCGTTTCCCCACGGCGTGCCTAACTTCTTCCGTGCCTTCACCCCGCACCAGACTCGCTGCAATAGATGCAAACACACTCAGTCCCGACCCACGTTCAGCACTTACAAGTGAGGATGTCACACGGTTTACAATTTATATCCACATCGGAAACATGACCCAATGTCTTTCAGTGCCTTTAGGGCTAGACCAATCACGCTCTCTCTCTCGTTCAGTATGCCGTTTCCTTTGCCAGCAACAGCAAGGAAAGTTGTTGCCTATACCGATACTTTGTCACAAAAACGTGTAGATTGACAAGTGATTTAAAAGAAAAATGATCAATAATCGATAACAATTGTGTTTTATTTTGCCGATGAATTAAGAGTTATTTGCCGTGCATCGATTAATAATTGATAATCGTTTGACATCCCCACTATGTTATTAACATTAAATGAATACCATTAACAAAAGAACAAGTTTAAATAAAACCCAGTACATCACTTGAACGCTTTTCTCTCTCCTAAAATATCAGATCCGTAAACTAGTACAGAATAAAGCTTAAGGAGTAACTGGAAATAGATTTCACTCATCAGAAGGGTGAAAGGGCAGATCAGAAGATAGCCTAAGCAAAAGAAAGCCCAGTTACCCAAGTGTCAACATGCAATGTGTGTGTTGTGATCTCGGATTCGAATGCAAGTAGAACCCAACCATTGCAGCTGTAGTATTAGTAGTAGCCTAGCATAGGTAGATAGAGTAGCCAAATCAAGCCACACCAAGAAGCAAGCGGCACACAGCACAGTCTACAACCCTGGCCCAATGAGACATTGCTGGCAAGGTTGTTTGCATTACACAATCAGTCACATACCTGTTAAAACAATGTTTAGTATCTAACAGCAAAAACATTTTAAAAAACTGAAAAGCAACAATAATAACTTAAAGCATTAAGGCCCATATACATTGTCATCGTATACAAGCACACACACTATTGGTAAGGATGTTTGCGATGGGAAACATGTGCATAAAACTATTAGGTCCCCGTATTAGGGGCAATCATGGATTTCCAAACAGCTACGGGATGGGTCGACTAGAATACGAGCCTACTAGTATTATGTTTTGTTCCTTTCTATGAATAGGAAACACTTAAATAAGGATGCTTTTGGCCTTAGCCAGAGTTTTTTGCTTTCAGGAATAATTATTCAACCTATCTGAAATGTTGTATGCATATTTGTCTATGAAGGATGAAGAAATATTCCGAACAATGTAGGCCTCCGTTGAATAACAATCATAAATGTATTTTTTTTAATTCGTTTGTTTACTTTTTAAATACGTAATCCAAAGAACATAACAATCAATTATTTTTCTCAACTGATGTCCAGTAGGTTGTAATAAATGTGCAACTATGGGTGCTTCATTTATATTATCTTATCTTGATAAATACCTCCAATGTGTAAGATACCGGTAAACATGTTTATTGTTTACAGCCTGTCAGATTGTCGTACGCAACCTTCAAATAAGCAGCTTTTATATTGTTCCGTAATTCCTAGCTTGGGTAGAGTTACTGTTGGGCTACTCTCACACACGAGCCACGTGCAATGCAAATGTGGACATTGCAACACTTTAAATGGAAAATTATGTACATGTTCTTATTTAAATTTCATCGAGAAGCTGCGGAAATACTCGGATAGCCATGTTGGGCCGAGTCGTTAGTCTGCATTGAAACAATCTGAATGCCAATGTGCTGTATAAACAGATCCGTGGAAATGAAGACAAATTAGATTGTCTGCAAGGTGACAAGAGACCGTTTGCACGCGAGGTGGCTGTTCTAAACCAAAAGAAACCACAAAAAATACATGCTATGTTTCCGAGCAATGAACAACAATTTTAAAGTTAAACGCTTATAAATGTTTTAAGTAAATAACAACCATATACATATTCCATACCAAGAACTGCAGGTAAAGGAGTTCACATAGTAGGTATAGCAGTAAGGATTTACAAGCAGATGAAACAAGATTATCTGCGTTATGTCCGAGTTCAGCCTTTATATGAATTACTACCCAGTAGCCTAATGCAAAACACTGTTTATATTTTGTCTATAGGCCTACTATTAATTTTAATGAAACAGATTCACAAGGATGCAAATGTATTGTGTTGACTACTTTACAGGAACAAACATGATTGTCTGTAAACAAAGTTATCTTGTAAGAAGGCCTGGCTGGGGCAATGGACAATGAATGAGACTGATTGCAACATAGTTGTCAAGTAGCATTGACATTGATATCTCAAGCCCATTTATCAGCATTCTCCCTAATCAAAGCATTTCCACTTAGAATAGATAAGCCCCACCAGGTTATCTCACTTCCTGGCCTCAGATCTGGGTGAGTCAGTATTATAGTAAAGTAGAGTAATGCCTACCGATGGCTCTGTGACCAATGGAGTGTGTCTATAGGCTTAGTAACGTAATGCATACTGACGGTATAGTAAGGTAATGCGTACCGATGGCTCTGTGGCCAATGAAGTGTGTCTATAGGCCTAATAACGTAATGCATACTGACGGTATAGTAAGGTAATGCCTACCGATGGCTCTGTGGCCGATGGAATGTGTCTACAGTAAAGGAATGCATACTGACAGGATGAATAGTACAGTAAGGTAATGCCTACCGATTGCTCTGTGGCCGATGGGGCAGCAGTGCACGGCAATGAGGAAGAGAGTCGAGCCCAGTACGAACACGATGGCCATGACTGTTGAGAAGCCGTCCAGGCCGAGGATGGTGAACGGTCCCACTGGGTCCGGCATTGGGGGGGGGACTGGACAGCTTGCCTCGCAATCCACGCAACTGCAGGCCGACACATTCTCCTGCAACACATCACACCAAGCCCCCGTCATTTTGTACAACCAAACATTCTACTGCACCTATAAACTAACTAGGAAAACGCTCTGCGTGACGCGTTGATAAGCGAGTACGTCCACGTCAGTACATAAAACTCCAAAGTTACCGCCATTGTTCAATTCGTGCGCAAACTACTACTATTCCCATGTATTGGTGCACAAGGTCCTCTCTATCCTCTAAGCAGAGATTTGGTGAACTTTAATGTAAATCAATAATGAGTAATGGAGAGTGAATATGATTCAGTCTGATAATAAGAAAATTGACTAATTTTCATTTAAATTGGCTTTCATTTTTTTTTATCAAACAAGTCCTGCAGACCTATAAAGTAGATGATTGTTTTTGACTGATATTAATGTTTTAAACACGTTTTTAATTTAATGTGACTTTTATGTGACGAGATCAGTTGTATACAACTTTACAATGTATGAATGAAAAATTAAATTAATACAACAAACAACCTGTAAAATAAACACAAAGATAAGATGAATTTAGACGACCGGCTTTATATTCGAGTGCAAATACTCTCCTACCAGGTGACAAATCAACTCACACTGATTCCCTTGCTGCACGGCACAACCTCGGGATCCAACGGGAAGAATTCTTCCACAGGCGTGTCGGATATCTTGTAGTTGATCTGGAACGGCACGTACTGGTTGTCGTGGGCGTCGCCCAGGTACTGGAACCACCTGCGGAGCACGACAACTGATGCAATAAACCACAACAATGGCATTTCGCACCGACTTCCTACTCAGAATTGTGACTGACTAAAATATTGACTTCAATGGTAGGCCTACTGTTTTTCAGTATGACTGAATGTTACACCCACCTTGCACGCTTCAATATTTCGTAAAACTTATTGAATTCTAGGACAAACAAGCATGAATTAACATGAGCTACTGTTGCATTTTTCTAAACAAACTGTTTTTGATTTGCTTTTGATCTTGAATTCAATAAGTTGGACATAGGTAAGTATCAAACTATGTAATGCTGGCATTATAGAAAAACACTCTTTCAAATTGTTGATATTTCAATCTATCACAATCTCGAGGAAAAGTTTATGTGGAGAAGAATATACAACGTGACTGGAGCACTCACTTGGGCGCAGAGCACCGGCTGGCGGCCCAGTCTCCGCACATGAGGTCCAGCGCCAGCTGACCGGTCGACGGCACGGACACCTGTTTGCACGAGTCGTAGGTGCCGGTGATGTACTTGTCTGTCAGGTAGAGATCCACCTCGCTGATGTATTCCTTGCCGGCCGCCGACTTGGCCGTCTTGGTAACGTTCAAGTAGTCGCTCTGGTTCGTGCCGCACGTGAACTCGCAGAAGTGCGCGGCAAAGTTCTGCATGCACGACGGACATCGCTTGAGGAAGTTGGCCGCGAGGACGATGTTGGAGTCGAGCGAATGTAGCTGGTTGATGTCGCAGCAGGTGTTGATCGGGCTCCCTTCGTCTGTCAACAACGCAACAACATTTAGCAACGTAGCTGGTGTTGATCAGGCTCCCTTCGTCTGTCAACAACGCAACAACATTTAGCAACGTAGTTGGTTGATGTCGTAGAAGGTGTTGATCTTCTTCTGTTAACATATTCAGAACATTTGATGTCTCGGTTGATTGATGCCGCATCGAGTGTGTTCACCGACACGATTACAATATTCAGATCGAGCGTCTCATTTGAATTGCAAGGCAGCTCTACCGAGGGTCGGCGTCAAGACTATAGAGGTCGTTGTAGTCGGTCTGCATCTCCGAGGATACTCACAACACGTACGTCGGCCAGAGATGCTAACCAAGCAATACCAAGCATGTTATTGTGACACATGCCAGCTTGGAAGACATTAACCTGTGTTTTTTCAGACTCCTTGTTGTTTATGCAATGAGTCATTTCCATTTTCTAGATGTTCTATAGCATTGAGAAAGAACTCAAAACTGAACTTAATGAATACTTAATTACCTGGTTGATATGGTAAATGATGGTTACCCGCAAATTATTTGAAAAATTACCCTGGAGTAGAAGCTCCTGCCTAAAGGATGTGCCCATTGATGTGCAAAGACATGCTTTCTCTTTAAATGTGGCACCACTGTTATTTACTGACAATCACCAGCCATGCCTAACTAAATACCTACTATGTATTGAAGTACACATGGCCTACATGCCAATTACAGTAACGGATGGGCTAAATACAAAGGTGGACAGGGCAGACCTGGCATTGGGCCTGCGCAGACATACCGCGTTGACATACCTTTGACAGATTTATATAACCCACAGCTTTACAAGAATACAACATATATATTTGTGGTGTTGTATCACTACACCAAAGAAAAGAATCCTTCTGGTTTGAACTGTTTTGGACATTTGTGCAAATGATGTTAGTGATTGTGTTTACGAGATCAAAATAAATAAATAGGCCTACGTGTCCAATTGAGACGGACTCGTGTGCATGTGATGCAATTATTGTCCTTGTACAGGATGTGTAGAAAATAACGCAAGCTTGAATTAATTTCACTGCTGCTGCCAGTATTGTATAATTAATATAACATGAGCTAATTGGTAGGAGAAGATGTTACAGTCATTACACAACCATCCTCTCTTCTGTTTCCAATTAGCCCAGTTATTATTCAACACATACTTAGACAGGTCTCATAAACCAGCTTCACCTACTTCTTCTAGTTTAGCACTAGTCACGGAGATTAGCACACTATGTAGGCCTACATCAACTTCATCTATTTTTTTTTTTTTTTTTTTTTGAAAACTAAGAAGGGAGAAACAAAAACATCTAGATCTAAGCCTGGATATTGAGTTTTATTTATTAACCATATGAAGAAAGAGGGGAAGACCAAGACTGAGGTGGGAAGAAGTGATAGCAATGGACGTGGAAAGAAGAAATGCAACTTGGGAAGAGGTCAATCAGGAACGATGGTGGGAAGATAGAAAAGTATGGACAGAATTTGTAGAAAGAGCAGAGGAAGAAGAAAGTGAAGAGGAGCCGGAGGAAGTTAACATGAGGGAAGCGTCAGGCATGGCCAGCCGGCTTCGATGTACCTAGGGGCCAGAATATGATGGGATTAAGTTCCTATCCCCTACCCAACTTCATTGTTGGACACAGGGAGCAGATATATAAAAAAAAAATGTTATTTATTTAGTTAATGTCAATCCAACTACAGAGATGTTAGTAAATGGTGTTACTATTTTCTTAAATATTGTTTATTCAAATACCTGGGAAGTATGATGACAAAGGACGCCAAAATAACAGCAGAAATATCAAGGAGAATCGTACTTGCAGACAAGTTCTACCAAAGTGTACGAAAACTACTATGGAAAGAGGAAATATCAAGCAGATGTAAAATGCTATTAAATACAAAATGTACTTCCTCCCAATTTTGTCTTACGCATAACTAATAGATAGCAACTTTCAATGATAAAAGTTATTGCTCCAATAAAAAAGCAAGTTAATTAGGTACCTAAAAAATAAAAAGGTTACGAAATATTTTTTTATTTGGTATTAGCCAAAACTATGAAGGAAAGAGTTATTTGTCTACTTGAAAACCATTAAGTGCACGATTGCCTAATAAGCCCAAAATGTGGGCATATGAGAAGAAGAAAAAGACTACGGTATCAAAAAGAGCGTACTGTACTCTCTCAAACCATTAGCATGGGTAGGGGTGGGATAATAGACACACAAGTTATTATTATACACACAATAATAGACACAAAAGCAGAACACCTACACAATTTCAACTGCTAATAATGAGGTGCAAATGTGTTCTTCTTTTTGTGTGTCCACATCTATTCCCCACTCTATCACATCTTATCTAGCACTCTACTCATTTGATAATTGTAGACTGGCACTTGGTTCACATTCTACTGATATTTCCTATTCTATTATCAACCATTAGTTCTCTGTAGGCTAATTAGCAGCACTTGTTATCAGTTCAACAACATCATGATAACGCTAGTTAAAACGCAACCACACACAACTCAAGCATTCGGTCCCCCATTCATGTGATAAGCACAGTAGACTTGTTTTATTAGATGTTGTAGGTACGGCATACAGCTAAACCTGGAGATAGGCCTACATTCTGCTTATTATGTCTTCCTAAATCAATGAAGTATGAAAGAACAAAGCTTTAGTTAGTAAAAACTGATCGATCACAAGTGGGAGAGTGGTGAGCATCTATATAAAAAACAAAGTAAAACACATAGGCCTACAACAGCTATCAAATTCAAACTAAGCCTATTTAGCCTAAATCAATAAGTGTGGGAAAGTTGTGGTGGTGAGATACATTATATAGCCTAATCATAGGTCTACCTTACCCTACTTCCATTGCCTACTTAATAATGCACAACACAACACGCATGCAGCGTTTAGAAAAGGTCACGCAGCAGAGGGAGGGAATAAGGCTACGTGTGAATGAACGAGTGGTAATCTACATCAGAACTGTCGTCCTCCAAGTATCAACTTCAGATGACAGTTAATAGACTGAGACAAGTGATTCTTGGCATGGGAACTTGTTACTTGTAGGCTACTTTAACACACATTATTGATTTTAGAAATATCAGTGATTCATGACAGGCATACTTATTTATTTACATATGTAGTTGCGCAATGTAGCCTACTTCTTGATTTGCAGGAAAAGTTACGTGGATGTTTCATGTAGGTCATGCCGGCTCGAGAATTCACGATCAATACTGCTAGGTCTACGCATCATGCATGGGACAAGCCTGGACTCATTACAGAGTAGGCCTAGCGACCACCTGTGACCTGTCTCACGGGTACTATATATATTACCTGGGCGAGGAGGAACATGCAACGCAAACATAAATGGGTTCAATGTCACCACTTCAACATGTAAAAACAAATATAATTTACCTTGTCCCCCTTTAAGGGGGTTTGCATTGAGGGTTTTGCATTGAATTTATGGAATATGTATTTAGTAGTACCTAGTAGTAGTAGTAGTAGTATTCTTTATTAGTACTTTGTATCTGTTTGATGTAGGCCTACTGGGTATTCAAGTCATAGTTTATTCAGCTTGAATTTGTCCATTTCCTGAATTATTTTCTCAAGATTTTTGTAGCCTGTATTATACAAATGTACGGGAATTGTCCACACAACTTTTTAGTGCAAACTAGTTTATAATATGTACATAGGCCTACACACCTACATGCCATACTAAATATACGTTCCAATACAAATGTAAGATTCAGTCCTAGTTTTAGCACTTTACACACACAACACTGTAGACAAGGGGAAACATTCAATAAAAGCTTCCAAGCATTCAAGACTATTGTTGGACAGACCCACTAGTGGGAAAATGAGAGCAAAACACAGAACTATCCAGCTATTAAGAAAATGGGGTTCGAAATGCTAAGAGAAACTACAGTGGAAAATTTAATAGGGTAGAAATTAAATAAATAAATAAATAAATAAATAAATATATTGAGCACAAAGTAGGCCTGGACTGCAAATTATCTTGAGTCTTCAACTACTTCTGCTGTGGGCACTTCAACCGGTGCAAGAGAATCTGCTCTTTCTTATCAGCAACCAGTAAGTCAGGAGAGTCAACAAGAATCACCGAGGGATATTCCACGTCAAAAATAAAATAAAGCCTAGAACTAGTTTTAACAATAAAAACGTTCGAAGTAGGCCTAGCTAAATATCAACTCATGTCTGTAAAAAAAAAAGTCAGTCATCCTCAAAGAATGACTGGAAATGGACTGCCCTCGCCCCCGCGAGAATAAGCCTACAGGAATAGGCCTAAGTAAAAATGTGTCCACCATAGGGATGGGCAAAAACGTGTAACCTCTCTCTGTGAAAGGCGTGTACACGTTCGTACTTGCCTATGCAATAAATTTTGCACGCAAATTAGTGTGTGCACTACACACATGCATTTCGTATCCGATAGGTTGGTTCAGCGGCGCCGTCGGTCGACGCTGTGGTTAGTCGCACGCAGTTTAACCCTGTGTGGGCGGCCTGCACAGGTCCATGCGATTAATATTTAGATGAAAACAGTAAACGTGTACACTAGCCTATCCCATCCCTAGTCAACCATAAAAATAACCAGTACTGTATAATTAAGTTTAGCAAAAATCCATTTAGTTATAATTTTCATGTTGGTGTTGTTCTTTCTGAACTAAAAACATTGCCTATAGCAAAAAGAGAAGGTGCAACATCTGCTACAGACGGTTGGAAATGACAGCAGAAGAGCAGAGGAGTACAGAGCAATGAAATGACTCACCGACACCAACGAAGAAGTGTGGACACCACTTCTTTAGTAAATCTTCACCCTCCTTGTCCAGTGGCTTGGCTGGTCCAGTGTATGGGCAATTCTGAGATCGGCCTATTTCGTCCGTGTTGCATTGTCCGTACCACACGCAATGAGGTTCTTCGGCACTTGTTACCTGCAAAACAACAAGCGTAATAATTTAATATTATACTTCAAACACAACCCTCAAGGAGTAGGTAGGCCTATATAACCCGTTAGCAAAACAAAATTATTGAACAATTAATTATTGAAACAAAATTATTTCCATGAGGTATATGTAAACAAAAAACTAAGTTTGCCACAATGCCACAGAAATGTTTCTTTAAAAGCGAGTAGGCCCTACTGGTATCGTACTTTTCAAGCTAGGTCCCAAGAACAACTACACTTTCCCAGAAGAGTAGGTAGTATGACAAAGTTTTTTTACTTAGAATGAACCTGGGAACTGCACCCGTACGTCTAGGGAGTAACCTGCAATGTCGCCATCCCACTTGTAGATGTCTCCTTTCACAGATGTCCTAGCTTGCAGGCATGTACGTTCCTCAAACGAGAACCTTTCCACATCCGTTCTCCATAGGCCTATCTCTCTATCTTCCTTCCTCTCATGATCTGTTCTCCCGTAAGTGAGATCATCATCATTACAAGCGTTTGAATTTTCACGATAAGGAATTTTCCCCGATTATTCTTTATCTTAATATGCATTTTATGTGGTAATATGTATAGGCCTAGGCCTATGCACAACTCTTCACACTTTCTCCTGCTCTTTTCAATGTCCAGGTGAATAAATTTATGTTTCTTATTCCCTTCTTAGCTTCTGAACTCCTAGTTAGCACGTGGTAGAGTTTACACCAGAGCGGGTCACGTAAGGTTTGTTCGCCCGACGTACTCTAACTTACTCCCTGCTCTACTTCGATCAGACCCGAGCAACCGCGAGTAGGCTTCTGAAACGTCAGAGCAACTCCGAGCACTGATGACGGACGAACGCGTTTCCAGTGCCGAGAGTAAACAAACTAACTAGGTATATAATAATAATAACTTACGGTAATTAAGAACTTTCTTATCAACTGTCCTGTACGGGAAACATCCGTCGATACTTTCTTCCATATTAACACAGAACACTTCATCGGCCATTTTCGCGCACGAGTAACTTACTCTAGCTTGATCTGACTTCAAAACGAGAGTAAGAATATCTTGATCTAAGTTGCTCAGATCACTTTACTCTGGTCGGGCGAACACAACTCGAGTAGGAATGTGGCATGAACGCATTTCCGTGATCTAGAGCAGCCAGATCAAGCAGAGTACGTCGGGCGAACAAACCTGTAGTCAGCAGGCAGTATTAAGGTAAAAACAGGGATGAGAAAATTATATCTGGTAGAGCTTGGCTCACGTGGAAGTGCAGTGTGTCGACATACAGACCTTGCTTAGGGCCTAGACAAAATTCCTAGTTTTATCTTCAAATATTATAAATATAGGCCTAGTTTAGCTCTAAACCATAGGTAGGCCTACAAAAATGTAGTAGGGGCCTAGGGCCTAGGCCTAGGCCTAGGCCCTACACCAAATCCATATATGTGCCTAGGAGGGCCATGGGCCTAGCCTACCTAGCTAGGCCCTACTTGTCATGCAAAGCTAGGTCTAGGCCTAGCCTAGGCCTAGGCCTAGGGCCTAGGCTGTCTAGATCGAGTGTCATGTCATGTTCATTGATGTCTAGCCTGGGCTTAGATGTCGGATCGCGACTTGCATAATGATGAAAATGAACAAAGGTCTGAGCAACGACAATTGATTCTTAATAATCTACCAATCATGAGAAGACGTCACAATGTTTAGGCCTCGAGTTTTGAAGCTTAAATGGGTGTGGTGACCTTACATGTAGACAAGAAACATGGCGACAGCCATGACAGCAGGAATGACGTAAGAAGCTAGGCCTACTTTCGGATAATTAAGAAAACACGAATGTCTTACCTGACAAAATCCACAAAATACCATTGCCAGGAACACAAACATCCTGAGTGACATTTCACACGCAGGCTTCATTCTAAAATGTCCGCGTTGGAACTGGACATGTCCCAAGTACAACGCCATTAGGCCTAGGCCTAGGGCCTACTTTACGATCTAGGGCCTGCCCTAGGCCACCAGTGGTGGAGTTATTTGTAATTACAAAGTTCCTACTAACTACTTAATAATATTTATGAGTCTACTTCAACTAAAGCCAAGTTAAATGCACTTGTCGACTTCACAACAAACTGTTATAATCACTCCGTAGATTTGGCCCACTACACTTGTTGAAGGACACACCAACAATGCGACTGCAGTCCGCTCTCCTACGCCGCTCATTCCACTCCGCCACAGCTCGGTAATCAATATGGAATTTCTAGTGACGTCAGTAGTCTCGTGACAACACGTGACCTACCATAAGCGCTCTTCGCAGAAAAAAAAACAGTCACGCCATCATGAGCTGAGCGGGAAAACAAATTGATTTAAATGAGAACACTACCAACGCAAAATCAAATATTCTTTATGCTATGATCAAGCGGAAGAAAAGTAGCACATATAGTTTTTAAAGAATAGTACATTATTTCTAGCAGTAAGTGTCGTATCCACAGGGTGAATGGGGGCGACAACCCCCTCTCCTTTTCAATAACCACCAGCTCGTTTCATCACAAATTTAAAAATTCTTTTAACATATTTTAAAGATATTTATAAAGATAAAGATATTTATTCTTCAAGACATACATACATGGTAATACAAAGTCTAAATCTCTGACGAGATGTGCGAAGAGTGTGGTCTGCGTGTGCATACAGCACAGACATGACGGGTGTTTCCATTACAACACAAAACAAAACAATATTTAAAGTTGAAATAATCAGCCTGTAATAGGAACTTTGCTTTGTGCATCCTCAATTGAATATATTGAATATATTTGAATATATTATATATAATATATAGATGAATATATTATTTTCAACTTTATTCAGTTTAAAATTGTGCTTATTGCAATTGCAAATACTTATGCAATACTGCATAAGTATGCAATACTGCAATTTGCAATACTACATATACTTTATATTTGAGTTATTCATTAAACATAATTTCAGTGCCCACAAAAATTCTCCAGCGGGAACATAAGCCTCCGGTGGGTGCATGGGGCTTTCAAAATACCGAGAGAAAACGAGTACTGCACGAAGTTCTAAATCAAGAGGCCACCGGTTCGATACCTGTATCCTCAATGCTGACTGAAGGGTTTTCCCGAAGTGTTCCTCAGTCACAGGTGAATGCAGCGGTTGAAACAGCCCTCGGACATTCCTTCAAAACTATTCCAAATATGCTTGAGATGCACGTATTGTCCCTGGGAAAACCCTGACCTGAAATTAAATTAAACTCCGATACGAGTTTTGAGAAAACGACGTTGATGTTGGGTTCGTAACTGCTCTTGAATTGGTCGAATTATTAAAGCTGTGATTAAAGTGTAGACGCCCAGAAATGACCGGGTTTGAGTCCGGTTTGACTCCCTGCTGTTTTCGGTTGGATCCTCGCCAGGAATCTCTGGGGCTCAAACCCAGGATATCTGATTATAGAGTTGCTCTGTGCGGCGAAGGCCAGCCTACAAGCCTGGCCTCCATGGGACTCGAACACAGGACCCCCAGATATCTGGTGTTGACAGAGAGCTGCTCTGTGCGGTGAAGGCCAGCCTACAAGCCTTGCCTCCATGGGACTCGAACACAGGACCCCCAGATATCTGGTGTTGACAGAGAGTTGCTCTGTGCGGCGAAGGCCAGCCTACAAGCCTTGCCTCCATGGGACTCGAACACAGGACCCCCAGATATCTGGTGTTGACAGAGAGCTGCTCTGTGCGGCGAAGGCCAGCCTACAAGCCTTGCCTCCATGGGACTCGAACACAGGACCCCCAGATATCTGGTGTTGACAGAGAGCTGCTCTGTGCGGCGAAGGCCAGCCTACAAGCCTTGCCTCCATGGGACTCGAACACAGGACCCCCAGATATCTGGTGTTGACAGAGAGTTGCTCTGTGCGGCGAAGGCCAGCCTACAAGCCTTGCCTCCATGGGACTCGAACACAGGACCCCCAGATATCTGGTGTTGACAGAGAGCTGTTCTGTGCGGCGAAGGCCAGCCTACAAGCCTTGCCTCCATGGGACTCGAACACAGGACCCCCAGATATCTGGTGTTGACAGAGAGCTGCTCTGTGCGGTGAAGGCCAGCCTACAAGCCTTGCCTCCATGGGACTCGAACACAGGACCCCCAGATATCTGGTGTTGACAGAGAGTTGCTCTGTGTGGCGAAGGCCAGCCTACAAGCCTTGCCTCCATGGGACTCGAACACAGGACCCCCAGATATCTGGTGTTGACAGAGAGCTGCTCCGTGCGGCGAAGGCCAGCCTACAAGCCTTGCCTCCATGGGACTCGAACACAGGACCCCCAGATATCTGGTGTTGACAGAGAGCTGCTCTGTGCGGCGATGGCCAGCCTACTCGAATACAGTCGCGCTGTGAACAAGGGAACAAGCGAACGAGCCTTGCCCCCTCAACCTTCACGCACGCACATTACTTGACACGCTAACTATACGATGACCTATCTACGAGAGAGGAATGAATGCTCTGTCATTGCTCATTTACTAAACGTGAGCTCAATACTATATTGTGCTATTAAACTTTACTATAGTATATTTTATATTGGAATGTAAACAATGTGTTTCTATAAATAATAATCGTGGCTTCGTATCGCCTGCTTGACTACTAATGAATTAGGATTAATCGTACTATCCGACTGCCTAAATACTTTTTTATTTACTCACTTCTGTACTTACTGACAACTCGAAGATTATCAAAATGTTCTATTCATTCTAAAGAAGCTAAAAGAATGAAACGAAATGAAAATGATGAGTTACTGCTTCTCCTGCCGCATTGTTACATAACTTGGCTTTTCACGCCGGATGCCAGCAACACTTTTTATGTCACATTACCGGTATTACTATTGTGAGTTGTGACGAAGGCAAATCAAAAGTGACCTTTGATCTTTAGTCACTCAAAGCTATGACGGAAATCTTCCTACAAGAGCGCATAATTTTGTAATCTAATACGGCTGCTGCAAATTGTTGTTACTGAAAAGAACAATGCCTAAGATATAATAATTAATAATTTTTCGTAGGAATCCCTTTTATAGGGTGCTCACCAGCTTTACCTGATGTGCCCCTCTTCAGGTGACTGACTAGGTATATTATAGGGTGATTGGATAGTTGGGAAGGAATGTCCGAAGGCTGTTAGTAGGATTCAATCCCAGCATTCGCCTTTGGGACTGAGGAAAACCTTGGAAAACCCTTCAGTCAGGACTGCCGGTGGCCGGAATCGAACCGGCGACCTCCCGAATTAGAGTCTCGCGACTTACCGCTGAGCCACCTCTATCGGTCTGAAATATAAGGGCAAATAAGGTCTGGTTGTGTTCCCTATCGAAGGATAAGACAGACAAGATTAGCCTCACACCCCGTGTATCGCATAGCACGTATACACGCACATTGCATGCATGCGTGTCTAGACCGGGGCGCGGCTGCTTCGTGTAATAACACTCGAAGGACATTGAAGACACTAAAAACATCGAGCAAGGCTCATTCAAACAAGATGTCGGAGATTACCGAAATAATGAGTCAAGGATTTTAACAGTGTTGCTTCATTGGTAATTTTTTACCATTTGCAAATAATTTGGCAAGTCGGGCGAGGGGGTATTTAGCTGTTTTACTGCTTCGGTACTGTTTGTGGGCTTATTTCATCGTATGCTATATTTGCTATTGTACGCTATTTCATCTTATACTATCTTACTACATATATACATATAATTACATCTTACAAGTTATGTTTATGAAGTTTTATAATACAATTCTAACACTAAAGACTAAAGAGTACAAATTACTACTCCAATATTACTTCAAGATCAAGAATCAGGATGTATATATATTTTAAAAGCTGTAGTTGGCCCAATATTGGTGCGACCGTGATTGATTTGGGTAGTAGTCTAGAGGAGCAAAAGGTATCTCGTGCGCCTTTCGTGGAAGAGTATTGCGGTAAACGGTATTCTGTTACGGCATACCATACGAGTATTTTGCACCTACCTGGCAGATCCTGGCACGCTGCAGAGGGCGCCAGGAGCGTCGTGACGTCATAGACACGTTGTAATTAATAACTTTTGAACGATTTATGTCACAGAAAATATCAAGAGGACAATTTTATGATGTCATACTAGACAAGCATTTATAACCTATTTGCCACATTCTGGCGGGCTGCAGAGGGCGCCAGGAGCGTCGTGACGTCATATACACGTTTGAACTAATAACGTTTGAACGGTTCATGTCACAGAAAAAATGTGGATACCAATTCTACTATAAATTACTATACAAGTATTTTGCACCTACCTGGCACATCCTGGCACGCTGAAAAGGGCGCCAGGAGCGTCATGACGTCATAGACACGTTTTAATTAATAACGTTTGAACGGTTCATGTCACAGAAAATGTCAAGGAAACAATTCTATTACGAAACACTATTTGAGTATTTTGCACCCACTTGGCACATCGTGGCACGCTGCAGAGGGCGCCAGGAGCGTCGTGACGTCATGCACGTTTTCATTAATAACTTTTGAACGGTTCATATCACAGAAAATATTAAGAAGACAATATTATAGAAAATTTAAATACAAATCGATTGATATGTACTAATAGGGTAATCATGTAATATTTAAGGGAGATATTGCTAACAAATAATAATAATTATATGTGTATATGAATTGCAGGGCATCCCTCATCGTAATATCTATTTATTACTATCTCGGAGTTATAATTGTATCACTGTGAAGGACTTAATAATCGAAGTCATCCCAACATACCCATGGATATCTGGGCCCAGATTCACAAGACGTCCTAGTTTAGGCAAATCTTAGTGAGATAAATCACCAATATGTCGTTCTGCAATGTTATAAAGATAAAAGATAGTAAAATATGAACAATTTAACTAATAATATTTCATTCGTGAAGGTGTATTAATACCTAGACATGATTTATCTTGATTTATCTAGCTAGGATTTGCCTAACTTAGGACAACTTAGAGTTACGCATCTTTGTGAATCCAGGCCCTGTTGTTTAACAATAATAATAATTATTATTATTATTGTATTCTCGTTACTATTCGTAGACTGATTAGTAAAACTCACGTTTGCTAGAAGTTCTCTTCATCTTCATCATCATCGTCTTCATCCTCATCTCCCGTGTTGTCGGTATTCAAGCACTTGTTCCTCGTCTTCAGTAGAGCAGCCACAAAGCTCGGTGCTTTGTTTTTTTGCTCGGCGTTATTTGCTTTGCAGCTGCATCTTGACGCACACAGTTGCACTTAACTAGTTGAATGACGGCAGCCGGTGCAGGTTCGAGGGTTGTCATGACTGCCACATACTTGTTGCTCTCAAGTAGCCATCCGTAGTCTTCGGGTAATAAGTTGATAGAGTTGACAACCTGGTCATTATGCCACACCTAGTATTGATGGTGAGCACGTAGTATGGCTTGGAGATATGCGGGTTTGCTGGGTGGAAGCTTTTGGTGGGTGCTTGGCAAGACTTTTTGTGAAACATGCGCCATCGAAGGTCAGACACTGAGCTCAGTTTAGTGAATGGACAGTAAAGTTTGCAAACCAACTTCTCTAGACCACTTATCACGGAGTCTTTTAGAGCAACAGTTTAACCTAGTTCTTTAAATGCTGAAAATATTTCATAGTCGGATTCTTCCACACACCAGCACTTGTGAGGATCTAGCCAAACTTCTTGTCATGCGCATTGACAACAGTTATATAGTGAGTTTTCAGAAGCCCACATGGTATTTGATAGATATGACATTCCTGTTTCATTAAAATCGGCTACTCGAAAGACCCGGCAAGGAGGAAAAGCTGCTGTAGCTTATCGCATTACAGACAACACGCCAATCGGGCACTTCAGCATGTCACAACTACTTGGTCACACCAAAACCAAGTATGAGCTGACAGAATATTTTTCACAGAAGATAATTCGAGCCTCACAAGCCATGGAGCGACAAACAGTTGTCGCATGGAGTAACAAGACTATTAGTACAAAACCACTTTTACCACACTTAAATAGTGAACAAGAAGAAACCGATACAAAGATGTTGCTTCATGCAGTAGATGCGACAAAACGAGGAGCTCCTCAATGATCTATTTTTTCCCCAGATACAGATGTCTTTATCCTGGCACTGCGACGTTACACCGATCTCTGTAAAAATACTGTGTTCATTACAGGTAAAGGGGGAAATAATAGCAGAATAGCACTTGGGTCACTATACAACACACTTGGGCACAATCAAGTTTCAGGACTAACTGGATTTCACGCTTTCAGTGGTTCCGACAACACTGGGAGATTTTCAGGAAAGGGGAAGCTTTCGTGCTGGAAAGCTTTCAGAGAATCCGACTATGAAATATTTTCAGCATTTAAAGAACTAGGTTAAACTGTTGCTCTAAAAGACTCCGTGATAAGTGGTCTAGAGAAGTTTGTTTGCAAACTTTACTGTCCATTCACTAAACTGAGCTCAGTGTCTGACCTTCGATGGCGCATGTTTCACAAAAAGTCTTGCCAAGCACCCACCAAAAGCTTCCACCCAGCAAACCCGCATATCTCCAAGCCATACTACGTGCTCACCATCAATACTAGGTGTGGCATAATGACCAGGTTGCCAACTCTATCAACTTATTACCCGAAGACTACGGATGGCTACTTGAGAGCAACAAGTATGTGGCAGTCATTACAACCCTCGAACCTGCACCGGCTGCCGTCATTCAACTAGTTAAGTGCAACTGCTTAAAATCAAGGTGTGCGTCAAGATGCAGCTGCAAAGCAAATAACGCCGAGCAAAAAAACAAAGCACCGAGCTTTGTGGCTGCTCTACTGAAGACGAGGAACAAGTGCTTGAATTCCGACAACACGGGAGATGAGGATGAAGACGATGATGATGAAGATGAAGAGAACTTCTAGCAAACGTGAGTTTTACTAATCAGTCTACGAATAGTAACGAGAATACAATAATAATAATTATTATTATTATTGTTAAACAACAGGGCCTGGATTCACAAAGATGCGTAACTCTAAGTTGTCCTAAGTTAGGCAAATCCTAGCTAGATAAATCAAGATGAATCATGTCTAAGTATTAATACACATTCACGAATGAAATATTATTAGTTAAATTGTTCATATTTTACTATATTTTATCTTTATAACATTGCAGAACGACATATTGGTGATTTATCTCACTAAGATTTGCCTAAACTAGGACGTCTTAGCACTTATAGGCACCTTTGTGAATCTGGGCCCAGATATCCATGGGTATGTTGGGATGACTTCGATTATTAAGTCCTTCACAGTGATACAATTATAACTCCGAGATAGTAATAAATAGATATTACGATGAGGGATGCCCTGCAATTCATATACACATATAATTATTATTATTTGTTAGCAATATCTCCCTTAAATATTACATGATTACCTTATTAGTACATATCAATCGATTTGTATTTAAATTTTCTATAATATTGTCTTCTTAATATTTTCTGTGATATGAACCGTTCAAAAGTTATTAATGAAAACGTGCATGACGTCACGACGCTCCTGGCGCCCTCTGCAGCGTGCCACGATGTGCCAAGTGGGTGCAAAATACTCAAATAGTGTTTCGTAATAGAATTGTTTCCTTGACATTTTCTGTGACATGAACCGTTCAAACGTTATTAATTAAAACGTGTCTATGACGTCATGACGCTCCTGGCGCCCTTTTCAGCGTGCCAGGATGTGCCAGGTAGGTGCAAAATACTTGTATAGTAATTTATAGTAGAATTGGTATCCACATTTTTTCTGTGACATGAACCGTTCAAACGTTATTAGTTCAAACGTGTATATGACGTCACGACGTTCCTGGCGCCCTCTGCAGCCCGCCAGAATGTGGCAAATAGGTTATAAATGCTTGTCTAGTATGACATCATAAAAGTGTCCTCTTGATATTTTCTGTGACATAAATCGTTCAAAAGTTATTAATTAAAACGTGTCTATGACGTCACGACGCTCCTGGCGCCCTCTGCAGCGTGCCAGGATCTGCCAGGTAGGTGCAAAATACTCGTATGGTATGCCGTAACAAAATACCGTTTACTGCAATACTCTTCCACGAAAGGCGCACGAGAACTTAAATGTTACCTTTTGCTCTTCTACTAAGGACCAAACTCAATGATTATAGAGTATTGGCATTGGGTTTGAAATTTCAAACCCAATGGTATTGGTGCTTTATTTCCAAAGCTTATATTGCAAGTTTAACTCTTTGGGTAATATTTCTCATGTTATAGTGTAGTTACAGTACATAATTATTATTTATTTATTATTTAATTATTATGAGTACTCGGTTCTCAACAGCTAGGTAAATAATAGGTTATACGACGTCGGCCTTTTTGTAGCCTCTTACGACAGGCATAGCTATAGCTATGCCTGTACGATCTACCCCGGGCTCAGACGGGAAAGTATTCATATAATACAGAATAACATGTTTTGAGTTAAGTCGCGTCGAGATGATGATTGGGTCTTTGTTCACACCGACGTTTCGTCTGAGCTACGACATGATTGTGTCGTGTAAAGGAAGAAGTATTCCCTACCTATCAGCTGCATATAGACAGAGATAGATAGGTAGAGTAGTAGCAGATGTGGTGTTGACAATACACTTCAGTACACTACACTACACTTTATTTGTGTTTGTTTGTTTGTAAATTCTGTTTAGCAGCTACACTCTGCTATTATTTATCTTTTTCTTCAGGCATTCATTTTAAACTTGCAATCAAAGTGGGTACATTCAGTGGCGTGTTAAAATAAGTTCAAGGGGGTCCCAGTTGAATCTTGTGGGAGTGTTACTCAACTGACATCTATTTCCCGATTTTATTTGTAGTTTAATTTTAATTTTACACCCCACTTCCTCCCATACTAATTAATCTATATCGCACTGGCCAAAACGTACATCGTTGTACGTTGTACTTAGTGGCATGGTAGGTAGGCTATACTATATCATTTGAATCGAGTAACGCTAAGTTGCCATGCTTACGTCACAGATAATAAATTACACTACGTAGTACGTGGGTAGTGAATTTGTTATCTGTGCTTACGTTTTTCCAATGCAACCCACTGCTTTGATGCAGATAACTTAAATTTTGTATCACGTTATCAACACACAGTTCGCAAATCATATTTATTTATTTAATTATTAATCCGCGTTGATCCATACCTAGTACCGATATGATATATTATGATTCTTAAGTCGTCGACATCGCAGTGGGCTGCGTAGGGCTGTCTTGTGATAGAATAGAATAGAATAGAACTTTATTTTCTTCTTTGTACAACAAATGGAATACAGCAGTAAAAACCAAGTGAAAACAGTAATGAAATACAGTAAGTACAGAACATTTTAAAGTGTATACAGTACATTTTTTTAAAAAGTAAGAAAACCCACCTAGGATCGGGATCCTGTGTGTGGGAGTATTCTAACATTGTATTTACAGCAATAAGTTTGCAAGATGGCAGCGTGATGGTTACAGTAATTGTGATAATGGTGTCAGATAATGTCAGATAATTTATTTACTCTCGTACTTTTACTACAGTAGGGTAACATCAAACCATATCAAACAATAACATCAAATCATATCTCTATAATCAAAATCAATAAAATGACAAATTGACCCGTTTCTGGTTGGCGGGTCTATATTCATAATTCTGTGCAACCTGCATCGGGCTGCACCGTAAAGCTGCACCGCAAGAAAGTGCAGGACAAAGAAACAACCCTATTTGTTACTGTGGTGCTGTGGTTTCAAGCCAGTTTCAAGTTTAGAGGGCAGTGAAGGCATAGGGCGGCAAACCGCTTGTGCAATGTTTCCTTTTATATGAATAGCTTGATATTATTGATACTTCAAAAAGCCTAAAATCTAGTTATAATACATTTATTCGTTACTAATAGAAACATTAATATGTCTAAGGTGAGAATACATTGTATTTTCGAGTCGTCAAGAAATGATTGGCTCTTGTTGTCGCACTTAACCTGACTTTTTTAACTCTCGGTTGACTGCTAGGGAAATTCTACAGGTCGATCTACTTTTGGGCCATTGACAATGCATTCACAAACGAGTTATTTACTTTTCATTTCACTGACAGGTAGCCTAGATGTTTTGAGTTGCTAGTTAAAAGCTAGGCCTAGGCTAGTTGTGTAAATTCATTACATTACATTCAAACAAAAACTAGCCTAGGCCCTAGGCCTAGGCCTAGGCTTGTAGTCTTCTTTGCCTCCTGGTAGTAAGTGAGTAACCATTGGTAGCCTAGTCGATGGCATACTCTTTTCCCCTCCCTGTCCTACAATATTTCTATCTTTCCTTTTAATCTACCCTTAAACCCCACCGAACAACTTCCCCACATCTGCGCGATAGCACTCTCTCTCACACTTGCAATGATGGTCCAACCTTCCCTTAATTCGGCCCTTCCTCACACAACTTACCACACTACTAAACACAGTAAATACAAGTCTGATCTCCATATTTTAATTATGAATAAATGTGGAGCCCTGTGCCCATTTTATGCAGTTCCACTCCGTTCCAGGTAGGCTCAATGCGTGGTCTAAGCCTTTTGATAGTATTTGTTATATTATCTAGACTTATTTTGTTAACCAGGACATTCGATCATACTTTACATCAGCTGGATCTGGTAAGAAAAAGGAAACAAAAGATGTGGAAGCCAAATTAGAAAAGACAGCTAAACCTCAAAAGAAGAAACGAATTGCTGTTATTTCTGACTCAGATGATGAAGATGTGCCTGCTCCAGTTAAAAAGCAAAAATCCACTCCCCCTAATGGTAAATTTATTTATTTGAATGGTTAGCCTATCTTATTCAGTTATGAAACTGACACACAATTTTTACAACTTATTGCTAACTATAACTCGTACATTTTCAGAGAAATGTAGCAAGTACTTTAAAGATACAAAGAAGACGGTTGCAAAAACTGCTCCCGTGGAACTAAAACCTGTAAACGCTGCTGATGTATTTGGTTGTGACAAGGTCAAGAGGTCGGCCACAAAGACTCTCAAAGAACAGGTTATTGAGGTACGTAATTAACTGATAAATCTGATTATTTGTGAGAATACAGTTCAAATATAAAAAGATGTGTACTTTTTCATCAAAACAAAATGTCAAGAATGTAGATTTATTGTCGATACATTTGATCAGTTCATCTCGACAAACGTAGGTGACACACGTTTGCTATCGTAGCCAGATCATTTTCTCTACTGTGACAATTGCATGGGCGGACAAGTCAGGGGTGTATCTAGAAAAAGTTATGGGATGAACGTTCTCAGGTAATGCAGCATCGATTCTGTGCATACTGACCGAGTGCCGTGATGGCTTCGGGACTTTGGAACCTTCGAGGAAGTTTCTCACTTGGGTTGAAGAACTCGAAGCAGAAAGGAGCGCACTCCTCGGCTTCGGGCGTTATAATGTTCGTTTACTTTCCGCAGATACCGGCGAAGAAACCCAAGAAGGAAAAGAGGGTACCGGCAGCGACATTAGATGACGACCTAGACTTCGAAGCTACTCTAATGCAGCTAGACGAGATCGAGGCCCAAGCCAACGAGCAGTTCCTCAAGGAATCACAGGAGAGTGGTTATGTAGAGTCGAGTCAGGACCCGAAAACGGCCAAGACGCACGACAAACATCAGCGGAAGGATAACGGGGCAGACTCGGGTTTCGGAGAATCGTCCAGTCAATCCAACGGGTTCCACGACACGCAAGAGAAATGCGATGATACGTCCGATAAACAAAACCATCACGCGACAAAAACGAAGACAGTAGATTCTGGCGAGAGTTCTAGAAGCAAGACGAAGGTTAAACACAGCATCAGTTATCTGTCCGGCAGCGAAGAGGAAGTGGAAGAGCCGAGACAAAAGACTGAGAAGAAGAAGAAGGAAACGGGGAAAAAGATAAGGGAAGCGGAAGAGCCCAAGAAGAAGAAGAAGAGTGAGGAAGTAGTGGAGCAAACGGAGGAGCCCAAGTCCAAGAAGAAGAAGGGTGGGGAAGTGGAGGGGAAAACTGAGGAGCCTAAGACCAAGAAGAAAAAGAAGGGTGGGGATGAGGGGGAGGAGCCGTACTGGGTCAACGACCCCGCAGAGAAGCGAAGGCTGAGCGCCATCGGCTACCAGCGCTACCTACAGCGTGAGGGTCCCAAGCACCTCGGAGCGAAGGAGATACCCGAAGGTCGACCCGACAGCCTGGCCGGCCTAAAGTTCGTCATCACCGGCGTCCTCGACTCGATCGAGAGGGATGAGGCCGCGGCCCTTGTTGCGCGATGCGGCGGCAAGGTCACGACCTCGGTCAGTCGCAACACCAACTACCTCGTGGTCGGAGAAGACGCGGGGCCCTCCAAGATCGCACAGGCCGAGAAGCTCGGCACTCGGACTATCGGGGAGGACGAACTCTTTGACCTCGTGCGGACCGGTTCGTGCCAAGGCAAGAAGGACGCACAGGCACCGGCTAAAGACAAGAAGGGTGCAAAAGAGAAACAAGAAACACCAACAGATAGCAAGCACACAAAAACATCCAAGACTTCTCCAGCCAAAGACAAGAAGACTACGCCAGTTAAACGAGAAACGTCACCACACAGCAAGCACACAGAAGTGTCCAAGACTACTTCACCCAAAGAACAGAAGAGTGCGCCAGTTAAACGAGAAATGTCACCACGTAACAAGCACACAGAAGTGTCCAAGACTACTTCACCCAAAGAACAGAAGAGTGCGCCAGTTAAACGAGAAATGTCACCACGTAACAAGCACACAGAAGTGTCCAAGACTTCCCCAGGCAAAGACATGAGTGCTCCAGTCAAACGAGAGGTGTCGGCGTCCACATCGCAACATCGCACGCAGTCAGAAGCGTCCACGTCCAAGACAAAGCCCATCAGTCCAAGACCTCCACCTCAAACCTCCAAAGCGCAACGCCTACCTCCTAGTTTAATGTGGGTCGACAAGTATCGCCCTACGACGCTCAAGGCCATCATAGGCCAGCAGGGCGACAAAAGTAACGTCAAGAAACTGTTGAATTGGCTTCAGAACTGGCATCGCAACCAGTTCGGTGGGAAGAAACTCGTCAAGCCAAGTGAGTTTGATGCTGTTGGCGTTGTGCTGCCGTGGGCCCACCTAGGTATCGTGATCTGAACCTGTTGCATGTTCTGTTCTAGGTCCTTGGGCTAGAGATGATGACGGCGCATTCTTCAAAGCTGCCTTACTTTCTGGACCGCCCGGGGTTGGTAAGTTACACCTCACGTCTATATTTTGTGCACATGTTTAGCCTAGTTATTATAACAACAAATGCGTGAGCAAGAAATCGAAGCAGATACTTCCAAATATCACTAGAGTCTTCCCTACGCAGTTGGTCTGTCAACGTTGTCTTGTTGTAGGCAAGACAACCTCTGCCCACCTGGTCTCCAAAGAGCTCGGCTTGGACGTGGTCGAGTTCAACGCTTCCGATACGAGATCCAAGCGGCTGCTTCACGAGGAAGTGTCCGAGCTGCTGTCCAACAAGTCACTCAACGACTACTTCACGGGTAAGCAGAGCGCAGAGTACCACTTACGAAAATAAAATGAAGGGATTTATTTCATGGGGCGCAGAGTGTGGGGAGGTTTTGCCATAAGTGCACTGCCTACATTCAATTTGTTCGATCTTATGTGTCGACAGAATGAGCCTGCTGCAGGAGCTTCCTGTCGGATTTGGTAGAATTTTCTGCACACCATGTCTCCAAAACTAACTTACGAATGGCCGGAACAGGCAACGGGTTTGAACAAGAACGAACACAAACTCGCCCCTCCCCCACAACCCTTGTGCAGTGCTCGCCACACATTGGCAGGTGCAGCGTGTGTACGTCCACCACTCATATTGTCACGTGCTCAGGGTTGACTTGAAAAGCACCCAAAGCAGCCTATATTCTCAAAACGGACACAAAAACAAAATAATGTTGTAAAAGAAACCCCAATAATGGTAAAATTATGGGATTTTAGCTATCCTGTGCAACTCTATTTATTCACCATGTGACTTGTACAGGGTATACAAAATATTGGTACAAATATAGATACTAATGCTGGTAGCAAAGTCATTAAAATACGGGATGGTTCGGTAAAATGATCGTATGTCGAACCCAGTTGCCCCACCAACTTTAAAATACAATAAAACCATCACATTTATAGGGGCATACAAATGTATAACAACACATTGTAATTGTACTATGTATTGGAAATTTGGAAATAAACAATAAATAAACAAATAATACTCTAAGGGCCGGTCTCACAATCTCCTAATAAGAAAATTATTTGTAGCAATTAAGCTATTTGGAGGATTTCAAGGGTTTTGATTGGTCGTCGCCAAAGAGACAACAAGCTATTCGACGAATAAGTAGTTATTGGGACATTGTAAGACTGGACCTAAGTCTTATATCAAACAAATTAAAATGATATAAAATTCAATCATTGATAATGATTTCTAATTTCTTGGTTACTTAATTTTAACTTGTAAAACATCATCTCGATGGCATAAAACGAAGCACCCTTAAACCAAATGAATGTAAAATGTCAGGGTCTCAGGGCAAGACCACCTCCAGACACGTCCTGCTGATGGACGAGGTGGACGGAATGGCCGGCAACGAGGACCGCGGCGGGATGCAAGAGCTGATCCAGCTGATCAAGAACTCCAAGGTGCCCATCCTGTGCATGTGTAACGACGTCCACCACCAGAAGATACGCAGCCTGCTCGGATACTGTTTCGACCTGCGCTTCCAGAAGCCGAGGGTTGAGCAGATACGCGTACGTACTTGCATTCTGTCACAATACAGTCTGAATCACTTACGTTGTGTGGAGTTGATAATATGTACTAGGCAACAATTGTACATGCAAAACTTAAGAACGTTGTGTTTACTGAAGAATTGTTTGTTATCACATTACAGTACCTATTATTGCCGTGTTCAAATTTGACTACAAATCTTGATCTCGTGATTTTTTGCCTTTTACTAGGGCATTCTTTTTAACTTTGGAAAATGTAATATTTCATCAACCTTGAACAATTTCAAACACACTTAATGTACCGGCTACCATTCAAACGAATGGTTTGTGTCTTCAGAAGAAGGGATTTATTAATGTTCTTCGATGGAATATTGTTTGTTATCAATCTCACAATGCATCTAGGTGCAACGGATATAATAACCCTATGCTTGTTGTCACAGGGGGCGATGCAGTCGGTGTGCTTCAAAGAGGGCGTCAAGATCCCCCCGGATGTTCTCACCGACATGATCACCGGCTCCAACCAGGACGTCCGACAGGTGTTGCACCACCTGTCGCTCTACTCCGCCAAGGTCGCGTCGGGGGCGAAGGAGGTGGTGGTCTCGAAGCACGTCAAGCTCGGCCCCTGGGACGTCATGAAGAAGGTGTTCAGCTCCGAGGAACACAGGACCATGTCCATCAATGACAAGTCCGACCTCTTCTTCCACGATTACAACATCTCGCCGCTGTTCGTGCAGGAGAACTATCTGTCTGTGTTGCCGGACGCAGCTAAGTGAGTCCGTCGGGCAACGCCCCTAGTTTGTAGGTGGCTGATGTGAAGCCAAACATATCAATAGCAATGCCATGTGCAACAATCAAGCCAAGTTAAAAATTAATTAACCTTCATTAATAATACAACATTGTCTTAATTTATAGATGTTTATTGTGTTAAATTCCCTTCCTCCCGAGTGACATAGCGAGTGGAAACATCAGCATGCGAGTATACACGAGGGTTGTGTCTGGCCAACGCGGCTTCATTTGTGTGTTTCTGGCACACTCCTACCCTCGCTATTGTCCCACTCGTATCGCCAGGCGTGCAACACTATAATGTGTGCGTGTTTGTGTCCGTAGGAACGACATGTTCAAGAGGTTAGATCTGGTTGCCCAGGCAGCCAATAGCATCTGTATGGGTGATACGGTGGAGAGGTGTATTCGCAGCAAGAACACTTGGTCTTTGTTGCCCATCCAGGTACGTAATACTTCACATTTAGCACTGTGTTCACAGTGCCATGGCTAGATCTGTATAATAACTACAGTAGATTATTATTATAAGTAGGCCTAGGTACTTGAGGAATAGAGGCCAACAGGCTGGATAATTAATTTGAGAAAAACGATAGATTCCAACATCTTGTCTGAAAAAAGTAGATGATACACAATTCAACAGAACAAGAGGAAAACAACCTTCAAACGTCGTGGCATCGTGGGGCCTTTATTCTCTACGCTGGTTGGAGGAACGATGTGTTTCACCATTGTTTCTATGTTGTTTTGGTTTATGCAACTAAATGCTAAACTAAAAGTTGGTAGGAGAACCTAAAATTATATCCGGTCTACATATAAAATTGATGTCCAAGGATGGTAGTTCAAACTGTGTTCAGTATGCGTTATTTGGTAGCGTAGTAGTAATAGGCCTAGTTATAATTTATTGTTTTCTAATTTATTGTTTTTTTATAATTTAATGTATATCCTATTCAGTTATAAAACTGATTTACAAATGAGGACAATAAATACAACATACAATATACGTACGTACAAGGAAAACAACAGTAAGAGCCCATAACAAAACTCAAGTACATGCAGTCAATAAAAATCAAATAGAATAGAACAAAACAAATACAGAAAGAGAGAACAGGAGGTAAATGAGAGAGCTAACGTTGGTGCGTTGTCTCTGTGCGCAGGCTATGTACGCAAGTGTCATCCCCGGCGACCTGCTCGAAGGTCACATGACCTGCCAGATAAACTTCCCGTCGTGGCTCGGCAAGAACTCTCGCCGCAACAAGTTTGATAGACTTGCGCAAGAGCTGCACTCGCACACGCGGCTCAGCGCGTCTGCCAACAAGCAGTCGCTTGTTCTGGACTACCTCCCCCGGCTGCGTGAGGCCATCGCTCGGCCCCTCGTCTCCGGGGGAGCCGAGGGAGTCCCCGAGACCATCGCGGTGTTGCAGGCGTACCACCTCCTCCGGTCCGACATTGACAGCATCGCGGAGCTGACCGTGTGGCCGGGGGAGCAGGACCCCATGTCCAGGGTAGAGGGCAAGGTAGGGTGACACACATTGGCATTCAAGCTTCAAAACCGGGCTCTACCTTGATACTCGAGTTCTAAACAAATTATTAAAAAAAGATTTTTTTAATCGTCTGCTTAATTGGCAGCACAACTCCACTTATTTTATTTCGATGCTTTTAATCTTTGAAAATCTCACTTAAATGTCAAGAACTAAACAAAGTTTATACCTAGAATTAAAGTAAATCATATGGACTGCTCAGATTTCAGTTTTCTGTCATCTACTCATGGGGGCCAGTATATATGTTCTAACTAGTTTACAACATAGTATCATCTCAATCTGTAAAGCTTACTAAGGACTATTTACATAAACCATGTTTTGTTGACATCAATGCAGCGATAAGCGGGTGTTACACGGAGAAGTAAGAAAAGTAAAAAGCAGAAAGTGAAGAGTAGAGATAGCGTGTAGCTTACGGGAAAAGAACAAAAATTAGAAGTTCTCTCCAAAGTAGGACAATGTTGAACAAGTGAAAAGTCCCGTAAGCTACACGCTATCTCTACTCTTCACTTTCTGCTTTTTACTTTTCTTACTTCTCCATGTAACACCCGCTATAGTTTCTAGAAGAGAAGAGGTAAAGAACGAGATGGTAGGCCTACAGTTGTGTCAATGTATAATTATAATTTTGTATTTATAACTGTATGCACCTGTTTCAAGTAAATGGTAGGAACTTGAAAAGTATAAAATTCTTCTTCTACTTAAGCATGCCTACATTTTTGGCTTATTAGACCATCGTGTATTTTCTGGCATTGTAGTATACACTATACTGGACTCTTTCTCTTCATAGTTCATGCAGATGGTAAATAAATCTTTTTCGTCTATAAGTATAAAATTTAAATTTTAAAGTATAAATTAAGTTGATACTGTTGTGCTCGGATACTTACTACTTAGTAAGAATGAGATGCGACTAGTTACATGGGGATGACGTTACCGGTGTGGCGGAGGTGAGCGTCTGACTTGTTGACAGGTGAAAGCTGCTCTGACCCGGATGAGATGCGACTAGTTACATGGGGATGACGTTACCAGTGTGGCGGAGGTGAACGTCTGACTTGTTGACAGGTGAAAGCTGCTCTGACCCGGATGAGATGCGACTAGTTACATGGGGATGACGTTACCAGTGTGGCGGAGGTGAACGTCTGACTTGTTGACAGGTGAAAGCTGCTCTGACCCGGATGAGATGCGACTAGTTACATGGGGATGACGTTACCGGTGTGGCGGAGGTGAACGTCTGACTTGTTGACAGGTGAAAGCTGCTCTGACCCGGATGAGATGCGACTAGTTACATGGGGATGACGTTACCGGTGTGGCGGAGGTGAACGTCTGACTTGTTGACAGGTGAAAGCTGCTCTGACCCGGATGAGATGCGACTAGTTACATGGGGATGACGTTACCAGTGTGGCGGAGGTGAACGTCTGACTTGTTGACAGGTGAAAGCTGCTCTGACCCGGATGAGATGCGACTAGTTACATGGGGATGACGTTACCGGTGTGGCGGAGGTGAACGTCTGACTTGTTGACAGGTGAAAGCTGCTCTGACCCGGATGAGATGCGACTAGTTACATGGGGATGACGTTACCGGTGTGGCGGAGGTGAACGTCTGACTTGTTGACAGGTGAAAGCTGCTCTGACCCGGATGAGATGCGACTAGTTACATGGGGATGACGTTACCGGTGTGGCGGAGGTGAACGTCTGACTTGTTGACAGGTGAAAGCTGCTCTGACCCGGATGAGATGCGACTAGTTACATGGGGATGACGTTACCAGTGTGGCGGAGGTGAACGTCTGACTTGTTGACAGGTGAAAGCTGCTCTGACCCGGATGAGATGCGACTAGTTACATGGGGATGACGTTACCGGTGTGGCGGAGGTGAACGTCTGACTTGTTGACAGGTGAAAGCTGCTCTGACCCGGATGAGATGCGACTAGTTACATGGGGATGACGTTACCAGTGTGGCGGAGGTGAACGTCTGACTTGTTGACAGGTGAAAGCTGCTCTGACCCGGACGTACAACCGAGACCTCGTACTCCCCTACTCGACAGCGACAAGTGTCTCCAAGAAGAGGTCGGTGGTGGTCGCGGAGGGGGACCAAGACGAGGAGGGGGAGGAAGGGGAAGAGGAGGAGAGTGACGACCTGTCTGCCGACGCGATGATCAAGGCCAAGAAGCGTCCGGCTGCCCCCGCGAAGGAGGTGGGAGCGGCCAAGAGGGGGCGGGGGCGCGGTAAGAAGTAGACGTTGTGTGTTGTACGTGGGCAAACAACTTCTTTGTTTAAAAAGGAATTTTTCTAAAAGTGAGTTCGTTACGTGCAGGCTGGGCTGTAATTGTATCGAAATTTAAAAGTAGGCCTTCATTTTTTATGATTTTTAGTTTTAATATTTGATTTTGTTTTGTTGAGAATAGATTGATATTATTGTTCACTTGACTATCTACTGTTGTCTTTACTCTGTATTCATTAGGGGTATTGCAGTGGTATTTTGTTTTCTACGTAGAACTAAATGTGGACTGTATATGGTTGTTTTAGCTGGCCACCATTAAAGTGATATTGTAGGAGTCGAGGTCTACTTGATCTCCGCATAACGGAGGCTCTTCGAGAGTGTGCGTGTCATATAGTTGGCGGTGTTATGTTTCAAACAATACTGGTAACAATAGGAGATACCTCAACCTTCTACACAGGTCTATCAATCCCCTAGCGGAGGATCGGGAAACCTAAAGTCAGGTCATCTGATGGGCAAAAAAATTGCATTCTTGTGCCCACTACAGAAACTGGTTTATTAATTAAATGTACAACTTTATAATGTAAAAGTTTAGTTAGATTAGATTAAAGATTTGCATTACAAATATAGATATGTGAATGTGTAAGTTTGCGGCTAGGTTTGAGCTAGGGGAGAAGGATAGGAAGGAACCAACAGCTTACCTTGTAGTAGTTGTGGCCTTCGGACTCGACGTTTTGTTTATATCTTTTTTGTGTTTCTATCGACTCCGAAGGCCAAAACTACTACAAGGTAAGCTGTTGGTTCCTTCCTATCCTCCCCTAGCTCAAATATAGATATGTATAATGCAAGAATAATTGTTGTGAGATCAATTCATTTGTTTTACTGAATGATTTTCCCATTTGAATAACATGTGATTTTTGTCATTGTGGTTCAAATGAATGCGACGATTGGACTTGCGATTTCGATGAGCCTCCACCAGGAAATACTGATCTTGGTGTGGAAGTAGTTTGCAGTAGCACGTCAGTGGTGCCAGATTGCACGATGGCAGCATATGTACAGTTCCTCTAAAGCAACCATGTGCATTCTGTCTGTAACAAAATGAACTATATCAAAAGTGATGTTTAGGTGTCAATTGTTAAACAATAAATATTTGTATTGTTCAAACTAAAACAGTGGAAACAATGGGTTTGTTTAATTTACTTACACCTTTTGTGCTTTTTACACTGCCCGCCATGATGTCCCCCCCATACTCTATCTTGGGGTACAGTGCAAGAAGTACAAACGGTGTAGGTGTATCAAATGAACCTATGAGGCTGGTAAGCAGCACCATCTCATTACAACTTACAATAGTTACATATTGGCAAATCTTAAAAGCATGCAAAATAATTATGTTATATCTACTATTGATGGCACACATATGCCGGCATGCGTTGCCAGTTGTATTGTTAATTAATTAAACAAGGCACACATACAATATTTACTAAGCCCTGTGTTGTTCTCATCGAACATTCATAAACCTTACTGTAGTATTAAAAAATATATAATTTCTTATAAAAAATATTTATTTATTTCAATCAATCACATAAGCTGTTTAGTAAGAAGCAGTAAAAACTTGACGACTAATCTTGTGTGTCTTCCTAGTCGGCAGCTTCCACCTTCCCTTCACTCAAGTCATGTTAGTTTCATTTGCAATTTTTTGCAACTAGTAGTAATTCATAAGTAGGCCTAACCTATTGTAAATTTGTAATGCAGTGTTATCAAAAATGTACAGAGGACCTTAAACCTTTTTCAAACAAACTTCTTAAGTATTAGTTATGTTTATTTAAGTGACTACAGTGTATTAAATATACTGTAATGTATTAAATAAGATGTATTAAGATGTATTAAATATAAGTTGCACATCAACCATAATGTAAATTAAATTATAAATTGTTCAATGTCTAAATTAAATAGAACCTGGGTTAGAACTTGAAATAATTTGTCCATAAAAAGCAAAACAAATATTGTAACTAGAGCAATGAATAAGGTGGACAATTGAAACGATAAAGACGTGTAAGAAGAATGGAAGTGGAAAGTCTGTCAAAGAAACAAGTTGAACGAGCGTGGCAGGAATGTATCGCAGCGGCGAGTACAAGCGAACAAGGTAAAGCCGACACAAACCAAGTTTGTTATCGATATGCTAATAATGTACTGATCGCTGTGATGCCAATTCAAGAGTGGATCCAGTACTCACAGGCACTGCCTTGGGCAGTGCCCGAAGTTCTGATTCTGATGTGTACGATAGAGTGCGTTACATGTTAGGTCATTGCAATGAGCATGGGTGAATGTAAAGAAAGAAAAATATAGCGTGTTTAATTTAGTTAGTAGGCCTGGCATGAACTATGGGAAAAAAGAAACCTGTCCCGCCTGTCTACTGGAAAACTAAAAAATGCATGATGGCCCAGTAAAGGCTGGTCCACACAGAGATTTTTAAGACATACGATTTAAGGTTTAACGCGTAGTCGTAAAGTTGGATCATAGGAAACACGTACTGGCGTTCACACAAAGTTTTAGTTTTAAGACGTTGTTTTCATTGCTGTTTTTAAAACAACGTCTTAAAACCTTATGTATTATGTCTTCAAAATCTGTGTGGACCAGCCTTAAGCCAAAAATGTGGCATATGAAAAGAAGAAGAGTTTGGTCTCATCTAGAAATCTTCTTGACGTTTTGTATTATAATATAAATGTTCCTTAAAAACTCGCGTAGGTCTACTCGCTGAATTGCATTTGATATGCTAAATAAATGGTGTGATTTAAAAAAAAATAAAAGTAAGCACTCGCTGAACTCTTTTTAAATTTAGTGGAAACATTATTGTGTTGGTAATTCTGCTTTTTATTCTGTGATTCATTCCTAACCTCAAACACGAATTTTAAAAGCAAAGATTGAAACTTAAGCCAGTTTGTTTATGAAAGGATTGCTTTTCAATGCACAAAAATAAATTTAAATGTTGGTCTAGCTTATATACTCAAACCAATCGCAACTTATGCGTAATGAGGACATTGACCTAATATGGAGTTAAGTAGGCACGATTATGTGGTTTTAGTTTTATAAGTTTCCTAACCTGCGACAAGTGTGGCTTCGTGCAAGAACTCGGAAGATACATTTTTGGCACTTGTCTGTAGCTTCAACAAGAAGACTAACGAAAATAAATTACAATCATGCAGGTTTGTTTAAAATATTAATACAATAAGGGTTTAGTCCTTCAATCAAGAGTAGGGTAGCCTAGGCCTAGGCCCTAGCCTACTTTGACAGTGTTGCTCTAGGGCATAGCCATGCTTTTAGGCCTAAGTCTAGGCCTACCTTACAGCTAATATCTAGGCTTACTAAATAGGCCTAGATCTAGGCAACGCGATATATGGCATAGGCCTAGGCTATTTAAATCACTTGTAATGCATGGCATAAATAAGGCTTCATGTAAGGATAGAAAAAGGTTTGATAGTTCAAAGAAGGGCGTGTACACTAGGGCACTGGGGTAGCAAACGAGGGGTGCCTTGGGAAGAATGGAGTAGGCCTAGGCCTAGTCAGGAGGTTAGGCTTGGGCAGGGGCGACGCTAAGGGGAGGCGAGGGGGGGGGGGCAGTCGCCACCCCGAGCATCGCCTTTGCCTCCCCAACCAGTATTTACTACTAGACAATCGCTATGCATTCAAAACCGCGTTCAATTGTCAGATATATTTTATTTATTTACATTTTAAGTGTATAGGCCTACTGTAAAGATATACTCTAATAGGGACTAATTACTTAAAGGGATAGTCGGGTGAAAAACTAAAGAACTACCATTTGTAGATGTCCACCTTTAAATATGAAAAACATGACTAAAAGATACCATACTTTAAAAGCAGGCGGTTAAAAAATTAAAGAAAACGCGATTATTTGGTTTGGTGCTACCAAGTAGCACCGAGCAACTTTTCTCATGGTAAGTAGAGCTACAATTTTTGTGGGGCATGTTGAATGGTAGGACAAACCTGGATCCATATGTAAGACTGCAAGCCTGTAATCGTAGTGCCCAATTTGGTAGGGGTCTATTGTTCAGGCCACCTTTTGCCAGAACAGCAGCCTACCAGAAAGGGTTCTATTATAGGGCTTGTCAATCGTGGAATTCTCTTCCACTGAAGATCAGGATGGCACGCTCATTAGATGTCTTCAAAGCGTCTTTAACGGAGCATTTTTTAAACATTGTTTTGTAAAATTTTTTTTTTTTTTATTCTTTTTTACTTCATTTTTAACAGTTCTGTCTTATAATTATATTTTCATTCATATTATGTTTTCATGTTTTTTGTTTTGTATTTTGTATTTTGTATTTTGTATTATGTTCATTTATATATTTAGATTTTAAGTTATTTTAGTATGGGTTGGCAGTCACTCTTGTGTGTTTGGAGCTGTGCTCTTTTCTGCCAACCCCTATTCAATTCACTTTTGTAATGAATACAAATAATTAATAAAATAAAATAAAAAAAATGTTGCCTTGAGAAAGTAAAACCACCGCTAAAATAGGGCACTGATCAAAAATCGATCAGGAGGTTTAATATGCATCGTTTCTCTACCGATAACATGCTTCTTAGTACGAACGTTTACTTCTACAAAATACCCTGCAATTAATTTTTTTGTGACATGATGTGTAGAAAAGTTACAATCTGTTTTGAGCGGTACTGTCCGCAGTCGCCGAGCGTTTCGCGGAGCGCGGGCTGGTCTCGTATAACACAATGAGTCCTCTGTCTATCGGGAAGGCGCCAGCGACCTCAGAACCGATACAGTTACACTACGCTTTAGAAGAAAAATGCAGCAAGAGCTGCCGAAGGGAATCTAGTAGAATAGCTAATTGTTCACTATTTTTTTTCTTGCATTGAAGCAACCAATATCAATTGTATTTTACACATAACTGAATTTCATGGACTAATGACTAATTGGTGATTTTTTAGTTCTTCATCTGACTATCCCTTTAATTAAAGTCCCAATTCTAGTAATCTTACCAACCACGTTCTGATGACATAATGAAGAACGCAACAAACATTTCACGTTCACATTCCTTCAGTTGGTTAAATTAGGCTACTTGGTAACTATTACCTTTGCGTGACTTCATTCATTGTTATCCTGCATCAAGCGCAGGTTGCAAGCGCATCTTCCGTGTCTTAAGCCGCGTTCACACAAATGACTATTGACTATTAACTATTGATTGTTGACTATTGACTATTGATTAAGCGAATTGAACCATAGGCGTATATGTGCTGACGTTCACACAACTTTACTTTTGACTTTTGATTATTGACTATTGACTAACGAATTGAAAATATCTCAAAGTCATAGTCACAACCAATCAGAACGTTCGCGTACAGCCAATGAATGTGGAGCAACGGAAGTCAATACTCAATACCACTACTCAATTACTGTCAAGTGTATGTTTGTTTTTGACTATTTCCGGCGAATATTATTTATTTATTATTTTTATGAAGCTGTCAAACAATAAAATATTCTTATTTTGAAAACAAATCTTCAAACCAAACAAGAAACATACAAAACCTTCACAACTTGGTTGCCCATCATTAAACGTTTATCTGCTGAACAGTTACTATCGCCATACCTCGTTTTCTTCATAATGTTGCAATTTTATTATTTTGACACTCTCGTTGTTTGTCAGTCAGGTCGATTCATTTGTTCTAGGTGGCAGATCATACGTGTCAAAGAACTTAGTTGTGTAGTGTTCATATTAGGGAAGACGACGGGTACCCGGGTACCCGATACCCGCCCGACAAAGTCGGGTACGGGTTTGTGTTTTCTCTACCCGCTGACCCGACAAAACCCGGTTCCTGAAATTGAGAACCGCCAATTAGCTAAATGTTTTGAATTTGAACTGATTCATCGGTCATTACCAATTTTATTTTTGTGCTTGGCGGTATTTCCCTAAGAAATAGAATCGCGTCTATAAATAAACTGTCCCCTTTGATAGGTTCTTTTGTACATGCCGCCCGATTCCCTGTTCATGTAAGCCTGGCCGCCGGCAATCTTTTAGCATGAACTGCTACTCTACACCCCCCCCCCCCCCCCCCTTTCTCCCACCCAAAGCACACAACCATTCGACACTACGGGCCGGTCTGCCCGTGGCCTTGAGCTTGAGTGGCAGCTGTGACGCATCATGTTTCATCCCGCTCCAATCCTCGACCCCCCGCGCTGTTGTAACTTTCTCTTGTCATGGGTGTTAAACTTTTCATCACGAAATATAATGAAACATCCTAATCCCTGCTACTACAATACACTATTTGTGGTGTTATTTTCGACGAGAGCGATATTGAGCGGTTGATTTGACACCCCACACCATTTTTTTTGTTTTATTAGGCCTAGGCCTACCCGAGTAACCCGCGGGTATAGTGAACGGGTACCCGGGTCGTAAAAAAGTCGGGTTTCGTCATCCCTAGTTCATATCTTTCTTTGGGTAGTCAATAATCAATAGTCAATAGTCAATAATCAATAGTCATTTATGTGAATGCGGCTTTACGTTTGCAACAATCTCCTTCGAGATTTGACAATATTATCCATTGAGAAATCAATCGTCAATGTCATCAATTTGCAACAAGTCGTCCTGCGTTTTGATGCTGAGCCCCAGAACGAGCATAATAACACATTTTCATCCAGTTTAGTATAACAATCCAAACCCAAGGGTTCACGATGCCGGGGGGAGGGGGGGGAGCAGGGTTGCCAGATAAAAAGCACAAGTATCGCCGGGGGAACGCGACAAGTAGCCCAAAATCACCGAATGTCACCAATAGAGCGCAACACTGGCCGAGTATAGACTGTATGGTACTTGCGTGGGCATTCCGGGGCTTGGGCGAAGGCCCTGCCGTCGGAGGCAACATTTAAACAGGCCCGCTGCAATCCCGCTGTCTCGCTTCCACTCACCCGTCCTGCGATAGCGATTTCTCTCTCTCTCTCTGTCTCTGTCTCTCTCTCTCTCTGGCTTTTCAACTGAGTCAAAATTCAAGCCTCGCTCACACATGCTAGGCTAGCTCCCGCGTGCAGTCCTGACTCCCGACTATTTTGTCCTATAGTCCAAACTGGCAAAACAAATTTCAAAAATTAATTTTTATTTTAAAAAAAATTTTTTTTACTGTAAATTGCCCAAATTGAAACATGCGACTATGCGACGAAAAGTCAGATTTCAAATCGCCCAAATTGCGACGGGCGACTTTTCAGAAAAGTCGGTCGCCAAAACACATTCCAAATCGCCCAAATTGCGACTAATTGCCCAATCTGGCAACCCTGCCAACAAATGAACCAACCTGTTACCAGGGTTGCCAGATAGTTGTATACACAGATCGTCATCACAGCCTTCTAGATAGCCCAAAAGTCGCCCAAACAAATTTTTCTGAGTGAGAAAGAAGATACGTGATCGGAATCGCTAGAGAGTGCAAGAGAGACACTATTAAACGCAAAGTTCGCACGTTGATCATGAGGAGGGGGCGAGACTGTGGACTTGAAATGGGCAGTACATTTAAAAAGAAAAAGTTCATACAATCTTTACATTTCATCATTTGTTTTATGAATTGTAGGCATTGAAATCAATTAACTTAGCATATTTTGATGAAATTGAAGTTGCCCAATTGGGCGACAGGCAATTTCCTACATGTTTTAAGTCGCGAAAAGAGCACGGAAGTAGCCCAATTGACGATAAATCGCCCAATCTGGCAACACTGGGGGGGAGGTGTAGTTTACACGTCCAGGTTGCGATAGCGTTTGAGCCCCCAAATGAAATGGCATTCCCACCCCTGAACCGTCTCCCCTAATGTAACATCCTAGCCCCCCCTTCACCCTTTTGAAAGCCTGTTATTTCGTGTTTAAACATTGCACGTCCTTACTTGTGCTCTCTACACTCCGACCAAATAGTTCCACCTTACCTTGCTGCTCTATCATTTGCCTAACCAGTAGGCCTACCTAGTGCCCAGTTTTTAATCCGTGGTTGAATTAATTTCAGGACCCAAATGAAGATACACAGTGGAACGACATCCTTCGTAGTAAAGGAATAATACCACAAAAAGAAAAGGAAGTCACAGAAGATGATATTGTCAATATGATAGAATCAACAATTGAAGAAAAGTCAAAAAGTATGGACTTCCAATTTCCTTGCAAGCATGTACACAATATGCCCAGCCAATAGGACACACACTATCATATTTACTCTCATGTACAGGACTTGATCTTGTTTTGTAGCTTTCAGAATTCAACAGGTTTGGTAGTTGACAACTCGATTTAAATTGTACAAACATTTCTGACATTTAAACGTAGATAACACATTTGTGGGAGAAATGAACCCTGAACAATTAATTTCTGGCACATGTTTGTTGATTAATTACAACATTACTTGATAATTTGGTTCAGTGCGTGTTGGAACTGTGGAATTTGGCTCAGTTCCCTTCTGTTACTAGTATACAAAATCACTATTAGCAGAACTCACCACTTATTAAAACTTGGTTATATTGACCAAATATTCTATTTAGTAATTAATATTTTGTTAGGAATTTATCTTCATTTAAAGAGCCTAAACTGTATTAGGCCTAGCTAAATTTTACAACGTTTTTAGGCTTAATACTTGAGGCACACTGTTGTAGGTGAGCCTTTCATACGTAAAATCTTATCTCCCGCAGTGTCCTTCATGATCCAGTGATCAAGGTGTATTTATTTAAAGACCTAGAGGTGTTTGAAGATTCAATCCCCACAGTCCTACGAGCCGTGTCTTTTCTTCGGTTATACCTACGAGGGTTCTATGTATTGTTATCAAGGCTTCTATTGTAACAGTAGGCCTACGTGTTGCCGCAAGTGCCCAAGTAATACATGTTAAATTGAGCTCAATTTATCAGTATTTCCAAATGAGCATGCTTTGCTAACTTGTTTTGAAGGTGGTAAGGCTCTTGCCAACCTCGATCTTGACGAGCTGGACGAGTTGGAAGATGACGAAGACGAAGCGATAATCCTCGAGTACCGACAAAAGCGTATCGCTCAGATAAAGGCAGAGGCTTCAAAAGCTCGATTTGGAGACGTAATGGAGATCAGTGCAGAAGACTATGTGGGTCAGGTGAACAAGGCTGGCGAGGGGATATGGGTGGTGCTGCATCTCTACAAGCAAGGGTACTCAAATACTCATGAAAGTCACTCTCTTTGATGTTGCATTATGGCTGCTTCTTACACGTCTTGGCTTGGGGCTTTACCTAACCATTAAATCTCGAATTATTTCCAGGATTCCGCTTTGTGCTCTCATCAACCAACACCTGACTCGGTTATCGGCCAAGTTCCCTGCAACAAAGTTCTTAAAAAGTATCTCTACAACGTGTATTCCTAATTACCCCGACAAAAATTTACCTTCAATTTTTGTGTACTTTGAAGGAGAGCTCAAAAAACAATTTGTGGGGCCACTTGAATTCCGAGGAATGAACCTTACAGTGAATGGTAAGTTGTTAACTTTATACATATTTTTTTATTTGTAACTTGCTATCTTATGTGTTTATGTCTGCATGGTTGTTGGCAATTGGCATTAAGATAAAAATATGAGTAAGAATGGTACATGTTTGATTTGTAAAATAAGGCCTACATAGTTATGTTTAACACAAGATGTCAGCTACACAATCAAATACGTAGTTGACTAAATTTTTGTCAAAAACTTAACTTATTACCGTAGTAATAATTTATGTCCCAATTGTTTTTGTTGGCTTTTTCTGTTCCAATATTCTATAATGTACTACTACAGTATTTGAGATTACCTATGTTAGTGGCCCTATAGTTTTTAGTTCATTAATACCCTAAGCCTAAAGCCGCATTCACATAAATGACTATTGATTACTGACTATTGACTATTGACTAGTGATTATTGACTACCCAAAGAAAGATATGAACACTACACAACAAAGTTCTTTGACACGTATGATCTGCCACCTAGAACAAATGAATCAAACTGATTGACAAACAACGAGCTGTCAAAATAATTAAATTGCAACATTATGAAGAAAACGAGGTATGGCGATAGTAACTGTTCACCAGTTAAAACGTTTAATGATGGGCTTAACCAAGTTGTGAAGGTTTTGTATGTTTCTTGTTTGTTTTGAAGATTTGTTTTCAAAATAAGAATATTTTATTGTATGACAGCTTCATAAAAATAATAAATAAATAATATTCGCCGGAAATAGTCAAAAACAAATATACACTTGACAGTAATTGAATAGTGGTATTGACTTCCGTTGCTCCACATTCATTGGCTGAACGCGAACGTTGTGATTGGTTGTAACTATGACTTCCAGATATCTTCAATTCGTTAGTCAATAGTCAATAGTCATAAGTCAAAAGTAAAGTTGTGTGAACATCAGCACGTATCGCCTATGGTTCAATTCGCTTAGTCACTAATCAATAGTCAATAGTCAATAGTCAATAGTCACTAGTCATTTATGTGAACGCGGCTTAACTTGTATCTACTATCTAGTTAAGTTTAGCTTAATTTAATAGTGCATCAATTATCATACATTTGACATATTACCATACTGTTGGTACTTGGTATATCATGTTCCACAATAGTGAAAATATGTTCCTTTATTAGTTTATTACTAACAATTTGTATCCGAGATTGTGTAAACATTTGCTTAAGTTTGTCAATATTATTAGGATATCATGTTCTTGTATTCTATTGATTGTGTATTATTTGATATTACATTAGCATAGTTTTTGGATAATAGTTATATATAGATATTTAGTTAACTCATAGTAGGGCATCAAGCATTTTACATGTTAACAGTATAAAATAATATTTTAAAATTGCTATGCTTCATAGAAACCCACAAATAAGATAAATAAGTTTAAGCAAACAATATTTTTTTGGTCTTGGAATGGCTTGTTCTTTTAGTACTACTGTACCATGCTAACGTCAACCACACTCGGCATAGGCGTGCGCACGGCCCAGGCTGGACCTAATGAGTCAACTTGGCGGTCGGGTCGCGCTGGACTCCAATTCCTTTAGGCCCGGCCTGGGCCGAGAGCAGTTTAACTTTAAGTTTAACTTTAAATTAGTCTTTAAATTAAAATGCACTGTCAGTAGCGCGTTTTTACGCAAAGACACACTTCAATCAGGGGCTGCGCAAATAATTTATCTTTTATTTAAATGAAACGAAACATAGCTCTATACGGGCCACAAGATCCTATCGCAGCGGAAAGCGTCAAGTCTTAAAATCGCGTTTTAGGCCATAAAAGTTAGTGCATCAACCGAAACCACGCTACCTTGTGCCGGGTCTCATTTTAGACGCTGCGCACGCCTATGACACTCGGTTATATCTAGTCTGAAAAAATCCAACGTGAGAGTTATCTTGAGGCATTAACCAGTACTTATGTTTGCTTCCAGAGCTCGAGTGGATTCTAGCACAAACTGGAGCAGTGAACTCACAGCTTCAAGAAGACCCTCGTCCCAAGGTCAGGGACGTTCTCTTTTCCAAGCTGCAGAGTAAGGATGATGACCTAAGTGATGATAATGATTGGTAACTAATTGAGGATTTATGTTATCAGTTATGTGCCTTCTTGTCATTTTATGGTGGTGAAATGTTCTTCTTTTCACTTTTAATTTATTTTTACTTGCAGTCCAAACTTACATGAACAACGCTTTTGACAAAGTACATTTAATCCCCCAGTGTTTGTGATATTAATCATCAAATAAAAAGTGGGGTTTTGCACAATTTCTTAATACAGAACTTCAAAAACATGCTAGGCCTATAAGAGGTTTATAACATCTAAAAACATGTTCCCCTGAAATTCAAGACTATGTATAGTTCTTTTCGATCTGAGGAGTGAGTAGAAAAACGGGTTTTTCCAATGTTAGTAGGCCTATTTTGTTCGTCCCTAATAGCGATGTCCTGACGGGCGCAACCTGTCACCGAGGGTTTACCGGCAGTTATTTGCAAGCTGGCCGCGAGGACAGATAGTGCACGGTCCACCTGTCATGTGACGATGAGGGTAAGAGGTAGATTCCACATAACTGCTATTACTGCAATTTCTGTTCTGATCTAATAAGAATTTGGGACTTTGAAAGTTGGAAATGCCTTAAAAAAGTATCCCTAATAGCATTTTTAATCTAAATTTTTAACACGAAATTAAGTGGTAGGTCAGTTGGTCGTAGGTATTAATATCTATATCAAAATCGTTAATATTAAAAGTAATAGAGCGAGTCAAACATTGAAACGTACCTATTAGTTTTTATTCAAGAATCCAAATAATTTGTTAAAAAGTCCCAAAATATTAAATCTCTGATTGTTAATGTTTAACTGTAGAAAATCACCGTTTGAATAGGTGACATTGACAGGTAAGATTTACCGGTACCTAGCATATAAAGCTCATTATCTCCGCTACCTAGACAAGGGTTGCGCTACGTTTCTCAGCGTCTGTAAACAATTGGGGGCGAAAACACCACGTCTCGCACTCACTTCCCAGACTGAAAAGGACTATAGGCTTAATTGCACAGCAACTAGGCAGCAGATTTGTTACTATAGGCCTAGTCCTAGAGTACATCTATCAACCATGGTACTGACTCTTCAGGCTTGCCGATTGTTACAAGTAGTTTGTGAGACACGGGACTGTACATATGATTGATTATATATACAACATTTGCATTACCGTTCTATATAATTTAGGCATAAGGAGTTTAATTGGAATGTTTTAATTGCACAAAACCAAAGTATTACGTGAAATAAGTTTGTTATTGTAGTGTGATATTAAGGTATCATATATTTATTGTTTGGCAACTTTGCTATATTTTTTATTTACATCATGTGTGTACAATTTATTTACATTTATTTGTGCTTTTAACCCAATGTCAATGAATAAATTAATATAATTTTTCAACTACTACGCAGTTCTCTTAAACTTACTGAATATTTAACCTAAAATATATTTCTTAAAAATGAAGCTGCGATTAATTGTGAAGTTACTCGTGGAAATCGAGTCACATCTAACATGACCAGTTTCACAGTTCCTTTCCCCAGGTTGTCCATATCACAAATAATAAAAAACCACATTCTGTCAAATTGTTGCTTCCTGCAATAATATCAATTCAGTATTGTTAGTACGGTAACCTCGTTACCCTAACGATAGGGTGTAGGAACTATGTCCATTTCATCATTGAATATAAACAAAATAAAACTATTAAAACAACAATATATTTCTATTTTCCTCTTAAAAACATAACATTGATCAATTGCAAATCTATAGTGTGAGCCTAGCTATAACAACAATCATAATAAAGCCACTTGAGATTACATAAGTTGCTTGTACTTCCAAGTATGTCCACATTAGCAACCCAGTGGAGATACGCTTCTTAATAATGAGAGAGCTCTGCTACTATCTCACGATAACACTATGGCACAAACACCTCATATTCTATTTGATAATCAGTAGGCATCGAGCTCGATGTTTTCCACAGCAATCTTGGGTTGCATCTTGCATTATATGTTGTTATCAAATTACCGTAATGCTACTTTAGAAATGGATTTCAAAATGAAATCCACCGTTTCATTTACCCCAAAACAAACGTTTGGTTTAAACAACGTACGAGTAGTACCAGGCATACAAACGATCTGTGGGACTAGTACTAGTAGTAGTAGCTGTTACTACAGCAGCATTGACTGTGGCTTCTCGATTAGTTGCCGGAACGCAGCCAGCCATTGGGCGCCCACTGCACCGTCGACAACTCGGTGGTCACAGCTCAGTGTTACGGACATGAACTCGGCTTTTCTGAACCTGTAATGACAATCATGTCTATTTTTAGCAACTTGCACCAATACAGAAGAACTGAGGAGAATGCTCTTGGTAAATGTGTGTCCTAGACTCGGGCCTATGTCAAGGCTCGTATTTGACAATAGTGAAACAGGAGGTGAAGCTAGTATAGGTGTACCGTAGGTGTAGTATAAAAGTTAGAAGCAGTTGGACCTTTGCCTAAATTCTGAGAATGAGTCATACTAGACATATGACCAATCAGAATTCATGTACTGACTTAAGCCTCTCAATTCATCAGCAATTAACCAACAGTATTTGATAATTGAATATACCTAGATACCACTTTGGCTGTAACAGAGGCTAAGCCCAATAAGATACCGAAACTAATAATATCTAGACGATTACACCGAGGTAGTCATCGGTGTTACATGATAATGACAGTTCGAGTGTGAATAAAAGGGACACAATACTCTTGAGATCCAGTTACGAATCAAGTATGTATTGAGGTTTGCATCTCTCCCTTCCTTCACCGACTTTCTGGTAACCTGTTTCCTTCTCCTAAAGCTGTACCTATGCCCAATAGCCATGCCCAAACAATATAAGTAGTACCGATACTGATATTTAGCTATCTGTAGTTATACTAAATTGTAGTTTCTTTACCCTGCTTGCGAGTCGTCTGGAATCAGTCTGGTTACTGTCGTTCCAACAGCCAAGATGGAAGATTGTGGAGGGTTGATTACTGCTGCGAAGTTGTTGACTCCAAACATGCCCAAATTGGAGATTGAAATGGTTCCACCCTGAAAAAAATCATGTCCATTTAGCATTGTGTGCCGGGAAATAAAGTACAGTATGCTGCCAGTAGTGATGCACACGATACAACAAGGAACCAACCTGGAATTCATGGGGTTGTAGTTTGCCTTCTCGGGCTTTCCCTGCGAGGGCTTTAACAGCCTTGCTGATATCTGCCAGACCCCTCTTGTCGGCGTCAAACACGATGGGGGTTATCAGCCCCTTGTCCGTGCTGACCGCAACGCTGACGTCCACAGAGTCGTACTGCCTGATGACCGTGTCCATCCACGAGGAGTTGACTTCCGGCACCTTCTTGCACGCCAGCGCCATGGCCTTGATGATGAAGTCGTTGACGCTGACCTTGACTCCCTGCTTCTCCAGCATCTTGTTGAACTGCTTGCGGAGAGCCTGGAGCTCGTCCACTCGGAGCTCCACCGACAGGTAGTAGTGCGGGATGGTCTGCTTGGACATGAGCAGCCGCTTGGCGATGATGGCCCGCATGTTGCTGACAGGCAGGTCCGTGTATCCGGCCCCGGGCGCCGGCGCCGCCCCCCTGGCCTGGGGGGCAGCCACCCCCGCGGGGGCAGCCTTGGCCAGGTCCTGAGCCGTCACGGAGCCAAACAGGCCGGACCCCTGGCCCACCGAGGACAGCGAGAGGCCCTTCTCGGAGGCTAGTTTCCGGGCCAGGGGGCTGGCGTAGATCCGGTCTCCTCCCGCGGCGGGGGAGGGGGCAGCGGGGGAGGAGGGGGGTGGGCCAGACGGAGCGGGGGCCGCTGCCTTGGGGCTGGGGGCTGGGGCTGGCGCTGCTTTGGGCGCTGCTACAGAGCCAGTGTCCTTGAAGTCTTTGAATGCTGCGACACTGGCTTGGTCTGCCACGATGACACACACCACCTTCAAGGTGATAACAATGCAATACATCAGTACATCAGCAGGACAAGACATGGCCTAGTAGCTTGATTTGGAAACTATGGGAATTATTTATTTTCAATTTGGGGCATGTATAGAGATGCTAGCATACTTAATATGGTATTACCTTATTACGATGTATAGGCCTATGTATGTGTTAATATCATTCATAATCATTATTTATTGTGTATTTGTATTTTGGTGATTAATCAAACACCAAGGTAAGAGTGTATAGTGCTCTACATTAATGAGAAATATAGGCTACATAGTACATACCATGCCTGCCCAGGACCATTTAAGGGGAACCTCCTTACAAGCATGGGGTCAGCCAAGGGTGTTGTTGACTACAAAATGCATTCGTGTTTTCACAATGTTATGTACATACTTCTGTTGCACATGGCAACCCTCAAAACACATTGGGTGATCATTTTTCTTAATTACCAATTGGATTGATTAGAAATGTAATCTCTTGTATTTTACCTTGCCAACTGGCACATCTTTAGATCCTGCTGGGACGAGTATTTTCGCAAGGTAGCCTTCTTCAGGTGTTTCAAAGCCCATTGTTGCTTTGTCAGTTTCGATCTCTGCCAGTAAATCTCCTTCATTCAACTTGTCACCTATGAACACAACAAGGTATCTTACAGTATGAATTGACATGAAATAAATTTATATAAATACACTAAGTGTAAAAAGAAGGAAAGTAATGCCACCGCCCACCAGTACCATCTCAGAAAAATGACAATTTAACAAAGGGAGGGAGAGACAATGCCAAGATATGTAGTTGACTGTAACAGAAATCTGGCAATCTATGATCGTTTCTCAATGGCAGCCATATTTTACCAATTTTCTGCTTGTTTGTTTGCATATTAAATGCAGGTTCCTGTATGGTTCATTTTCTGTCATCAACAATAGCATTACAAATAAAAAATACCATATAAAGGTACAATATGGCACACTGACAAACTTTATAGGTTAGCTAGACCATTTATAAAATTATCTAGGACCCTTTGTATGTTCTCATCGCAGTCTCGCAAATCTTCAAGAACCACAATAGTCTAAACAACAATTAAAAGTTATTTTTAAAATGATATATAGGACCTATCGAGGCTCATTGACGCATACAAGATCTTAACCAAGTGATTTTACATTTGTAATTGGTATCGTGATGTTAATTATGCAAGAGTCGTAGATAGTTTTTAAAATGGTTGATGATAGTAGCAAGGTAGGCAACGTGTATCGCAATCGGTCAAACGTGTGTAGGAACAACCTTTACAGTCTGACCGAGGAACTGGTGAGGACAAAAAGATTGAGTTAAGCGGGGTGCACACAAAGTCACAAGATATAGCAATAGTCACAAGGTATAGCAATAGCAATAAGAAAGTGGTATAAGGTATATAAGCTTAAGACAGCCAAAGACTTTCCTGAAAAGATACTACATTTTTGTGTAGACTTCTTTGACTTGCTCTGGCAGCAGTTTGAGTAACCACAGCTGGTTGTCAATCAGCTGACTTCCGGCAGCTGTTATTTTCGTTTTAAACCGGCAACGAATCTATTAACAATAATTAAAAACAATAGTTAAAAATAATAAGAAAAACAATAATTATTATTGCTAATTATTGTTGTGTTGTTAAATCATTAATGACGCCGATGGGGGAAGATATTTGCACGTAGTCACCGGATGCAAGGTCTATTAATTGATGTGTACCAGATGTATACGGTGAGTTTTTGTTTATACTAATAATACTACTAATAACTTACGATGAAAGCATCTGTTACATTGATTCAAGTTGCTAGCATCCCATTGGCGTGTTATAAGTGACGTTTCAACGCATAATTGGTCCGTCATAAGAAATGTGGTATTGCAATAAGAAAGTTGAAATATCTTAACTTTCTTATACCAGTCTTATTCCAATTGTTATTGCTATGACGATTGACGCGTGTGTGTGAACCTTTGTACGTAAACCCTATTGCCCAACACGGCTTGTGACTATACCTTATGACATTCTTATAACTTTGTGTGAACCGGGCTTTACAGACAAGCATTGGCAGGTGAAGAACATAAAACGGGGAGTCATACCCTCCTTCTTCTCCCAACTAATAATGCTGCCAGACTCCATTGTTGGCGACAGAGCTGGAAGTAGCACTGTAGTGTGTGGTGGAAAATCTGAGTAATAACGGGCTTGAGCTACTTCCCATCGCCGGATGAGATGCTTGTTGAGCAATGGAGAACCTCCATATCTGAAAAGAGACACAAAATTGATATGTAAGTCTGCAGAAGAGAGGACTCCAAGGGAATACCTGTGTGGTAGGCCTAGGCATAGGCCTACATGGCACCCACAAACACTGGTAGTAGAGGCTTAGTACGCTTCAAGAGAAGCAAAGCTTGGGCAGCTCCTGCAATGTCAGGCCTACGATTCCAACAAAGTATGACACCAAGCTAGGGCCTATCCTAGGCCTAAACTCCACGTCATAGCACGTTTTCTATCAGTCGGAAGGCCTAGGCCTAGAGCTACGGTAGGTGTAATACTTGATAGGCCTAGTATAACAATAAATGGGGCTAGACCTAGGGCCTATCATAAATATACGGTTCCTAGGCCTAGGCTAGCCTAGGCCCTAGTAGGCCTACCTGTGCAAGTGTTTTCTTCTTATGCATTCCAAACTCGTACATCTCAACGTAATTGATCTTGATTGGCATACTCGTTTAGTCGCCAACTCGATAACACTTCGTCGAATTATTGTCGTTCGCAGCATGATTAATGATTCAATATTCTTCTTTGAACTATAATACCATTGGCTTTAATTAAAAACGTAAATTTGCCAGTCGACTGTCCCCTTGCTCCGGCTGACTCGTTCCCTCACGAAGAAAAAAAAAATGAACAGAAAATAGGCGACGTAATGACCTCGTCTTTTGATTGGCTCGTTTTTGAGGATGTGACCAAAAGATCACCTTCACCAACGTAACGAAAATTTGAATGTATTTAATTAAAATCGTGATGTGCACAAATTACATTTATTTATAGAATAAAACGTTCAACTTGTTGGTTTACAATAATTATGAATTGTATTTAATCACAGTAATTTCACTTTTTAGTAAATAAAAGGAAAAACAACAACAACTTTTAACAGGGAATTTTATCCTCCTTATACTGTGATTTTATTCCACCCTGGGGACTTTCGTGTAAGTGTTGTTATCAGTGAAAAAGGCAACAATGGTGACTGGTGGTAGGCCTACTCGAATTTTGTCATTTTTATTGACTTGAACTTGTTAATCTTGTTAATGAATACTTTACAAATTGAAACTGCTATAGTTCCTGTATGTTTAGGCAACATACCACGGTATTCAATTATATGTCATCGTAAGATGATCATAGGCCAGGTAGGTCGTAGGGTTAGGCCTAGACTAGGGATGGGTCTTGTTGTTGAAGTTAGGTTATGTTGAAGGTTGATTGTATGAGGATTCCGTGAACCTGACCTATTTATTATATTTGAATGAATCAATATACTGAATACACTAATGGTAGTGATTCCCGTTTTGTGACAGGACCATCAGGTTCTTCAGTAATGAGATCGTCGGTGAGTGCAATATTGTCTAGTCCTGCACCTGACACAAGTATGTCGCATCCAGACTACGAGCAAACTGCTCATGACCATGCAGCCATTCTTGTGCTGGTGAAGCACATAGGTGAGTAAGCCTAAAGAGCAGAGTGTTTTAAAGACATTTTTCTTTCCTCTTTTACTCTTATTTTTCTTTTTGGGGCCTAGACCTAGGCTCTACTAAAACCATTCATTCACATTTAGCTTCTACTTGTATAGGCTACAACTCGACCTTTCAAACGGTGCACACACCCCAGTGGTCTTTCCACTAGCCTAGGCCTATCCTAGCAGTAGCCTAGAACATCAGAATACAACACTAACAAAAGTGCACAGTTACTCCTAGTTTCATGCGAGTGTGACAAGTGCGTTTGCGTTTACGTTTTAGTGTTGTAGGGTTCAGTACACTCACAATTTGCTGGTGGCGAGTCTCTTCACCCACTCTGACTAATTCTAACTCTTCCTTTAGTTTTTCAACATGTTCGTCGATCATTAAGTTTGTTTTTTTTGTTCGTAGGCAGTCAGTTAAAAGCTAAATCTTTCAATCGTATCTTTGAGCGGATCGCTCGTCAAAACCATGTAAGAGTAACCGATTCCTCTGGAGTGAGCCGAGACGTGTTGGCTCGGTACATAAAAGAGTATCCTGTCGAAAATAATGACTGGGGTGACTACCAGACTCACAGACGTCTCCTTGGGCTCGTTACAGTTGGTAAGATTTCTTGTCAGTGAAAGCCGTCGAGTCTGACATCATTTATGTTGGTTACTAATTTGTCAAGTGTTTAATCTATTGCAGGGAAATTCGACTCACAGCAAGAGCTCAACGAACTGTGCCGTGTTCACGAATCTTTGAAAGTCAAGTACACTTCTACGCTGTTTGATTCTCGTAGCATTTTAGTGGGTCTACCTTCTGCAGTGGAAGGAAGTCAAGAGGATAGTCCTACATATTCCACACCCTCTAATTTTAAGGCTAGAGCACTGTTTTATTCAGACGTCGAAAACTGTTCCGAGCTCGAGGCACAAATCACAGACTTTTTGTCTTCTCTATTTTGGGTGTTGGAGTCAAAACGTTTGGAAAGGAGCAGAGAAAAGGTTGATAGAGTGAGTTTGCTACTAGCGCCGTTTGAAAGGAAAGACTTTGTGGGCCTGGATCTGGAGTCGCGCACAAATCGAAAACGCTGCGTCGGTCGGATGACGAAACATCTCGGAGACCTTTGCCTGCAAGCCGGTCTCGCTAACGAAGCACTCGGCTATTACGTCTCTGCGAGCGATATTCTTAAAACTGTCAATGATTGGCTGTGGCTCGGCGGCACCTACGAAGGAATGTGTGCCGCGTCTGTGGTTATGCTCTATCCTAACCTGAGTAGGATCTTACCCTTGCAACGCAATTCCTCACTTCAAGATGGAAGTCCAACCAAACAACGGTAGGCCACCGCATTGCTTAATTAGCTGCCTTGCACACTTTTATTACAAGTTCATAATAACCTGGCCACAATTTAAATAAATTTGATATACATGTAGATGTATTTGTTTTGTATAGGCCTACTCATGTTATATACAACAGTATTAACCAAATTATTTTATGTTTACAGATCAAATTCTATTATTACAACAAACTCTTTGCCAAATGGAAACACTCAGCCATTAGAGTTGAATGAAGATGTTCCAAACATGTTGACCCCAGAAGATATTCCCAAACGATATCGTGAAGCAATAATTCACTACAGTAAATACCAAAACGCTGGAATAATCGAGACTGAAGCTTGTTTCAAGGGAGCGCACGTTGCCGTCGAACAAGGGTGTTATTTACAAGCGGCCACGTTTCTACAGAACGTACTGCTCATTAATTTGCAGCTTAGCGAATCAGAAAAGGTATGCACACTAACAACTTCAACTTCACCGTTTATCTGCTTGGCAGCGCTTTTCAAATGTCGCCAGTCATGTACTGATAGATTTTCACTATCCAAGGTCTTAACCACTGAGCTACTAACACAGTATTTTATTATTTTCTATAAAATATTTGTATTGTCTTAGGCCTAGGCCTATGTATTTTACAAGTTGGCCTACCATAAAATAATCATATTGTTCTCAATTGTTATTTTATGTCTCTTCTATTAATTTGCTTTGGTTGTTTTAGATTCAGAGGTTTATCAGTCTGTCTGATCTCTATGCCGAGATTGGTTTCCATCGAAAAGCGTCATTCTGCAAGAGGTTGGCAGCCATGCGTTTTGTTTCTCCGCAGAACCAACAGCCCAATTGGGCTCAGTGCTACCAGTTGATGCTTCAAGCTTTGTCTGGTCACAAGTTAAGCCTTGATCCAACAGAATTCCCCAAAGGTAATTACGTATTCACGGCATGTAGGTCGCACCGTAATCGATAGAGAAAACAATGTCTAATTATCAAATTGTGTTAAATCCAATTCATACTTCTCAATACTAATTTCTCTAATAGTAGTAAATGTGTAACAAGTATTGTAGGCCTACCAGAACTGATGTGCCTATTTTACTTTGGCAGACATCGTTCAATACGATAACGCGGCTTATCATTCACTTTCATTTTACTTCCCAAGATATGAAATTTGTTTAACTTCCATTCCTTCCTTTCAAATATAAGTTATTTGTCACATTCACATAAGATTTACTTTACGTTTACTCTCTATATTTTACTCTCTACTTCATTTAATTCTAGGTTTACTAAAGATTACTATACAACATGTTTATGGCAGGTAGTGCTTTTTATAATTTATATTATAAATTCACTCAAGTTTTTAGGTATCACTTGTGATGAAAGGATTCATACAAACAATTCTATGCAACTGTCTCGCAATGTATGTATATATGTATGTTATTGCTATATTGCCGTACAACTTTGTGTTACAGACGGGCTACGTGGCTGGCCCTCCCTGCAGATCCAGCTGCTGCAAGAGCTGGTGGTGGCCGCCAGGCGCATGGGCCACTCAGCGCTCTATATTGCCGTATAACGCAGCCTTACAACGTTGTGTTACAGACGGGCTACGTGGCTGGCCCTCCCTGCAGATCCAGCTGCTGCAAGAGCTGGTGGTGGCCGCCAGGCGCATGGGCCACTCTGCGCTCTATATTGCCGTATAACGCAGCCTTACAATGTTGTGTTACAGACGGGCTACGTGGCTGGCCCTCCCTGCAGATCCAGCTGCTGCAAGAGCTGGTGGTGGCCGCCAGGCGCATGGGCCACTCTGCGCTCTATATTGCCGTTAACGCAGCCTTACAACGTTGTGTTACAGACGGGCTACGCGGCTGGCCCTCCCTGCAGATCCAGCTGCTGCAAGAGCTGGTGGTGGCCGCCAGGCGCATGGGCCACTCAGCGCTCGCTACGCGCCACATGACCTTCCTCCTGCAGACGCTGTGGGGTCATCTGTCGCCCGGCGAGCAGCGGGACCTGGCGGTGCAGCTTCAGGCGTTGGCCGCCCAGTGTGAGGGCGCGCCCGTGCCTCTCGTGCTAGAGTCGGGCGTTGTGATACCGCCCGCCAACCTCACCAACATCCCGCAGGTCCGCAGCTTCAGGCTCAAGAACCTCTCGCCGCACCTGCGACCACAGAAGATAGAGAAGCTCAAGGAGGACACGGGGCCGTTCCTCTTCACGCCAATACACTTTGGGTCGTTGGAACGGAAGAGTTTTGCAATCAATAATAAAATAGGTAAGTACATAGAGTGCTTATCCGCAGCTATTTTTATATTCAATTGTAAGTTTGACCAAAAACCAGCCAATCCTTATTAAAACAAATACATTCGTATTTATAGATGGTTGGCCGACTCGGTTACAAGAACTGATTTACAAGGGGGGACATATTTATGTGCTTCGTTGCTATGATTTTGCAGAAGAGTCTGCTTTTTGCGATACCGAAAGACTTTGAAAGCACTGTTGCCCAGGATGTATTAGATTTTAGATAATAATTGTAAAGAAGATAAAGTTGTGAAGGTGTTGTCATCATTTGTGTGTATTTTTTAAAATTGGGACTGGAACCTGATTACAGTGTTTCTTGTACAATGCAATATTCTTGTTCCTGGAACCAACTAGATTACAGTATCTCTGTTATGCATGGTGTAATGACGGCACTTGTTGCAGACTACCTGTGGGTGGAGGGGGACCTGTGTGAAGTGGCCATCGAGCTGGTCAACCCGCTCCCGTTCGAGTTGAAGGTGACCAACACGAGACTGCTGACAAGCGGCTCCGTGTTCGAGAGCGTCCCCGCGTCGCTGACACTGTCGGCAGACTCGGGCCCCCACCCGCTGACGCTTACCGGCACCCCCAAGGAAGTCGGCGAGCTGGAGATACGCGGCTACTCCACGCACACCCTCGGGGTCAAGTCAAACTGTCGGCTCAAGTACGTCGACAAGTTCCCGCATCCGCACTTCTCGATAGACGTGGTGCCTGCGCTGCCACAGATGAAGGTGTCGACATCGCTGCCCGAGAGTCTGTCGGTCAGCTCGCTGGCTGACCCCGCCCACGTAGTGACCAGCGCAAGCGTGTCCCTCTACGCGGGAGAGAGGTACGCCACACATACACAGCGTTGAGAACTTGGGTCTGGCCAAAGAAACACACCACAAAACTGTTTTTTGTGTGTATGTGTGTAACTGTAAAATACTCATAAAGGGGGAAGCATATTTTCTTTCATTTATGGACTTAGGTCCAAATTCACCAGATTTTGTTAGGCTCCGATTGGTGTTGTGGTTTCAACAAACATTACATTCAAATTGCATGGGGTCGTCTAGCATGCCATGTTTGTTACCTGAGATAATTTCGGATTACGGAAGAGTTTGATGAAACTGTATCTTAAAATATACAAGAAACAATGGATTTGTAGTTAAAACACAGTCAAAAGTAAAAACTTGTATATTGGAGAAGAATTTATTTTTATGAAGTGTTTGAGCTGTAATTTGCAAGAAACCCTGAAAAAATCGTTCAGGCTGAGGTTTTTTGCATCCTGTGTTAAGCTGACGAATGTGTTGCAGTACGGAGTGCAGCGTGACGCTGACAAACGTCGGCCAACAGTTAGTGGAGATGCTGGAGGTGTCAGTCAACTCCACGATGCAGTCATCGATACAGGCGCAGGTGTTTCAGTGGAGCCAGGAGAACCTGCAGGCGCAGCTTCCTCTTCTGCCGGGCACCACAGCCACCTTTACCATCTACCTCACGTCCGTTGCGGACTTCCTGTCACACGCGCATACCTCGGACCACGGTACTGAGGCCATACAAAGTAGTACTTAACATAAGATATGAACACATTGTGACATTAGTAATAAGTCAATAACATAGGCCTAGCAATTGTAATGTAATACAACAGTATATACTTCAGTAAGCAATAAGCACATAAAAGATAGTAAAAAAAAATTATATAATAAAATAAAAATGTAGAAGGGCATATAGGTAGGTAGCGTACCAGTATAGAGGTAATCTGCTTATTTGATTTGATTGGTTAAGTAAAAATATAAAAAGGTATATTAAGTGAGGAAAGGATCCAACAGCTTACCTTCGTGTAGTAAGATGACGGATTTGCGAGTTTGAAGTACACATATAAAGACATAATACAAAATATAACGAGACGTTTCGACCGTGGTCTTGCTCACTCGAGAGAAGAATGGCTACTGCAACTACTCTAGTCAACTAAACAACTATAATACTATAATAACTATAAAAAGCATTTTCTAACAATAAAATCTCAAGATTAACTTTGAATATCGCCTATGAAATTGATTCTGCATTTTTATTTTGCTGCAGCAATGTTGGCCTACTGAATATTACTTGACGTAAATAGAACTTTGTGTGTTGCCACCTGTTGACCAAGTAATGACCTACTACATACTAGTCTGCTTTTGTCATGTAGGGTGTAGGCCCTAGCCTAGTATATCAAGCAAAGCACTCAACATTTTCATCTGCTTGTATGGTGTACCGTGTACATGTTACTGTTGTGTTTGTTTCAGACGTCAACAGCTTAGTGTACGGCAGCCAACCAAACAGCATATTCTCCGGTCCGAGCTCACTTCCTTCACGGCTCAGTTCCATGTCCGGTCGGGATTCCTACCGGAGAACGGAGACCTCTTCTCCGTTGAGGTTAGTGCGTTAACGTTGAGATGAAAAATACTTTCAATTGCAAAGTTACATATTAAATAATAAATTGTAAATGTTGTTAGTGTGTGGCACGGTAGCTGTAGTGTACCTTCAGTCAGTTCAACCATGATGGTGGGATCAATGTTGCACCATGGCGTAAATACTAAATATTACTACGCAAGTCGTATGGGCGGCCACACCATGATTTTAGAAAAGCTATGTTTTTTAAATGCTTGGTAGTTTCTTGGTAGTTTCATTTCAAAATGTATTCTTATAATGGCCACACTCTTTTCGATCACAAAATGTAATTTCCTGTGGCCTATGTGAGAATGATGACTGGTTCTTCTAATGTTGTAGTGGAAGAACGGTCGCCTGTAAAAACTTGAGCAGGTCTTACGGATGTTCTTTGTTTCCCCAGGGTTGGCAGCAGTTGCTCGGGCAGCAGCCTCGGCTCCACCAGGTTCCCCCTCACGAGGTTGGCAATGCCCAACGACTCGAAGGTGTTGGAAGGTCACCTGAAGCTGCGCTACTCTGGCGGGCCGGGACTGTTGGAGGGTTACTGCCGTCTCTGTTCTGTGTCCCTGGTAGTTGACATGCTGCCGTCTGTCTACATCACACACTGGGATGTGCTGCCCGCAGAAACGTGAGGCATTTCATTTACAACCAGATTAGTAATTGTGTAGGCCTACACTAACATTTTTGTATTTAAAATATTTTTTTTCTTAATTTCTTTCTTTATTTATTTATTTATTTATTTATTTATTTATTTATTTATTTATTTATTTATTTATTTATTTATTTATTTATTTATTTATTTATTTATTAATTTATTTATTTATTTATTTATTTATTTATTTATTTATTTATTTATTTATTTATTTAATTATTTATTTAATTATTGTAGGCTAAATGGCATCTTTAAGCAACTTTTTTTCTTATGCCAAAATGGCCTTTTCAGTAATTCTTTTATGTAACTATCCAATATAAAATTCCTTCCTTTTCTGGCCTGCTCATATCATTGGGCAAATACAAAATAAACTAGAAGTAAATGTAGGCCTAGTAAAATATGTGATTGTCATGTAATGTACCCCCACACATACTGTGCATTGTGTTAACATTACGAAACCTGTCTGTCCCACAGGAGCACCCAGTTCTACCTGGTGCTGGACATTGCCAACGCGACCGCCCATGAGCTGGAGCTGCAATACACCCCCTCCAAGTGTATCCTGATAGAGGGCGGTGAGTCCTGCAGGATACCGGTGCCGGTTGACCGGTGTCCCCTGGCCAAGCTGACCAAGCTGTACGGAGGCGGCCCGGTGTCGGCTGACGATAGACACGAGCTGGACTCTCTGTGTGCCGAGCACATTGCTTCCAGCGTGGACCTGCGCTGGAGGATGGTAGCGGGGGAGACCAACGGGAAGGTGAGTGTCTGTCTAGTGTAACGGGGTCTGCAGGCACCAGCTGGACTCTCTGTGTGCCGAGCACATTGCTTCCAGCGTGGACCTGCGCTGGAGGATGGTAGCGGGGGAGACCAACGGGAAGGTGAGTGTCTGTCTAGTGTAACGGGGTCTGCAGGCACCAGCTGGACTCTCTTTGTGCCGAGCACATTGCTTCCAGCGTGGACCTGCGCTGGAGGATGGTAGCGGGGGAGACCAACGGGAAGGTGAGGGTCTGTCTAGTGTAACGGGGTCTGCAGGCACCAGCTGGACTCTCTGTGTGCCGAGCACATTGCTTCCAGCGTGGACCTGCGCTGGAGGATGGTAGCGGGGGAGACCAACGGGAAGGTGAGTGTCTGTCTAGTGTAACGGGGTCTGCAGGCACCAGCTGGACTCTCTTTGTGCCGAGCACATTGCTTCCAGCGTGGACCTGCGCTGGAGGATGGTAGCGGGGGAGACCAACGGGAAGGTGAGTGGGGACGTGACCTTGAGACTGTGTGCGTCATGTTGCAGGTGTCTCTACGAGGCATCACCCTCACCCCCGAGATGTTGGACCTGGTGCGAATGTCTCCGCTGCAATGGGACGTGACCTTGAACTCCCAGCCCGTCAAGCTCCAAGAGGAGCTGAGCTGTCAGGCGGGCCAATGCCTCCAGCTCGGCATCACCGTTCACAACTTCCTCGAGAGGAAACTGCGTCAGGTGACTCTGGACGTGCGGTTCTATCAGGACCATCAGAACGGGGTCAACAACTATCGACTGGAGACGCGGCTCGCCAGCGCCGGGGCGTCCAAGGTTCTGCTGCCGGACGTGAGTACTTCGTGACCATTGCTTCAGTTGTATGAGGTCTCAAGTCTTGAGTATTGTGGAGGTCTGGTTTAGCCTATATGTATTCCTTTAGCGTGGGTTACATTGTTTGTCCTTCCTTATCTTGATTCTTGCCAATGAGTGAACTGTCCAATGGTGACCGCCATCATTCGCACACTGCACACATTGTCATTTGTAATTCGGGAACAATAGCCAATAGGTCTTAATGAGTTTCATCACATGCATGTGCCCAAATATTTGAAAGGTACAAAACACTACTATTTTTGGTAACATACAATACAATGTAAAGTTAAAAATCGAACATTTTTCAAGTTGATACCATAGCCACATATGCCTTACTTAATATAAAAATGGCACCGTGTTAATTTACCATCATGTGAAGGATCATTGAAACAACAATGAATCTGAACAATTTATACGGTACATGTAGATTGTGTTGCATAAAATGAAGGTGCCAAAAAAGTAATTAAAAGTCATTCTATGCTTAACCTTTGCAGAAAAAATGTTGTGCATATTATGTGTGCCACTTTGTAGCTAGAGTATTTACTAGTTTACTGTTTGTACTCCCCCAGCTGTCTGAGCAGGGCAGCGCGTACCACGAGTGCAACGTTGTAGCCAGAGTATTGACTAGTTTACTGTTTGTTCTCCCTCAGCTGTCTGAGCAGGGCAGCGCGTACCACGAGTGCAACGTTGTAGCCAGAGTATTTACTAGTTTACTGTTTGTTCTCCCCCAGCTGTCTGAGCAGGGCAGCGCGTACCACGAGTGCAACGTTGTAGCCAGAGTATTTACTAGTTTACTGTTTGTTCTCCCCCAGCTGTCTGAGCAGGGCAGCGCGTACCACGAGTGCAACGTTGTAGCCAGAGTATTTACTAGTTTACTGTTTGTTCTCCCTCAGCTGTCTGAGCAGGGCAGCGCGTACCACGAGTGCAACGTTGTCTTCTTCACTCCGGGCCAATACAAGGTGGACATTCAGTGCTCGACTCAAGACTACGACGTCACCGGCTGCGACGGGCTGGGAGGCGATCTGGGTCTTGGACACACCTGGAAGTTCATTCCGCCCGTCGCCATTAGCGTGGTCGATCCGTAAGCGTTCTCTGCATTCGAGTGCGCCGCGAGGGAGTTGATTCTCTTTTCAACGTTTCACTGCGTTATGCAAGAAACAGTGAAAAACTTTTGAAATCTATCAATATCTAAAGAACGAGTCCGACAATAGATTTGGCATTTCTAAATACGTTCAGCCAACTGTTTTGCAATGTTTCAATACAGTTTTCAAATGTCTAAACTGAAAAATCGCATCGGAATCGTAACTATCCCGTGTTTACCTGTTGTGGAGTGAATATTGCATTGCTTTACTGGAAGGCTAGAATATTGTGGAGAGAGCTTTTGTGTCAAACGAATTACGTACTAACGGAGCGTAGTAGTGTAGCATAGCAGCTTGTGTTGTCGTATCTATAGATATTTTGTGGGCCAATTAGGTGTTTACATAATAGTCCATCTTAGTACTTTAAGACATCTCACTACTTGTATGGCCCGGCTTCCAATATTCGTAACTGATTGAGATTATACATAGAGCAAGTACCAACATGTACATGTATATGTAACGTATACTATTTTGTTGAAATACTACCAGCTACGATACTAGTGGAATGTAGGCAACCCCTATGTGCTGCATCGACTAAGATGCTGAGCGATGACACAAACTGTTGCATCATTGCAGGCAGGGGTGGTTGTAGCTTAAATCACTTTTCAGACATAGATAGTAGGCCTACATAGGTTCTATGTAGATCACTTTCAAGTTTCAACACTACTTATGACGGCTTCCAGGGAACCTTCCCTCCTTCTCATCAATTAGCTACAGATAGAAGTGTGAAGAGATATATTTTATTAGGAAGTTATTGAAAGAAACTAGGCTGTCATGACTGCTAGCCGCATCAGAAACTTGTGATTGAAATACTTGTAATATTTTGGTGCAAGTCGGCATATTATAGGCCTACGACAGCAGGGTAATGGATGTCCCAGTCGAGCACGTTTCTACGTTATAGTATTCTCGTACATCATGATTTTAATACTTTTGCATTTCAAGATGAACAACTTGAATTGTTTGTTACTTGTTATTGTTATTTGTTATAGTCGTCATACAACAACTTCGGCAATGCTTCCGTCACGGGTGGGTGAGCGGCAGCCAACCAGCAGCCGTGGCTAATTCAAATACCTGCTCGGGGTGGCCGAGACCATAAACACGTCATTGATTGATGACGAAAGCATTACCCAAGTTGTTGTACGGCGAGTATACCTTGATACCCATGTACTGAATTATCAGTAAGCAAAACACGTAAAAAGCCAACTCAGAACGTAACTTAAATTACTTTGTACTGTAGTACCTCTTAAATCGTTGTCTCTACTGTAACCCTACATGGCAAGACTGTCATGGCTTCAGCTGTCTGACACAGCAAGGGTGGCAGGATGGCATTGGGTATTGGTTTTATCACTAGCATTCTAATACTGTTCAATTACACTTTATTGTTGTTTTTTTTATTGTTATTATTATCATTATTATTATTTTTATTATTATTATTATTATTATTATTATTATTATTATTATTATTATTATTATATTTTTTACAGGCTTCGTCTTAGTAGATGTGATTGACAGATAAATACTGAAAGTCCATAGGCCTACCCACCATATATGCTTGTCTCAGTAGCCACTAGAGCACAGCACTTGCCTGTGTGCTGAGCAGGCGGGATTTACTCAACGAAATATAGTCTCGATTAGTAGCTCCACGAGCTCACAATAAACTCGCGCCTTACGAGGAAAACTTTAAACTGTGAATGTTTATCTATTTTGGCACAAAAAAACGAAGCTGTTTCAAAGTTCAAACGTAGTTGACAATCCTTAAACAATTGTAACATCCGAGACGGGAGATGTGGGAACAAAACAACACCCTTGAAACCGAAACTAGAACCGACTTCATTATATTGGTGCAAGATTTCTAGGGGATTGTAATATGTTCAGGTTGTATTGAAAATAGACAATCACCATTGAAAATAGACTGTCTAACTGCCATGATGTTGGATGGTAACGACCCGAGATACAGTTCAAGGACCCAACTCAACTCGTTGTCGTAAAACTTTTTGAACATTCAAACACAATATGAGACAACACTTTCGTACTAGTGTGTTGTATGTAGGTATGTATTCACCCCCCACTCTCTGTACTCGTAAAGACGTTTAATGGCTAAGTCAATAAATACCATGTAAAAGCTACGTACCACAACATTATGGAAGGTACTGATAGTTTCCTGATATGGGGGCTTGTTTCAAATGATATCCATCATGGATTTAGGCCTATCTTTGTCATATATGATTATTATAAAACTGCTGTGTTTATTTCTGTAGCCCACAAAGCAAAATGTTCTCTCTATATAAATGTACAAAACAGAAGCTTGTGCTTCAAGTAAACGTATAGTCAGTGTAATGGCTCAACCCTACGAAACTAAAATGTGTTGATTAATATGTAAATAGATTGTTTGTAAATATGTAATTGTACTGTTATGGTTGAACTTGAAACATGTAAAAATGTGTGTATGAAGTTGACATTGTCTAGCGTGAGTCTGGGACCATCCCGTATCTAGAGGAATTGTGGAATACTCGACATTATTGTGCATGGTGACTGAATTGTTAAAGATTTATGAAGTTATTACTGGTATTATAGATTTTATGTTATTTTCTTAAAAGACAAACATTATATGTACCTACCCAGTAGTTTTTGAAATTACATCTATATACTTGATATATTCCATATAGCTCGTATATTTACATGAGTATTGTAATGAAACATTTCTTTGTATTTTACAATTTATTCCGATAAATTGAACTAAATTTACAAAACGTATCCAAAAGAATATTGTTACTTATATAATACAAAAATATAATATTCACACAATATTTCTCATTTTAAGCTTAAGCCCCTAGATGAATGTTGTAGTCGGATGAAGCGCATGAAACGAATGCTAATATCTAAACGGCAAGAAGGTGGTTGTGTATCACTTGGTACGTCACTTGGCGGACACAGTGTTTTGGTTCCGGTCTACTGACAGAATGGGCGCATGTCCCTTGAACGTCATCATGGACTGGGGGTTCTGAGCCACGTGGTACATCAGCGCCCAGCATACCTTGGCGGGCAGCAGCCTGCAAGCAAGACACAGTAGAACACCTCTAATCTGTCCTCGTTATGAAGGTCGCGTGGTCACTTGCTGTACAGGTACTAGTTAGGCATTATTTGTATTTGATGAGGCTTGACAGGATAGGCCAAACAGAGTGATCTAATGGATTGCATAGTTTCTGGAAGGATAGAGACCAACAGCTTACCTTGGCAGGATAGGCCAAACAGAGTGATCTAATGGATTGCATAGTTTCTGGAAGGATAGAGACCAACAGCTTACCTTGACAGGATAGGCAAAACAGAGTGATCTAATGGATTGCATAGTTTCTGGAAGGATAGAGACCAACAGCTTACCTTGACAGGATAGGCCAAACAGAGTGATAATGGATTGCATAGTTTCTGGAAGGATAGAGACCAACAGCTTACCTTGACAGGATAGGCCAAACAGAGTGATAATGGATTGCATAGTTTCTGGAAGGATAGAGACCAACAGCTTACCTGGAGCAAGACAGTTTTGAGTTTCAATTATGTAGGAACGGTTATCGTGCAAGTAAGATGATGGGATTTGGTCTTTCTCTTCATCGTACACTATGTGTTAGTATAAAATTGAAAGTTATACTTACGCCTTCATTGGTATCAAGTACTTCATAGTCCACGGAATTGTGACTGTGACCTCGTTTGCTAAAACTGCCGATACAATTTGGTCGGCGACAAAGGTGGGTTTCAACATGGGTATGAGCCTGGAAAATAAGTGCAGATGTTAGAATTGCGTAACTGATCTCGTTTGCCAGCACTGACGATATGTGGTTGGTAATACGTAGTATGTTTGCGTACTGACCGTGGCTTGGCTCCCTCAAACATGCCCGTGTTAATGTAGTACGGACAGACTAGTGTTGTGTAAACTCCGTCGTATCCTTGCGTCTGTAATCAGAAGTCACCGTTGTAAGAACAGTGTCCAATAGAGTTACACAATAATTACGTTTCATGTTGAACTAATTTATTAGCTTAGCTTTAAATACTCTTGGATATCAGTGATTATTGATTATTAGTACGTACAAGTCAAGTAATTGGTAATGGGGCTAATAATCAACTCGGTGATCACTAATAGTATGTGCAAGTCAAGTAATTGGTAATGGGGCTAATAATTAACTTATATTGCAATAATAAAATTAATAATACAAGTAAACAGTTCCCACTATAATTCGAATTACTATTGGGACCCTAAAAACCCCAATTTGAATGAAGAGAACATTCAAGCCAATTAAGCCCAAACCTTGTGCAGAGACTTCATCTCTAGTTCGAATTATACCTAAATCATATTGTGTACAACAGGATAAAGTGAAGAGTGTGCCATGTGTGAACGAGGTGAAGCACATGCTTAGCTTGCCTGGAGTTCCGTGTACAAGCTCTCGTGGAACCCGATTGTGGCGAACTTAGTGGCGCTGTAGTCGGTGGCTTTGTAGAGCCCCATCAGGCCAGCCACACTCGCTACGGTCACTATGTGGCCGTGATTGTCCTTCATCATCTCACCCAGGAACGCTTTGGTCGTCTGGAATAACCGCCAACTACTGTTAGATATGATCGTGGCTGCATACGCAGTATCAAAAATACATGAAAAATTTTTTTTTTCAAACAATGCTTATATTTAAATACACTAAAAAGTAAAAAATAAATTTTGTGTTATTTATTTATTTATTTATTTATTTATTTATTTATTTATTTATTTATTTATTTATTTATTTATTTATTTATTTATGTATGTATTTATTTATTTATTTATTCATTTATTTATTTATTTATTTATTTATTTATTTATTTATTTATTTATTCATTCATTTATTTTTTTTTTTTTTTACTTATGTATTTACTTATTTATTTACTTATTTATTTATTTATTTATTTATTTATTTATTTATTTATTTATTTATTTATTTATTTATTTATTTATTTATTTATTTATTTGTTCATTCATTATTTTTTTTTGTTTAGTTTGTTTATTTGTTTATTAATTTATTAATTTCGAGTCGAGGTCGAATGTTTTTGGAAGCTATCTTGCTGGTCGGAGTACCTGTCAGCGTAATATAGACGCCACCGTGTACGAAGAGAGCAACGTACGTCAGTTGTGTTTTGAACACAACATTTGCCGTTGTGTATAGTAGCTGTTTTTGGATATATCCTGAGTAATTTGTGGTGGGTCAGGCTCATATTTTCGTTGGGTTGTCTGACTCTGGGCTATGAGCGCTTATCCCTGACCTGTGGCATCAGTCAATGTTACTGTCAGCATTACACAGTAGACTGACAGATACTGTGATAATAGCTCGCGGTGTCACAGTCCGACAGTTTCGGTGAATGGAGACTCGAGACTCGAAAGCTACGAGAGAAAGTGAATCCGACACGCGAGTAATAATTACAATAATTATTAACACAGCAATAATTCACTGTTGGTGGAAACAACGCGGCGACAATGCTTGCATGTTGTGACTGAGTCTGTGACTTAGCTTGTGCACGAGGCTACGTGCGAGAACATTATATGCATCATCATCGTCTCTATTACCGTCGTTGCAAGACACTCTAATCGTTAACTTTACCGTGTTTAACAATGCACTTTTTATCATTGTTGCAAGACACGATAGGGACTATAGAGTGGCTTGCAACAATGGTTAAAAGTGCATATAGTTTTTTTTAACGATTATTATAAAACAGTCATTCGTCTATACATATTTAGCCATTGTTGCAAGGTATTGTTTATGAATGCACATCTAACCATTGTTGCAAAGTATGATGTGTACCTCATTGTTGATAGAAACGCTCAAAACAATGGAAGCAATGCAGAACCCGAACAACAGCAACCATTACTCACCCTCCTGTACTCACACTCCTGTACTCACCCTCCTGTACTCACACTCCTGTACTCACCCTCCTGTACTCACACTCCTGTACTCACCCTCCTGTACTCACCTTCCTGTACTCACACTCCTGTACTCACACTCCTGTACTCACACTCCTGTACTCACCCTCCTGTACTCACCTTCCTGTACTCACACTCCTGTACTCACACTCCTGTACTCACCCTCCTGTACTCACCTTCCTGTACTCACACTCCTGTACTCACACTCCTGTACTCACACTCCTGTACTCACACTCCTGTACTCACCCTCCTGTACTCACCTTCCTGTACTCACACTCCTGTACTCACACTCCTGTACTCACACTCCTGTACTCACCCAGTAGTGCGCCAGTATGTTCACTTGGAACGTGCTGTCGATCATATGATCGGGCAGCTCCATCAAAGTCTTGCCGAACACGATCCCTGCGTTGTTGATAAGGATCGTCACTTTTCCCACTGTCGCTTTGATCTTGTCTGCTATCTCGTAGATCTGGTCCCTGTCTGCTACGTCACAGGTGTAGCCGTGGACCTGCGCGCCGGGTATAAGTCGTACTCTGCGCACAGTCTCCTGCAGCTCTGTAACATTGTGACATGACCGTGTACAGTCACGTGACTCCCTGTTTGCTACGTCACAGGTGTAGCCGTGGACCTGCGCGCCGGGTATAAGTCGTACTCTGCGCACAGTCTCTTGCAGTTCTGGACAGACAAACATTGTTGACATGACCCACTGGTCTTTCATGGCGTTTTCAAGGGCTGCAGTTAGAGCGTATTTTCTGGATTTTTATAAAAATTACATTTATAATATTTTGTACCAAGTAGGCACCCGTCTTGTTGTGTCTTGACAGCATCTCTGCCACAAGACGTTCACGATTACCTCGAGTACTTCACATGCAGAGCATCGCTGCGATACATTTGCATACTAGGCCGTATTGGAAGGGAAACATGGAACGTTTCTAGAATACTGGGGCAATTGTTTCTCATATGCACCGCATAATTCAGGCGGGCCCTCAACATGAACTATAATTATAAATATATATAACAATTCATTGAGATGTGCGGCCTTACAACAAAACGTCCTCTATGACGCAGACTTAAAGGGACCAGTACCATCTTGTCCCCAACATCCCGGTCAGTTATCTATCTTACTGTGAGCAAAGGCCTACGTCCGTTCAGCGGAACAGTGCTGGGTTACAATACAAGTACTCATTGCCTGCCCACTCAGTTGCAAGAATTATGTCAGTGGGGGACATTATAGCACATCATTATGCGCTGGACCATCGCACAGGAACCAGGAAGGGGTTGCAGCTAGGCCACCCCATGGCCACCCCGCAGTGCTGAGAAGCTGTCACGGCGTCCTTGATTACTCGCTCGCGTGACAATCAAGTAGACCTTCACACAAGCTGATCACGGCCTGCATGATGATTATAAATGAGTGCATCTAATAAGCGCGACTAACGCTCTGTGGGCGGGGCTTGAGCGCAGTAAGGAAGACGTGACACTCTATAGTAACCTAAGCTCTTTGGTGTCACTCAAGGTCGCAAGGGATTCTCGACCCTCTCGACCAAAGATAGTAAGATATACCCTGTCGCTCTCGACCAATGAGCGGGGGTGGCTCAACCTCAATGCGCGGTAGGCCTATACCTATATTCGAGATATTGAGCTGCATTATTGGGTGGCTTATTGGACCTGTTTCAATGCAGAATAGTCACGGTTCGATACCCGCTATGGGAGATTTTGTTTGTTTGTATCAAAACAATATATATATTACGACTTGGAGCCATCGTTGCAGTGAAGTATAATGTCCAACACTGAAAATTAGTACTTGTACCTAAGTAGACAATATTTCTTCCCCGCCCTGACCGTGGCTAGCTGAGGGGGTAGAATGCGTCACGTGTACGTGTGACAGCAACACGCACGTGGCTAGCTGAGGGGGTAGAATGCGTCACGTGTGCACAGCAACACGCACGTGGCTAGCTGAGGGGGTAGAATGCGTCACGTGTGCGTGTGCGTGTGACAGCAACACGCACGTGGCTGCCCAGCCCTGACCGTGGCTAGCTGAGGGGGTAGAGTGCGTCACGTGTGCGTGTGACAGCAACACGCACGTGGCTGCCCAGCCCTGACCGTGGCTAGCTGAGGGGGTAGAGTGCGTCACGTGTGCGTGTGACAGCAACACGCACGTGGCTGCCCAGCCCTGACCGTGGCTAGCTGAGGGGGTAGAGTGCGTCACGTGTGCGTGTGACAGCAACACGCACGTGGCTGCCCGGCCCTGACCGTGGCTAGCTGAGGGGGTAGAATGCGTCACGTGTGCGTGTGACAGCAACACGCACGTGGCTGCCCAGCCCTGACCGTGAACAACCAGCTCGTGTGAACCAAGAAAACTACTTTCTTCCTGGCGTGATCGGTGGTCGACCCTGACCGTGATGTCTGCTTTGTTTACCTCGAGCGGGCGGATAACAACAACTACTACCGTCGCTTCCAAACAGGTGGGGCTCTCGGGTAGAAAACAAGCAGTAAAGTAATGACACACTCAGTACAATACACAAATATCCATGTATTGAATTATTGCTGTCATCTTTGTTAGAACAATAGTCAATGGTAAACCGTGAAAAAACTGCATCACTAGAGACTCTTAAATTTTAAAAACTGTAATGATATATAACCGAGAAACAACGTCTTGTTTCACGGCGGTTCCCCGCTTGCGTCGTCACTATTCATTACTTGTGTGAGACATTTCAAAGTCGAGAGACCTTTTTCCAATCCCCTACTACACGTTCACTAGGGCAGTGGGTAGGGGGGTGTCCCAGAACACCCCCCCCCCCCCCCCGTGTTGTGACGTAGAGGCCTACCTGTGTTGTTGATGTCCCAGACCACGACCACCGCGCCCAGCTTGGCGAAGCGGATGGCCAAGAGACGGCCGATGCCTCCCCCGCCCCCCCCCCCCCCCCCCCCGTGTTGTGACGTAGAGAGAAGCCTACCTGTGTTGTTGATGTCCCAGACCACGACCACCGCGCCCAGCTTGGCGAAGCGGATGGCCAAGAGACGGCCGATGCCTCCCCCGCCCCCCCCCCCCCCCCGTGTTGTGACGTAGAGAGAAGCCTACCTGTGTTGTTGATGTCCCAGACCACGACCACCGCGCCCAGCTTGGCGAAGCGGATGGCCAAGAGACGGCCGATGCCCCCCCCCCCCCCCTCGTGTTGTGACGTAGAGGCCTACCTGTGTTGTTGATGTCCCAGACCACGACCACCGCGCCCAGCTTGGCGAAGCGGATGGCCAAGAGACGGCCGATGCCTCCCCCGCCCCCCCCCCCCCCCCGTGTTGTGACGTAGAGAGAAGCCTACCTGTGTTGTTGATGTCCCAGACCACGACCACCGCGCCCAGCTTGGCGAAGCGGATGGCCAAGAGGCGGCCGATGCCCCCCCCGCCCCCCGTGATCACCCCCCCCCCCCCCCCCCCCCGTGTTGTGACGTAGAGGCCTACCTGTGTTGTTGATGTCCCAGACCACGACCACCGCGCCCAGCTTGGCGAAGCGGATGGCCAAGAGGCGGCCGATGCCGCCCCCGCCCCCCGTGATCACCCCCCCCCCCCCCCCCCCCCCGTGTTGTGACGTAGGGCCTACCTGTGTTGTTGATGTCCCAGACCACGACCACCGCGCCCAGCTTGGCGAAGCGGATGGCCAAGAGGCGGCCGATGCCCCCCCCGCCCCCCGTGATCAAGACCACCTCCCCGCTGACGCTCTTGTTCCTGAACCTGCGCGGCACCAGCGTCAGCACCGCGGCCTCCAGGATGTAGAAGACGGACAGACCCACGAAGACGCACAGGTCCCGCAAGATGCCGAGCACGCTGACGAGGTCGAGCATGCTGACAGTCTACGCGATCTAGACGATGATTCAGGTCGGAGAAATCTAGAAGCCGCTTTATTACAAAAAAGCTTCGAAGCGAAGGAATAACCGACCTTTCTCCCGCGGTCGAGAGTGAGTTGAGACTGAGCGCGGGTCTGACGCGAGGCCGCTTACTCGGCAACACCTTGGGTGGGCGGTGGGGGGCGATACCTCCCCCCTCTGAGAAGCATGATATGCTTTACCACAGTAAGCCATGCCTTATTCGGGCCTCGAACCCACGTCCTGGTGCAACAAAATGATGTGTGATACACAAAGATATTATGAAGAAATGATACTGGAGCAGAGTGGACTGAAGAACTGGACGTGGGAGAAAAGAGTCTGGGACGGGAGGGAAGGGGGGGGGGGAGGGGTAATAAGACTTATAGGGGATACTGATACAGAAATAACAGTTCAATATTCTAATGAAAGTCGTTCCCTTTTGAAATACGAGTCACTGGTATATTGACCTCTTTGCTCTAGGTGTAGCCTACCATGCGGGGATCAAACAGCGTACTGTAACCACAGAGCTGCAATCACATCCAACAATCTTGGTTTCAACTTATATTGATGAGAAATGTCTAGAGATAGTCATGTCTAGCTTTCGATGAGATTCATTGCAATATGTGAGGCATGATGTTTGCAGTTAGCAGTCAAAGCAACGGAATGTGCATAGTCGGCCTTCTCGTTGCAGTGAGGACAACATACGGTTGTGACATAATGAGGAGGTCGGCGGTTTCAATCAAAACATTGTTGTTATTTTACATAATAATAATATTATTCTATTCCGTAATTCGGCCACCTCGCTGGAGGGGTTAAACCCTTTTCTTGAGTTATGGTCAGGGGGGAAGGGTTATCCATAGAAGGCGATTGGAAGATATGAGCGGCGCCCTGTGGGCCGTATGGAGACCTGATAAGGAGATAGCAGGGGTGTCACATGGTGTGACGTCACAGCTGTTGTTGGTGTGACGTCACGTGGGAACTATGAATGGAGACCTGATAAGGGGTGTCACATGCGTGTGATGACGTCACAGCTGTGGTTGACGTCAACGTGGGAGACTGATCGGAGGGACCAGCGGAGATGCTCGAAGCGAGAAGTGTGAAAAGGTGGGAATTGTGCCCTTTGGACGGCAGCACGGAGCAACGCGCTGCGACACAAGTCCAACGAACGCGTTATCAACCACTACAGTATAGTGAGGGTATAGGTAGGAGGGTAGGAGATGGGGGTATAATGGTTGCAACAGTATGATGTTTCAAGCTGGACCATTCTTCAGCAAGGCATTCAGCCAATCAGGAGGAACGGTGCACATACATGTATTCAGTGAATACAATATGTATCTGACGAACATGATCTTCTTGAAGTCTTCTGACAGTTGAACTACACCTCCAAGAGGGAACAATTAGTTCCACTACTTGCTACTGCTGCTGCTGCTGGTCACTAACATGCGCTTCGAAGGGAAGTGAGCTCCATTACATAACACAAGTCGTGCTGTTGTCTTCATCTGTCTTGTGTTCCACAAGGTTGGTCCTTGGACATAATTCTAATTTAATTATGTCTCACGCCAACATTGGGATGTTACGTTCACACTCGAGTGGCTGTCGGTCCATGTCTTATCACGGTCACTGGCTGACATTGACGTCACTTCCGCCCTTACTAAGGCGGCAACTTCAAACTGAAGTGAAGTGGGTGTTCAACAGATCGGGTTGGGAAATGAGAAGGGAAGTCATTGAAATCTGTTTTTATTAAAGGATTATATTTATTGTAATGCTACTTAGTACAAATATTTCAAGGACCACCTATCTTTAGCCCACAACGTGACTCGTGTGGTTCCTATAGAGACAGTTTCTCCACTGTTTTCGGCTTCGCTGTTTACCTAATGTACACACAGTAATGAATTGTAAGTGAATGAATGAATGAATGAATGAATGAATGAAACAAATAAATATTGAGTTGAGTCCCGAAAGAAAGTCTCACTTTCCCTCGGGCTTGACTCTTCTCCGGCGTAGGCGGGGGGGGGGGGCGGGGGGGGCTAAGCCCTGGCCGCCCTGTGACGTCACAGTCCAGGCTCTGTTGTACGAGGGGCGGACGGACCCCTGGCAGCCCCCCCCCCCCCCCCTCCAGGCCTGCACCCCCTAGAGTGCAGGCTTGACGCGGCGCTGACAGGCCTGGAAGTCTCTGGAGTACGAGGGGTGGACGGACCCCTGGCAGCCCCCCCCCCCCCCCCCCCCCACAGGGCTGCACCCCCTAGAGTGCAGGCTTGACGCGTCGCTGACAGGCCTGGAAGTCTCTGTTGTACGAGGGGTGGACGGACCCCTGGCAGCCCCGGCCCAGATGATGCATAGCGGCGTAGTCGGTACACGTGATCCTCCCATCCCCGTCACAGTCCTGCACAGGGGTAGGTGCTTGAGACAGTGTACGAGGCAGACAGACAGACAGACAGACAGACAGACAGACAGACAGACAGACAGTGCAACAAGTAGCAGCAACAAGTAGCCTACCTGTGCGTAGCGCGTCATGTACTCCTGGACGGTTCGAGCAGCGCAGAACGGCTCAGTCACGCAGCGCTGGAAGGCTGAAACAAGAGCACGTGGCTTAGTTGACACAGACACGTGACTCTTGACATTGTGTGTCTCATTGACACGTGGCTTAGTTGACACAGACACACGTGACTCTTGACATGTCTTGGACCGAAAGTTGTTACGCAATGTTTTGCTCTATTGACAGATTTCCACGGTTGTTCTGAATGCCGCGCGAATCTCCGCACACGAAATGAGGTCCTGCCTTCTAATCCAGCAAAAACTCTACTCGGACAAGTTGCTCTGAATTTCTTTTCAACGTTGTGTTGCTCTTCTACCGGGGCTATCGTTGAGCTCAGGTACAGTTACAGACAAGATCTCTAGCAAGTGTTGTCTGCTCTATAATACGACCTACTTGACCTGATATACTCCTGTTTAATCTGAAGGCGCTTGTGGCAAGCAAGGGCTGTGATCACCTTGTTTCAGTGTAGCATTGATCTCCTGTAATTATTAGAGGACAATTCATGTTCCTTTATTGTATTATTTGGAAATGTCCGAGGGTGGCTAGTAATGTATGAGAATCGCATGACTGAGGAAACTTTTAAGAAAAACTTCAGTCGGGATTGCCGGTAGCGGGTATCGAACCGGGTATCGAACCCTAGCATTGAACCACTACCGGTTAATTCATAAGTATAATCTTATAATAAGTACCTATATAACGTTCAGTATTTCACTACTAAGATTACAATATGATTTGTGTCTGTGTATTTGATTGTTACTGTTACTGTTTTGCTCGTAGTAATATCACGCACATGTAAATTTCTCTGTGAACGTGTAAAAGTGTAACGTTTTGAATGAATACACTTGAAAGTTAATAGTGCGTGTACGCAATAGCGGCGAGCCGACTGTCCAGTACGATGCGCAGTGTCATGGTGTACACTCCCGCACAGGAATACAGGGAGACAGTTGGTTGAATGAACAATACAGGGTCACTCTGCCTGTCGTACCTAGGGTAGTCTAAACACTACAACCACACGACATTGAGATTGTTTAATTAGTAACTATAGCTACACAATTGAAATAGTGCTAAATATCAACGCTGTGGTTTTGTAAGAACCAAAAACTTGCTCAAAAGTTTACTATAATATGTAAATCGTTATGGCCGTTATTGATCAAGTAAATTAGTAAAACATTTCACCATATCGACTAAAATACTTAACAGTTTTGAAATCCCGTTTTTTATTCTTACGAAATCAAATCGTGGATATTTTTCACTATTTCAATAATTGTGTTTCTTCTCCCATATTATGACTAATAAACCTCATTACGATACACCACCATCCAGCAGTGTCCCACTATAGTTGTCAAGGTCAAGGACAGTTGAATCTCACGTTACAGTGGTCTTTATTGTCACACACGGATTACTTTGCTTCCCACACTAACTGAAGTGAAAAGTACAACAACATAACGCAGACACAATTACTCACAATAGCCGTGACGAGCAAGCAAGGTAGTTCTTTGTATATTATTTGTTGTTGTACGATGTACTCTACAGCTGGGTACAACGTCGGCCTTTTAGTCTTACGACAAGACTTCCAAACATCTCACAACATTGCTCGGTGCAAACACCGCAGTGATTAACGAGTTAATCTGTCGAAAAATACTTCTATCTTGTGTGGTGAATGTTGCAAATAAACGCCTAATAATAATATTGTTTATTGCCATTAGTATCTACGAACAAGACATGAAACCGTGATTCTAGCATTACAAATGCCCCGACATGGAAACAGCGCTGCCACGCGGAGAGGCTCTAGTTAAACTTATCACAGCCTGGTGGATATGAATCTAGCATTACAAATGCCGCGACATGGAAACAGCGCTGCCACGCGGAGAGGCTCTAGTTAAACTTATCACAGCCTGGTGGATATGAATCTAGCATTACAAATGCCGCGACATGGAAACAGCGCTGCCACGCGGAGAGGCTCTAGTTAAACTTATCACAGCCTGGTGGATATGAATCTAGCATTACAAATGCCGCGACATGGAAACAGCGCTGCCACGCGGAGACTTATCACAGCCTGGTGGATATGAATCTAGCATTACAAATGCCCCGACATGGAAACAGCGCTGCCACGCGGAGACTTATTACAGCCTGGTGGATATGAATCTAGCATTACAAATGCCACGACATGGAAACAGCGCTGCCACGCGGAGAGGCTCTAGTTAAACTTATCACAGCCTGGTGGATATGAATCTAGCATTACAAATGCCGCGACATGGAAACAGCGCTGCCACGCGGAGACTTATCACAGCCTGGTGGATATGAATCTAGCATTACAAATGCCGCGACATGGAAACAGCGCTGCCACGCGGAGACTTATCACAGCCTGGTGGATATGAATCTAGCATTACAAATGCCGCGACATGGAAACAGCGCTGCCACGCGGAGAGGCTCTAGTTAAACTTATCACAGCCTGGTGGATATGAATCTAGCATTACAAATACCGCGACATGGAAACAGCGCTGCCACGCGGAGACTTATCACAGCCTGGTGGATATGAATCTAGCATTACAAATGCCGCGACATGGAAACAGCGCTGCCACGCGGAGACTTATCACAGCCTGATGGATATGAATCTAGCATTACAAATGCCGCGACATGGAAACAGCGCTGCCACGCGGAGAGGCTCTAGTTAAACTAATCACAGCCTGGTGGATATGAATCTAGCATTACAAATGCCGCGACATGGAAACAGCGCTGCCACGCGGAGACTTATCACAGCCTGATGGATATGAATCTAGCATTACAAATGCCGCGACATGGAAACAGCGCTGCCACGCGGAGAGGCTCTAGTTAAACTTATCACAGCCTGGTGGATATGAATCTAGCATTACAAATGCCGCGACATGGAAACAGCGCTGCCACGCGGAGACTTATCACAGCCTGGTGGATATGAATCTAGCATTACAAATGCCGTGACATGGAAACAGCGCTGCCACGCGGAGACTTATCACAGCCTGGTGGATATGAATCTAGCATTACAAATGCCGCGACATGGAAACAGCGCTGCCACGCGGAGACTTATCACAGCCTGGTGGATATGAATCTAGCATTACAAATGCCCCGACATGGAAACAGCGCTGCCACGCGGAGAGGCTCTAGTTAAACTAATCACAGCCTGGTGGATATGAATCTAGCATTACAAATGCCCCGACATGGAAACAGCGCTGCCACGCGGAGACTTATCACAGCCTGGTGGATATGAATCTAGCATTACAAATGCCCCGACATGGAAACAGCGCTGCCACGCGGAGAGGCTCTAGTTAAACTAATCACAGCCTGGTGGATATGAATCTAGCATTACAAATGCCCCGACATGGAAACAGAGCTGCCACGCGGAGACTTATCACAGCCTGGTGGATATGAATCTAGCATTACAAATGCCCCGACATGGAAACAGCGCTGCCACGCGGAGACTTATCACAGCCTGGTGGATATGAATCTAGCATTACAAATGCCCCGACATGGAAACAGCGCTGCCACGCGGAGACTTATCACAACCTGGTGGATATGAATCTAGCATTACAAATGCCCCGACATGGAAACAGCGCTGCCACGCGGAGAGGCTCTAGTTAAACTAATCACAGCCTGGTGGATATGAATCTAGCATTACAAATGCCCCGACATGGAAACAGAGCTGCCACGCGGAGACTTATCACAGCCTGGTGGATATGAATCTAGCATTACAAATGCCCCGACATGGAAACAGCGCTGCCACGCGGAGACTTATCACAACCTGGTGGATATGAATCTAGCATTACAAATGCCCCGACATGGAAACAGCGCTGCCACGCGGAGAGGCTCTAGTTAAACTAATCACAGCCTGGTGGATATGAATCTAGCATTACAAATGCCCCGACATGGAAACAGCGCTGCCACGCGGAGAGGCTCTAGTTAAACTAATCACAGCCTGGTGGATATGAATCTAGCATTACAAATGCCCCGACATGGAAACAGAGCTGCCACGCGGAGACTTATCACAGCCTGGTGGATATGAATCTAGCATTACAAATGCCCCGACATGGAAACAGCGCTGCCACGCGGAGACTTATCACAGCCTGGTGGATATGAATCTAGCATTACAAATGCCGCGACATGGAAACAGCGCTGCCACGCGGAGACTTATCACAGCCTGGTGGATATGAATCTAGCATTACAAATGCCGCGACATGGAAACAGCGCTGCCACGCGGAGACTTATCACAGCCTGGTGGATATGAATCTAGCATTACAAATGCCGCGACATGGAAACAGCGCTGCCACGCGGAGACTTATCACAGCCTGGTGGATATGAATCTAGCATTACAAATGCCGCGACATGGAAACAGCGCTGCCACGCGGAGACTTATCACAGCCTGGTGGATATGAATCTAGCATTACAAATGCCGCGACATGGGAACAGCGCTGCCACGCGGAGACTTATCACAGCCTGGTGGATATGAATCTAGCATTACAAATGCCACGACATGGAAACAGCGCTGCCACGCGGAGAGGCTCTAGTTAAACTTATCACAGCCTGGTGGATATGAATCTAGCATTACAAATGCCACGACATGGAAACAGCGCTGCCACGCGGAGACTTATCACAGCCTGGTGGATATGAATCTAGCATTACAAATGCCGCGACATGGAAACAGCGCTGCCCCGCGGAGACTTATCACAGCCTGGTGGATATGAATCTAGCATTACAAATGCCGCGACATGGAAACAGCGCTGCCACGCGGAGAGGCTCTAGTTAAACTTATCACAGCCTGGTGGATATGAATCTAGCATTACAAATGCCGCGACATGGAAACAGCGCTGCCACGCGGAGACTTATCACAGCCTGGTGGATATGAATCTAGCATTACAAATGCCGCGACATGGAAACAGCGCTGCCACGCGGAGACTTATCACAGCCTGGTAGATATGAATCTAGCATTACAAATGCCCCGACATGGAAACAGCGCTGCCACGCGGAGACTTATCACAGCCTGGTGGATATGAATCTAGCATTACAAATGCCCCGACATGGAAACAGCGCTGCCACGCGGAGAGGCTCTAGTTAAACTTATCACAGCCTGGTGGATATGAATCTAGCATTACAAATGCCGCGACATGGAAACAGCGCTGCCACGCGGAGAGGCTCTAGTTAAACTTATCACAGCCTGGTGGATATGAATCTAGCATTACAAATGCCGTGACATGGAAACAGCGCTGCCACGCGGAGACTTATCACAGCCTGGTGGATATGAATCTAGCATTACAAATGCCACGACATGGAAACAGCGCTGCCACGCGGAGACTTATCACAGCCTGGTGGATATGAATCTAGCATTACAAATGCCGCGACATGGAAACAGCGCTGCCACGCGGAGACTTATCACAGCCTGGTGGATATGAATCTAGCATTACAAATGCCGCGACATGGAAACAGCGCTGCCACGCGGAGACTTATCACAGCCTGATGGATATGAATCTAGCATTACAAATGCCGCGACATGGAAACAGCGCTGCCACGCGGAGAGGCTCTAGTTAAACTTATCACAGCCTGGTGGATATGAATCTAGCATTACAAATGCCGCGACATGGAAACAGCGCTGCCACGCGGAGAGGCTCTAGTTAAACTTATCACAGCCTGGTGGATATGAATCTAGCATTACAAATGCCGCGACATGGAAACAGCGCTGCCACGCGGAGAGGCTCTAGTTAAACTTATCACAGCCTGGTGGATATGAATCTAGCATTACAAATGCCCCGACATGGAAACAGCGCTGCCACGCGGAGACTTATCACAGCCTGGTGGATATGAATCTAGCATTACAAATGCCGCGACATGGAAACAGCGCTGCCACGCGGAGAGGCTCTAGTTAAACTTATCACAGCCTGGTGGATATGAATCTAGCATTACAAATGCCGCGACATGGAAACAGCGCTGCCACGCGGAGAGGCTCTAGTTAAACTTATCACAGCCTGGTGGATATGAATCTAGCATTACAAATGCCCCGACATGGAAACAGCGCTGCCACGCGGAGACTTATCACAGCCTGGTGGATATGAATCTAGCATTACAAATGCCGCGACATGGAAACAGCGCTGCCACGCGGAGAGGCTCTAGTTAAACTTATCACAGCCTGGTGGATATGAATCTAGCATTACAAATGCCGCGACATGGAAACAGCGCTGCCACGCGGAGAGGCTCTAGTTAAACTTATCACAGCCTGGTGGATATGAATCTAGCATTACAAATGCCCCGACATGGAAACAGCGCTGCCACGCGGAGACTTATCACAGCCTGGTGGATATGAATCTAGCATTACAAATGCCGCGACATGGAAACAGCGCTGCCACGCGGAGAGGCTCTAGTTAAACTTATCACAGCCTGGTGGATATGAATCTAGCATTACAAATGCCGCGACATGGAAACAGCGCTGCCACGCGGAGAGGCTCTAGTTAAACTTATCACAGCCTGGTGGATATGAATCTAGCATTACAAATGCCCCGACATGGAAACAGCGCTGCCACGCGGAGACTTATCACAGCCTGGTGGATATGAATCTAGCATTACAAATGCCGCGACATGGAAACAGCGCTGCCACGCGGAGAGGCTCTAGTTAAACTTATCACAGCCTGGTGGATATGAATCTAGCATTACAAATGCCGCGACATGGAAACAGCGCTGCCACGCGGAGAGGCTCTAGTTAAACTTATCACAGCCTGGTGGATATGAATCTAGCATTACAAATGCCCCGACATGGAAACAGCGCTGCCACGCGGAGACTTATCACAGCCTGGTGGATATGAATCTAGCATTACAAATGCCGCGACATGGAAACAGCGCTGCCACGCGGAGAGGCTCTAGTTAAACTTATCACAGCCTGGTGGATATGAATCTAGCATTACAAATGCCGCGACATGGAAACAGCGCTGCCACGCGGAGAGGCTCTAGTTAAACTTATCACAGCCTGGTGGATATGAATCTAGCATTACAAATGCCCCGACATGGAAACAGCGCTGCCACGCGGAGACTTATCACAGCCTGGTGGATATGAATCTAGCATTACAAATGCCGCGACATGGAAACAGCGCTGCCACGCGGAGAGGCTCTAGTTAAACTTATCACAGCCTGGTGGATATGAATCTAGCATTACAAATGCCGCGACATGGAAACAGCGCTGCCACGCGGAGAGGCTCTAGTTAAACTTATCACAGCCTGGTGGATATGAATCTAGCATTACAAATGCCCCGACATGGAAACAGCGCTGCCACGCGGAGACTTATCACAGCCTGGTGGATATGAATCTAGCATTACAAATGCCGCGACATGGAAACAGCGCTGCCACGCGGAGAGGCTCTAGTTAAACTTATCACAGCCTGGTGGATATGAATCTAGCATTACAAATGCCGCGACATGGAAACAGCGCTGCCACGCGGAGAGGCTCTAGTTAAACTTATCACAGCCTGGTGGATATGAATCTAGCATTACAAATGCCGCGACATGGAAACAGCGCTGCCACGCGGAGAGGCTCTAGTTAAACTTATCACAGCCTGGTGGATATGAATCTAGCATTACAAATGCCCCGACATGGAAACAGCGCTGCCACGCGGAGACTTATCACAGCCTGGTGGATATGAATCTAGCATTACAAATGCCGCGACATGGAAACAGCGCTGCCACGCGGAGAGGCTCTAGTTAAACTTATCACAGCCTGGTGGATATGAATCTAGCATTACAAATGCCGCGACATGGAAACAGCGCTGCCACGCGGAGAGGCTCTAGTTAAACTTATCACAGCCTGGTGGATATGAATCTAGCATTACAAATGCCGCGACATGGAAACAGCGCTGCCACGCGGAGACTTATCACAGCCTGGTGGATATGAATCTAGCATTACAAATGCCGCGACATGGAAACAGCGCTGCCACGCGGAGACTTATTACAGCCTGGTGGATATGAATCTAGCATTACAAATGCCGCGACATGGAAACAGCGCTGCCACGCGGAGACTTATCACAGCCTGGTGGATATGAATCTAGCATTACAAATGCCGCGACATGGAAACAGCGCTGCCACGCGGAGACTTATCACAGCCTGGTGGATATGAATCTAGCATTACAAATGCCGCGACATGGAAACAGCGCTGCCACGCGGAGACTTATCACAGCCTGGTGGATATGAATCTAGCATTACAAATGCCGCGACATGGAAACAGCGCTGCCACGCGGAGAGGCTCTAGTTAAACTTATCACAGCCTGGTGGATATGAATCTAGCATTACAAATGCCACGACATGGAAACAGCGCTGCCACGCGGAGACTTATCACAGCCTGGTGGATATGAATCTAGCATTACAAATGCCGCGACATGGAAACAGCGCTGCCACGCGGAGACTTATCACAGCCTGGTGGATATGAATCTAGCATTACAAATGCCGCGACATGGGAACAGCGCTGCCACGCGGAGACTTATCACAGCCTGGTGGATATGAATCTAGCATTACAAATGCCGCGACATGGAAACAGCGCTGCCACGCGGAGAGGCTCTAGTTAAACTTATCACAGCCTGGTGGATATGAATCTAGCATTACAAATGCCGCGACATGGAAACAGCGCTGCCACGCGGAGAGGCTCTAGTTAAACTTATCACAGCCTGGTGGATATGAATCTAGCATTACAAATGCCGCGACATGGAAACAGCGCTGCCACGCGGAGACTTATCACAACCTGGTGGATATGAATCTAGCATTACAAATGCCGCGACATGGAAACAGCGCTGCCACGCGGAGAGGCTCTAGTTAAACTTATCACAGCCTGGTGGATATGAATCTAGCATTACAAATGCCGCGACATGGAAACAGCGCTGCCACGCGGAGACTTATCACAGCCTGGTGGATATGAATCTAGCATTACAAATGCCGCGACATGGAAACAGAGCTGCCACGCGGAGACTTATCACAGCCTGGTGGATATGAATCTAGCATTACAAATGCCGCGACATGGAAACAGCGCTGCCACGCGGAGAGGCTCTAGTTAAACTTATCACAGCCTGGTGGATATGAATCTAGCATTACAAATGCCGCGACATGGAAACAGCGCTGCCACGCGGAGACTTATCACAGCCTGGTGGATATGAATCTAGCATTACAAATGCCACGACATGGGAACAGCGCTGCCACGCGGAGACTTATCACAGCCTGGTGGATATGAATCTAGCATTACAAATGCCGCGACATGGAAACAGCGCTGCCACGCGGAGACTTATCACAACCTGGTGGATATGAATCTAGCATTACAAATGCCGCGACATGGAAACAGCGCTGCCACGCGGAGAGGCTCTAGTTAAACTTATCACAGCCTGGTGGATATGAATCTAGCATTACAAATGCCGCGACATGGAAACAGCGCTGCCACGCGGAGACTTATCACAGCCTGGTGGATATGAATCTAGCATTACAAATGCCGCGACATGGAAACAGCGCTGCCACGCGGAGACTTATCACAGCCTGGTGGATATGAATCTAGCATTACAAATGCCGCGACATGGAAACAGCGCTGCCACGCGGAGACTTATCACAGCCTGGTGGATATGAATCTAGCATTACAAATGCCGCGACATGGAAACAGCGCTGCCACGCGGAGAGGCTCTAGTTAAACTTATCACAGCCTGGTGGATATGAATCTAGCATTACAAATGCCGCGACATGGAAACAGCGCTGCCACGCGGAGACTTATCACAGCCTGGTGGATATGAATCTAGCATTACAAATGCCGCGACATGGAAACAGCGCTGCCACGCGGAGACTTATCACAGCCTGGTGGATATGAATCTAGCATTACAAATGCCGCGACATGGAAACAGCGCTGCCACGCGGAGACTTATCACAGCCTGGTGGATATGAATCTAGCATTACAAATGCCGCGACATGGAAACAGCGCTGCCACGCGGAGACTTATCACAGCCTGGTGGATATGAATCTAGCATTACAAATGCCGCGACATGGAAACAGCGCTGCCACGCGGAGACTTATCACAGCCTGGTGGATATGAATCTAGCATTACAAATGCCGCGACATGGAAACAGCGCTGCCACGCGGAGACTTATCACAGCCTGGTGGATATGAATCTAGCATTACAAATGCCGCGACATGGAAACAGCGCTGCCACGCGGAGAGGCTCTAGTTAAACTTATCACAGCCTGGTGGATATGAATCTAGCATTACAAATGCCGCGACATGGAAACAGCGCTGCCACGCGGAGACTTATCACAGCCTGGTGGATATGAATCTAGCATTACAAATGCCCCGACATGGAAACAGCGCTGCCACGCGGAGACTTATCACAGCCTGGGGGATATGAATCTAGCATTACAAATGCCGCGACATGGAAACAGCGCTGCCACGCGGAGACTTATCACAGCCTGGTGGATATGAATCTAGCATTACAAATGCCCCGACATGGAAACAGCGCTGCCACGCGGAGACTTATCACAGCCTGGTGGATATGAATCTAGCATTACAAATGCCCCGACATGGAAACAGCGCTGCCACGCGGAGACTTATCACAACCTGGTGGATATGAATCTAGCATTACAAATGCCGCGACATGGAAACAGCGCTGCCACGCGGAGACTTATCACAGCCTGGTGGATATGAATCTAGCATTACAAATGCCGCGACATGGAAACAGCGCTGCCACGCGGAGACTTATCACAGCCTGGTGGATATGAATCTAGCATTACAAATGCCGCGACATGGAAACAGCGCTGCCACGCGGAGAGGCTCTAGTTAAACTTATCACAGCCTGATGGATATGAATCTAGCATTACAAATGCCGCGACATGGAAACAGCGCTGCCACGCGGAGACTTATCACAGCCTGGTGGATATGAATCTAGCATTACAAATGCCGCGACATGGAAACAGCGCTGCCACGCGGAGAGGCTCTAGTTAAACTTATCACAGCCTGGTGGATATGAATCTAGCATTACAAATGCCGCGACATGGAAACAGCGCTGCCACGCGGAGACTTATCACAGCCTGGTGGATATGAATCTAGCATTACAAATGCCGCGACATGGAAACAGCGCTGCCACGCGGAGACTTATCACAGCCTGGTGGATATGAATCTAGCATTACAAATGCCGCGACATGGAAACAGCGCTGCCACGCGGAGACTTATCACAGCCTGGTGGATATGAATCTAGCATTACAAATGCCGCGACATGGAAACAGCGCTGCCACGCGGAGACTTATCACAGCCTGGTGGATATGAATCTAGCATTACAAATGCCACGACATGGGAACAGCGCTGCCACGCGGAGAGGCTCTAGTTAAACTTATCACAGCCTGGTGGATATGAATCTAGCATTACAAATGCCACGACATGGAAACAGCGCTGCCACGCGGAGACTTATCACAGCCTGGTGGATATGAATCTAGCATTACAAATGCCGCGACATGGAAACAGCGCTGCCACGCGGAGAGGCTCTAGTTAAACTTATCACAGCCTGGTGGATATGAATCTAGCATTACAAATGCCCCGACATGGAAACAGCGCTGCCACGCGGAGAGGCTCTAGTTAAACTTATCACAGCCTGGTGGATATGAATCTAGCATTACAAATGCCGCGACATGGAAACAGCGCTGCCACGCGGAGAGGCTCTAGTTAAACTTATCACAGCCTGGTGGATATGAATCTAGCATTACAAATGCCGCGACATGGAAACAGCGCTGCCACGCGGAGACTTATCACAGCCTGGTGGATATGAATCTAGCATTACAAATGCCGCGACATGGGAACAGCGCTGCCACGCGGAGACTTATCACAGCCTGGTGGATATGAATCTAGCATTACAAATGCCACGACATGGAAACAGCGCTGCCACGCGGAGAGGCTCTAGTTAAACTTATCACAGCCTGGTGGATATGAATCTAGCATTACAAATGCCGCGACATGGAAACAGCGCTGCCACGCGGAGACTTATCACAGCCTGGGGGATATGAATCTAGCATTACAAATGCCGCGACATGGAAACAGCGCTGCCACGCGGAGACTTATCACAGCCTGGTGGATATGAATCTAGCATTACAAATGCCGCGACATGGAAACAGCGCTGCCACGCGGAGACTTATCACAACCTGGTGGATATGAATCTAGCATTACAAATGCCGCGACATGGAAACAGCGCTGCCACGCGGAGACTTATCACAGCCTGGTGGATATGAATCTAGCATTACAAATGCCACGACATGGAAACAGCGCTGCCACGCGGAGACTTATCACAGCCTGGTGGATATGAATCTAGCATTACAAATGCCGCGACATGGAAACAGCGCTGCCACGCGGAGACTTATCACAGCCTGGTGGATATGAATCTAGCATTACAAATGCCGCGACATGGAAACAGCGCTGCCACGCGGAGACTTATCACAGCCTGGTGGATATGAATCTAGCATTACAAATGCCACGACATGGAAACAGCGCTGCCACGCGGAGACTTATCACAGCCTGGTGGATATGAATCTAGCATTACAAATGCCGCGACATGGAAACAGAGCTGCCACGCGGAGACTTATCACAGCCTGGTGGATATGAATCTAGCATTACAAATGCCGCGACATGGAAACAGCGCTGCCACGCGGAGACTTATCACAGCCTGGTGGATATGAATCTAGCATTACAAATGCCGCGACATGGAAACAGCGCTGCCACGCGGAGAGGCTCTAGTTAAACTTATCACAGCCTGGTGGATATGAATCTAGCATTACAAATGCCCCGACATGGAAACAGAGCTGCCACGCGGAGACTTATCACAGCCTGGTGGATATGAATCTAGCATTACAAATGCCCCGACATGGAAACAGCGCTGCCACGCGGAGAGGCTCTAGTTAAACTTATCACAGCCTGGTGGATATGAATCTAGCATTACAAATGCCCCGACATGGAAACAGAGCTGCCACGCGGAGACTTATCACAACCTGGTGGATATGAATCTAGCATTACAAATGCCGCGACATGGAAACAGCGCTGCCACCCGGAGACTTATCACAGCCTGGTGGATATGAATCTAGCATTACAAATGCCGCGACATGGAAACAGCGCTGCCACGCGGAGACTTATCACAGCCTGGTGGATATGAATCTAGCATTACAAATGCCCCGACATGGAAACAGCGCTGCCACGCGGAGAGGCTCTAGTTAAACTAATCACAGCCTGGTGGATATGAATCTAGCATTACAAATGCCCCGACATGGAAACAGCGCTGCCACGCGGAGACTTATCACAGCCTGGTGGATATGAATCTAGCATTACAAATGCCGCGACATGGAAACAGCGCTGCCACGCGGAGACTTATCACAGCCTGGTGGATATGAATCTAGCATTACAAATGCCCCGACATGGAAACAGCGCTGCCACGCGGAGACTTATCACAGCCTGGTGGATATGAATCTAGCATTACAAATGCCCCGACATGGAAACAGAGCTGCCACGCGGAGACTTATCACAGCCTGGTGGATATGAATCTAGCATTACAAATGCCCCGACATGGAAACAGCGCTGCCACGCGGAGACTTATCACAGCCTGGTGGATATGAATCTAGCATTACAAATGCCGCGACATGGAAACAGCGCTGCCACGCGGAGACTTATCACAGCCTGGTGGATATGAATCTAGCATTACAAATGCCGCGACATGGAAACAGCGCTGCCACGCGGAGACTTATCACAGCCTGGTGGATATGAATCTAGCATTACAAATGCCCCGACATGGAAACAGCGCTGCCACGCGGAGACTTATCACAGCCTGGTGGATATGAATCTAGCATTACAAATGCCGCGACATGGAAACAGCGCTGCCACGCGGAGACTTATCACAGCCTGATGGATATGAATCTAGCATTACAAATGCCCCGACATGGAAACAGCGCTGCCACGCGGAGACTTATCACAGCCTGGTGGATATGAATCTAGCATTACAAATGCCGCGACATGGAAACAGCGCTGCCACGCGGAGACTTATCACAGCCTGATGGATATGAATCTAGCATTACAAATGCCGCGACATGGAAACAGAGCTGCCACGCGGAGACTTATCACAGCCTGGTGGATATGAATCTAGCATTACAAATGCCGCGACATGGAAACAGCGCTGCCACGCGGAGACTTATCACAGCCTGGTGGATATGAACCTAGCATTACAAATGCCGCGACATGGAAACAGCGCTGCCACGCGGAGAGGCTCTAGTTAAACTTATCACAGCCTGGTGGATATGAATCTAGCATTACAAATGCCGCGACATGGAAACAGCGCTGCCACGCGGAGACTTATCACAGCCTGGTGGATATGAATCTAGCATTACAAATGCCCCGACATGGAAACAGCGCTGCCACGCGGAGACTTATTACAGCCTGGTGGATATGAATCTAGCATTACAAATGCCGCGACATGGAAACAGCGCTGCCACGCGGAGACTTATCACAGCCTGGTGGATATGAATCTAGCATTACAAATGCCCCGACATGGAAACAGTGCTGCCACGCGGAGAGGCTCTAGTTAAACTTATCACAGCCTGGTGGATATGAATCTAGCATTACAAATGCCGCGACATGGAAACAGCGCTGCCACGCGGAGACTTATCACAGCCTGGTGGATATGAATCAGCAATCAGGGCTCTCTAGATGGCTGGGTTGTTGCACTGAGACTAGAGCCTCACCGCTAGGATCGCCACCATGCAACAATGTGTCTCACCTCCCTGTCTGCTGGGGGAGTCCCCGACTATGACGGGCTTGCCGGCGTCCTCCCAGTAGGGCTGAGACTAGAGCCTCACCGCTAGGGTCGCCACCATACACTCACCTCCCTGTCTGCTGGGGGAGTCCCCGACTATGACGGGCTTGCCGGCGTCCTCCCAGTAAGGCTGGGTGATGGAGAAGAGGCCGCAGATACCGTTGCGACACTGTCGGGCCCGGTCGCACTTGGAGGCAGCCTCGCAGATACAACCCATGCAGAGCTCGTCCATTGGCTGGGCCTGGCAGGAGGCTAGGCAGAACAAGACAAGCTAGCATGGACTGGCAGGAGGCTACACACAGAACAAGACACGTTAGCACGGCCTGGCAGGAGGCTGCACAGAACAAGACACGTTAGCATGGCCTGGCAGGAGGCTACATACAGAACAAGACACGTTAGCACGGCCTGGCAGGAGGCTACATACAGAACAAGACACATTAGCACGGCCTGGCAGGAGGCTACATACAGAACAAGACACATTAGCACGGCCTGGCAGGAGGCTAGGCAGAACAAGACACGTTAGCATGGCCTGGCAGGAGGCTTAACAGTACAAGACACGTTAGCGTGGCCTGGCAGGAGGCTACACAGAACAAGACACGTTAGCATGGCCTGGCAGGAAGCTACACAGAACAAGACACGTTAGCATGGCCTGGCAGGAGGCTACATACAGAACAATACACGTTAGCACGGCCTGGCAGGAGGCTACACAGTACAAGACACGTTAGCATGGCCTGGCAGGAGGCTAGGCAGAACAAGACACGTTAGCATGGACTGGCAGGAGGCTACACAGAACAAGAGACGTTAGCATGGCCTGGCAGGAGGCTACACAGAACAAGACACGTTAGCATGGACTGGCAGGAGGCTACAGACAATACAATACAGTGTCAGGGGTTATCAATTTGCCATTGACAAATTAAACCATTATTTTTGTTTTTATTATTTTTTTCCAATTTACTTATACGCCCAAACAAATTCACTGAAACTGAAAGGGATTGTTATCGCCATCGGACGGACAGACACAACCATAGCCAGTCTCTCCCAGAGACCGAAAGCAAAAACAAAAACACTGAACACAAAACAGTTCCATGTGCGTGGACTAATGTATGCTATTCGAGACGATGAGGGGTGATGCACGAAGAGGAAGGAGCCTTATACAGGATTCGAACCCAGGTCCGGCGCCCCAACCGCATGAGCCACCGCTCACTTCTAATGTTTTCATTGTACGTAGTGTAAACGCCTGCTCTGTCAACAGCATCCTTCATTATCGGCTTCACCTTGAGGATTTTCTAAACACCAAGAAGGGTAGAAAGAAAGAACTGGCGACGAGGATCACCTCTCTGCTCAGTAATACATTGAAACTGATGATGCGGTCGGCGTAAAGCTTGGCAATCCGGTTTGTAGTGTAGTGAAGTGAGTGTACTCGTTCCAACGACTATCTGTAACAACGTCCCCCTCCCCCCCCCCCTCTCGTCTCACTCCCTCGTGGCCCACGCTTAGAACGCAGCCCGCTCGGCTCCCATGCACGACCGGCTGCCGAGCTCCAGGCGCAGCACGGCGCAGCACGGCGCAGCACGGCGCAGCAACCTGTCCCGTGCACGTGCAGGGCTCTTAGGTCGGGCCAGGCTAACCACAATACACTGTACGATCAAATAGACTCATAGCTTTAAAACCGGCCAAAATATCTCAATAAACTTAATTTAATTAATTTAATTTAATTTAATTTAATTTAATTCAATTTAATTTATAATCTAATTAGCCGCTAATGCAGGTGGTAGGCCCCAAGTGGTATGGAGCTTGCTCTGTTGTCTACCTGCTTCAATATTCATGTATGCCTGTTGTATCTGAATACTCTCAATAAAGTAATATGTAATAATAATAATAACTAAAAGTGGACTGACAACATTTCAAATATTGCAATCATTAGTCATACGATAGTCAGTTTGGAAATGAATGAATTTGAATTATTATTTAATTATTAGCTTCCAAAAAAACAACCGGAATGATTAAAACATTTCAAACTTTTTTAATCCAGTGTTAATAGCGGGAGTCACACTGAGCGTTGTCACATTTTAAATATTATGCATAGCTTTATTGAGATGTTAAACACGTTAAACTAACGCGATGGTGATCAAAGTGAGACACCCTAAACAAGGCCACGGACTCAAAGCTGCTGCTAGTAGTAGTGCACGGGTGGTTTGGTTGGTGTGGTAGGTGGCCAAGAGGTGGGCGGAGGTCGGGTCATGAAGCTCACTCGGCTTCCGGGTCAACCGGTTAGCGAGAACTCGATCAGTGACTCTGCGGGGCAATCAGCACTCACACATTGTGGCTCCATTCAGATATCATTATATTTATTTATAATTTTATATCATTTTGTATCATTTTATTTTACGTTATTATGACACATTTGTCGATTTTTTGTATGTGGGTGCGGGAGGGGGCAATAAATGTGTAATAGAAGCAACAATCTGTACTCTATATTTTTCGAAAGGCGATTTTTTATAATTGTTTCATAACCTGGTTTACATTCGTAATTTAAAACATGTATATGTCCGAGACAATGAAATAAACAAGACTTTATTTGTACACCTTTCAATTTTGTACTGTCTCCAAGAAATAACTCTTACCGTACATGCAATTTTCATGATTTTTATTTTGAAATTTTACACTAAAATCTTGTACTTGTTGTAGCTGTTGCTCGATATCTTTACCCGGGCTCAGCTCGTGTTGTGTCTAAGAGGGTCGAACACAGGGACATCTATGTAGTGTTTTACATCCTCGTCTGTGAACAATGTGGTGCATGGGCAGCTGTGCAGGCGGAAGCGTATGCTTCTGGTAGGGGTGCACTCTAGTCGGCCAGATCGGGGGAGAGAAGCCAGACGACAGCTATTTTTTTTTTCTAAGCGATCCTCAAATTTATTTTTTATCATAAACCCAGCCCATAACATCGTCGCGATAGCTCAAAGAAGATGCGTTGCGTAGGGGTCACAGGGGTCACAGGGGAGTGGGTCGGTCCAGATAACGCTTATGATGTCGTCAACGTGCCGAACTCTGACCTATATTGACCTAGATCAGGAAGTGAACCTTAGCCAACATGTTGTAATGTCAGGATGATGTTGTGGTGGGCTTGACTTGTGTCGTAACACAGCTGGGGGGGGGGGGGTCGTACTTGTTCCCCCCCCCCCTCACTCTCGGATACAATTACACCACTTGTCTGTTATCTGGGGGGGCGGCGCTTCTACTGCTCAAATATCATTTGCCCTCCCCCGCTACAACCCCCGGCGTCTGTTTGTCTGTTATCTGGGGGGGTGGTGGTTCTAACTGCCCTAATTTCAAGTGCCGGAGTGGGGGGAGCTTGATAGCTTGGAGTCGCAGTTACATTGGGCTAGGTCAGGCCGGTCCCCACCTTAGCTCTCAGACAATGCGTCATAACTCAGCCCAACCTATGTGAAACCATCCATTAGTAAATAATTAAACATCGACCTTGTATTCTTGTGTAATCCTACCGTATAAACTAGTTTGCAATAACTCAGGTAGGAATAACAGAGTATGACTTAGAGATGGAAAACTTTGTTGAACTAAGATTCTTTTATTATTAGTTATTACACAATATTCCATTACACGTTAAGAATGTTATCGGTTCCCCACGTTCAAGGTTTTCTTAGGTAGAAACGAGACTTGGCGAGTAAGTAGCAACTGACAACTGACAACTGACAACTGACATGTCATTCCAAGAAATAGAATGGAATTCGTACAACTATGTTTGAGATATAAACGCGTACCCAGTTCTTTGTGGCATTTTCTACAACAATGAGGAAGCATTTATACTGTGATGCAGAAATGATATAAATACAGAGTTCCCAATATCATTACATGATCTTTCCGACTTTTGTTGTAGATGTATTTTAGAATTATGTTGTTAATCTGTATAATAATATGAAAACTCAATTAAAAAGGAGTCATTGATTAGTAAATGTATGTTTGGTGATGATGAAATGGACTTTGTGCAAAAAAAATCGAAACGGAGAGTATAATGGAGCTTAAGAACGCACCATGACATTCAAGCCCAAACCAGGATTCGAACCTGGAACGCAGAGCTGTGACTTGCTAGACGAACGCCTAATCTACCACGGCCAACCCAAAATGTAAAACAAATGCATAAATCCGGTCTGAATACTTTATAACCGCATTATCGTTATGCAACAGCCTGCGGATAGCTTGACTTGACATGACAAGTGACCATGCAGACAGGTGTCTACCTACCAGGAACAGCCGACAGCAGCAACAGCGCCGCGACAGCAGTGAGCAGCAGCGATGTGGTCGCCATGGTAACGGTGACTGACTGTCAGCTCAGAGGCTCAGTTGCCGGGATATGCGGTCATACAGAGCAAGGCCGCGGCGGGGGCGGTACTAGAGCTGTCCCCCCCCCCCTAATATTGCATGACCACTGTATAAACATACACTTGTATTAATTACGTTCCACAATGAGTAACATAAACATACACTTGTATTAATTACGTTCTACAATGAGTAACATAAACATACACTTGTATTAATAACGTTCTACAATGAGTAACATAAACATACACTTGTATTAATTACGTTCCACAATGAGTAACATAAACATACACTTGTATTAATTACGTTCCACAATGAGTAACATAAACATACACTTGTATTAATTACGTTCTACAATGAGTAACATAAACATACACTTGTATTAATTACGTTCTACAATGAGTGACATAAACATACACTTGTATTAATTACGTTCCACAATGAGTAACATAAACATACACTTTTATTAATTACGTTTTACAATGAGTAAACTAAACAAACACTTGTATTAATTACGTTCTACGATAAGTAATATAAAATAATATACAGTTGTCGTTAATGGAGTCAAATTATTTTAGAAAATGTTATAATATCATGTTGTGTTGAGTTTCTTTTTTAAATAACACAAATCATTTACAACTTTGATGAGACGTCAGCACTTGTAAGATTACATAAGTACGGCTTGAGTTAAACAGTTTATAAGCATCCTCTAGAGGGGCCACACAGTCCCCATAGCCTCCCAAGCGGTGGATACAGGCAGCATCCTCTAGAGGGGCTGCCCCCCGTATATTTGCTGGATCTGCTCCTAGCAGCTCATGAACTGTGTCTCGTACTCGTGGTCCAGAGGGCGCCCGCAGTCCCCATAGCCTCCCAAGCGGTGGATACAGGCAGCATCCTCTAGAGGGGCTGCCCCCCGTATATTTGCTGGATCTGCTCCCTGCAGCTCATGAACTGTGTCTCGTACTGGTGGTCCAGAGGGCGCCCGCAGTCCCCATAGCCTCCCAAGCGGTGGATACGGGCAGCATCCTCTAGAGGGGCTGCCCCCCGTATATTTGCTGGATCTGCTCCTAGCAGCTCATGAACTGTGTCTCGTACTGGTGGTCCAGAGGGCGCCCGCAGTCCCCATAGCCTCCCAAGCGGTGGATACGGGCAGCATCCTCTAGAGGGGCTGCCCCCCGTATATTTGCTGGATCTGCTCCTAGCAGCTCATGAACTGTGTCTCGTACTGGTGGTCCAGAGGGCGCCCGCAGTCCCCATAGCCTCCCAAGCGGTGGATACAGGCAGCATCCTCTAGAGGGGCTGCCCCCCGTATATTTGCTGGATCTGCTCCTTGCAGCTCATGAACTGTGTCTCGTACTGGTGGTCCAGAGGGCGCCCGCAGTCCCCATAGCCTCCCAAGCGGTGGATACAGGCAGCATCCTCTAGAGGGGCTGCCCCCCGTATATTTGCTGGATCTGCTCCCTGCAGCTCATGAACTGTGTCTCGTACTGGTGGTCCAGAGGGCGCCCGCAGTCCCCATAGCCTCCCAAGCGGTGGATACAGGCAGCATCCTCTAGAGGGGCTGCCCCCCGTATATTTGCTGGATCTGCTCCTAGCAGCTCATGAACTGTGTCTCGTACTGGTGGTCCAGAGGGCGCCCGCAGTCCCCATAGCCTCCCAAGCGGTGGATACAGGCAGCATCCTCTAGAGGGGCTGCCCCCCGTATATTTGCTGGATCTGCTCCTAGCAGCTCATGAACTGTGTCTCGTACTGGTGGTCCAGAGGGTGCCCGCAGTCCCCATAGCCTCCCAAGCGGTGGATACAGGCAGCATCCTCTAGAGGGGCTGCCCCCCGTATATTTGCTGGATCTGCTCCTAGCAGCTCATGAACTGTGTCTCGTACTGGTGGTCCAGAGGGCGCCCGCAGTCCCCATAGCCTCCCAAGCGGTGGATACAGGCAGCATCCTCTAGAGGGGCTGCCCCCCGTATATTTGCTGGATCTGCTCCTTGCAGCTCATGAACTGTGTCTCGTACTGGTGGTCCAGAGGGCGCCCGCAGTCCCCATAGCCTCCCAAGCGGTGGATACGGGCAGCATCCTCTAGAGGGGCTGCCCCCCGTATATTTGCTGGATCTGCTCCTAGCAGCTCATGAACTGTGTCTCGTACTGGTGGTCCAGAGGGCGCCCGCAGTCCCCATAGCCTCCCAAGCGGTGGATACAGGCAGCATCCTCTAGAGGGGCTGCCCCCCGTATATTTGCTGGATCTGCTCCTAGCAGCTCATGAACTGTGTCTCGTACTGGTGGTCCAGAGGGCGCCCGCAGTCCCCATAGCCTCCCAAGCGGTGGATACAGGCAGCATCCTCTAGAGGGGCTGCCCCCCGTATATTTGCTGGATCTGCTCCTAGCAGCTCATGAACTGTGTCTCGTACTGGTGGTCCAGAGGGCGCCCGCAGTCCCCATAGCCTCCCAAGCGGTGGATACAGGCAGCATCCTCTAGAGGGGCTGCCCCCCGTATATTTGCTGGATCTGCTCCTAGCAGCTCATGAACTGTGTCTCGTACTGGTGGTCCAGAGGGTGCCCGCAGTCCCCATAGCCTCCCAAGCGGTGGATACAGGCAGCATCCTCTAGAGGGGCTGCCCCCCGTATATTTGCTGGATCTGCTCCTAGCAGCTCATGAACTGTGTCTCGTACTGGTGGTCCAGAGGGCGCCCGCAGTCCCCATAGCCTCCCAAGCGGTGGATACAGGCAGCATCCTCTAGAGGGGCTGCCCCCCGTATATTTGCTGGATCTGCTCCTTGCAGCTCATGAACTGTGTCTCGTACTGGTGGTCCAGAGGGCGCCCGCAGTCCCCATAGCCTCCCAAGCGGTGGATACGGGCAGCATCCTCTAGAGGGGCTGCCCCCCGTATATTTGCTGGATCTGCTCCTAGCAGCTCATGAACTGTGTCTCGTACTGGTGGTCCAGAGGGCGCCCGCAGTCTCCATAGCCTCCCAAGCGGTGGATACAGGCAGCATCCTCTAGAGGGGCTGCCCCCCGTATATTTGCTGGATCTGCTCCTAGCAGCTCATGAACTGTGTCTCGTACTCGTGGTCCAGAGGGCGCCCGCAGTCCCCATAGCCTCCCAAGCGGTGGATACAGGCAGCATCCTCTAGAGGGGCTGCCCCCCGTATATTTGCTGGATCTGCTCCTAGCAGCTCATGAACTGTGTCTCGTACTGGTGGTCCAGAGGGCGCCCGCAGTCCCCATAGCCTCCCAAGCGGTGGATACAGGCAGCATCCTCTAGAGGGGCTGCCCCCCGTATATTTGCTGGATCTGCTCCCTGCAGCTCATGAACTGTGTCTCGTACTCGTGGTCCAGAGGGCGCCCGCAGTCCCCATAGCCTCCCAAGCGGTGGATACAGGCAGCATCCTCTAGAGGGGCTGCCCCCCGTATATTTGCTGGATCTGCTCCTTGCAGCTCATGAACTGTGTCTCGTACTCGTGGTCCAGAGGGCGCCCGCAGTCCCCATAGCCTCCCAAGCGGTGGATACAGGCAGCATCCTCTAGAGGGGCTGCCCCCCGTATATTTGCTGGATCTGCTCCTTGCAGCTCATGAACTGTGTCTCGTACTGGTGGTCCAGAGGGCGCCCGCAGTCCCCATAGCCTCCCAAGCGGTGGATACAGGCAGCATCCTCTAGAGGGGCTGCCCCCCGTATATTTGCTGGATCTGCTCCTAGCAGCTCATGAACTGTGTCTCGTACTCGTGGTCCAGAGGGCGCCCGCAGTCCCCATAGCCTCCCAAGCGGTGGATACAGGCAGCATCCTCTAGAGGGGCTGCCCCCCGTATATTTGCTGGATCTGCTCCTTGCAGCTCATGAACTGTGTCTCGTACTCGTGGTCCAGAGGGCGCCCGCAGTCCCCATAGCCTCCCAAGCGGTGGATACAGGCAGCATCCTCTAGAGGGGCTGCCCCCCGTATATTTGCTGGATCTGCTCCTAGCAGCTCATGAACTGTGTCTCGTACTGGTGGTCCAGAGGGCGCCCGCAGTCCCCATAGCCTCCCAAGCGGTGGATACAGGCAGCATCCTCTAGAGGGGCTGCCCCCCGTATATTTGCTGGATCTGCTCCTTGCAGCTCATGAACTGTGTCTCGTACTGGTGGTCCAGAGGGCGCCCGCAGTCCCCATAGCCTCCCAAGCGGTGGATACAGGCAGCATCCTCTAGAGGGGCTGCCCCCCGTATATTTGCTGGATCTGCTCCTAGCAGCTCATGAACTGTGTCTCGTACTGGTGGTCCAGAGGGCGCCCGCAGTCCCCATAGCCTCCCAAGCGGTGGATACAGGCAGCATCCTCTAGAGGGGCTGCCCCCCGTATATTTGCTGGATCTGCTCCTTGCAGCTCATGAACTGTGTCTCGTACTGGTGGTCCAGAGGGCGCCCGCAGTCCCCATAGCCTCCCAAGCGGTGGATACAGGCAGCATCCTCTAGAGGGGCTGCCCCCCGTATATTTGCTGGATCTGCTCCTAGCAGCTCATGAACTGTGTCTCGTACTGGTGGGCCAGAGGGCGCCCGCAGTCCCCATAGCCTCCCAAGCGGTGGATACAGGCAGCATCCTCTAGAGGGGCTGCCCCCCGTATATTTGCTGGATCTGCTCCCTGCAGCTCATGAACTTTGTCTCGTACTGGTGGTCCAGAGGGCGCCCGCAGTCTCCATAGCCTCCCAAGCGGTGGATACGGGCAGCATCCTCTAGAGGGGCTGCCCCCCGTATATTTGCTGGATCTGCTCCCTGCAGCTCATGAACTGTGTCTCGTACTGGTGGTCCAGAGGGCGCCCGCAGTCCCCATAGCCTCCCAAGCGGTGGATACAGGCAGCATCCTCTAGAGGGGCTGCCCCCCGTATATTTGCTGGATCTGCTCCTAGCAGCTCATGAACTGTGTCTCGTACTGGTGGTCCAGAGGGCGCCCGCAGTCCCCATAGCCTCCCAAGCGGTGGATACAGGCAGCATCCTCTAGAGGGGCTGCCCCCCGTATATTTGCTGGATCTGCTCCTAGCAGCTCATGAACTGTGTCTCGTACTGGTGGTCCAGAGGGCGCCTGCAGTCCCCATAGCCTCCCAAGCGGTGGATACAGGCAGCATCCTCTAGAGGGGCTGCCCCCCGTATATTTGCTGGATCTGCTCCTAGCAGCTCATGAACTGTGTCTCGTACTGGTGGTCCAGAGGGCGCCCGCAGTCCCCATAGCCTCCCAAGCGGTGGATACAGGCAGCATCCTCTAGAGGGGCTGCCCCCCGTATATTTGCTGGATCTGCTCCCTGCAGCTCATGAACTGTGTCTCGTACTGGTGGTCCAGAGGGCGCCCGCAGTCCCCATAGCCTCCCAAGCGGTGGATACAGGCAGCATCCTCTAGAGGGGCTGCCCCCCGTATATTTGCTGGATCTGCTCCTAGCAGCTCATGAACTGTGTCTCGTACTGGTGGTCCAGAGGGCGCCTGCAGTCCCCATAGCCTCCCAAGCGGTGGATACAGGCAGCATCCTCTAGAGGGGCTGCCCCCCGTATATTTGCTGGATCTGCTCCTAGCAGCTCATGAACTGTGTCTCGTACTGGTGGTCCAGAGGGCGCCCGCAGTCCCCATAGCCTCCCAAGCGGTGGATACAGGCAGCATCCTCTAGAGGGGCTGCCCCCCGTATATTTGCTGGATCTGCTCCTTGCAGCTCATGAACTGTGTCTCGTACTGGTGGTCCAGAGGGCGCCCGCAGTCCCCATAGCCTCCCAAGCGGTGGATACAGGCAGCATCCTCTAGAGGGGCTGCCCCCCGTATATTTGCTGAATCTGCTCCTTGCAGCTCATGAACTGTGTCTCGTACTGGTGGTCCAGAGGGCGCCCGCAGTCCCCATAGCCTCCCAAGCGGTGGATACAGGCAGCATCCTCTAGAGGGGCTGCCCCCCGTATATTTGCTGGATCTGCTCCTAGCAGCTCATGAACTGTGTCTCGTACTGGTGGTCCAGAGGGCGCCCGCAGTCCCCATAGCCTCCCAAGCGGTGGATACAGGCAGCATCCTCTAGAGGGGCTGCCCCCCGTATATTTGCTGGATCTGCTCCCTGCAGCTCATGAACTGTGTCTCGTACTGGTGGTCCAGAGGGCGCCCGCAGTCCCCATAGCCTCCCAAGCGGTGGATACAGGCAGCATCCTCTAGAGGGGCTGCCCCCCGTATATTTGCTGGATCTGCTCCTAGCAGCTCATGAACTGTGTCTCGTACTGGTGGGTCAGAGGGCGCCCGCAGTCCCCATAGCCTCCCAAGCGGTGGATACAGGCAGCATCCTCTAGAGGGGCTGCCCCCCGTATATTTGCTGGATCTGCTCCTTGCAGCTCATGAACTGTGTCTCGTACTGGTGGTCCAGAGGGCGCCCGCAGTCCCCATAGCCTCCCAAGCGGTGGATACAGGCAGCATCCTCTAGAGGGGCTGCCCCCCGTATATTTGCTGGATCTGCTCCTAGCAGCTCATGAACTGTGTCTCGTACTGGTGGTCCAGAGGGCGCCCGCAGTCCCCATAGCCTCCCAAGCGGTGGATACAGGCAGCATCCTCTAGAGGGGCTGCCCCCCGTATATTTGCTGGATCTGCTCCTAGCAGCTCATGAACTGTGTCTCGTACTGGTGGGTCAGAGGGCGCCCGCAGTCCCCATAGCCTCCCAAGCGGTGGATACAGGCAGCATCCTCTAGAGGGGCTGCCCCCCGTATATTTGCTGGATCTGCTCCCTGCAGCTCATGAACTGTGTCTCGTACTGGTGGTCCAGAGGGCGCCCGCAGTCCCCATAGCCTCCCAAGCGGTGGATACAGGCAGCATCCTCTAGAGGGGCTGCCCCCCGTATATTTGCTGGATCTGCTCCTAGCAGCTCATGAACTGTGTCTCGTACTGGTGGTCCAGAGGGTGCCCGCAGTCCCCATAGCCTCCCAAGCGGTGGATACAGGCAGCATCCTCTAGAGGGGCTGCCCCCCGTATATTTGCTGGATCTGCTCCTAGCAGCTCATGAACTGTGTCTCGTACTGGTGGTCCAGAGGGCGCCCGCAGTCCCCATAGCCTCCCAAGCGGTGGATACAGGCAGCATCCTCTAGAGGGGCTGCCCCCCGTATATTTGCTGGATCTGCTCCTAGCAGCTCATGAACTGTGTCTCGTACTGGTGGTCCAGAGGGCGCCCGCAGTCCCCATAGCCTCCCAAGCGGTGGATACAGGCAGCATCCTCTAGAGGGGCTGCCCCCCGTATATTTGCTGGATCTGCTCCTAGCAGCTCATGAACTGTGTCTCGTACTGGTGGTCCAGAGGGCGCCCGCAGTCCCCATAGCCTCCCAAGCGGTGGATACAGGCAGCATCCTCTAGAGGGGCTGCCCCCCGTATATTTGCTGGATCTGCTCCTAGCAGCTCATGAACTGTGTCTCGTACTCGTGGTCCAGAGGGCGCCCGCAGTCCCCATAGCCTCCCAAGCAGTGGATACAGGCAGCATCCTCTAGAGGGGCTGCCCCCCGTATATTTGCTGGATCTGCTCCTTGCAGCTCATGAACTGTGTCTCGTACTGGTGGTCCAGAGGGTGCCCGCAGTCCCCATAGCCTCCCAAGCGGTGGATACAGGCAGCATCCTCTAGAGGGGCTGCCCCCCGTATATTTGCTGGATCTGCTCCTAGCAGCTCATGAACTGTGTCTCGTACTGGTGGTCCAGAGGGCGCCCGCAGTCCCCATAGCCTCCCAAGCGGTGGATACAGGCAGCATCCTCTAGAGGGGCTGCCCCCCGTATATTTGCTGGATCTGCTCCTTGCAGCTCATGAACTGTGTCTCGTACTGGTGGTCCAGAGGGCGCCCGCAGTCCCCATAGCCTCCCAAGCGGTGGATACAGGCAGCATCCTCTAGAGGGGCTGCCCCCCGTATATTTGCTGGATCTGCTCCTTGCAGCTCATGAACTGTGTCTCGTACTCGTGGTCCAGAGGGCGCCCGCAGTCCCCATAGCCTCCCAAGCGGTGGATACAGGCAGCATCCTCTAGAGGGGCTGCCCCCCGTATATTTGCTGGATCTGCTCCTAGCAGCTCATGAACTGTGTCTCGTACTGGTGGTCCAGAGGGCGCCCGCAGTCCCCATAGCCTCCCAAGCGGTGGATACGGGCAGCATCCTCTAGAGGGGCTGCCCCCCGTATATTTGCTGAATCTGCTCCTTGCAGCTCATGAATTGTGTCTCGTACTCGTGGTCCAGAGGGCGCCCGCAGTCCCCATAGCCTCCCAAGCGGTGGATACAGGCAGCATCCTCTAGAGGGGCTGCCCCCCGTATATTTGCTGGATCTGCTCCTAGCAGCTCATGAATTGTGTCTCGTACTGGTGGTCCAGAGGGCGCCCGCAGTCCCCATAGCCTCCCAAGCGGTGGATACAGGCAGCATCCTCTAGAGGGGCTGCCCCCCGTATATTTGCTGGATCTGCTCCTAGCAGCTCATGAACTGTGTCTCGTACTGGTGGTCCAGAGGGCGCCCGCAGTCCCCATAGCCTCCCAAGCGGTGGATACAGGCAGCATCCTCTAGAGGGGCTGCCCCCCGTATATTTGCTGGATCTGCTCCTAGCAGCTCATGAACTGTGTCTCGTACTCGTGGTCCAGAGGGCGCCTGCAGTCCCCATAGCCTCCCAAGCGGTGGATACAGGCAGCATCCTCTAGAGGGGCTGCCCCCCGTATATTTGCTGGATCTGCTCCTAGCAGCTCATGAACTGTGTCTCGTACTCGTGGTCCAGAGGGCGCCCGCAGTCCCCATAGCCTCCCAAGCGGTGGATACGGGCAGCATCCTCTAGAGGGGCTGCCCCCCGTATATTTGCTGGATCTGCTCCTAGCAGCTCATGAATTGTGTCTCGTACTGGTGGTCCAGAGGGCGCCTGCAGTCCCCATAGCCTCCCAAGCGGTGGATACAGGCAGCATCCTCTAGAGGGGCCACACAGTCCCCATAGCCTCCCAAGCGGTGGATACAGGCAGCATCCTCTAGAGGGGCTGCCCCCCGTATATTTGCTGGATCTGCTCCTAGCAGCTCATGAATTGTGTCTCGTACTGGTGGTCCAGAGGGCGCCTGCAGTCCCCATAGCCTCCCAAGCGGTGGATACAGGCAGCATCCTCTAGAGGGGCCACACAGTCCCCATAGCCTCCCAAGCGGTGGATACAGGCAGCATCCTCTAGAGGGGCTGCCCCCCGTATATTTGCTGGATCTGCTCCTTGCAGCTCATGAACTGTGTCTCGTACTGGTGGTCCAGAGGGTGCCCGCAGTCCCCATAGCCTCCCAAGCGGTGGATACAGGCAGCATCCTCTAGAGGGGCTGCCCCCCGTATATTTGCTGGATCTGCTCCTTGCAGCTCATGAACTGTGTCTCGTACTGGTGGTCCAGAGGGTGCCCGCAGTCCCCATAGCCTCCCAAGCGGTGGATACAGGCAGCATCCTCTAGAGGGGCTGCCCCCCGTATATTTGCTGGATCTGCTCCTAGCAGCTCATGAACTGTGTCTCGTACTGGTGGTCCAGAGGGCGCCCGCAGTCCCCATAGCCTCCCAAGCGGTGGATACAGGCAGCATCCTCTAGAGGGGCTGCCCCCCGTATATTTGCTGGATCTGCTCCTTGCAGCTCATGAACTGTGTCTCGTACTGGTGGTCCAGAGGGCGCCCGCAGTCCCCATAGCCTCCCAAGCGGTGGATACAGGCAGCATCCTCTAGAGGGGCTGCCCCCCGTATATTTGCTGGATCTGCTCCTAGCAGCTCATGAACTGTGTCTCGTACTGGTGGTCCAGAGGGCGCCCGCAGTCCCCATAGCCTCCCAAGCGGTGGATACAGGCAGCATCCTCTAGAGGGGCTGCCCCCCGTATATTTGCTGGATCTGCTCCCTGCAGCTCATGAACTGTGTCTCGTACTGGTGGTCCAGAGAGCGCCCGCAGTCCCCATAGCCTCCCAAGCGGTGGATACAGGCAGCATCCTCTAGAGGGGCTGCCCCCCGTATATTTGCTGGATCTGCTCCTTGCAGCTCATGAACTGTGTCTCGTACTGGTGGTCCAGAGGGCGCCCGCAGTCCCCATAGCCTCCCAAGCGGTGGATACAGGCAGCATCCTCTAGAGGGGCTGCCCCCGTATATTTGCTGGATCTGCTCCTAGCAGCTCATGAACTGTGTCTCGTACTGGTGGTCCAGAGGGCGCCCGCAGTCCCCATAGCCTCCCAAGCGGTGGATACAGGCAGCATCCTCTAGAGGGGCTGCCCCCCGTATATTTGCTGGATCTGCTCCTAGCAGCTCATGAACTGTGTCTCGTACTGGTGGTCCAGAGGGCGCCCGCAGTCCCCATAGCCTCCCAAGCGGTGGATACAGGCAGCATCCTCTAGAGGGGCTGCCCCCCGTATATTTGCTGGATCTGCTCCTTGCAGCTCATGAACTGTGTCTCGTACTGGTGGTCCAGAGGGCGCCCGCAGTCCCCATAGCCTCCCAAGCGGTGGATACAGGCAGCAACCTCTAGAGGGGCTGCCCCCCGTATATTTGCTGGATCTGCTCCTAGCAGCTCATGAACTGTGTCTCGTACTGGTGGTCCAGAGGGCGCCCGCAGTCCCCATAGCCTCCCAAGCGGTGGATACAGGCAGCATCCTCTAGAGGGGCTGCCCCCCGTATATTTGCTGGATCTGCTCCTAGCAGCTCATGAACTGTGTCTCGTACTGGTGGTCCAGAGGGCGCCCGCAGTCTCCATAGCCTCCCAAGCGGTGGATACAGGCAGCATCCTCTAGAGGGGCTGCCCCCCGTATATTTGCTGGATCTGCTCCTAGCAGCTCATGAACTGTGTCTCGTACTGGTGGTCCAGAGGGCGCCCGCAGTCCCCATAGCCTCCCAAGCGGTGGATACAGGCAGCATCCTCTAGAGGGGCTGCCCCCCGTATATTTGCTGGATCTGCTCCTAGCAGCTCATGAACTGTGTCTCGTACTGGTGGTCCAGAGGGTGCCCGCAGTCCCCATAGCCTCCCAAGCGGTGGATACAGGCAGCATCCTCTAGAGGGGCTGCCCCCCGTATATTTGCTGGATCTGCTCCTAGCAGCTCATGAACTGTGTCTCGTACTGGTGGGTCAGAGGGCGCCCGCAGTCCCCATAGCCTCCCAAGCGGTGGATACAGGCAGCATCCTCTAGAGGGGCTGCCCCCCGTATATTTGCTGGATCTGCTCCCTGCAGCTCATGAACTGTGTCTCGTACTGGTGGTCCAGAGGGCGCCCGCAGTCCCCATAGCCTCCCAAGCGGTGGATACAGGCAGCATCCTCTAGAGGGGCTGCCCCCCGTATATTTGCTGGATCTGCTCCTTGCAGCTCATGAACTGTGTCTCGTACTGGTGGTCCAGAGGGCGCCCGCAGTCCCCATAGCCTCCCAAGCGGTGGATACAGGCAGCATCCTCTAGAGGGGCTGCCCCCCGTATATTTGCTGAATCTGCTCCTTGCAGCTCATGAACTTTGTCTCGTACTGGTGGTCCAGAGGGCGCCCGCAGTCCCCATAGCCTCCCAAGCGGTGGATACAGGCAGCATCCTCTAGAGGGGCTGCCCCCCGTATATTTGCTGGATCTGCTCCTAGCAGCTCATGAACTGTGTCTCGTACTGGTGGTCCAGAGGGCGCCCGCAGTCCCCATAGCCTCCCAAGCGGTGGATACAGGCAGCATCCTCTAGAGGGGCTGCCCCCCGTATATTTGCTGGATCTGCTCCTTGCAGCTCATGAACTGTGTCTCGTACTCGTGGTCCAGAGGGCGCCCGCAGTCCCCATAGCCTCCCAAGCGGTGGATACAGGCAGCATCCTCTAGAGGGGCTGCCCCCCGTATATTTGCTGGATCTGCTCCTTGCAGCTCATGAACTGTGTCTCGTACTCGTGGTCCAGAGGGCGCCCGCAGTCCCCATAGCCTCCCAAGCGGTGGATACAGGCAGCATCCTCTAGAGGGGCTGCCCCCCGTATATTTGCTGGATCTGCTCCTAGCAGCTCATGAACTGTGTCTCGTACTGGTGGTCCAGAGGGCGCCCGCAGTCTCCATAGCCTCCCAAGCGGTGGATACAGGCAGCATCCTCTAGAGGGGCTGCCCCCCGTATATTTGCTGGATCTGCTCCTTGCAGCTCATGAACTGTGTCTCGTACTGGTGGTCCAGAGGGCGCCCGCAGTCCCCATAGCCTCCCAAGCGGTGGATACAGGCAGCATCCTCTAGAGGGGCTGCCCCCCGTATATTTGCTGGATCTGCTCCTTGCAGCTCATGAACTGTGTCTCGTACTCGTGGTCCAGAGGGCGCCCGCAGTCCCCATAGCCTCCCAAGCGGTGGATACAGGCAGCATCCTCTAGAGGGGCTGCCCCCCGTATATTTGCTGGATCTGCTCCTAGCAGCTCATGAACTTTGTCTCGTACTCGTGGTCCAGAGGGCGCCCGCAGTCCCCATAGCCTCCCAAGCGGTGGATACAGGCAGCATCCTCTAGAGGGGCTGCCCCCCGTATATTTGCTGGATCTGCTCCTTGCAGCTCATGAACTGTGTCTCGTACTGGTGGTCCAGAGGGCGCCCGCAGTCCCCATAGCCTCCCAAGCGGTGGATACGGGCATAGTCAACACAGTCCACGACTCCGTCCTTGTTGCAGTCCTAAGAACAGAAGGAGTTTGTCAGAGAACCGGCTTCAGTTCCTAGACAAGGCTTGTCCTGTTTTACTAGGATCTCTTCCATTGGCCGGCTTTATAAAAGGTCGTCTCTTATTGGCTGGACTAAAGATTTAGGAATAAGAGCTAATAAGTTGAAATAGTTTTAACTTTCGTTCTAGCTCATAAACCTTATAGGAGTTCATGTGAACTCCATGATGGTACTTATTGTCTTGATTCAAGGTAAAACCACTCCCTTGCCGCAGTGGGGAGCAAGATTATACATTGGGGATGCTTTGGATGGAGGAAAAGAGGTTGACCCAGTATTGCAAACGTCTTTGATATGACGTCACACGAGGTAAAGTATGCGGTGATGGTCAATTGGGGATGTTAAACAAAGGGGTTACGACAAGGAAAAGGAATTGTTTCGGGAACCGGTCACTCAGAATGACAGCGGGGATTAGCATAGTCTGACAGTGATTACGCAGGGGTCAGCGTAGGACCGTTGCTCTTTATAATGTTTGTTATAATTATATTGGGAGGGGATGACATCTAGATAGGGTTGTTTGACAATGACTGCGTCTTTTATTTAGTCAGTAGGGGGAATGGAGATTGTTACGATGATGCAGGAGGGTTCATACATAGTCCAGGCGTAGGGTGAAGAGCCAGGGGTGAGGGTATTCGATCACAAGTGTATAATTATGTTATATAGGAGTTATGTTGACACACTTGGGTTGTAGGTACAGACTATTCTGGTCTTGGGGTTTGTATGAAGCAACTCACCGTCCCAGGAAACAATGCCATGTACCCACGTATGGTCCTGGCAGCGCAGTAGGGCTCTGTCACGCAGCGCTGGAAGGCTGAAACAAGAGCAACATGGGCACACAGCACAGAAACAATGCCGATAGCTGATTGGACACGAACCACTCGTTCTGACAAACAAGTTTGTTTCGGGGCAAGCTTACAACATTTACAATACATGAGATATTTGGGGCTACACACTAAAAACAAGGCGGCGTTTCATTCATACTTTGGCAAATTGTAATCGATCGGAACAACTTATTTAGTTCTAAAACATATGTCAGTATGACCACGTATGACTGTTGAATGTTTGTCTGCTTGACTTGACAGGAGCCATCGCGTCATGACTCACGAGTCATAATGTTTGTGAGTGAGGATGTCTCAAACTGTCAAGGAAGAAAGACAAAGCAAGTCAACATGGACTGCCAGACCATCCTCGGAAACTCATAATCATGTTATGTCATCATTCGTTTAGCATGTCAGGTAACGTTTGCTATACTTGAACTAGAACGTGTTTGCGTTTCCAGTGAACAGAAGTTACCTAACTGATAATTCTTGGCGTTTTGACAACAGGAAGTGCTCAACATGGGCGTATTCCTCTCAAGCCGTGGCTCTATTCTATTGGAGCTTGAGCACTTTCTTTCAAGTGTTTTGGAGAAGAGGAGACACTCATCCACGACTATCGCCAAGGAATCCATGATTTACGTGGAATATTCATCGAAGTCCACAATAATGGCTCAAAAATTAAAATGCAAAATATAAGATGATAATTCCATGAGGAAATATGATATTAAACTTCTGCTGGATCGATCGATGGAATTGACATTTTTATTTCTCAATTTGTGATTTTGTTTCTCTCCTTGCGTGGCCGCTCGCGTGACTATAGATGTGTTGAGAGAATGGGACGGAAGGTGACTTGTCTATTTCCATAATACATACGAGTAAACCTTTTTTAAAGTTTGCGTTTATTCTTCTTCGTCCTAAGACGTCAACAAGAAACAGAATATTGAAGTGTGGTGCATATACTATAATATACATATACATTGCCAATGACTTTGATATAAAAAAAAAAAAAAAAAACTGTCTTCGTAGAAAGGTAAAAGGTCACATTCCATTTTGTTTTCTGGGAGAAGGGGGGAGGGTTTTTTCTCCTTTTCCGTAATAGGCCTACGCCACTAGGAATAGCCAAGACCAATAGTACCACCTCAAGTCCTCAATGTTCTACTTGTCTAGTTTCTAGCAGCTAACTGAACCAGGTACGATCGTGTCTTGGATAACGGAAACTCCCAAACACAATGGGCGTGGCTAATGAGGCTTGCCTGTTCACTCTGCTAAGTGGAAGACCGCCTGTCCGTTCGTCTGATAGAACGCCAGGATTCAGTTTGACAGTGTGAAGAGGGCTCTGATCTCACCTCCAGCTTTGCTAGGACTGTCTTGGTAGATAACGTTCTCTCCGCCGTCCTTCCAGTAGCCTTCAGTTATCCTGAAGAGTCCGCAGGCCGGGCCAGGACACTCTAAGGAGCGGTTGCAGTTGGATATGGCCTCGCAGATACAGGATAGACACAGCTCGCTGACAGGGGAGTAGGGCTGCAGCCGCTGGCCTGGAAGTAGAGACAATATGTACACACACGTCACCAGGACACTCTAAGGAGCGGTTGCAGTTGGATATGGCCTCGCAGATACAGGACAGACACAGCTCGCTGACAGGGGAGTAGGGCTGCAGCCGCTGGCCTGGAAGTAGAGACAATATGTACACACACGTCACCAGGACACTCTAAGGAGCGGTTACAGTTGGATATGGCCTCGCAGATACAGGATAGACACAGCTCGCTGACAGGGGAGTAGGGCTGCAGCCGCTGGCCTGGAAGTAGAGACAATATGTACACACACGTCACCAGGACACTCTAAGGAGCGGTTACAGTTGGATATGGCCTCGCAGATACAGGATAGACACAGCTCGCTGACAGGGGAGTAGGGCTGCAGCCGCTGGCCTGGAAGTAGAGACAATATGTACACACACGTCACCAGGACACTCTAAGGAGCGGTTACAGTTGGATATGGCCTCGCAGATACAGGATAGACACAGCTCGCTGACAGGGGAGTAGGGCTGCAGCCGCTGGCCTGGAACTTGGAATGATTGCATTTGTTTGCCTCGAAGCTTCTCAACACTGTGTCCTCGAGTGGCTCAACGTTATTTGTTTGGGCCCTACACCTTTACAGTAGCACACTATCCATTTCTATGCACTTTTTTATTATTATTTATTATTAGTATTTATTATTTATTTTATATACACAACAGAATTGCACAATTCCACAAAATGTGTTTTGATAAAACAAACAAAAACGAAAACAAAAAAACATCCAACAAATATCACATCATGTAGTACATAAAAACAATGATGGTCGGTGGTCGCATATACATGCCCCATATGTCACTGCATTAAAATGGCCTTTTTAAAAGTACGTATAGATGTACGTATAGAATAACTATATCTGAAATTAAACAAAATTCGAGATTTAAATTTTTAGTCGAGCGTCTGTTTATCATGAAAGTGTTTTTACCTGCTGCTTATCCAAAAAATACTTCCGATAGAGCCTAAATAGTTACTAGTTTTGCGAGAAAAGAAAGAGATCTGCCATGACCCGGGATAAATAGTCGAACTGGGTCATTTTCGAGCTAAGTCCGATGGCGATAGGAAATGTCTCCCATAAGAAATACATAGGATCTCTGCTCTAAGGTCATAACTTGGGCAGGTTTTGTCATCATGGTCACATTTAGTTTTGTGTGGTTGGGGCATTAGTTTGTTTACAGTTACCATGAGCCTGCTTGTGCGTAGATAGGTGTTGCTGCATGTTTGTTGCTCACTACTGTACCAGGGGTGTCAGGCAGAGTCTTATCGCGTATCTCGTCGCCATTATTAGGGTTGTAACAGATAAAGAGGGCAAGTAAAATGAGTGAACGGATAGATAGGCCGACACTGGTGAGAGGTCAAGGGTTAGCACAGATAACGTTGACTCTGATAGGCCAACATCGAGGAAGTGAAGCTTGGTTTCAAACGCGACCAATCAACATCATCAGATGTTCTGATGACGTAAGAGGAAAATATAAACACACTGTTGTGCACACACGAGTTATAAATACCATAATCTCCATTGTTGTTATTAATACATGTATACATTACATACAAATGGGTAGGAGCTTCGTAAATATGTTTCTAACTCTATTATAATAAGTGTTATCCTCAAAAAGTGTTGATATATATATACATTCTTTTAGAATCAAATTTAGAATCAAATCTGTGGTTTTTAGCCACTAAGAATCATTGCAAGTGACCAGACATAATGCTTGCATGTTGGTACTAAAAGATATGTATACCTACCAGGAACAGCCGACAGCAGCAACAGCGCCGCGACAGCAGTGAGCAGCAGCGATGTGGTCGCCATGGTAATGGTGACTGTCTGTTAGCTCGGCTCAGCCACAGATGCACTTAGTGCAGTACTGACGTCACAGGGTTAACACGGTGACGTCACAGAGCGCGGAGGACATGCGTAGCTCGTTGGTGCAGTTGTTGGAATGAATATACATAAGTTGGCAGCAATGTAGAACCTTTACAGCCGATGTATGAGACATGTTTAATGTTCTAATCTGTTAGTATTCCTTTTTATCATCCTTTAACCTTATCTGCTGATAGGTTCTGGGCCCAGAACGTGGATATATAGGAGATTAGCTGTGTAGTGTGGAGATAACAAGAACGCTACGAGAAGTATTCGCACTCTCAATGACGTTTGAGAGTGACGTCACTTTCCAACATGGCGGCCATGCCGGAGTATAGCTGATATTAGATATTCATTTCAGTCGGACGAAAGATCTCCGTCCGCCATGCTTACGAGTTGCGCCTGACTAAACAGTTCTATGGAAAAGAGTTGGAACTTTGTGGTAAGATTGTGACGCGATTTAAGATTCTGGTGCGACCTCGCGGAATTTTAACCAACTCGATGAATCACAAAGTGCAGAACGCTAGGAGGCAATTTATGCAATAAGGGCGGTATTCGAATAACACCCTTATTCCACCCTGGGCCTGTTCTGTCAAATTAACGTTTTAGATAGAAAGTGCCCCGAACGAAAATCCATAGCATGCACTAATATGCAGACATCCTCGATCAGCCCCCCCCCCCCCTCCCCTCTTCCCCTCCACTTAGATGGCGCCCATGTATTTAATGTTTTCGGGGCGCATGTTTGGGGAGCTTCTGGAACTGCAGTCAGGTATGGATGCATATTATACAGGTCACTGAGTTAACAAATAATAAACCAATTTGTAAAAACTTGAGCTCAATATTTTATTATTTTGTGTACATCAAATTTAGAAACCAAACTGTCATGCTTGACTCACGACAAGTTACATAAAACAAAATGCACGTCCTCCTTTCAACAGGAAAGGTAATGTAAACATTAATAAATACAAAGCGAGCTACTTATTCAATACGCTATGAGAAGCAGAATGCAAGCCGTGTGGGGTAGTTGAGGAAAGCAAAGCGCACAAGAACACTAGTTGCATGTTAGTGTGGGCTTTGCAGGCCTAACGCGGTGGATCGCCTCTAGAGGGGTCGGTTCCCAGAGATGGATGCGATCTGGCTCTGACAGCTCAAGAACTTTGACTGGTAGTTGTAGTCCAGGGCACCCCCGCAGCCGTAGCCGCCCAGGCGATGGATGGCGGCGTAGTCCGAACAGTCCACGACTCGGTCCCCGTTGCAGTCCTGCAAGGCCACAAGGCATTTGTTGACATTAACTTGAACCTAACATTAACAGTCCACGACTCGGTCCGCGTTACAGTCCTGCAAGGCCACAAGGCATTTGTTGACATTAACTTGTACCTAACATTAACAGTCCACGACTCGGTCCCCGTTGCAGTCCTGCAAGGCCACAAGGCATTTGTTGACAAACTTGAACCTAACATTAACAGTCCACGACTCGGTCCGCGTTACAGTCCTGCAAGGCCACAAGGCATTTGTTGACATGAACTTGAACCTAACATTAACAGTCCACGACTAGGTCCGCGTTGCAGTCCTGCAAGGCCACAAGGCATTAGTTGACATTAACTTGTACCTAACATTAACAGTCCACGACTCTGTACGCGTTACAGTCCTGCAAGGCCACAAGGCATTTGTTGACATTAACTTGTACCTAACATTAACAGTCCACGACTCTGTCCGCGTTACAGTCCTGCAAGGCCACAAGGCATTTGTTGACATTAACTTGTACCTAACATTAACAGTCCACGACTCTGTCCGCGTTACAGTCCTGCAAGGCCACAAGGCATTTGTTGACATTAACTTGTACCTAACATTAACAGTCCACGACTCGGTCCGCGTTGCAGTCCTGCAAGGCCACAAGGCATTTGTTGACATTAACTTGTACCTAACATTAACAGTCCACGACTCTGTCCGCGTTGCAGTCCTGCAAGGCCACAAGGCATTTGTTGACATTAACTTGTACCTAACATTAACAGTCCACGACTCGGTCCGCGTTGCAGTCCTGCAAGGCCACAAGGCATTTGTTGACATTAACTTGTACCTAACATTAACAGTCCACGACTCTGTCCGCGTTGCAGTCCTGCAAGGCCACAAGGCATTTGTTGACATTAACTTGTACCTAACATTAACAGTCCACGACTCGGTCCGCGTTGCAGTCCTGCAAGGCCACAAGGCATTTGTTGACATTAACTTGTACCTAACATTAACAGTCCACGACTCTGTCCGCGTTGCAGTCCTGCAAGGCCACAAGGCATTTTAACTTGTTTGTACCTAGTTAATCATGTAGGCACCACCTCACGAAATGCATATTTGTATCCTGAATAAATCCAAGAATAAAAAAAACTGAACTGAATTGAACTGAACTGAACTGAACTGAACTGAACTGAACTGAACTGAACTGAACTGAACTGAACTGAACTGAACTGAAATCAACTGAACTGAACTTTTACCCATCTTGAAAGTGTTTAGAAACCATTACCCCTGTCCTAGCCCTCAAATGACAATGGGCCGTTGAATGACTAGTGATTAGTGACTAGCCCACTTGACTAAGCCACAGGCTTCTTTCATTGGCTGTGAGTGAGAATACTGCGCTCTGATTGGCTGTGACTAAGGTTTGTCTTGACTTGACTAAGAAATTGAACATATTTCAATTCCTTAGTCAAGTCAAGAGAAACCTTAGTCACAGCCAATCAGAGCGTAGTATTCTCCCTCCCAGCCAATGAAAGAAGTCTGTGGCTTAGTCAAGTGGGTTAGTCAATAATCACTAGTCATTTATGTAAATTGCTCCGATTGCTCGGTCGGGAATAAAGGATGCTGTTGAGAAAGCAGGTGTTTCTACAACCTACAATGACAACATTAGTCCAATAGAATCTCACTCACCTTGTTAGCGAACTTGGCCATATATCCGCGCACCGCCCTGGCAGCACAGTACGGCTCTGTCACGCATCGTGCGTAGGCTGGAACACAACACACGCACTGTCAGTAATAAGCCGCACGCACAGTTTAGCGGGTTGGCGCCAATCCTTGAACACACCTTATCAACATTTAGCGCATCAGGTAACGTTTACTCGGGTTGAGTTGTCAGCAAACAGAAGTTAACATCTAATTGGCGATTGTTTGCGGTTTGTCAAGGGTGAGCGTAAACGAAAGTAGGGTAAGGTAATCACATAGCCTAAGGCAAGTTTTCGAGGAACCAACAAGTATTAATTGAATTTTACAAGTCAATAGATCAATAGTTAGTTCTTTGGTGGCTCCACGAAAGAAAGAAATAATGGTTTACTTAGATCTAATTGATAAGAGATGACGCAGTTCGTTGCACAGCACTCGGGAGGTCGTGGTTCTATACCCGGTACCAGCAATTCTGACTGAAGTTTTTTCCGAGGTATTCCTCTATTTCTCAACTATTCCAACTATTCCGAATGCCACAATAAAACCTAGTTAGTCATATTCTGAAAAATGACATTTAATTGTCCCTAATGGGCAGGTTTCGTACGTCGGAAGTATCCATTTGTAAAATCTATATGGTACGTATTTTGTTTGATTGGCTTATTGATAACATTATGTTAAATTGTGAAGGTGTCTCACCTCCTTCGTTGTCAGGGTGATCTTGGTTGAGTACTGGCTTTCCTGCGTCGGACCAGTAGGCCCATGTTATCCTGAAGAGCCCACAGACGTCCCCAGTGCATCCTAGGGAGCGGTTACAGTTGGACACGGCCTCGCAGATACAGCCCAGACATAGTTCACTCACAGGGGAGGGGGGCAGCTGCTGGGCTGGAAGTAAAGAGTTGCCATTACCCGACATGTACACACCGGTCCCCAGTACAGCCCAGACATAGTTCACTCACAGGGGAGGGGGGCAGCTGCTGGGCTGGAAGTAAAGAGTTGCCATTACCCGACATGTACACACAGGTCCCCAGTACAGCCCAGGCATAGTTCACTCACAGGGAGGGGGGCAGCTGCTGGGCTGGAAGTAAAGAGTTGCCATTACCCGACATGTACACACAGGTCCCCAGTACAGCCCAGACATAGTTCACTCACAGGGAGGGGGGCAGCTGCTGGGCTGGAAGTAAAGAGTTGCCATTACCCGACATGTACACACAGGTCCCCAGTACAACCCAGACATAGTTCACTCACAGGGGAGGGGGGCAGCTGCTGGGCTGGAAGTAAAGAGTTGCCATTACCCGACATGTACACACAGGTCCCCAGTACAACCCAGACATAGTTCACTCACAGGGGAGGGGGGCAGCTGCTGGGCTGGAAGTAAAGAGTTGCCATTACCCGACATGTACACACAGGTCCCCAGTACAACCCAGACATAGTTCACTCACAGGGGAGGGGGGCAGCTGCTGGGCTGGAAGTAAAGAGTTGCCATTACCCGACATGTACAAACAGGTCCCCAGTACAGCCCAGACATAGTTCACTCACAGGGAGGGGGGCAGCTGCTGGGCTGGAAGTAAAGAGTTGCCATTACCCGACATGTACACACAGGTCCCCAGTACAGCCCAGACATAGTTCACTCACAGGAGAGGGGGGCAGCTGCTGGGCTGGAAGTAAAGAGTTGCCATTACCCGACATGTACACACAGGTCCCCAGTACAGCCCAGACATAGTTCACTCACAGGGAGGGGGGCAGCTGCTGGGCTGGAAGTAAAGAGTTGCCATTACCCGACATGTACACACAGGTCTCAGTACAGCCCAGACATAGTTCACTCACAGGGGAGGGGGGCAGCTGCTGGGCTGGAAGTAAAGAGTTGCCATTACCAGACATGTACACACAGGTCCCCAGTATACAGCCCAGACATAGTTCACTCACAGGGGAGGGGGGCAGCTGCTGGGCTGGAAGTAAAGAGTTGCCATTACCAGACATGTACACACAGGTCCCCAGTACAACCCAGACATAGTTCACTCACAGGGGAGGGGGGCAGCTGCTGGGCTGGAAGTAAAGAGTTGCCATTACCCGACATGTACACACAGGTCCCCAGTACAACCCAGACATAGTTCACTCACAGGGAGGGGGGCAGCTGCTGGGCTGGAAGTAAAGAGTTGCCATTACCCGACATGTACACACAGGTCCCCAGTACAACCCAGACATAGTTCACTCACAGGAGAGGGGGGCAGCTGCTGGGCTGGAAGTAAAGAGTTGCCATTACCCGACATGTACAAACAGGTCTCCAGTACAACCCAGACATAGTTCACTCACAGGGAGAGGGGCAGCTGCTGGGCTGGAAGTAAAGAGTTGCCATTACCCGACATGTACAAACAGGTCTCCAGTACAACCCAGACATAGTTCACTCACAGGGAGGGGGGCAGCTGCTGGGCTGGAAGTAAAGAGTTGCCATTACCCGACATGTACACACAGGTCCCCAGTACAACCCAGACATAGTTCACTCACAGGGGAGGGGGGCAGCTGCTGGGCTGGAAGTAAAGAGTTGCCATTACCCGACATGTACACACAGGTCCCCAGTACAACCCAGACATAGTTCACTCACAGGGGAGGGGGGCAGCTGCTGGGCTGGAAGTAAAGAGTTGCCATTACCCGACATGTACACACAGGTCCCCAGTACAACCCAGACATAGTTCACTCACAGGGGAGGGGGGCAGCTGCTGGGCTGGAAGTAAAGAGTTGCCATTACCCGACATGTACACACAGGTCCCCAGTACAGCCCAGACATAGTTCACTCACAGGGGAGGGGGGCAGCTGCTGGGCTGGAAGTAAAGAGTTGCCATTACCCGACATGTACACACAGGTCCCCAGTACAACCCAGACATAGTTCACTCACAGGGGAGGGGGGCAGCTGCTGGGCTGGAAGTAAAGAGTTGCCATTACCCGACATGTACACACAGGTCCCCAGTACAACCCAGACATAGTTCACTCACAGGGAGGGGGGCAGCTGCTGGGCTGGAAGTAAAGAGTTGCCATTACCCGACATGTACACACAGGTCCCCAGTACAACCCAGACATAGTTCACTCACAGGGGAGGGGGGCAGCTGCTGGGCTGGAAGTAAAGAGTTGCCATTACCAGACATGTACACACAGGTCCCCAGTACAGCCCAGACATAGTTCACTCACAGGGGAGGGGGGCAGCTGCTGGGCTGGAAGTAAAGAGTTGCCATTACCCGACATGTACACACAGGTCCCCAGTACAGCCCAGACATAGTTCACTCACAGGGGAGGGGGGCAGCTGCTGGGCTGGAAGTAAAGAGTTGCCATTACCCGACATGTACACACAGGTCCCCAGTACAGCCCAGACATAGTTCACTCACAGGGAGGGGGGCAACTGCTGGGCTGGAAGTAAAGAGTTGCCATTACCAGACATGTACACACAGGTCCCCAGTACAGCCCAGACATAGTTCACTCACAGGGGAGGGGGGCAGCTGCTGGGCTGGAAGTAAAGAGTTGCCATTACCCGACATGTACAAACAGGTCTCCAGTACAACCCAGACATAGTTCACTCACAGGGAGGGGGGCAGCTGCTGGGCTGGAAGTAAAGAGTTGCCATTACCAGACATGTACACACAGGTCCCCAGTACAGCCCAGACATAGTTCACTCACAGGGGAGGGGGGCAGCTGCTGGGCTGGAAGTAAAGAGTTGCCATTACCAGACATGTACACACAGGTCCCCAGTACAACCCAGACATAGTTCACTCACAGGGGAGGGGGGCAGCTGCTGGGCTGGAAGTAAAGAGTTGCCATTACCCGACATGTACACACAGGTCCCCAGTACAGCCCAGACATAGTTCACTCACAGGGGAGGGGGGCAGCTGCTGGGCTGGAAGTAAAGAGTTGCCATTACCCGACATGTACACACCGGTCCCCAGTACAGCCCAGACATAGTTCACTCACAGGGGAGGGGGGCAGCTGCTGGGCTGGAAGTAAAGAGTTGCCATTACCCGACATGTACACACAGGTCCCCAGTACAACCCAGACATAGTTCACTCACAGGGGAGGGGGGCAGCTGCTGGGCTGGAAGTAAAGAGTTGCCATTACCCGACATGTACACACAGGTCCCCAGTACAGCCCAGACATAGTTCACTCACAGGGGAGGGGGGCAGCTGCTGGGCTGGAAGTAAAGAGTTGCCATTACCCGACATGTACACACAGGTCGCCAGTACAACCCAGACATAGTTCACTCACAGGGGAGGGGGGCAGCTGCTGGGCTGGAAGTAAAGAGTTGCCATTACCCGACATGTACACACCGGTCCCCAGTACAACCCAGACATAGTTCACTCACAGGGGAGGGGGGCAGCTGCTGGGCTGGAAGTAAAGAGTTGCCATTACCCGACATGTACACACAGGTCGCCAGTACAGCCCAGACATAGTTCACTCACAGGGGAGGGGGGCAGCTGCTGGGCTGGAAGTAAAGAGTTGCCATTACCCGACATGTACACACAGGTCCCCAGTACAGCCCAGACATAGTTCACTCACAGGGGAGGGGGGCAGCTGCTGGGCTGGAAGTAAAGAGTTGCCATTACCAGACATGTACACACAGGTCCCCAGTATACAGCCCAGACATAGTTCACTCACAGGGGAGGGGGGCAGCTGCTGGGCTGGAAGTAAAGAGTTGCCATTACCCGACATGTACACACAGGTCCCCAGTACAGCCCAGACATAGTTCACTCACAGGGGAGGGGGGCAGCTGCTGGGCTGGAAGTAAAGAGTTGCCATTACCCGACATGTACACACAGGTCCCCAGTACAGCCCAGACATAGTTCACTCACAGGGAGGGGGGCAGCTGCTGGGCTGGAAGTAAAGAGTTGCCATTACCAGACATGTACACACAGGTCCCCAGTACAACCCAGACATAGTTCACTCACAGGGGAGGGGGGCAGCTGCTGGGCTGGAAGTAAAGAGTTGCCATTACCCGACATGTACACACAGGTCCCCAGTACAGCCCAGACATAGTTCACTCACAGGGGAGGGGGGCAGCTGCTGGGCTGGAAGTAAAGAGTTGCCATTACCAGACATGTACACACAGGTCCCCAGTACAACCCAGACATAGTTCACTCACAGGGGAGGGGGGCAGCTGCTGGGCTGGAAGTAAAGAGTTGCCATTACCCGACATGTACACACAGGTCCCCAGTACAGCCCAGACATAGTTCACTCACAGGGGAGGGGGGCAGCTGCTGGGCTGGAAGTAAAGAGTTGCCATTACCCGACATGTACACACAGGTCCCCAGTACAACCCAGACATAGTTCACTCACAGGGGAGGGGGGCAGCTGCTGGGCTGGAAGTAAAGAGTTGCCATTACCCGACATGTACACACAGGTCGCCAGTACAACCCAGACATAGTTCACTCACAGGGGAGGGGGGCAGCTGCTGGGCTGGAAGTAAAGAGTTGCCATTACCCGACATGTACACACAGGTCCCCAGTACAGCCCAGACATAGTTCACTCACAGGGGAGGGGGGCAGCTGCTGGGCTGGAAGTAAAGAGTTGCCATTACCCGACATGTACACACAGGTCCCCAGTACAGCCCAGACATAGTTCACTCACAGGGGAGGGGGGCAGCTGCTGGGCTGGAAGTAAAGAGTTGCCATTACCCGACATGTACACACAGGTCCCCAGTACAGCCCAGACATAGTTCACTCACAGGGAGGGGGGCAGCTGCTGGGCTGGAAGTAAAGAGTTGCCATTACCCGACATGTACACACAGGTCCCCAGTACAGCCCAGACATAGTTCACTCACAGGGGAGGGGGGCAGCTGCTGGGCTGGAAGTAAAGAGTTGCCATTACCCGACATGTACACACAGGTCCCCAGTACAGCCCAGACATAGTTCACTCACAGGGGAGGGGGGCAGCTGCTGGGCTGGAAGTAAAGAGTTGCCATTACCCGACATGTACACACAGGTCCCCAGTACAGCCCAGACATAGTTCACTCACAGGGGAGGGGGGCAGCTGCTGGGCTGGAAGTAAAGAGTTGCCATTACCCGACATGTACACACAGGTCTCAGTACAGCCCAGACATAGTTCACTCACAGGGGAGGGGGGCAGCTGCTGGGCTGGAAGTAAAGAGTTGCCATTACCCGACATGTACACACAGGTCGCCAGTACAACCCAGACATAGTTCACTCACAGGGGAGGGGGGCAGCTGCTGGGCTGGAAGTAAAGAGTTGCCATTACCCGACATGTACACACAGGTCCCCAGTACAACCCAGACATAGTTCACTCACAGGGGAGGGGGGCAGCTGCTGGGCTGGAAGTAAAGAGTTGCCATTACCCGACATGTACACACAGGTCGCCAGTACAACCCAGACATAGTTCACTCACAGGGGAGGGGGGCAGCTGCTGGGCTGGAAGTAAAGAGTTGCCATTACCCGACATGTACACACAGGTCCCCAGTACAGCCCAGACATAGTTCACTCACAGGGAGGGGGGCAACTGCTGGGCTGGAAGTAAAGAGTTGCCATTACCCGACATGTACACACAGGTCGCCAGTACAGCCCAGACATAGTTCACTCACAGGGGAGGGGGGCAGCTGCTGGGCTGGAAGTAAAGAGTTGCCATTACCAGACATGTACACACAGGTCCCCAGTACAGCCCAGACATAGTTCACTCACAGGGGAGGGGGGCAGCTGCTGGGCTGGAAGTAAAGAGTTGCCATTACCCGACATGTACACACAGGTCCCCAGTACAGCCCAGACATAGTTCACTCACAGGGGAGGGGGGCAGCTGCTGGGCTGGAAGTAAAGAGTTGCCATTACCAGACATGTACACACAGGTCCCCAGTACAACCCAGACATAGTTCACTCACAGGGGAGGGGGGCAGCTGCTGGGCTGGAAGTAAAGAGTTGCCATTACCCGACATGTACACACAGGTCGCCAGTACAGCCCAGACATAGTTCACTCACAGGGAGGGGGGCAGCTGCTGGGCTGGAAGTAAAGAGTTGCCATTACCCGACATGTACACACAGGTCCCCAGTACAACCCAGACATAGTTCACTCACAGGGGAGGGGGGCAGCTGCTGGGCTGGAAGTAAAGAGTTGCCATTACCCGACATGTACACACAGGTCGCCAGTACAACCCAGACATAGTTCACTCACAGGGGAGGGGGGCAGCTGCTGGGCTGGAAGTAAAGAGTTGCCATTACCCGACATGTACACACAGGTCCCCAGTACAGCCCAGACATAGTTCACTCACAGGGGAGGGGGGCAGCTGCTGGGCTGGAAGTAAAGAGTTGCCATTACCCGACATGTACACACAGGTCCCCAGTACAGCCCAGACATAGTTCACTCACAGGGAGGGGGGCAGCTGCTGGGCTGGAAGTAAAGAGTTGCCATTACCAGACATGTACACACAGGTCCCCAGTACAACCCAGACATAGTTCACTCACAGGGGAGGGGGGCAGCTGCTGGGCTGGAAGTAAAGAGTTGCCATTACCCGACATGTACACACAGGTCCCCAGTACAACCCAGACATAGTTCACTCACAGGGGAGGGGGGCAGCTGCTGGGCTGGAAGTAAAGAGTTGCCATTACCCGACATGTACACACAGGTCCCCAGTACAGCCCAGACATAGTTCACTCACAGGGGAGGGGGGCAGCTGCTGGGCTGGAAGTAAAGAGTTGCCATTACCCGACATGTACACACAGGTCCCCAGTACAACCCAGACATAGTTCACTCACAGGGAGGGGGGCAGCTGCTGGGCTGGAAGTAAAGAGTTGCCATTACCCGACATGTACACACAGGTCCCCAGTACAGCCCAGACATAGTTCACTCACAGGGGAGGGGGGCAGCTGCTGGGCTGGAAGTAAAGAGTTGCCATTACCCGACATGTACACACAGGTCCCCAGTACAACCCAGACATAGTTCACTCACAGGGGAGGGGGGCAGCTGCTGGGCTGGAAGTAAAGAGTTGCCATTACCCGACATGTACACACAGGTCCCCAGTACAGCCCAGACATAGTTCACTCACAGGGAGGGGGGCAGCTGCTGGGCTGGAAGTAAAGAGTTGCCATTACCCGACATGTACACACAGGTCCCCAGTACAGCCCAGACATAGTTCACTCACAGGGGAGGGGGGCAGCTGCTGGGCTGGAAGTAAAGAGTTGCCATTACCCGACATGTACACACAGGTCCCCAGTACAGCCCAGACATAGTTCACTCACAGGGGAGGGGGGCAGCTGCTGGGCTGGAAGTAAAGAGTTGCCATTACCCGACATGTACACACAGGTCCCCAGTACAACCCAGACATAGTTCACTCACAGGAGAGGGGGGCAGCTGCTGGGCTGGAAGTAAAGAGTTGCCATTACCCGACATGTACAAACAGGTCCCCAGTACAGCCCAGACATAGTTCACTCACAGGGGAGGGGGGCAGCTGCTGGGCTGGAAGTAAAGAGTTGCCATTACCCGACATGTACACACCGGTCCCCAGTACAACCCAGACATAGTTCACTCACAGGGGAGGGGGGCAGCTGCTGGGCTGGAAGTAAAGAGTTGCCATTACCCGACATGTACACACAGGTCCCCAGTACAGCCCAGACATAGTTCACTCACAGGGGAGGGGGGCAGCTGCTGGGCTGGAAGTAAAGAGTTGCCATTACCAGACATGTACACACAGGTCCCCAGTACAACCCAGACATAGTTCACTCACAGGGGAGGGGGGCAGCTGCTGGGCTGGAAGTAAAGAGTTGCCATTACCCGACATGTACACACAGGTCCCCAGTACAGCCCAGACATAGTTCACTCACAGGGGAGGGGGGCAGCTGCTGGGCTGGAAGTAAAGAGTTGCCATTACCCGACATGTACACACAGGTCCCCAGTACAACCCAGACATAGTTCACTCACAGGGGAGGGGGGCAGCTGCTGGGCTGGAAGTAAAGAGTTGCCATTACCCGACATGTACACACAGGTCGCCAGTACAACCCAGACATAGTTCACTCACAGGGGAGGGGGGCAGCTGCTGGGCTGGAAGTAAAGAGTTGCCATTACCCGACATGTACACACAGGTCCCCAGTACAGCCCAGACATAGTTCACTCACAGGGGAGGGGGGCAGCTGCTGGGCTGGAAGTAAAGAGTTGCCATTACCCGACATGTACGGTATTTACCACTCAAAATAGACTATATGCATCCTGGTGGCAAGAAAGTAAACTATTTTTAGGGAAAGTTTAGCTGACTATTGCTCATTGTTGTTTTATTGCTAATGCTAGTGTAATGCTAGTGTAAGATTGTTTTGGCAGCGTAGTCTATGTGTTATTTTGAGTCCTCAGTATCTGATAATGATGATGATGATTCTTGTGGCTTTACGTCTCTATTATGCTGTGTGGTAGATGAAGATAGATGGCAGTTACAAAGTGCTTCTGGTTTATGCGGGATTCGAACCCACGTCCCAGGGTGCCATACGGTTAAGATCTGCGCCCTAACCACATGACCCATCACGGGTGACATTTGGTAAGAGGGTCGGAGCACTATGTACTGATGATTGACGTGCGTAATAAGGGGTTGATGTGTTGGGTAAGGATGTAGAAGCTTCAGGCTACCTGTTGCAGTGATCCGGCTCCCACTTGTTACACCTACTTGTTACAACCCACAGAGCCATGCAGAGGTCACCAATATGCGAGGGCGCTAGGCTTGCAAGGCGATGCTCACACTTGTTTTGTCAACTTGTCCACAACCAAAACTTGTTATTCATGCGTGAAAACACATAAGAGGTCGAGACTGTGATCACAATATAAATCACTGGCCGAGCTGCTAATGTATTCCGAGAATGTTTATGATAATGACCCTCAGACTCACGTAGGCCTGGGTGAACGACCACTGTAAGAGTGGGTGGCAACCGCTTCGTATGAGCTGCACTAGTGACGTAGCCCTGTCATGCGTGTAGGCCCCCCCCCCCCGGACATTTTGGTTTAGACTTGCCCACATTTCACACTGTCAGCTGTCTGATAGATCAACTGGAGCATTATACAGTACTAGTATGAGTGAACGTCAGTACTTGTTAGCATGTGCAATGTTCTACCAGAGGTGCGCACTGCGCACTGCGCAACCCGTGTAAGAATGTAACCTGTAATTGTATTGAAATGTTATAACTGAAGCCAAAGCGGAAGAGTTGACTGATTTACATTCGGTGACATTTCTGTAATATTCACATTCTTGACTGTCTTATGTGGTTCTCCTTCGCCTGGTGACGTCACTCTCTGAGCTGTCCCAACTATTGGTACTGTTTATTGTATTCCGTTGTATATATTACATTCATGACCTCATAAATTCTGTCATACAAGTTGTCAACACCATTTGATTATTAACATATTTTGTATTGTGTAATTTCTCTTAACATAACCTTGTCTTATGACTAGTCATGGCTGCGGTTGTGGGAATCTAACCCTCGAACCCCCGTATTAGAGCTCTCACGCCCCTAACCAAGGATAGCGCAGTTCTGCCAACATTCGAGAGGACCAATCAATGCTCTTCTTTCGTTCCTTTACGTCAGTGTCGCTCGGGTTAGTCCGTGGATGTGATCTTATTCAGAGGTGGTTTTAGAAATTATAATACATTGCATAAAACACACTTTATGTTCATGTTTTATGGGTTCTAATGCAGCCAATACAGTTGTAGCGCCCTTGGTCGCGAGCAGGAGTCACGACAGATCTTGCACCGCCCTCGAAGGACGCAGATCCACAGCCCTCCTAGGTCACCTCTAAGTTTATTACTAAAGCGGTGCACGAACATGCGGTCTGCCGTGTTCTGTACACTCACGTACAAAATATGTTTCAATCAGACAGAAAATGAGCCCGCTTTGTTTGGTATTTTCAGAATATCAACACACGTTGTAAGTTATACCTGTCAGTAATATACCTGTTTGAAGTAGATATTAGGAAGTAGAGAAGTAGAAGATTGAGTTGGTGTTGTGGGACTTGGGTATTTCTTACAATTTTACCAGCGAGGCACCACAAACGGTTTAATATCCCTCACTGAAAATCAGTTCTTGTAACTGAGTGGGTGGTCACTAATACATATTAATTTATTTTATTTGTGCAATCATCAGAATGGATACATACAACCTACGCAAGGCCGAACAGCAGCGTTGGGCACCATGATTGACAACAACAACAACAAAGCTTTGCTTCTGAATCTGGTGACGTCATTATATGAGCCAGGCACGGCCGCCTAGATCCGGGCGACCCACATTTCAGATGACTCATATTCACGGCCTTCCTTACATCATATCGACTAGACATGAGATCGTGACGAAATAGCCGAGTCCTATACCAACATATTTACACCATTCTACTTGAAATAGGTCCATCAGTAATAATTTACTACACCCATATTGGTTGGTTACCTAAACATTCCTGACACAGTGGGCGTGGCTAGTGAGGCTTGTGATAGATAATAACGTCAGGAATCTGTTGAGCTTCATTGAAACAGCGTGTATGAAAGTGGCTTTAGATAAGGATCTATGAGACTAGTTACCCTGGCATTATATATAAACATTGCACATGAGACACAATTGACTTAGGCCTATGTCGTGGATTGTTTTTAGTTTTGGTGCCAATATTGCATGAAAGAGATTTCCAGAGTTGCCACAGATGTAATATTCAGTATAATGCGTCCATTAAACATCCTACTAATAAATATCTCCTGTTCAAGGATAGGAAATGAGTTGTATACATTACAAATAAACCTTGGAGAAGATATATCGACAGCCGGTCGGAATGTGGCGTAACATGAAGACCAGGATGTGGACATTACGTGAATTGACTGGGGGGGGGGATGTTCCCCCTCTAGTTTGCTTAGGGTTAGGGCCACCCCCACCATGGACGGGTTACCCAACCTCTGGGAAATATCAAATAATACAAATATTCTGCTAGTGTATACAAACTTGCTTTTCCTACGAACACTTTCTTAGTTTTGAAGAAGTTTTCCTGCACGATAACAAGATAAGATAACGATGCCCCTGGCTTCCCCCGGACCCCTCCAACGTGCCCCCCCCCCAGCCCCCAGCCCCCACTGATTACCTGACAAGGATATGATGCTTAGCTTATAAACGGATGTAATACGGTGATACAGGCGCATCTAGGCCTTGAAATCTGGCCTTCAATTCAATTTATAAATACGTAGCTTAATTAATGTACGGATAGTTCTAAGTACTGGCCAAGTTCGCTTATAAACAGTCGATTATCACCGACATGGTTGGAAGAGCGCGAACACGCTAAACTCATCTGCGTGATCTTTGTAGGGCTGTTCCAAGCACCTAACTAGACTAGTAAAGAGTGAATCCTGAAAGGGTCTTGTACAGTTGCTCTTTTGACAACGCTTACTCGCAATATTACATTTTACAAGCACATTACCCTGTAATGTAAATGGTAAACAGGATGAAAGTGTACCAATAATGAGCAATGAGCAGTTGAACACCTTTCTCATTGTTTAACTAATGAAGTTTGAACCAAATTAATATCGTCAAAAGTTTTCAGAATACAAATGTTTCTTGCAACTTTACAACTGGCTGTTTTTCACGCCAAAAAGTCTGTAGCCTACACCAAAAAACTACATAAGATATGTTTGCACAAAGTTCGTTTTATAAACAAAGGAAATAACCTTAACACTTATTTCCATCTTGCTCGCCAATAACATTACAGCATGAAGTGAATGCCAACCGTAATATTGTGGGTAAATGAATGTTCTTATTGTATAAGTCAGGTGCCGACAGAGACACTACACTTAGGGGCAATGTACAGCCAACCTGTTGCGACTGTACAATGTAAGACGTAATATTGCGAGTATGTTCTTATTGTATAAGTAGGTGCCGACAGAGACACTACACTTAGGGGCAATGTACAGCCAACCTGTCGCAAGTGAGGGTCAGTTGTCTTGTCTTGTGGTCTACAAGACCGGTTGAACCGTTGAGACTATAAATAGATCAAGTTCGACGTTCTTAGTGTCATGGCTGCGATGCGACTGACTGGACCTAAGACAACGCACACCTCGTACGACAAGCAGAGCTTGTTCTTCGTCTCTCATTTACACGATCGTCTGCTACACTCAAGGATGGGAGTTGCGTCGGGGGGGGGGGGGGGATGCACTTGCCTTGACTTGCAATGGATTTCAAGAATGTTTTAAAATTAACATGTGTTACAAATTATTAATTTCATTCTTGATCATTAAACGTCGCAATATCGGTTAAAAGACTGTGTTAAAAATCTAAACATTTATCTGCGGGAGCTAACTGGGAGGCTTACGCCCCCAGACGTACCCTCGTGGTACATCCGAATGGACGTTATTGTTTTATCTTGCCTCCCCCCCCCCCCCCCCAACCCCCTCTGGAAAATATCCTGGTGAGTGGCGACGACCAAGCTTACATCCCTCTATGACTTACAAACATAACCTGACCCATCACCCCTGGGAAATGTGTGTTTACAACGATGAGGATCAACCAGCAACAGGTAAATGACTGCAGAGCAACAAGTAGATGACTGCAGAGCAACAGGTTTGCAGTATCTCCCGGGGCGTGACAACTGATCCACGTGGTGTGTTGTGTGACGTCACAGAGGTACTTACCGGCGACGCCGAGCAAGCAGCACAGACCGAAAGTAGCGACGAGTATGAGCGCAGTATCACCCGGGGTGTGACAGGACAAGACAACTGTGACGTCAGAGAGGTACTTACCGGCGACGCCGAGCAAGCAGCACAGACCGAAAGTAGCGACGAGTATGAGCGCAGTATCACCCGGGGTGTGACAGGACAAGACAACTGTGACGTCAGAGAGGTACTTACCGGCGACGCCGAGCAAGCAGCACAGACCGAAAGTAGCGACGAGTATGAGCACAGTCTTGTTGGCCGCCATGTTGATGTTGACAGAACCAGGTGTAAACACAGACTGAGACGCTCACGCTGTGTCGTGCAATATATAGCGGGCGGGGACCTTGGAGGTGGTTCAAGTCTGTATCGCACCTGGCTGGCGCTGAACCCACGGCCTCTCGGCTAAAACTGCGTGTAGCTCAACATCTCAACAACGCTTTGCTAGAGACATCAAGGGGTTGAATCTAAGTGGGGGAGCCACGCGGACACGCTTGGCCACTAATTGTTACAATATCGAGCTCTATCGACGAAGCTGTCCACAGAGACAGAGTTGGGGTTGGTTCATTAGCCTTACAGAAACAAGGGGTGTGGGTTCGTAGCCCACGTATCTCCTCAGATGCTCCAAGCCTGGCTTTATGTCCCTTCCACACGTGGCAATAACTGATACCAGTTACCACAGTTGCCACGCATCAACTAAAGTCGTTCCACAGCAACCTTGTGGATGCTGACGTCATACTCATAGGTTAGTGAGGCTTGACCAACCAAATGTCAGCATTGGATAAAGCCACGCGCTGATTGACTCCGACTCAGTCAGTGTGAAATGTAAGGGGAATTACCTAATCTAATCGTGACAGTGACTTGTGCGGTCCATAAAATGACGTCACGGGAAGCTCCGTACCCTCGTGTAGGCCACGCCCACTAGACTTCGTGTGGTTCCGTCCAAGTCCGTACAAGATGACGTCACTAAGATGACGTCACGGGAAGCTCGACCAACGGGAAGCTCCGTACCCTTGTGTAGGCCACGCCCATTAGACTGTGTGGTTCTGTACAAGATGACGTCACAACCGACTCTTGCGGGATTTCAAAGACGAATTGATATAACCGTGAAATCATGTTATACGAATCGTCAGAAGTTACGTCACAGTCATGTAAATACGGTGACCTTGAATCATTGTTATTGGAGCGTTGACGTCACAGTTGGTTTTACCGAGGCGCAGTCTGACGGGCGATGCCTCGAGATTATGATGAGTGGTCTTGGTCACGTAGGGAATATTATAATATCTTTGGTCTAGACTATCATAGACTCTAGTGGAGTGACTCATAGTCATAACTACACCTCCATAATCTAGGAGAGAAGAGCTAGGAACTGGGATCAAGGAAGTCATCTTCAAGTGACCGGATCTCTGGATGTTATTAGATGTATTTACACCTACGAGCTTAGAGGTAGAGTGTTGCTTGAAGTGACGTGTCAGGATAATGCACAGCTAAGTAGTTGGCAGTTCAAGCAAAGTGTCACAATGTCTACAGTAACAATATATCGTCCAGTCTGGATGAGTTGTTTTGTTTGTCATCACCAGTGGATGAGAATGTTATGGAGTAAAATGGCTCAGTGTTTTATTGAAGATGAGTTAGTATGTACTGGTACTTCCTAAACAATCTTACAGATGAGCGTCATAGACGTCTGACTCGTGACCAATCAGCGATCCGTATTTGTTCGCTCGCTGGCTGGCCACGAACCACTCGTCTATGACGAAACCATCTGTACGGATGTTTCGGGACAAGAACTCTTGGAAATGCCTCCGCGTTTAGTGGTGTAATTCCGTACAAGTTCAACTCTTCACATATCTTATGGTGTAGCGAATTCCATAATATGTCCTCCGCGCCGGAAGTAAACACCCGGATGTTGTTGTCCCCAGCGCGCGAGCAGAGAGATCAACGCGCGAACAGGCACGGAGCGAGTCTTGTCGTCTTAGCGAGGCTCGCTGCAGTCCTATGACGTCACAGAGTCATGCCAACTCAGATCGGAATTACCAACAGTTGTCGAGGAAAGACGCATCCACTAGGAGGTCTCAGAATGCGTGGGTTGGAAGTGGTAGCATAGCATGGCCGTACATGGGAGCGAGCTGGATTGCTACCACGTCTGTAAGGGCGTCATTGCTTTGCTCACTTCAGCGCTTCTCTTCTAGGGGCATAGTCAGTGTGCGAGGAGTAACAAGGCTCCTCTTTTAGAAGAGAAGATACTATCGAGAGATTTTACGACATTTTCAGCGCGAAGGCAGCATACAAGACATTTACTGCCTGGTTTGGATAATGCTTAGTTATTACCCAGGCTCGCATCTAGGTACAACATCGGGTGACGGGGCGAGCGCGGAGCCCACTTATAATCCCCCCCCCCCCCCACCCATTATGACGTCACGCAGCTAAAGTTACGCCCGATCTTATTGTTCAAGACACAGTCCACATTGAGTCGGATTGTATAAAATGAGAATAACATGGTACTATTTGATACAACATGTCAACACCGAGTTTGTGTGTAATACTCTGCTAACTAATTCAACCTCGATACATAATTTGTTTATGGTTGCTATGAAATTGTTTTATAACATGATATTTTCCATAACACAGCTTAATAATTAAGTAAATAGCCTATACTTAGCTTTACTGTGCATCCAGGCCTAGTGTCCCCTCTGGCTAAGGGAGATGATGGAGGTAACCTTGGGCGGGAGTAGGCAACGTACCTTGAGCGGCCTATGAATGACAAGTGCTTATTACTGGTTATATAGACCACCTAGGTTTGTGAGCCTCATGCATAATGCATAATGCATAGGGCACTTAACTCTTGCATGTCATTCCCACGCTGGGTTCAAATCTAGTCGCAGGCGAGGGGACGCTGGCTCGACACCCGCCCTAGGCCATGCCATGGAAACATGGATAACATATACCCTACAGAACAAACCGTATACATTGTTTCTTTACAATACTTTTCGGCTTCAAAAAGTTATACAATTTTGAAAATTTCAAAAATTGTGTTTTGATGAAGATTGTTATAACTAGGAAGAGGAAGCCAAGAATCCATGTACACAGTAATATGTTTCCCTATGATTGTGATGGACTCAACTAAAGTGTATATATGTGCTGTATATATGTGATTGGTGTTGTCACAAGAACCTGACAACATGATGGATACAATCCATAACCATTCCTATGATGGTTCTACTTTAAACATTAATCGGAAACTGAGGAGATTGTGGCAGGAATGTTTGGTGATCAAAGTTAAAGAAAGATAACAATAGTAACAAGATTGATATAATAATAATAATGAATTAAATAAGGTTAACAGAAGATGTATAGCACATGATGTAAGGAAGTGTAGGACGTCTTAGAACATGTTGGAAAGTGTAAGACGTATTAGAACATGTTGAAACATGTTCAGCTCATGATGGCGAAGTAGGAACGCTTGACGAAGAGAAGACTCTGCGGAACCTCCACCTTCCTCTTCTTCTTCTCGAACGTGGAGTCGTCCTCTGGCATACTGCGATACTCCACGGCCTCGGGGAGAGAGAAGAACTTGAGCTGGTCGAAGCAGTCCGTCTCCGGGGTCGTCGTAGCGTTGAAGAACACTTGCCTGGCGCCGCACTCGCTCACCGTCATGCGGCTGAAACCCTTGATGACGTAGGAGCGCGTCGCAGCGTCCCCGGTCACGTGGTCGGCCATGGCGGCGCCGTTGGACGCGACGAAGTTGTCGAGGGGGACGTAGATCTCCTCGTCCTTGCGCGCGACGAGGATGGGCCGACTGGGGTCGAACCGACACTCCTCCTTGAAGCATGAGCGCGTCTGCACGACCGCGCAGTTGTAGATGTAGCGGATACCGCCGTGGTAGGAGGTCAGCGGGCTGAAGGTGTCCGCCACGCCGCTCTCGGACACCCGCACGTTGTTGTTCTCCGGCCACATGTCCGCGGAGCCGACGTGCTTGAGGTGGGGGCGGGACAGCGATACGAGCTTCCTCACGGCGGAGGACTCGGACAAGACACTGGCCTCTATCGGGGGGAGGCGGAACGAGGGGACGGAGCGGTTGGCGCGGTTCATCTCCTCGAACACTTGTTGCAGAGCTCTGACGTCACCGCGCTCTATGAGGGGCTGGATGTGGGTCTTGTAGTTGGGGCAGGCGGCGAGCGTGGTGCCCACACAGGCCACCAGGAGCAGCACTAGCTTCAGCATGTTGGCAGGGCTGCTCTGTGGAGACAAAACACGTCAGTCAAACAACACCCTCAAGCGAGCGTGGTGCCCACACAGGCCACCAGGAGCAGCACTAGCTTCAGCATGTTGGCGGGGCTGCTCTGTGGAGACAAAACACAACACCCTCAAGCGAGCGTGGTGCCCCCACAGGCCACCAGGAGCAGCACTAGCTTCAGCATGTTGGCGGGGCTGCTCTGTGGAAACAAAACACGTCAGTCAAACAACACCCTCAAGCGAGCGTGGTGCCCACACAGGCCACCAGGAGCAGCACTAGCTTCAGCATGTTGGCGGGGCTGCTCTGTGGAGACAAAACACGTCAATCAAACAACACCCTCAAGCGAGCGTGGTGCCCACACAGGCCACCAGGAGCAGCACTAGCTTCAGCATGTTGGCAGGGCTGCTCTGTGGAAACAAAACACAACACCCTCAAAGTAGCGATTCTCAGATCCATATCTACCGTTTCACGCACTCTGTTTCGACGAAATTCAACAGATTCCTAGCGTTCCTTCACGCATTCGTAAGATAAGATAAGATAAGATAAGATTTTTATTCACCATCAGACCAGTACATGGTACAAATATTGGTATTGATTGCACTTAGTCAAATTCACAAACCTTAACAGTCACGCCCGCTGTGTTATACATTTTCAGGTATTCAACCCAAGGTCGTAAGTTATCCCTAATAATTCTGTCTCAAGTAGATGTAGGAAATAGAGAAGCAGAAAATTAAGTTGGTACTATTCGACTCGGCCATTTCGTAAGAGAGTAGTTAGGTTGGGGAAACTATACATAACGGTATTCTACAAGTAAAGCTATCGGACCTAATCCCCTCATTATATTAAGACCAATTGTTTATGCAACTTGAGTTAATTACTGATGCAGACGATTTAGTTGTTGTAACTGATTGCTTGAATAAACACGCTCAACCTTGATCTGTGGAGAGGTCCAAGGTCAACTGTACTGAGTACAACGGGTCATAAAACATGCCGGCCAACCAACAGTGGCAAACATTTATCTTATTGGTGAACAGCAAAATATAAAGGTCGGTTTACACATTTTTTTAAGTTTAAGGGTTAAGGGGTAACAAATTTAAATCAAGCCAAAAGCATTACGGTGTTTACACACTTCCCTAAGATACCATAGCAACGTTAACTCTTATATACTGAAAATCAGTCTAGTTACTGAGTGGGTAGACTATAAATACGAATTTATTTATTTATTATTTAAAATTCTTAGCCCAGCCAATGAGAGGCGACGTTTCAATAATCCGGCCAACGATCCTAAGTAAAACAGTTAAGAAAGTAAATAAACCGATCTTAACCATTCATGTTGGGGACTTTATTATTTCTTTTCCAACTGACTTTTCTTTTGTTTTTTAAATGCTATCCGACTGTCAATTTACAAACAAGGCTACATTTCTTGACCACTGAAGAACTTTCCTAGAGCACCGACACAATGATGCAACCATGTTTACATATCAATAAAAATGAGTTGAGATCGCCATTAGTAAGTGCTTGATGTGTTGTGATACAACGTGTCATGCATTGAGCTGTCAAGGTCGCGCACTTAGTGAGATCACGTGATCCCTCCAACTATGAGGTGACGCCTGACGGTCACGTACTCACGTGATGCTGCATTTCTTGTGCCCATCATTGTACTTAATGTTGTGTTCGACTTAGGTTTATTTTAAACTGTTGTTTCTGGTCTAGGTAATCGTATGCTTAGCTTGACTTTACTTATAGTGGCGTTGAGCGCAGACGCGTTCACCAATCAGCGACGGTGTTTGACGCGAGCAACGCGTGCAACGCGGCCGCTGGTTGGAGGACGCGAAATTATTGAAACACTTTATTGTTTTACTGTTCTGACAAGGCTACGAGTAAGGGAAACGAAACCTTTTCTCTCACGCTGTTCTTGCCTTGACGAAGCAACTTGTGGGCAACGAAACCTGTCCTGACGCAGCTGCCAGTATGACCGCCGAAATAAAACCTGAAGTGATTTATTGATTTATTGTTCGACGACTTCTCACAACGACGCCGGCCTGCTTGTCTGCTCTCTCGACGGGCAGAGCTACTTAACTAGATCAAATAAGTTAACTTACCTTGCGTACTCGCTTGTCAACTCTCACGACAGGAAGGGCTATTGTAAAGTACCTCAAGTACCAATAAGTACCAGAGAAAGACTTACCCAGCGTACTCGCTTGTCAACTCTCACGACAGGAAGGGCTATTGTAAAGTACCTCAAGTACCGGAGAAAGACTTACCTAGCGTCGTATCTGGAGGAGACTGAGGCGAGAGCGCGTTGACGTCCGGCTTTATAGGGAGACGTGACTGGGCGGCCCAGCGTCTTATCAAGCCCCGTTACCACAGCACGCGCGAGCCCGGGCCAGTACTCGAACCCGGGCCACTACGCAGGCCAGGGACGGTTTCCGGTGCAGAGATGCAAAGATCACCGCTAATAAACATGAGTGGGAATGAAGCCATGGGCCTAAGTCTAACTGGCTGGCCTGGTTTACAACGGGTTGTCTGCTTTATTTACCAACACGAGTGTGATAGCTGCACGAGAAGCCAGCCTGCCCCACTGACTTGAGCACGACTCAGGCTCAGAACAACAACACAACGGGAAGTACTTTCCAACACCCAAACAGCATCAAGCTAGACCAATACCGGTATAATCACTGGTGATGGGTATCGATGTTAAATATCGAGAGGTCAGGTAATCGCCAAATCGTGACATCGACGATTTTTCGATGTCGACATCGAAACGAAAACAATCGATCGATGTCGAAAAATAAGCGTTACTGTTTGTTGTGCGAACACAGTTGCCTCATAGTCATAGAACATGAACGGAAACAAGACATACGTGTGTTTTATTCAATAATTTTCAAAAATTATAATTAATGTTATTATTTATTGTTGTTGGCGTAAATTTAAGGTTACTTTATTCTAATTGATGTTCGTCCAAGTGAAGTAGTGTTGATTAATAATGCATGTTAGTGTTGATATGATATGCTTTGATGGGGAGAGGGGGGGGGGGGGGGAGTGGATTCATAACTTTCTAAAACATCAGTGGGGGTTGGAAAGAAAGGGTTGAAGGGCTGGGGGCTGCTTGTAGAATCACGTGCTCAGAACTAACATTGATAGCGCTACTAAGCAACCTCCTTTCAGCGCCATTAATGAATAATAACAATAAAACAACAATGAAAATTGACAGCTAGCAGCAGTTGTCAATTTCCGATGAACCTTGGGCTGGGGCTGGGGCTGGGGCTGGGGGCTGCTTGTAGAATCACGTGCTCAGTATAGTCTGTGCCTATTAACCTTGGGCTGGGGCTGGGGCTGGGGGCTGCTTGTAGAATCACGTGCTCAGTATAGTCTGTGCCTGTTAACCTTGGGCTGGGGCTGGGGCTGGGGCTGGGGTTGGGCTGGGGCTGGGGGCTGCTTGTAGAATCACGTGCTCAGTATAGTCTGTGCCTATTAACCTTGGGCTGGGGACCTCGGGCTGACCCAGACATTGAGATTGCTTTCACATCTGCCGCTTGCAAACGACCTACTTGACCTTTGACCCTGGTTCTAATGACCGCTACCGTCTACCGAGAAGCTGGCCGGCCTATCAGTACCGGGAATATTACACGCTGATGGTCATGGTCAAGATAAACCTGGTTCAAACTCATGTTGAAAACTAGTACGGAAACATAATCGAACATATTTTTTAAAAACATTTTCAAGCCAGCACACAGCAAATATTTCGTCTCAAACATACTTTTTATTTCCAGTTCACAATAGGAAGTATTCACGTGACGTCACATCGGCCATATATCATTTAGCTGTCAATAGAAAACAAATAATATTGTTTACGTGGAAGTATGATAGTTTGAACACGTATATCCCCCGATAAGGTTTACGGAAATGATAAGTGTGTGCCATTGTTAACAACAAAAAGAGGGTTTATTTAAGTTGCTTTTGAGTAATAATAGAAAACCAAAGTTGGAGAACAGTTGAACTTCAATCAAATGCCATCTGAAACACAGTAACAATGAACTACAAATCACATGTCATTGTGGCCTCCAGTATGGCCATCATGCGCAATATGTGAAACACCCTAACAGTAATGTTTAAACAAACAAAAAGAACTGATTTTTCGCCCTGTTATGTTGGTCTATGTCCCTCGGGCCATTTACTTAAAAGCCCTATATTGAATGTTTTTATTTGTCGTTTCAAAATTTAAAAAAACAAAACAACAACAACCAAACAAACAAACACACAAACAAAAAATGCTGAGATAATAACTTTTTGAAGTCTATCACGACACAGAACAACACTTACAGTATAAATCAGTTCCTCTCGGTAGTTACGATGAGCTGAGCTGCAGATTTAAAAGATTTGAGGCGCAATATTTGTCCTACTTCTACTCCTGTACCCACTCGCTATTGTTTTTATATTTGCAATTTTGGCAACATTGTGTCCACATCATTTTGAGCAACATCATTTTGGCCGTGTTTTAGAAGACAACACAAACGTGGGTGGAACATAATATGTATGGAGGAAATACAGTTGAGGAACGCAAGTGATGCAAATCTATAACTGTTGGGCTAATGAAAACCTCCTCAAACGCGCACACGAACTATGTTAATTTCGACACTAGTTCTGTTACGGGTATAATAAGATAACTGTTGTTGTTTGCGCTGCGAGCTGAATCATTCAGCCAACTCGTGAAGCAATCTATTCAACAGCAACAGCAACAGCAACAGCCCACGCCTGACATAGATCAACTATACTTAATAATCAGGCCATTGATCCATTGGCTTTGTCTTGACAGGAGATAATAATGGCGGACCTGCCTTGCCTTTCTAGTATCTGAATATAGGTTTACTGAGTGGGAGGTTCCCACCAATCATTTGGGCATCGGGTCTACCTAAGCCATGCCTGACGCTTCACCCCTGTCTTTATGTCTTCCCCTAGCATTCGTCCCTCTAACATCTCTACTCCAATGTCTTCTTCTTCTTCTTCTTCTCGTTTCTCCACCAGTTCTCCCCATACTATTTGATAATAATACAAATAAAAATGGACACACTTGACATTACATGCGTTTAAACCCAATGGTACCATGGTCCATGTTACCCAGGTTTTGAGCGAGTTTTTCTATCCACACTTCATGAATAAAATAATAATAATATAATAATACTGCTTTATTTATCACACGTATCACATCGATACATCTGAACACACAAAGGACGCCGGCAAACACAAGTGCGGTGTATAAACAGCTGTGAGGCTTCAAAAATACAATCATAAGTCAAATAACGTATAAAATGTGAACAGGCTCATATTTACAAGAAGAGATTAGGTGTTAGCGGTTCTTACAGGTTTTAGTTGAACACAAATATCGTGTACAGTACAGTAGGTAAAATAATATTCGGAGGGGTGAAAGGCACTAACTATTTTTGAAAAAACTTTTGATAGATCTAAGATAATACCATCTTCAAATGTTTGGCGCAAGTGGAAAAAATTACACAAGTTTTATTTTAAGCATTATGACGATTTGAGCTGTTTTAGCTGACGTCACTGCCGCTCGGTCCTCTCCTAGTGACGTCATTACTGGCGCGCTACAACCTTAGAGCTGCTCTAAGACTACAACTTGCTTCAGCAGGGCGCCAGATACCCGATGAATCCGAACCAAAAGTAGATTGACACAACGTGAAAGAACTTGCAGGTGCTTCACTGAGTAACAGAGTCTTCTTAAATCATAAACAAGTTGAGTGGATGCTTTTTTTTGTAGGTAACAGTAATATTGATAATAGTATAAACAAAACACGGGTCACGGTGAAAGTGTAGCAACATTCATTCAGCTCAGGAGGACAAAGAAGTCAGACCGGGCGACCATGTACTCGTACCAGGGCGCGCCACCCTGGTTACCCCCGCCCAGGCCAACGGTCTCGGGCAGCGAGAAGTATCGCGAGGTGTTGAAGCATCCGTCCTGTGAGGGCGCGTAGAACAGCTGGCGGGCGAAACACTCGCGGACCGCCATCTTGGAGAATCCCTTGATGACGTAGCTCTCTCCCTCTCCCTCGGTCACGTGGTCGGCCACGGCGGACCCGTCAGCCGCGATGTAGTTGTCTAGGGGTACGAACACGTCCCTCATGATGGGCGTGTCGGGGCGGTAGGTGCACGTGTCCTTGAAGCAGGACCGCACCTGCAGCGTCCTGCAGTTGTAGACGTACCTGACGCCGCCGTGACGCGACGCGAGCGGGTTGTAACGCGCGTGGAACTCGCCCGCCGCGTCAGTGCAGACCATCTCACCGGTCGCGTCCTTCTCGCACACCTTGCCGAACGGGAGGGGCACGTTAGTGTTCTCCGGCCACGTGTCCGCCGCGGCCATCTTGCCGGCAAGTGGTTTCGAAAGAGACACCAGTTGCTTCATCAGGGGAGAGTCGACGAGAACGCTCGCCTCGAGCGCGTACATCGCGTAGGGTGTGACCACGTTGTGCTCGTCGTCGGTCATCGTTCGGAATATGTCACGAAGCTGGTCGATGTCGCCCGAAGCGATGAGAGGGCTCACTCTGCTGACGTAGTCTTGGCACTCGTCGTCAGCGGCCACCCAGCCAATCACGACACAGGCGAGGACGGGGATCAGTTGCAGCAGCATGTTGAGTAACTGTTGGGGGTAAATGGCGTGACTTTTATTTATTTATTTCGTCACGTACAGTTGTATTCATTCTTGATGATATTGTACAGGTCATTTCATAAGATACAATCTTATCCTGTACTTTTTTATGAAGCTATCTAAACTAGTTGTGGTGCCGCCTATCTAATATCTATGCTGTCTATTATTTAAAGAAATAACATTTGTTGTGTATATAATAATATGCTCCCTCCAGAGTAAAGTGGATACCTAATTTGTGTTGAATGTGTGTATTGTGTTGTAATATATATTTAAGGGGTGTAATTTCGTTTAGGGCTCGGCGCCAGCGGACGTCTGTCTATCACAACCCAACATAAGCTAGACGGGTATTATAAGTTAGCCGCGCATTGAATGTTGCATATGAAGTGTGGCGAATTTGTACTACCCGACTAGCGCATGTTGGGCGGTTCGACATGTCATTGTCATTGTTCACGTGGCGGAATTTAGATCGGGGTTGAGTCAAATCTACAAATCACGTATGTGTATGCTCATGCAAGCAACCTTATAATTGGCCCGAACAACCTTATGAGTACGTCATAGACAAGTGAGTGAGCCGTGACCAATCAGCGATCGGTATATAAACCCTATTTGAACATTGGGACTCGCTGGTTGGCCATGAATAACTCGACTATGACGAGAGCATCGGTATGGTTGTTTCGGCGTTACGTAAACTACAACTGTTGTAGTTTCTGATGCCCTAATAGATAGGCTACAGCTAAGAGGTAGCTCAGCGGTAGCTCAGCGGTAGCACGCGGGACTCCAACTCGAAAGTTCCCGGTTCCTTCTCGCAGTTCTCGGCCATCCAGTCAAGAGTAGTATAGGCTCTACCCTCGGTCACACTAACATACTGAAGAGGATGCCCCTCCCTTACAGCAGGTATTCCTGCACCCTCCACTCTTCATTTCAATACGTTTTTTGACTCATGATGTAAATCAGCACTGTTTCATTTATCGCACTCTGTATTTCCATACCTTGTATCTATTTACTGTATAAAATTATGCGACATGATATTTTGTTCTGTATCTTGAGGCTTACGGTTTTCTAGAATTTTGTATTCTGTTGTTGGTTATTAAATTAATTAATTAATTAATTAATTAATTAAAGCTAGAGCAATGTGCCCTACACTGGCCCAAACCTATGTATCGATTATGTACATGCCAATTTGATGAATAAATTACGTTATTTTATTTATAATTTTAATAGAATAAATAAGTAAATGCGTCCACTCACCTGTATGACTTTGGTTGAACTAGCTTTGGTACAATCATGCGATGTGAGAAGGCCGCTAGTTCCGGGCGCTGCACCAGGGCGCGTTCACCCGGGTGACAACAATACAGCGCCGGTGATAAAAAACATTCGACCTCGACCGCGCATGCGTGAACACATTGTTACAATCATTCACAGTTAGGTTTCGTCCAATTATTCTGTTTCACAATCAGATAATATTATAATATAGTTCAAAATGAAGCGATCAACTCTAATACTCAAAATGTCAGTGGCGTATCCAGAAATACCGTATATGTGGGTTAGGGGGTTCGTAGCACCTGCAGAAAACACTGGGGGGGGGGGGGCGACATTACAAACAACCATCCAGAAATAGCTTCACACAATCTACCAATCCCAATTGGTCTGGATATGAGTTACAATAACAGTTAATGTTTCGTAGGAACCCCAATCAATATAGTAGCTTTCACTGATTGATAGTGATATCCCTTATCAGTTGCCGTATTTGTGTGGTAGACATGTCCGCGGTGACTGTAGCATTGGTCCTAGGCCCCCAGCATTCGTTAGCTAGTTGTGTTTGACACAAAACACGCAAAGGGGACCGGAAGTATGATGGAGAAGTGAGAAAGTAAGAAGTGGGGAACATGATGAGCGCCAGCATGAATGAGAAGGAGTGAGAAATAGAATAATCAAAGATATGCACGAGAGCCCTCATTGCGGGGACCGGTCACCACGAGGAGGGACCCACCTCGACTAGACCAGCATTCCGCGTAGTTCAACGATAGGTCGCCGGTTCGATTCCTGTTACAGGCAATTTTGACTGAAGGTTTTCCCGTCATGGGCGAGCGTAGTGAGCGTTTCCATTATACATGCATGGCACTCGTTTTGTTTTTCTTGTGTGCTGGATTGTTGTTGTCTCTCGATAGTGGTCGAACGGTGATTCATATCATAATGAAATTTAGAATACCGGTATCCACAAGCTTTGATGTGGATTGAACGCCAGTAGCTGTGCCAGTAGGGTTGTGCAAAATCGGTAAAGAAGTTACTTAGTTACTTCCAGGTTCGAATCCTGGCTTCGGCATGGATGTCATGTGGCGTTTTTTCATCCTCATAATCACCCACTCATCGTCTCGTTGCCAAAATATGGGACGTAAAACCCCAAATATCATCATCATCAAAGTATGTCTTTTGCCGCGCGGCAAGCTGATGCGCAGTGACCACAACCTCAATATGTTTAAATTAAAACTGAGAAATTACTTGATAGGAAAATGTCTATACAGTGTTGATAGCTTCAGGGAAACTAATAAATAAATTGTTTTCAATTTTTGATTTCATAAGACAGTAGCCTACATTCTATGTATATAACTAAGATAAAAGTCAAATGTATGATACCTATAGATATTATCAGTAGCAATTCACACAATATGTAGAGTGTATATTTAATTATCATCATTATAATTTATACCTAGTCTGTAAATGACCTCGTAGATTATTAAACGATATATTTTTTAAACTTATGTTCCTTGTTTTCCTTTTTGACCCGTGCTGGAATACAGGAAATGCTTAGTATCTATACCAGCAATAGACTGAATCACATACAGACATTATATTTATAACACAATGTTGCGATATCCCCTACATTGTTAGGTTTAGCACGGAAACACAAACTATAAAATCGCCGGGCGGTAGACAATAGGATGAAGGGGGGAATGTGGGGAAAGCCGGGGAACATGTTAGGGAAGCCGCACTAACCTTTAAGACTCCATGGAGACGTTCCACGACGACCGGCTATGGTTCCACCACACTGGAAATGACAGCTGTTCACTTCTCGACGGTACGTAAGCAACTGTAGTGAGCGCTTGTTCAACAATAATATGTTTGCTGATAACGCTCGTGACGTGTAATGTATGACGTATACGAGTGCGGCAGAGGGATGGTATGGAGGGAAAATTCAAACAACACTAATACTAAACATACCCCCCACCGAAACCAAAGTGTGGTTTCCTAAGCAAGCGGAATATGACGTAATTCGTAACTTCACGAAATTTACGTAAGCAATATAAGATGCTGAAAACTAAACAAACGTTCTTCTACGAAAATAATATAAAATACCTCAGGGGATCTCTATTCTGTGGCGGGCAGTGGACATAGTTTCACTACTGGCCGAGTGATTATCCCCTGGGAAGTGCGTACGGTAGCGACTCGGACGACCTTGTCTAATCCGGGGTGCACGTCAACGATTCTGCCTAGTTTCCATTGCAGCGGTGTAGATTTCCCATCGTTAATAATGACAAGGTCATTGACCTTCAAGTTTGGTTTGTTTGTACACCATTTTAAACGTTGTTGAAGTGTGTTCAGATATTCCGTTTTCCACTTATTCCAAAAATCCTGGGATGCTTTCTGAAGAAGATGCCAACGGGATAACCTGTTTATAGGTGTGTCGATGAAGTTTTCCTCTGGAAGAGACACTAGTGGGGTTCCTACGAGGAAATGTCCCGGAGTCAACGTATCAAATTCGTTTACATCTGGCGATACGTCAAATAATGGTCTGGAGTTGAGAATTGCTTCGATTTTGCTGAATAAAGTTGCTAGTTCTTCAAACGTAAGAGCTTGATCACCTATGACGCGTCGTAAATGATATTTCACTGAGCGTACCCCAGCCTCCCATAATCCGCCGAAGTGAGGGGCCGAAGGGGGGGTTGAAGTGCCATTGAATTCCCTTTGCGGCGGTTGCGTCTATAATTTGCGTTGATTGTTCGTGTAAATATTTGAAGATGCCTATGAGATACCTGCTTGCTCCAACAAAGTTTGTTCCACAGTCCGAGTAAATGGCTGAGCACAAACCTCGTCTGGCTACGAATCGGTCTAGTGCAGCAAGAAATGCAGGAGTTGATAGGTCAGACACAACTTCCAAATGCACGGCCTTTGTTGACATGCAGACAAAGAGGCACATGTATGCCTTAGATATCTTTGCATTTCTTATTTTACTTTCTTTAATGTTGAATGGGCCAGCGAAGTCAAGACCTACAGTCAGAAACGGGCGTCCTTGTTCGACTCTCGAAGCTGGTAGATCTCCCATCAGTGGCTGGGCATGGGTTGCTTTCATCTTGTGGCAAATGAGACATTTTGATAGCCTTGAACGAATTATTCGACGGGCTGACAAAATCCAAAATTGGCGTTGCAATATGCTTTGTAAAGCGCGGGGACCGATATGAAGGTATGAGCGGTGATAGTAATCTATAATTAGATTTGTCAAATGGGTTTTTGGAGGCAGAAGTAGCGGATGAGGAGTGCTGTAGGGCAAGGGGGCGTTTCGCAATCTGCCTCCTACTCTAAGAGATCCTGAGTTGTCAAGAAATGGATTTAGACGTCGCAACGAAGGCGAACAAGGAATCTTCTTTGTCAGTGAGTCGATATCCTTACAGAAATGTATGCGTTGTGCATGTCTAATCCAAACGTGTAATGCTTGGCGCAATTCATTAGCCGTCAAGGTCCCTCGACAACGCAACCCTTTTGGTAACTTTGAATTAGTTGCAAACCTGAAGCACCAAGCAGTGACACGTTGCAAAGTGGTCAACGATGAGAATCTCTCCTCCAAGGCATACACAGGAAGCGCGGTCATCGAGACCAACGTGTTCGTAGCAGTCCTAATTTCAGGTATGTCGACAAGCTGTAAGCCCGGTACGGCAGCAATGGGCCATCGCTCTCGTGGGGAGGACAACCAAGCGGGACCCTCCCACCACAGTGGATGATCGACAAGCTGCTTGGGAGTGAGCCCTCTACTCGCGCAGTCAGCTGGGTTGTCGTCGGTGGACACGTAGCCCCACGTTGAAGGTTCGGTTAACTCATGGATCTGTACGATACGATTAGAAACGAATGGTTTTAATTTGAACGTCGGTGTTCGTAGCCAGGCCAAGACGGTGGCCGAATCGGTAAATGCGTAAGTGCGATTTATTGTAGTGGTAAGTATGGACAGGGCATACTGTAACAGTTTTGAGAGGAGGACAGCTCCACATAACTCCAAGCGAGGAATTGACAGCGTCTTCAGTGGTGCAACCTTTGATTTGCCCATAAGCATGCTTACAATGCTTTTAGATTGAGACACGGTAGTGTGAAGATAAACCACACTAGAATAACCCTTTTCCGAAGCATCACAAAACCCTACTAGGCTAACTTCTGCATTGCTAGACGACGCTATACAACGTTTAATTCTTAATTTTGATAATTCCTCGAGTTGAGTAGCAAACACCATCCATTGATCATGAATAGCTGTGGGAATGGGGTCGTCCCAACCCAAACCAAGAGACCAAAGTTTCTGTATAAGGTATTTTGCATTGAATACTGCTGGTGTGACCCAACCCAGCGGGTCATAGATTCGCGCTATGACGGACAATAATGCTCGTTTGGTATGAACGATATTGTTTAGTGCGACTTTGTATGAAAATGCGTCCGCTTGTGCATCCCAGTGGATGCCTAAAATTTTTACTACTGAATCATCTGGTGAAGAGAGTGACAAATAAACCTCTCTGTCAATCAAGGGAACATCGTGTAGAATGTCGGGGCAGTTGCTGCTCCATTTTCGTAGTTGAAAACCACCAGATTTCAGCACGGTGATTAGTTGCTGTTTAAGGGAAAGCGCCTCTTCTAACGAATCTGCTCCGGTTAAAACGTCATCTACAAAGACATTTTCCCGCAGGACTTTGGCTGCATCAGGACATTTTTTACCTTCATCTTCCGCTAACTGATGAAGGGTTCGTATGGCCAACCAAGGAGCAGATGATACTCCATACGTAACGGTATTTAATTCGAATCTCTTGACGTTCAAGTCTGATGAATTTCTCCACAATATATGTTGAAACGGCCTGTGTTCTGGTAATACAAGGATTTGCCGATACATCTTACAAATGTCAGCGGAGAATACCATTGCGTGCATTCGAAACTTGAGTATAACATCGGTTATATCAGTCTGTAGCTTGGGTCCCGTAAATAGGATATCGTTGAGCGATCTGTTGCATGAAGCTTTGGCCGAAGCGTCAAAAACAACACGCAACTTTGTGGACGAACTTGACAACTTGAGTACAGGGTGATGAGGAATAACATACTGTGATGTGGTAGACGATGGCAACTCACGCATGTGTCCCAACGCTTCGTAGTCCCTCATGAACTCTTCATAAGGTTTTTGAAGCTCAGGCTGACGAGTTAGACGACGTTCAAGTTGCTGGAAACGTGAAACTGCTTGCGGATATGAATCACCTAGCTTAGGTGCTTCCCTTTTAAAGGGTAAGGGTACGACATACCGTCCAGTTTGGTCACGATAATGGCAATTTGCAAATAAATCTTCACAATATTTATCATCAGGGTTAACTATGTTTACATGAGGCGGTTCCTCAACTTCCCAGAATCTCCTCATGGTGATGTTGATGTCAAGTGGTGAATCAACTGAGGCTAGCAGAGTTGTGATAGAGGAGGGCGACCGATCAAAAAAGTTAACCTTCCCTGTAATGACCCAGCCATAAATACTATGGAGCGCCGAAGGACAACCACGAATTGTCTCACCAGTAAATACATCCGGGAAGAGGTCAGCACCAAGAAGAAAATCAATAGGCCCAGGAACATTAAATTGTGGATCAGCCAAACTCAAATGTTTAAACTGGGCGAAGTGAACTGGCGGTATATGAACAACAGGCATGGCTGAAGTGATTGTGGGCAAAACAATAGCTTCCGTAGTAAACTTAGGGTGCTCGGAATCTCGAGGTTTTATTATACAAGTGGTAACACCCTGAGCGGCTTGGACATGTGTCTGACCTAGACCAGCAATACAGCCTGTAGATCGACGAAGAGACAGCCCAAGGCGCTTTACACAATCAGACGTGATGAAGGACGATTGAGCTCCCGAATCAATAAGAACCCTAATCAATTGGTATGATCCAAAATTATCCTTGCAGTGAACAACGGCTGTACTCAACAAGACAGGAGTAGTGGTTGCCAGAGATGAGAGGGCGTGGCACGACGTACTCGCTGGAGTCAAGGACGTACCTGACTCAACGCTTGGGGTTGATTCTGATTTAGACTCAGAGTGCCCTTGACTGCTCGAATGTAGCAACGTGTGATGACGAGCGTTGCATTTGAAACATGAACTCTTAGAAGGACATTCGTTTATCATGTGTGTGTTTCTTAAACAATTAAAACACAACCGTAGAGACCGCACTTGATCACGGCGTTGATTTGATTCAAGACCTAAAAGGTCAGGACACTTATAGATAGAATGTTGTTGCGAACAACACGGACAAGGATTTGTATTGGCTTGAACAGCCGCAACAAATGTCCGTCCTTGAATACGCTTGTTTTCAGCTGATGTCGTACGACTAGCAGGTTTCGATTTGATTGGGGCAGAATTTGAACGATTGTCAATGTTGGATAATTCAAGGACCTTGGCATGACCTTGAATAAATGTAATTAAATTATCATACGATGGTATGTCAGTCTGTTTTAATTGCATTTCGAACAACTTGCGTGTTGATCGATCCAAATTGCGCAGTGCTATGTACAACAACACAAAATCCCCTAAATCCGGTATATTCAAGTGACGTAGGGCAATAACACACTCTTGAAACGTTTGTAAAAATGTGTTAAGTCCCGATGTCGATTCAGAAGTTAATGCTCGAAAATCAAATATTTCATCGAGGTATTTTGTAGCAAGAACTCTCTTGTTGTGATATTTGTCTATCAGAGCTTGCCAAACTATTACGTAGTTCGCCTCAGTAATTGGAACACTCGTAACAACAGTCGAAGCCGGGCCGTGTACTAATGTGATAAGGTATTGAAACTTCTCGACGTTTGACAATGACTCATTATCATGAATTAGACAACGGTATGTATCGTAGAACGTAACCCAATTTTTATAACTTCCATCAAATGGCGGAATATTTATTTTAGGTAGCCGTGGACTAGGCCTGGAATTCCTATCTGTAACGACAGATGTGGTAGGTTTTATCGACGCGGCAAATATTTTTACCTCGTAATAAATATCGTCAAAAGATTCGAGAGCCTTCGAATCGACTTGCGCAGTCGAATCAAGAAGTAATTGAACGTCAATTATTTCAGATTGTATTCTAGAATATTCTTCTGCAATTTTCTCAATTTGTTCAAACCGTACATTGAAAGCTGTAATCTTGGCTTGGTTTTCCGGTATTTCCTTGGTTAGATCGTAGAGTGTTTGCAGTTTCCTGAATTCTCGTTGTTTACGAACTTCGAGGCCGGTTAATTTATTTTCAAGTTTCGTTTTCGTTGCTTTGTCAGTCATTGTTGAAAACGAAACGAACTCAAATGAGCGGAACAAAAATCGAAATTGAGAACTAACAACTCCCCTATCCTACCGTACCAAAATCCGGCCGCCAGGAGGACCAATTATGTTTAGCACGGAAACACAAACTATAAAATCGCCGGGCGGTAGACAATAGGATGAAGGGGGGAATGTGGGGAAAGCCGGGGAACATGTTAGGGAAGCCGCACTAACCTTTAAGACTCCATGGAGACGTTCCACGACGACCGGCTATGGTTCCACCACACTGGAAATGACAGCTGTTCACTTCTCGACGGTACGTAAGCAACTGTAGTGAGCGCTTGTTCAACAATAATATGTTTGCTGATAACGCTCGTGACGTGTAATGTATGACGTATACGAGTGCGGCAGAGGGATGGTATGGAGGGAAAATTCAAACAACACTAATACTAAACATACCAGTTTCCTGTGCGAGTGTAGGACTCATTAAATTTGCTGAACTCGGCATATGTTTGGATTGAAAACATAACAAAACAGAAAGTTTATGCGTCATCTATGACTCAAAAAAAAAAACAACGACCATTATTTATTATAGATGATTCCTTATTGGTAACAATAGGCAATATCAATGTTTCCGCAATAAAGAAATGCCACAAATCAACATCATAACTTGACTAAATAGATACAATTTTGCTCCACTGATATTGAAGTAGGCTGGGCGTGACCACAAGGTACGTCGCCAGCAATGTTTTTTTCCAATTAAGAATACAGTTTCTCATAATTATCTAGTGTGTGCAATAGAAGTAAATGCACTCTTGTAACACATTGCATAGAATATAGAAATAATCATCATATTCATACACACATTGTTGCACACTATGATGAAGAGTTTGACCACACATATGGTCAAACTCTTCATCGACTTGGTTTCAAAGAATCTGTCAATCTACTTTTTATTTAGTACATTTTAATGGTAGAGAGTTTTGCTTTAAACATGTGAATGCCTTCACTCACTACGGAAAGTGCATTCCGAGTGATGGAGGTATAGTGGTGTGCATTCCGAGTGATGGAGGTATAGTGGTGTGCATTCCGAATGATGGAGGTATAGTGGTGTGCATTCCGAGTGATGGAGGTATAGTGGTGTGCATTCCGAGTGATGGAGGTATAGTGGTGTATATTCCGAGTGATGGAGGGATAGTGGTGTGCATTCCAAGTGATGGAGGTATAGTGGTGTATATTCCGAGTGATGGAGGTATAGTGGTGTGCATTCCGAGTGAGGGAGGTATAGTGGTGTGCATTCCGAGTGATGAAGGTATAGTGGTGTGCATTCCGAGTGATGGACGTATAGTGGTGTGCATTCCGAGTGATGGAGGTATAGTGGTGTGCATTCCGAGTGATGGAGGTTTAGTGGTGTACATTCCGAGTAATGGAGGTTTAGTGGTGAACATTCCGATTGATGGAGGTTTAGTGGTGTACATTCCGAGTGATGTATGTATAGTAGTGTACATTCCGAGTGATGTATGTATAGTAGTGTACATTCCGAGTGATGGAGGTATAGTGGTGTGCATTCCGAGTGATAGAGGTATAGTGGTGTGGTGTGCATTCCGAGTGATGTAGGTATAGTGGTGTGCATTCCGAGTGATGTAGGTATAGTGGTGTGCATTCCGAGTGATGTAGGTAGGCCTATAGTGGTGTACATTCCGAGTGATGGAGGTATAGTGGTGTACGATATGGCGTCATCTCATTGACCGTAGCTACATACTATCAAGCTTCATCATCACCAGTTTCCATGATTTTACGTCGGACATTGCTCAACCGTAGCCCACAGTATTCTATACAAATGTCAAGGGGGCGGTGACAGCGTTAGCGTAAATGGCCAATGTCCGACATAAAATCATGGGAACAGCTGTTGGAAAGCCAAAACTGTAACATTAAAGCCTCACTGCCAGCAGAAGAGGGGGCCAGTCGTACATAACACAAGTGAAGCTAAGTTCAGTCAGTAAATTGCAAATAATGTGAAATTCGTAGCTCCATAACTATTAAATGTGCTTAGGAGGTCTTTCAGGAAATTAAGGTTGTATGTACGTACATATATTTGGGTACCGGTAAAGTCGACCTGCAGAAACTCGACAGTAGATAACCCCCTAACGGGTGTATTGATAGCGCGTTATCTTATCACCTTTACCACCAAAGGTATCGCGCCTACTGTTCGAGTTTCTGCACCAGAGATAGATAGCGGCTTCCTTTTACTTCCGTGTAGATGAGTTTCTGCAGGTTGACATTCTGCGTTCCCCACATATTTACACATATTGTTCTACCCAAAGTAAATTTCACCCTTATTTCGCTTCTGGATTTAAAACCTTTATATTCTAATTGATCAACATCTCTTATGTCTCTTTGAATCCAAACAGTATTTTAAAATTCAGAAATAGAGTAGTAAATGCAGGACATTGGTAGAGTTCTAGATGTGGGCATACTTTATGTTCCGACTGTCGAACAATAGTACGTTAGTAGAATGAAACAGCCGAGTTACTCAAAAACACTTTAATAAGGGCGCATCAATAAACATAATACCGGTACATAAGTTAACAGTGCAGTCAAGCGTAATATTTAGATCTTGTTGAACGCAGCAATGTCAACGGACTGGACGAAGTCTTCGAAATCTTGGATGGTCTCCGTTAGGAGGTCGACCGAAACCTTCTCATCCTCAACCACGCATCCAATCTGGAGCTTGTTGATTCCATAGCCGACAGGTACAAATTTGGCTGTAACAAGAACACACAACAGTAATACACATTACACAGTAGACCTACTACTACAGTATAAGTATTACACAGCCAAGTAGTACTAGATTTATTGCCTAACTGTTCTCTTGTTGTCTTATTATTATTTAAAAGATGTTCTCAGCTGTTAGTTTTGTATGATAAATAAATAAAGTAGGGCCTACTACAGTAACAGAGTGAGAACCAATTATCACCAAACTAATAAGTTAACAACACACTAATTAACTTTAATAGTAAATAATTTCAATAGCAATTAGTAATTGATGTCTTCTTCTTCTTTTCTTATGCCATCATGTGTTTTCTAGTTAGCCAGTAGAGATAGGACTCGATCCATCCATTTTGTCCCGTTCATCATCCAGAAATTGTGTAGGCCTACATACAAAAAGATGCTTCCTTTTTGATGTTATACAATATTAATATATAATTTGATGTTCAAGTAAACTTGTTGACATGCCTAAATCTGTCGGACAAGATAAGGCAATTGATACGTAATTATTAGTTGTCTTTCACTGTAGGCAACGTTTTCACTTCTCAATATTGGGCACTGTGTTAGCCAATCAAGGCACTGCACCATTGAAACTTGTATAATTGTGTACCGTAGGTATAATTAAAATATTTCTAGTCATGCCATATGATGCACATTAGGCCTACATTAACAACTTGAAGGTATTAAATGACCAGATATATTTTCATTCGTTACCCTTTCCATTCTCACGGCCAAATCATAGCTTCCTACCGGACTACAGAACCCACAATAGTCTGTGTTTTGCTCAACACTTGAAGGCTAAATGTCCTTACATTTGTAATGTAAACTGGCAGGTGAACGTGACGCAATACCAAGCGGCATGAAGAGGGTGGAAAAAGAAGCGTGTCTCTACTGGTTGACCAGATCCAACACGATGGCATAAGAGCCAAATGTGGGCATTTAAGAAGAAGACATTTGCAATGCATTGAAATGATTAAAAACACAAGACACTCACAGGCTCCCCAGAGAAGGCCGTCCATGACGATGGTCCTGACTTTGGCCTCCATGGCCTTCATGTCGGTCTCGTCGTCCCAGGGTTTTACGTCGAGTACGATACTGGACTTGGCAATGAGCGCCGGCTTCTTGGACTTCTTCTCCGTGTAGGCCTTGACCCTCTCCTCCTTGATCCTCGCTGCCTCGGCATCGTCCTCCTCGTCCGAGCCGAACAGATCCATGTCGTCGTCGTCGTCAGCGGGGGCGGCCTTGGAGGCGGGGGCGGCGGCCGCGCCGAACCCGGGGGGCGAACGCTTCACGCCGGGGAACTTCTTGCTCTCCGCGCCGTAAGACTTGATGTGAGTGTACCAGCGCAGCGCATGGGGGGTGGATGCGCCCGGGGGCTTGGCCAGGCCCTCCAACAGGAAGACGTCCGACTGAGAGGGCTGGTACCTACAACAACACACGACCTCACTTACACGCAATCAACTTACACTACTTCTGCTTTCGAATTCGAGTTGCGTAAAAACAGCTGGCCGTTGTTCCAGCAAACCCATTTCCGACAATGTACCCTCTAGGCTTATAACATTGTATTCAATTTGTACCTAGATCTGCAATAAAATTGAACTGAAGCCATGGGTGGATAAGCAAATTCAAATGCAAGTCATACAACAATAACAACAGTAGAGCTACGCCTAGGCCTAGGCCTAGGCCTAGGTCCAGCAACACCTATAGACCAAGACATATGTTTTAAAGCCACTGCTCTCTGCCCTCCACACTACGTGGTTGCTGGGTTTACACGTCATCAATTCAATTAACAAAAAAATTAAAAGAAAGACAATGCTATCAAACAAAACATAGTAATACGACTTCGAGGACGTTCATAAGCCAGCAGATGTAGCCTAGGTAGGGTAGCCTAGGCCTAGGCCTAGGCCTTAGCACATGTGCTGACAGTTGGCCTGGGATGCAATCAAAATTTAAGGGTCAAGTGGTTGTATACGTACCCTTCGGCATAACTGCGTTCTGCAAAGAACGCGTCCAGAGATTTCACACCTTGTTCAGTCTTCAAATCAGCCACAGTCATCTTGAAATGTGTTGAAAAGCAAATTAATTTGAGATAAAACTGGTGATACACCTAACCTCCTTTAATTACACCGGAAGAAAGAAAGTTGAAGACGGTTTCGGTTTCGATTTTGGATTCGATTATCGCAAAATCGAAAGAACGTTGACAGGAAATACACAATGTTAAACTTATATTTTACTAAGCCTAGCGTGGCCTAGATGCACTCAAGTAATTGTATTTTATATATTTCTAATTATTTTTTTTGTGTTTAATTCAAATACTAATGACTAATATTTATATTTTTGTAAATGCATTGTACTATTTCAGTTTTGCATTTGACCAACATTCATATTCCGAACCTGACATCTGTGGTCTTTTTCTCAACTACTTATTTTTGTGATAATCAGCTGTTAAACTTGGTAAGAGGTTGTAAATATACTGATTTATTCTAACAAAGTCGGTAATAAAGGTTGATTGTTGTGTACTAGTTACATCGCTATATACTTTAAGCTCTTTTACTGCTTTGGTAACAATTTTCACAAAAGCTTTAGCTCAATTACCTGGAGGTTGGCTTCTGGTAGGCCTAGGCCTAGGCCTAAGCCTAGGCTAGGCTGTAGGGCCCTAGCCTAGAATGTGCTCTTGGCTATGCCTAGGCCTAGGTAGATTTTAAGTTAAGGCTAGGCGTAGGTCTAGGTTATACTAATCAGTTCCACTTTGTAGCTCTTTACTGCCTGTTCCCTATAAGTTACTAATTTGATTTCATCTTTTCAGTAGGCCTAGGCCTCCGCCACAGTATTATGTTGCGAGTGCCCCTGAGCAGGGCTCTGAGCCTGCCCAGTCAGCTAAGCTCAATATGCATCAGAGGGACATCCCAGTCCCACCATGCACCAGAGTTATTCGAAGTATTCATCGATGACAAGAGTGTTATGGTTGAGCCTGGAACGACTGTTATTCAAGCTGCTGCTATGGTTGGTGTTGAGATCCCTCGGTTTTGTTATCACGAGCGCTTGTCCATTGCTGGCAACTGTAGAATGTGTCTCGTGGAAGTAGAGAAGTCTCCCAAGCCAGTAGCAGCTTGTGCAATGCCAGTTATGAAGGGATGGCGAGTCAAAACAAATTCTGACATGACACGCAAAGCACGAGAAGGCGTAATGGAGTTTTTGCTAGTTAACCACCCTCTAGATTGTCCAATCTGTGACCAGGGAGGAGAGTGTGATCTTCAGGATCAAAGTATGGCTTTTGGAAGTGACCGAAGTAGGTTTACTGACATCAATTTCTCTGGCAAAAGGTAGGTCTACAATAATTCCTAGAGACAGTACAATTCAGCATTGTTGAAATCATTATTGTCTTATTACTTTGAAAGGAACCAATTAAGTTGAGCAATGGGCCGATGACACGTTGCTACTTCCTAATAATTTCCTTTCAAGACCCTACTGTATTTTTTTCCCACAACCATACTATTCAACCCATTCAACTACTGGTACTTGGGTAACCCTGCCCAAAAATGAAAACTTGTTGTTGTTTCCCACATCAGTACTAAAACATAGCCTAACTTCTCACATTTTCCGTTATGATTCATCCTTACCAAATATGAACTCTTCTTCACACAATTCCCAAGAATTATTCACCATTCCATTATGAGCCCCATTTTGATACCCCAGGTATTCCCATCATCTTTTTCAAATAGTCTAGGGCCTACCAAGATTAGGCTACAGGTTTAGTAGGAGTCTAAAGTCTACACGTAATACGGATGATTTTACTAAAGCTGTACCCACATTGTTCTCTGTTGTGAATTAGGGCTGTGGAAGATAAGGATATTGGCCCCCTAATCAAAACGATAATGACACGGTGTATCCATTGCACCCGCTGCATTCGATTTGCTTCAGAAGTAGCCGGAATCGACGATCTAGGTACAACAGGCCGTGGCAACGACATGCAGGTAACCAATCAATAACAACATTTTTAATGTTATTGGTAAATTAATAAAATGCTGTAGCTCATCTAGAACCGGTGTCAATCATCAGGTCGGGACCTACGTCGAGAAGATGTTTCTGTCGGAGCTGTCGGGCAACGTGATCGACCTGTGTCCTGTCGGGGCGCTGACGTCAAAGCCGTACGCGTTCACCGCTCGTCCGTGGGAGACGCGGAAGACCGAGAGCGTCGACGTATTGGACGCCATTGGCAGCAACATCGTGGTGACGACCCGGACCGGAGAGGTGCTTCGCATCCTGCCACGCACCAACGAGGTACGTTGGTGCAGCCCAGATTCCCATGCAGAAGGTCCAGAATTTCATTCTCGGTTCGGGCGCGGGTTTTGTAACTTTGGTACTTGACTTCAATCTATCTAGATATGATACTGATTTACATATATATATATATTTATAAACCCAGCAATCACAGACTTTGGAGCTGTTATAGCAATGAAGCACATACAAAATTGTATAAATCTCCCCCAATGAATATCAGTTCTTGGAACTGAGTGGGTAAATTCAAATTAATTTATTTATTTGTCTTGTCTTGCAATCATGATGAATTGAGACGATTGATCACTAACTTGAGAATTACATTGATCACCTCAGAAGCCAATCACGACGAGATGAGGCAGAGATCTGTATTTCACCCATACTACTCAACACTCTCAATTACTACATCACTATGAATTTACTACTTTGATGTATTATTAAGGTCTAATTTTAGCTCGGTATTTTAATTAATTTGACATGTTAATAATTAATATGTAACTCATTGTAAGTTTTTGATAAATCCGATATCAATGTACCACATAGATCGATGGATGCTAATGAATACAAGACAATCCCCCGAGCCGTCGCCTCTTCTACGCTAACGTGTGTCTGTTCCGTAGGAAGTGAACGAGGAGTGGCTGTCGGACAAGTCCCGCTTCGCCTGCGACGGCCTCAAGTGCCAACGCCTCGTGACGCCGATGCTCAAGAACTGCGCTGGCGAGCTGGTGCCGGTCGAGTGGGAGGACGCGCTCATCGCGGTCGGCAAAGCCATCAAGAGCGGCGGAGATCGCGTGGCTGCGGTCGCCGGGGGTCTGGTGGACGCAGAGGTGAGTTACAGCCTGGACAAGCGGCAGTGTCGGGCCATCATTAGTTTTGTTTAAAGTCGATCGATGATAACTGCACATGTAATATAAATCATTCAAATTGTATGTACTGCAAGTTGAGATTAAGCTTGTGAATATTGTAGAATAAAATATGCACCTACCGCTATTAGTTTTTTATTTATTGAGCGTTGGAATTCCCTATGTTAAACATTGTAACTGAACAAAAACCTACACTTTCAATCGTATAACTTTGCGTAGCACCTTCAAAAAGTAATATATTGTAACAAATTTTCGTCCTAAATGTAGATAACTTAATGACTAACATGAATACGTTTGAAAAAGATGATTAAACGCAATCCGGTTTCGAGATATTTGCGCTGGTGTGTCAATTTTACCTCAAATCTACTCAAATTAGAAACTATAAATATACTTTATTAATAAAAAAAAATATATAATTTCAAGACGTTCAGTATTAAATGCTACTCACATGTAATAATTCTTGAAATTCATAATTTAGAATTAAAAAAAGTATTTTTTCATGACAATTTAATTTGAATAGTTTAGTTGTTGTATTGAATGGGTAGTTCACTTCATCGATCGACTTTAAATTTACAGATGCAGATTTATTTTATTCTCATGAAAATTTTTTTTTTTTTTTTTTTTCTTATGCCAAGATGGCTTTTTCAGCCATTCTTTTGTCTTACTATCCAATATAAAACTGCTTCCTTTTCTGGCCTGCTCATATCATTGGGCAGGGAGTCATTAAAAACCTTGAGGGCAGCACATCTAAAATAACTTATGAAAATAACTTAGGCTACATACAAAATACATTGTGCATTACATTATTTGGATGAGAAGCTCGCAAAGTCTTGACTGACTTAAGTGTGGGTCGTTTACTCGTAAAAATACATATGACAACAAGATGGCAGGGTGTGAGCGACAGACAGTACAGATTTTGACCATTACAATACTCGACTGATGTTTTTCAGACTTCCGAGTCATACTGTATGCTTGTTAAATAAATAAATAAACAAATTTCATGAATGTATTCGACACTAAATGTGTCAAGAGATAGTACCACTGCTGCGCAACATGGCTGACAGTTAGAGGGTAACAAACTGACAGTAGAGCATGGATCCGCCTAAACATGTTATTGCGCAAAGTAAGTTTTTAACTTTATTCTGAAATATACATATATTTGAAAGCAAATAGAGCCCAAAGGAACCTCAATGAAAGAGAGGCAGTGTTAATCGGTGGCCTTTTAATTGCTTGTGGTTAATTAACATTATGATCAGAACATGAACTTCGGACCTTCGGATACTTGGTATGTCCCCTGATCCAAAATCCCCATAATATCAAAGGCATCGTGAATACAAAACGCAACCAGCGAATATCCAGCAAAGCTGGATATTCACTGATGCAACAATATCGCTTATGTTTCTTTGGAATCGTTGCCATTCTCATATAAACAATGACAAATGACACTGACAAATGACATCCAGCGGCTCTGTTGCCCTCTAAATATTACTTCACGATTTCGCCGCCAGAGATCATATCTGCAACATTTAGTGCCGAATAACAATAGAATTAAAACAAGGTAGAAAAAAATTAAATATATACATAATAGGCCTAAAATAATGGATAAAATAATAATAAAGTCAAAACAAAAATCCTATGATAAAAATATTTAGATAAATTAAGGTTTGTTGATCAGTTCAGATGGTAAAACTTGAAATGTACTATTTCATATGCATGTTTATAACACATCTCACTAGAGACTAAATAGATATGCACCAATGTGATGTTTATTGTAGAAATAAACTTAGGTTATGAAAGTAGGTGCCAATCGGCTGGAATGGTATATTAAGTGAGGAAAGGATCCAACAGCTTACCTTCGTGTAGTAAGATGACGGATTTGCGAGTTTGAAGTACACATGAAGACATAATACAAAATATAACGAGACGTTTCGACCGAGGTCTTGCTCACTCGAGAGAAGAATCAGTTAGTTACTTATTTACCTCTGAAAACGTTCATTACTATTAGTCCCGATATGAATATGGCAGAGTATTAGTGTAGCCCTAGGGTCGTTTAGTGAGAAATCTGGTAGTGTGTCTTGTTGTGTACATGTTTTGTACATACTTTGTGCCCATCTGTATCTAGTGGAATCTCATGGTGTCGGTACTCTGTAGGTCTCGTGTACTGTATCTGCTAAATGTTGTTTATTATTTCAGGCGCTGGTCGCCTTGAAAGACCTGCTGAATCGCCTGGGGTCAGAATCTCTTTGCACGGAGCAGACATTCCCTCTGGACGGTTCCGGCATCGACTTGCGATCCAGTTATCTGCTCAACAACCTGATTGCCGGCCCCGAAGAGGCCGACCTGGTGTTGCTGATTGGAACTAACCCACGGTTCGAAGCTCCGCTGTTCAACTCTCGCATCCGCAAGGCTTACTTACACAAGGAGTTGCAAGTGGCTGTTATAGGTCCGAAGGTCAACCTTACTTACGACTACGAGGTATGAACTCCGTCCCCATTCTTCCACCCTGACAAATCTAATCAAGTATGGCTGATTTGTCTAGAATAGAAGGCTGGTACAGTACATTAATTAGCAGTAAATACTAAATAGTTATGGCAAGTGGTAGTAAGGGAGGGGCCTAGGGTACTCCCGTCTGCCATACTAAGTGACTGTGACTGACATGGGCGATAGAACGTGATGTGATGGAAAAGATAACTGTGGTTCGCCTGGTGATGATGACTGATTAGTTTCAAGTTAGCCTCACCGTTGTAATCCATGTTTGTAGATGAAACCAGTAATGATATTATTTAATTGCAACTCAGAACGAGAAAAACATGTGTTAGTGAGGGAAAAGGTACAGAAGGACGACAGCTTACCTGAGAAAGTAGATATGTTGCTTTGAGAAACATTTGCACATACATGTTTATCTTGTTACTAAGTTCCAATTAACTCAGCCATTTTGGCCTCTATCCAAGTGTACACTATAATATTGTATTATTTATATGTACTTATGTAGATTATTTGTGTGGGTAAGTGACAGATTTCGGGTGGCTGACCTACAGATTGGAGTAACCGTTAACACGGGAGGGGGTTACTTGATTAGTTTATGGATTTAACATTTAGGAAAATGTCTGGTTTTTCCTATCCCTAATACGTAGTGGCACAACTAATATGTTAAGCGGGGGCCCCCTTGTTCGCAGCACTTGGGCAACACATCCGACACGCTGACAAAGCTGGCCAGCAGCATCCACCCGTTCTCCCAGAGGTTGGCGGCCTCTAAACGTCCGATGGTTGTCGTGGGGGCTGATCTGCTGCAGCGCCAGGATGGTGCCGCCATCTTGGCTCTGGTGCAACAGATCGCACGGAACACCACCAAACAGTCCAGGGTGAGCGGGCACAACCAACTCTATATACAAGAAGCTTTAATAAACTAACTCACAAGGAGAAGCATGAACGTGACGTGACACCGTTTATTAATGTGCAACACAAAACACGATGCAAAGTAAAATCTTAAAAGCGTTTGGCAGTAGGAGTTTTACAGATGTATTGGCCATCAACTAATTACTCTTAAACTAATTGTAGGATTATTATAAATATTAACCTAGAGAGGGATGTCATATCTATTATCTACACATGGTATTAAGTACATTTATGACCAATCTATCAAAAATAATGTAGGCCTACACATTTTTGAACAGATTCTCCGAATTATTTTGCCGAACATTTTTGCCGATGTAATTTATATGCATGATTCAAACATGAGTATGTTATTTTTAAGCGAGCTTGTCACAAATGTACTTAATACCATACGTAAGCATAGATATGACATTGACATCTCTCCGCAAGTAGGTAAACTTTCGTAATAATCCTGCTACTTGTTTACGAAAAATTATTCGACTAAAAACATCATAACTACTGCGGAACGCTCTTGAATGCTGTGTAAATGACGTGCGTGCTCGCAGGTGCCGTCCGAGTGGAAGGTGCTGAACGTGTTGCACCGAGTTGCCTCCCAGGTAGCAGCACTGGACATCGGGTACAAGGTGGGCGTGGCGGACATCAAGAAGATATCTCCCAAGGTGCTCTACCTGCTCGGCGCCGACGAGGGAGCCATCACCAGGGACGACATTCCCAAGGACACGTTTGTCATTTACCAAGGTGAGTTACGCCTCGAGCTCGTGGCTGGTTGCCAGTTATATTATGCTTGCAATATAATTAATTCTCGATTGAAGTGAAAATTTAATGCACGTAGTTTTAGTTCAACATATTGCAGCTAGGCTAGTTATGTTTTAAGACTATCAATGCACAATGCCTTATAGGCTAGTATAAAAATTGAATGATTCAATCATTGTGCAACGCCTCGATTGTAAATTCTTACACTAGGCTGAGGATGGCTGCTGTTTTTGGGTTGTTGGTAACGCTCTGTTGTGTGCAGGTCACCATGGCGACGCCGGGGCAGCAATGGCCGACGCTGTACTGCCTGGGGCCGCCTACACGGAGAAGCAGGGAACGTACTGCAACACGGAGGGCCGAGCCCAGCAGACTCTGGTCGCCGTCACTCCGCCCGGCATGGCCAGGGAGGACTGGAAGATCATCCGCGCGCTCTCTGAGGTCGGTACCAATGGGTAGCGTAGTCGGTAGTCTGACCCTCGCGTGGGCCGTGCTGACGTACGCTTGCGTGTTGCAGATCGTGGGACAACGGCTGCCGTACGACAACCACAGCGACATGAGACACCGGCTGGAGGAGGTGGCGCCCCACCTCACACGGTACGGAGACGCGGAGGAGAACAACTTCTACGCCCAGGCCGCCGAGATGGCCAAGGTACCTTGATACGTCTACCACTTTCATTACAGTATTGGTGGGTCCTAAGCACTCCTGACAGTAGGGGCTCTGCTCTCTGTATGGAAGAGATCAACAGTTACAGCTTGCATGCACTCCCGACAGTAGGGGCTCTGCTCTCTGTATGGAAGAGATCAACAGTTACAGCTTGCATGCACTCCCGACAGTAGGGGCTCTGCTCTCTGTATGGAAGAGATCAACAGTTACAGCTTGCATGCACTCCTGACAGTCAGGGCTCTGCTCTCTGTATGGAAGAGACCAACAGTTACAGCTTGCAATCTTACTCAGGTTCTCCGGGAATGGTGATAGGCCCTAGTCTTTCTATCGGAGAACATAACAATGAACCGATCGAGCTCTTTAAGCTGGGATTTCAGTCGAGGATTGCGCGGCGCGGATGAAGATTGCAGCCAATCAGCGTGCTCTATTTCTCAGCCGAGGAGAGCCGCGGATTTCTATCCCAGGATTGAAAATATTCAATATTCCAGCCGGCGAACTCCACGCTCGGCATGACGTCACTTTGAATGACCAATAAAAAATCGAGATTACGACAACAAACAAATGACTGAAGACTTTGCCGAAAGATTATTGTTGACTTGTTGGCTGTCGAAGAGAGAGAAATCGTGTATAATATATTCCACAAACACTATAAAAGTAATGTTTTGCGTGTTCAAGCGTGGAAGGACGTGGCGAAAGATTGTAACAACACAGGTAAGCAAAACGCCTAGGCCTAGGCTAGGCCTAGGGCCCTAGGCCTAGGCCACAGATAGCGCATCGTGCAATCTGCAAGTGAAATGGCTGGCGAGGAGAATCCGCGCCACGCCATGCCACGCCGCGCCGAGCACATCCTCGACTGAAATCGCTGCTTAAATAACATGAACATGAAGATTGGTGATCTACCAGCTGCAATCCAGTCATCAGTTGGGGGAGTCCAAGCTTTTCCACAGAAGAATGTTAGTGATTTCTCAGGGCCTAAACATGCTTAAGTTTAAACTCACTGGGAATGGGTGGGTAATATTCTTCCTTGATTCCCAGTTTAAAAATATGATGTTGTGTGTGTAAGTTATGTGGAAACTCTCTAATATAAATACTTGCATAAACAATGTCTGCTTCTTATTTTCAGAATGTGAAATGTAGTCTGACTGATCTGCCAATCGACGTGAAGCAGAAAGAGCTGCAAGACTTCTTCATGACCGACACTATCAGCAGAGCATCGCCCACCATGGCCAAGTGTGTCCAGGCAGTTCTAAAACAGAAGCAGTCCAAGTACAACTAGGACCAACGTACGCATGTGCCATAGTTTTGCTGTTAATATTGTAAGATCTTACACCTTTGAATGAATACAACCCTAGCAGTTGGATCACTCATTTTTTTTGTAAATAACTTTGTTTTTAAACACGATACTTGGTCGTGATCCATAGTTGTAAACTTTGCTACTAGGACTATGTAGTTGTCGCTCTACCATGTGGCGGTGAAAACTTATTATTAAAAAGTATTTATTTCAATTTTAAGGCTACATTATTTTTTTAAAGAGATAATATGGTTGGCAGACTGTACTATACCTACATGTGGTGAAGATAGCACATCCAATGTACGAGTTACTACTGTACTATACTTTGCTTCACCGGCAGGATAAAGCCATTGAACCTGTACAAACCCATATCCATGAATAAGAGCACGCATTTAAATTTTAAATGGTAGAACTGTTATTACAGAAATTTATGCAATGAATAAAGTATTCTAAATATGTAAATTACAAATCTTGCTCATTTCCAGTTGATGTAGTTCTCCAATTTGGCAATTACAGTAGAAATTGGATGATGGGTGTTGGGTGAGTGATGCTGATGTATGATCAGTGTTGTTAAAGCTACTTTTTAAAAGTAGCACTGTTACAGCTACAGCTACTTGATCTTTGAAAGTAACTTAGCTACTTTTCAGCTACTGTATTTTGTCAAGTAGCTCGCTACTTGTACAGCTACTCAAAAAAAGTAGTGACGCTACTTTACAGCTACTTTCATGTTTTATAGAGGACCAAGAGTATGTACTATTTATTGAAACGGCAGTACGGTCCGGAAGTGAGTCATACTCATATCACGGCTCACGGGGTGAAACAGAAAACTCAGTGCTGGGGAGGCAGTTTTGGGACTATAGAGCAAGAAAGCCAACGTGAGTAGTCATTCCGAACCTGTGACGGTGGGAATTGTGGCGGGCGAAACAAAACGTGTGTTTGTTTATTGCAAAAATAGAGTAGCTGCTACTTTTCGCTACAAATACTCATATATAGTAGCTTGCTACTCGCTACTTTACTGCATTTTCAAATGTAGCGCGCTACCAGTCACGCTACCAAAAAAAGTAACATGCTACAAGTAGCGCGCTACTTGTAGCGCGTTACTTAACAACACTGTGTATGATCAAGGGTCTTGTGAACTAATGTTTTGTTACATGGTATGAGCCACGAGGCAAATTAATCATGTCAACTGGATGACTAGAAATTGTATGATCCATACCATGTAATATGATAGTGAGGTAGGTTTGAGTCATCTTTGTTTCACTTTCATTTAGAAGAGGACACTGTCTATTGTATTACATTACTCAATTTAAAATTGTTTTGAAAATTACAAGACCCCAATATTTATTGGAAAAATAAATAGATGCTTCGAAGTGCTAAATATGTTAGTTTTTTTAAAATGAAAGTGCTAAATATTCCACTTGAAAATGCATTTTTATTTTTTTTTACTCACCTTTACATATCATTAATATGGTTGAAACCCAGCAGCTATCAGAACACCAACACTTATCATACAACAAGACACAGGCTAATACTATGTATTCTCCCTTGTATTATCAACAGCAGGCTAATTTTTTTTACCAAATTAACTTGCCAAGAAAACTGTTTGTAAAATGGTTTACTGCACAAACATGGTTGGCCACTATGTGGGAATGGTCTTTACTCGGCTTCCTACCTAGAAGCAAGAGAATCTACCGAGACAGCAGCAGGACATGAGGCTTCAACATAGCGACAAAAGAGTTGTTCGTATATAAAGTCATAATCACCTTCATCCTTCACGTAAGTATCCGCTACAGTGACATCAAATAAATAACTAAACCGTGCATCGTAGAGCGAAACGGGGCTTATTCTGGCATCACACAGACACCCTCACTAGACTCCCATTCAACACAAGTGGCTGCCTTGGGATCAATTTTTAATTGCATTTTACAGCTAAACCGTGCATCGTAGAGGGAAACTGGGCTTATTCTAGCATCACACGGGAACCCTCACTAGACTCCCATACAACACTAGTAGCTGCCTTGGGATCCATTTTTAATTGCATTTTACTGCTAAACCATGCATCGTAGAGGGAAACTGGGCTTATTCTAGCATCACACGGGAACCCTCACTAGACTCCCATACAAAACTAGTAGCTGCCTTGGGATCCATTTTTAATTGCATTTTACAGCTAAACCGTGCATCGTAGGCAGGCGTGGACTGGCTAGGGATGCTGGGATGCGATCGCATCCTGGGCCTCCGGGCAAATTCGGGCCCTTTGGCAGTCCGGGCCCCCGGGCTGCTTCCAGAAAGTTCCTATGATGTAAATACTTCTTTGTATATTGCTAAAAAATTCTTAACCCCACTCTATAAGTATTATTTTGAACCTATAGTTGAATTTATTGTAATATTTATTGTATATATTCAATGTAATTAATTGAATAATATGGAAATTATTTTGCTACTGGTAGGGTGGCCCCTGTTAATCGCGCCCTAAAATCGTATTTTAGGCCATAAAATTCAATGCAACCCCAACAAATTTTTGGCGCCTTCGGCGTATTTGCCTCCAGCGGCTGGGGCTTTGCCCCAGACCCCAGCTGCGGCACGCCACCTCGGGCGCCCCCCCCCCCCCCCGAAACCCAGCATCCCGTGCCTTTTTATCCCAGTCCGCCCCTGATCAGTTTAACTTTAGACATATTTTCCAAACAAAAAATGTAAAACGAGAATGTTGTTCAGATGTTCAGATTTAGCGCCATCTCAAGATTACCACTGCCTTGTAACTACAACTTGCTGGTTGTGTCAACGTGGCAGTGGCAGTGCGTTTCTTTGCATCATGGCGGACATAAAGAAGGAGTTGGACACTTATCTGTCTAGAAATGATAAATCTCAGACACAACCGTTAATAAATGGCTCAATTAAGTTTTCGAGACCAGACCTGAAGACTTGGTTTTCGAAATCAAATAGCACCGAAGCCACAACTAATGGAACTGGATGGTTTGCTGATGCTCAAAAGGATTGTTGCCCGTCAATGGTCAGTGTGACAGCTCAGCCTATCATGACACACAGCTGTGCAACTATATTGTAAAAAATATTTAATAAGAATTTTTCTGTTTATTTCAGAGTCGGATGCAACGAATTACGGGGTTCTGCTTTTGCGTTTTGATGGGATTTATTTGCTTTGTATTGGCCTCGATGTACGTTCCGTTTCTGTTACTGAAAGCCAGAAAGTTTGCTCTTCTTTACACGATGGGAAGTCTATTTTTAATTTCCAGGTTAGTCCTCATCCGCTTTGTTGGTTGTTGATGGAAGCAACAAGTTACAAACCTCTCTTAGAACCTAATTCCAATTCACGAATTAATTGTGTGGCCTACTAGGCCTAGGCATAGGCCTAGCCTGGGTCATGGTCTTAGCAATAACAATAATGCAGTAGGCCTACATGACATATATCCATATCATTATTGTTGTAAATGGCAATCTAAATAGTGTGCACGAACATCTTACCAATGCAGTGAAACAAAATTTTCTTCCAACCTATGTAGGTCTAGCCATGTACTTTGTGTTCACCTGTCCAATGTACATTGAAGTAACTTTTTAAGTCTTGGGTTCTAAAGGTTACAACACATATAGGCAGTTTTCCAACAGACTTCAATGTTCGTGCTGTGAAAGTAGCATAGGCTTAAATGGACCATAACCGAGCAAGCCTCCAACCAGGGACGTATTAAAGGCATATTGTCACATGAAACAAAGTATTTTTTATTCACAATAAGACATTGAAAAAATAAGAAAACCGCGGTGTATGACATCCATGGACGATGCCTACCCGCCGTACAACGGTTTGTTTTGTCGCGCGCCCCGAGGCATGTGACGTCAGTGACTATAAAGAGCTGAGCGAGCGCCAGGCGAGGGTCGCACGGAAGAATGACTGACCACCCGCAGGCCGCACCTTCGATCTGGTTGGATGGTTTGCTCTTGTGTCTTATATACAAACACAGTGTCACTGTCATTCTATAAAGTTTCTCTCGTGATGTTATTTTAAAAACTTGTTAGTGCTAATGATTGATATAATAGTATTAAGTTACAACAGCCGTGTAGTATTCGAGTGTTTGTCAAACGGTATAAGGGCGTGGAGTTTATTGTATTTATCCTACCTAAGATTATGCCTGCGATTGTGTAAATGTTGTGTATATATTCTCAAGTGTAATATGGTGTATATATTCATGTTTTAATTAAATCGGTAAACATGGTGCTAGCGTGTTGTGTGTACGGATGCTATAACACATTTTTAGCTTCAAGTGGCATATCGTTTCACCGTTTCCCGAACAGGGATAAATCTCCAGTGCGCTTAAAAAACTGGGTGACGAAAATTAAACGGGATAACTTTATACCAACTAGGTATACCCGTATATGTTCCGAACATTTCGTTGAAGAAGACTACGAAATTTCTAATACTTTAAAAATGAACTCGCAAAGGTAATTAAGCATTGAGTGAAACGTGTTAGAAAATGGATATGTATATTTTATTGAGTGCTGAAACTTTTCACAGCGTATTTTGATATATGTATTGAAACTGTATACACATTAAAATAGTGGATCATGTTTTAAATAATTAGTACCGCGTATACAACTTATACATATTATATAACTCACATAGTATTCAGTCAAAATAGTCCTCTGTCTTGCCATCGGCAACTTTAAACCCTACATAAATCCCGTCGGCAGCAGGATATTCTTCCCTTATAGATTTCACTACACACGATGGAATTACGATTCGATGATTTTTACCAAGCGCAGTCCATGAGTTGATCCACGCCACAAACTGCTTGTAGGCAATGTGACGCCACATTTTGCTTGACGTCTCCCGCCACTGTTGTCGATCGTTTTCGCACGTGGAGTGTAGCAACAGCTGTTGTCTTGCCGTGTTCAGGGAATGGATATTAATTATGTGTTGGAATGCGTCGTGAATTGTAATACAATCAAAATGATCGCGCACACTTGTAATTTTGTCAGACTCGTGACAACATAATGCCTCTATGTCCGTGTCCATGGAAATACACTCGTTACAAGTACACCAGTCGTTATTTCCTTTCCGATCATTCAGCCAGGCTTCTTTCTCCCCCTGTTTCCTTTGATTTTCCAATTGTTCTCCTTCTGTGTAATTTGGCTCAAAACTGTAGGGAGACAGGCCAAGCATCTTGCGCTATGGGCAGGCTTCAACTAAACAGCGCGCGGGCCGCCGTTGATGCGCGAGGCAGGCACGCGGTAGCCAGCCAGCTTATAGTCAGTGACGTCACGCGGGTGACGTCATCCCGCAAATAATATTTTACAAAATTGCTAATTACTCGGTTAAAGTCGTTCCATTGATCAAACTACCAGTTTCAAGCAATGATTTTAATATTTGCTTAAAATCACAAATAATTATTTCTTTGACAATTATTATGTTAAATTACTATAAAATGTAAAATATATTCCGTAATCAAGTAAGAGTACTATTTTAAAATCCAGTATTTACACGAAAATGCAGTTATTTATAATGGCATGATTCTAGACACTAGTTTGACTACAGAATAGCCAATCCCTAAAAACGAAATTAGTTCATCAAAACTCCAAATAGTAGTCAACTTCTTATCTCGCTTTTGGCTTTAATTACACCACAACATATTCACAAATTATAGACTTCATAATGGATACAAATCTAAATTGATTTACAAAGCCAAGGAAACAAAAAACTCGTTTTTAATATTCATCGACAAAGTATTGCCAACCTCCAATATACTTGGCAACGCTGCAAAGACATTGTTATTGTCACATGGTGAAAATGGCGTCGAAAAAATACGGAATACGAAGCGGAGGACGTTTTATTACGATAAAAGAAAATGATAGGATTGTATATTTTGTATCGTATCATGTTGTTTGTGCAATTGTTTACCTGACGAAGTGATCTCAAGTAACTTAAGTCCATCTAGGACATATGAAGGCATGCAATGGATGTAAATTATTTCAAATGCGTGTAGGGGGGCTACATAAATGGTAGGGCCTAGGCCTTGCACATGTCAAATGATCACAAAACGTCATTGAGTGGCCTTAGGGCTTGGCATATTTTCTTTCATATTATACAGATGCCTCCTGGCATACTATACTTAGCATATCTACATTGGGGAAAATGTTTGCGTTTACGGACGTACAATACATGAATTTCATTTCGGATCAGGCATTATAGGCCTAGGCCTAAGTCTAAATAAAGGTGGCCTAGGCTAGGCCTCACGTACCGTATTCAGATATATTCCCGTTTCTAACTGTGCCTTCAATTTGAATTGAGTGCATTATTTGTATGACGCAAAATGTTAATTGGAAATAAGCGACAATAAATGTAAATAAGAAAAAGTCCAGTCACGTCGCATCGTGGAAAGGTGACAGCCAGCTCATGTTTTGACGTGAGGCGGAGGCGGGCTCAACGAGAAATGACGTCATCGCACGCAGTGCTGCCATAGTTTCACGGCTCGCCCGATTTCCCATCAAATGTTCTTGTAGTGAAGCCAATATTGACCGAAAACGAGTCGAGAGATTGTATTCATACATACATATTTAGAATTGTCGTTTAATTATCTTCAAATTGAGTATAAAATAAAGAAAATGACAAATGTTTAGTATCTACTTAGTCGATGCTTTATATTCGAAAGTGTATGATTTTTGACAGTTTCAATGGTAGGGGATAGGGAAATCGACGGATTTCAAATATTTATATTAAAAAAAGTAGTCGATGAAACTACTTTATTTTACGCTAATATTTAACACGATATTTAAGTGTATATTCAACATGATTTGTAGCACAATGACAAATAGTTGGGTAAACAGTGGATCGACTTTAAATATGGACCGATTTCTTTAATTTTTTTTTCTAAATTCCTCAAACAATTTGAGTTTGTACATATGTTACCAACAATGCCATGTGACAATATGCCTTTAAAGAACTCTGTCTGGAGTCTGGACCAAAATTATGCAAGCTAAACATTGTCCCACGATTTGTTGACAGTGCCTGGAAATTTGAGTTTGACAGTTGTTGCCTGCACAGCTCCCTTGTTGTGCTCAACTCGCAACAAGAGCAGTAAAACCTCGAGCTTCTATGGAACTCTTCCCCTTCCATGTTTCTGACTATGGACATCAGATTAGCATTTTACAAATGCTTTGCGCTACATCTACACCAGCAAACCAAAATTCTGTTGCGATCATAGCTCGATTTTGTGTACCATTCATGTCCTATGCTTTCTTAAGAATCATAGGTTCCAACTTATAAACAACCTTTTTCCCTAAACAATGCCAAGTTGCATGCAAGACCGGCATACTTGAAAAAAAGCAGCCCCGTCATTTGTTCTTAACACAGTATAGAGTGGTTATCGTTATACTAGTGTGAATAGAAATCAACTTATCCATTCACCTTAGATTTCTGTTCTAAAATGAAACCTCGGTCTTCTTAGCAAAATATTTATTTATATATGTTGGAAAAGGAAACTTTATTTATAATGTCCCTTTTTATTGAGAGAAGATACAACCTCGCTTGTAACATGATAGAACTGCTCTATTTGTAACGTGTACTGTTATTTGTCTCACAGTATAATATGCAGGTACAGCAACAGCAGACATGAAACCCAATCTGTATTTCATTGCATCCAATATAGGCTACCTACACATAATTAGTACACAGAACATACCTATCCCAAATAGGTTTTTAGACTAAAGCAATGTGTACATCCCAATTTGTTTCTGTTTTTCTTGCAGCTTTTCTTTCCTGTGGGGACCAATGAATCATCTCCAACACCTTTTTTCTCGAGATCGACTTCCATTCACCATATCGTACTTTGGATCCTTAGCTGGGACAATTTACTTTTCATTGTGTATGCAAAGTACTCCACTTACAGTTCTGTTTGCAGTGTTGCAAATAATAGCACTTCTGTGGTTCCTAGTGAGTTACATTCCCGGTGGCCAGACGGGAATGAAGTTCTTTACCAAGCTTTTCTCTTCTGCAGTCACGAGTACTGTATCAAAGACGTTACCAGTTTGATGGCAACCTTATATTGTTTATTTCTGTATATATCTTTGTTTTTTGTTTTGGAAATATTGGGTAGGCAGAATGTGGGTATATGAGGGGGCTAAATAAAATACTCTTGAATTGAGTAGCTCAATGTAGCCTTTTTCTAGAATGAACTATTGATTGTGTGGACTTGAGAGATTTGTGGAAACAGAGAGAGATCCAGAAGCGAAAGGTTTATTTTATTTCTCACGAGTAAATAGTAAGTAGAATATTACCCGTATTGTATGCCATACAGAAAAACGTTCCGGTATCTAGGCTTGCCAAAACAAACATTCTCACAACATGTCCAGACCTACACATTGGCTGGTAAATCCAATGACTTGATGGAATACCAAGTTGTAAATGTCGTTTTAACAGATCGTTTTCTACCCAAAAGTTTTGTTTCAATTAGCAATGCAGTGCATCTAAAATAAAAACAATGTGGCATGAAAAATCGCTCGAGATAAGGAATTGCCCAGATCAGAAGATAATATTTAATTTTCATGTTTGGTTTTAAGAAGGTAGTCTAGGCCTACCCTTTATCATCTGTTGACTTATACATACCTACTTTTAAATATGTTAACCAGATTTTCAAGGCAGAGAAACCCCAGAGAAGTCAGTTAACACCGTAGCTTTTGCTATAACTATTTATAAAAGACAAACCGGCTATATAGGCCTATTCAAATATTGTGTGGGTTATATCTTTTTGAAGCTCCTCTGGTCAAAATACTGACTCATTAGAAGTATTACTAAGCCAAGTTCCTAGGCCTACTGCTGTGTTTTTAATTTTAATAGTACCTAACTTGATGTTTTTTGTGTACCCTCATGTCCATTGTGTGTACTATAAATGCCCAAGTCAGTATCTATCAGATATCTCTTGCAGCTGTTGTGTATGTTACACTCCATGTGTGTAATGCAGATACATATATACTAGGGATGACATCGGGTAATAAAATCTGGATTCGATTCCAGCCCCTCAAGGATTCGGGTAACCCGAATCCTAGAAGTGTAAATCACGTCGCTCAACATGTTATTTGAAGGCCATTGACCGCCCGTGGCAGAAGCTACCAGCGTGCGTTCTGTCAGCCAGTGATGACGGTCGGGAAGGGGTAGGGGCACAGATAACTGATTAACCTAGTATTAGTTATCTGTGGTAGGGTTAGGCCGAGAGCCAGTGGGAGCACAGGTAAACCAGAACTCGCCCGCAGCAATCACACCACATAAAATAGGCCTAGTTTATTTTTAATCAAGCCGATAATGGGTACATAACGGAGCGGGAAAGTATTTTATTGAATGGAAACAAGTAATTTTGTTATCGCCATTGTTGGCGCATTGTTGAAGCATACAACAATTCAACTAAAAATGTACCAGAACAAGATTCGAATCCTTAGATCGGATTCGGGTAATTTTTGGATTCGGGTAACCCGGATACCCGGATACCCGATGTCATCCCTAATATATACTATGTAATTGTTATTTGAGGGGAAAAGTTAAGTTAGGCCTAGGAACAACATGATCTCACAACAGGTGTGGTTCATGCCACAACACACAACCTGCTCATACAGTCCACTTGTTTCCCTTAGTAGTCAATCATTACTAAATGTTCAAATTTCATGCTGTCAAATATGATGGATAAATTACTCGAAACAATTCCCTTCTGATAACCCATGTAGTGTATGTATAGTTGTACCTTGGATGTGCCCAATTATCTACGTAGCTGTAACTAACTACCTGTGTTGGATGGTGTGACGTTCACTTGCCGATATAATTAAACCAAGGGTCGGACCAAACATAACAACTCTCCTGCACTCACTCCTCATTTCTTGGCTCAATCTAATTTACGAATCAATGGGATGAGAAGTAACTATCAGTAACCATATGGATACAATACAAAATGAGCAGAGAAGAGTAAATACTAAATCTATGTTCCGTCCTACCCTTGGTTTACAAGTTTATATCATTATATCAAATTCATATTACTGTGCAATGTGCATACTACTGCATTCTTTTTTAACTTTCTACATGTTTGTTCTTCCATAATGCGATAAATGGTAACATTAAATGTATACATGTATTTTTTAATGTTTTTCTTTTTAATCAAATAAAGAACATCTTTGTAAGCTGTAATAACTTACAGTAACCATAATGTGCAATGTAAAGTCAAATCCAGTAGTTTAGTGGGCATTGATCGAAACACACAGAAGTTGTGCACATGTCTGGAATAATGCCGATTGTGAGCGTATGAAGAAACATCTAGATAGTCCAGTATTTTGTTTGTTAATAACTATAGGCCTTGTAACACCATGGTTTTCTGCAAAGGGCAAAAATGGTTGTGCTTATAAAGGAATGATTTTTTCCTCAAAAACGAGTTCTCCTGATATCAGGCCTATTGTTAAAATCAGGAAATACAGCACAAATTGGTAGACCTGTTTCAACTCTGAAAACTACCAATTCACTGATGATTCTACTGTATGGTTAATATTATTATATACTTTCTTGATGTGATGTAAAACACAAATGACTATTATGTGTAAATGGAGTCTTCTTATAACAACTGTATATTGTTCCTCTTCTATCATGTGATATCTTATATAATATATTTATTTTTCAATGTTTCGATGTTTACCTGACAATTAAGATGCAATTATTATTGTTGTAATTTATTATGTGTTTTTGCTCACTGGATTGTAATTACTCGCAACCTGAAAATATGATGTATCACTTTATTACCATATATGCACTGATAAAACTCAAATCCAATGAATGTAGTTTTAGCAAATTTAGCATTCTGGGTAATACACAACATTACAGGTGTGATATTTGAGACCCTGTCCACAAAAAAGCAAATGAATCATTTGGTTGAGTGACAGAATAAGGTAGATACCTGTTTCAATCACACCTGGTAAAGGCCGATCCACAATTGAAATAAGGGTTGAAATAAGAATCCGTGAAATAGTGAAATAACAACGAACTGGTTCACAACAGACCCGTAGTACCTTATTTCAACATAGGAGAGCGTTTCAATCGAGCACTGTTCGACCGGATCTGACGCCAAAGTCACGGCCTACTCCAAACCTATAGCAGGCCGTGGCCAAATGTGGCTTTGCACTGCGACTTTTTTCCACTCGCAGCGCCAGCACCGACAAACAACGAGCTGTCAAAATAATAAAATTGCAACATTATGAAGAAAACGAGGTATGGCAATAGTAACTGCTCACCAGTTAAAACGACTAATGATGGGCAACCAAGTTGTGAACGTTTTGTATGTTTCTTGTTTGTTTTGAAGATTTGTTTTCAAAATCAGGATATTTTATTGTTTGACAGCTTGATGTTTGCCGATCGATTCATTTAATTTGTTTCATTGTTGTAAAACAAGCTTGCAAGAAGCCTACCTAACGTGGACGACGACGACGACAATAACAACAACAACAACGACGATAATATCCGGTTCGACTGGAGTAGGCCTTCTCTTCTCGAGCTTTGATTGGTTCGTCATAAGAAGTTGAATAATTTCTTATGACTATTTCAATCCACTGTGACAGTTGTGAACCATAGCATTGTTATTGCATGTTCCATTTCGCTTAAACCTTATTGCTATTTCACTATTTCAACTCTTATTTCAATTGTGAATCCGCCTTAAAATAACACTTACCGGTACTTGGGTTATACCTTCACTTGGTACTTAAATGGTTCACCAAGTAGTACATAGTACACACACTTATGGTAGCAGTCGCTGCTATGGAATATAATGTTTACTAACTAGCTAAGTGACCAACTTAAGTACCGAATGAAGACCAGGTAGTATTAGGTTGGGGAGAGTGAAGTACACAATCGATGCTTAGTTGTCAAATTAAACTTGTCAGCCAGACAGATACTTATGCTTGTTGCACTACATGGACGTCGACGAGCGCCGGAAGTAGATGATCCGAAGAAGTTGGAACCAACCAACTTCAGCGCTCTAAGCGCCGCTTCGCCCTGATTGGTCGGATCATCCACTTCCGGCGCTTGGCGACGTCCATGTAGTGCAACAAGCATTATTCAGTGTTGTGTGCAAATTTATGTTTGGAATGAATTACTGGTTTTAAGACGGCTGTGGCGCTGCCGGGCGAAATATGGAGGTGTTGGCCAACCTACTAATGTTTCTGCTTTTCTTTGTGGGTTCAACAGATGATTTTCAGAATTGATCTAGGACAACAATGCACAACAGTGTAAAATGCATCTTCATAACTATCAAGGACCCTTAGATAGAGCAAATCACGACTTTCTAGATCAATTCTGAAAATCATCTATACTAAGCTTAATAGTACGTTTACAGCTACGCGTTGCGAGTGAAGCGAGGACGCGAGCTCCAATCAGCGGCCTAGTTTCAAGCAAAGAAGTTAATAGTTTCACGCAAACTCGGCCACTGATTGGAGCTCGCAACGCGTAGCTGTAAATCGACTATATCTGTGGAGATTTATTGGTGTTTGGTCACACCTGCAGAGGCGCCACTTACTTGACTAGTGCCAAAGATTACTCAGTGGAGAAGATGTTTCATCCATATAGGAATTCGTCAGCGCATGTCTGAGCGAAATTTTCTAAGTCCGACGTGTAGTTCGAATTTTCACCGCAAGAGTCGCTCTTCCAAAAGTTTAAAACTCAAGGTCCACTAAATCCCCTGGCACGTACTAGCGATCTAGTAGACCTTGTTTAACGGTAACGAAGTCAAACGCACGGTCTACTAGATCGCTAGTAGCCGCCAGGGAATTTAGTGGACCTTGGTCAAACGTGCAGGGCTAGCGCTCCTTGCGGTCAGAATTCGAACTAGTGGTGAAGGTTGGAATTCATAGTCGGCCCCTACACCTAGGGGCGCCCATTGCTACCAAGGTAACAATTGTTTGCATGTTATTTCCCATAAACAAAACAAATCCATAGCAACAATGGGTGCCCCTAGGTGTAGGGGCCGACTATGAATTCCAACCTTAGAAATTTTCGAAAAAACTTGCGCAGATATTTTAACACGGCGATGAAACATCTTCCCCACTCAGTAATCTTTGCTAGTGCTGTGTTTTGTACGAATTGTAGGCTAGCCCAACATGTGAAGGTACATATCTCATGACAAAATGAAATAATTTATGTAAACGATGTATATCTTGTAAATTTTGTATAATAAAATAAAATGTGTGGATAAAATATACTTGTGACATGATTGACCCCAGAAACTAGTCCTTACCGACGTAATGCATGCAGTAAACAAATAATTGTTATAAAAACAAAATAAACAGAACAAACAAACCCAACAAAATAGTGGATGCTACTGAAATATGTGCGGATTTTATAACATGTTTGTTTGTGTTTTAAATTTGATTTTGTATCATGTTTCTGAAGAAAATTATACCATGAAACCTACTGTTGCAATTTGTTTTGCGTTTAGTCGATTTTTGGCAAACGCCAGCCCGGCCCTAGTTCTGACGTCATCGCCGCCCAAAGGTCAAGCTCTTCGGTTTCCCCTTCCTGGTTTTAAAGATGACGGATTTATTCTCAGGGGAAAGATAAATAATACCACAAGTCGATGTGGCGAGAAATTGCCCAGATTTATGGCTCTCTTACATTCGTCTCATTTGGGCGTCTCTTGTTGCCCGAGACGTGAAACAAGACTCGGCCTCTTCGTTAGCGCTGCGTCGTCGCACGCACAGTGGCGTCGTCACACTGTATGGTCACACGCACAGTGGCGAGGTCTAGCTGGTCACAGGCACAGTGGCGTAGCCGTGAAGCATTTCGAGGGCGAATGACAGATGGGGTCTGGGGCAGCGTCCCAGACACCGGAGTCCGAGCCGAGGGAAATTCTGTCCAAATCAACAACTCTGAGATTTGTAGCCTCAGTTGGAGGGATTACCTTGTCCCTGTCAGTATTATTATTAATTATTACAGGAGGTTAGCTCATCCAAGAAACTTGTGCCCCCCCCCCCCATATTTGCGCTGCAGGCTCTGACGTCACCGGAACGTGAGGTCATTGAGTTTCAAATAGGAACCGTATGGCTGTTCGAGTCTTGCTGTACCAAAGAGCGCCCCCCCCCCCCCCCCCCCTCGCGGCCATGACACTTGCGATCGCCATTGTTGACGAGTTATTGTCTACTAATCTCGGACTCGTCTTCTCATCTCGCGGCCTTGGCCCACATCTCATCGTTAGCATAGATGAGAATAAGACGGTGATCGCTGGACCATTGGCTTCTCTTGCTGCATTAGGTCCATGCACGCTGCGTCGAGTCGTCGACGACAGTCAACAGATTTATGGCGCCCTTTCACAAGTTCATAAAGTCAGTCTTCCCCTTAGAGACTGGATTTCCAGGTAACCAACCCATGATCGTGAATGAACACTAATGGATCTGTTTATACGAACTAGAGGCTATTCTGTCAGCATGATTAGCTACATCACTACTCACCGATGTTACAGTTATTGCGCTTTTCAACAAACAGAACGCAAAGCAAGTCGACTGTGAGATGGCTGTCTCGTGACGTCACACAGACTTGTTGCGTCACAACATCAACTGTGAGATGGCTGTCTCGTGACGTCACACAAGACAAGACTTGCTGCGTCACAACATCAACTGTGCGCGACTTTCTCTACTCATCACATCAAATAAAAACTCAATCGACGCGGTAACGCGAGCTATGTCTTATCAGATATTCATTTTATCAACTTTCATATTTTTTATTGGAAACTTGAAGCAGCTCTCTCACTCTCTCTCTCTCTCTCTCTCTCTCTCTCTCTCTCTCTCTCTCTCTCTCTCTCTCTCTCTGTCTGGTTGCATGTCACCTGGTGTCAAAGCAACAACACTGAATGCTGCCATCTCTCTGGGCGACGAATACAGTGACCGGGAGTCGAGTGGTTGCCATGGGTTACCATGCTGGGCTCTGTATCAGCCCAGCCCAGTGGCGGCTCGTGTCACCCCATACGCGCCACAGTCGACAGAGACGTTCACGCTTCACACCCTCAGAGGAGAACTTCTTTATCGACTAGGATGAGCAAGTTCAAACCCAACCCTTTTCTTCCTACATTGCGGTGGCGGAAGGCGCTGGTAGGGACAAAGGAAAGGGGGCACTTGCCCCCTTCCCCTGGATCTCAGACGTACTATTACTACTATTTTATTATTTTTATATGCAACGTATATTCACATCATAGTTGTGGATGTGCGCATCCCGTTCTATGTACTTGCTGATCATTTGTAGGCGGTTACCTTTTGTTTCTGCCTTCTGGTGTACTATCCTTTCTATGCTCATAAAATTATACTATCTTTTTGAATTTGATGTTTACACGAACATATTCACATTTTATCTTTACATATTCTTAATTTTCTTTAAAATTCAGCCGTTCGATTTGAAAGAAGTAACTCTACTAGCAGTTTGAGTAAACTTTGATATCACAATTACCTATAGAAATAAATCAAAATACTGATAATATTATTATATAATGTTTCAATTTGATTTATTCGTAATCTATTTTTAACGTCCCAAAATCGCTTTGCAAAAGTCCAAAATACAAAACTAGCTCTACACCGGGGGTGTTAGAGGCAGCGTTGTTTCGTCCCCCCTGTAAAATATCCTGGCGGCGCCCAAGGCTTTGGGCTGCGTTGCTTCAAGTATAACACGGCAGATATAATCATGTGAATCTCGGCGCTCACAAGCCGTGAAGATTATCACAGTGGTAACACTAATAGTGTAATTGTGAGACTGAGAGTGAATAGAATAATAGGTAAACACGAATATTCCGGCGAATCTCTGTAACAACCGACACAATCAGTGGTGACCATCTTGCGCGTGGGCCCGTCTTTCATTACACACACGCAGAAAACTTGACCATGCTTATATTACGATGTCCATACTCGCTACGACATCTCTAAGTAATCCAACAGCTGCAATAAAATACAATACAATACAAGTGAGGTGTCCCTCCCCTCCCTTGTCTTGTATTGTCATCCCCACGCTGTCTAGGCACGATCAACTACTGTTGTCTCATACACCTACTGTCCCTTTCATGCACGATGTTTCATTGAAGTCTATAGATTCCCGGTGTTCTTGCACACACACATACGTAGTCTACCGCTTCACAGTTTGGAGTTTCAAGGGCGTTAATTATCTCTATTGGATCTGTTTCAGGTAGACGTTAGGACTCGGCATTTCATAAGATTGAGACTACTTACGTTGAACGTTGGGGCAACCCATATATGTCATCGTAATGCAATGATTGTCGACCTATTCAGATACAAGAACTGATTACCAATGAGGGACATAATACCTCATTCATTATGTCCGTACTGGCTGTTTAATGTATATTCGAGAACTGATAACGCTCATGTCACAAACACGTGGCTAAATTAATGTAGGTATTATGAAATTCATTACAAGTTTAGTGAGCGTGATGTGAGGTAATCCATTCATTGAGCTTTTATTGTTGTGTAATAAAAGCCACACAATGCTTTAAGCCAAACAAGTGTGGGTTTGCAGCGCTTCCTCCTGTTAAACTCCTGTTGCTACTATTGTATTCTACACAAGTCTACATGGTGCTAATACATAAATACACATACATTTTCACACCTCTTACCCCGGATATATCATTGCCCCCCCCCCCCCCCCCCCAGGTTAATGTGAAGCGAGTGACGAATGCCCAGGGTGCGAATTGACGGCTTGGCAGAAAGGGAGGGGGATGCCCAAGTATAGTATCCGCGTGGGCAGTAGGTAGTGGGGCAAAGCCCCAACCGCCGGAGGCAAACTTCTTTTTGAGGTATTATTCCCACGAGTCTGAGTCCAACGGTTTGGTTTACAAACACTTAGGAACTCATGTGTAAGTTGACGCATTATTTATTAACGTTACGTACTAGATGAAGTCACCTCATATGATATGAGATGAGATGGGGGGATTTAGCCATCCCTGCCGGGGATACTTTTCAGGAAAACAGAGCCAGGGATGAAATTACCAGAGGGGGGAAATCCCACCATCCTCCCCGTCAGGTTGCACCCTGCAATGCCCATGGAAAACTTAAACAAGTAGGAAAAATATCGTCTCGTTTAGTTATGAAATACTTTAAAAAAAGAAACAGAATAGTATTGGCTATAAGGTGTCATGCAACCATGTTGGCATGTTTGTACACGTGAAACAGCGTTGCCAAATGTCGCGCTAATACCGACGAGTGATTAGTGCCCGTGGGACCCGGTACGAGGAATGCAGTAAGTGAGGTGTTATTACTGTAACCGTACATACGCGTTGTGACGTGGGCTAGCGAAGCGTTCAGGACGACGACAAGTATTGACACAGATTCAACATTGTCTACTCTCGACATATCGGACACTTTGAAGGTTGTATTTCAGTTTAAACCAAGGTTTCGATGCTTGAATATTTTTAATGAAAAGTTGGAAAATCATTATTTTTTATCATGAAAATACTGTTTTTTTTGTTGACAAATTACAAATTCGCAAAATGTAATAACCATGATGATTTCTTTGCTTCTAGTTTTTGTGTGCTAACGTTGTTTACCGGTATAGTAGGGATCTACTGAGAATGTTGGTACCATGTTCACAGGCAACAACACGAAATGTTAAAAATGAGTTACCTTTGGTACATTTTGGACTGAAATTGTCTAGAGAAGAGGTTCCCAAACTGTGGTTCGAAGACCTCTGGAGGTCTGTGGCCCTGAGGCATACAGGTGCCCACGAAATTCGGTACAAATGAACAAATTAAAATGAAGTTCAATATATTTTTTGTATTTAAAAATTAAATTTATCAAAGTTATATATATATATTGATGATTTATTATAAGAGGTTGACTTCTCGTAGATGTTAGTCTTAGAAATTGATAAAAGGTCCATGCATTATAAAAGTTTGCGAACCTCTAGAACTAGAAGCTTCCTGAAAACAAGAACCAATGAAGAGGGCCTCGTGCGGTGGCGGGAACCCAACCGGAAGTGTGTTGTATGCAGGAGCAGCGAGTAGTGCGAGAGGTCAGTCCTAAAACCTGCCCGTCTGCCCGCGGCGCTGGGCCTTGGGGCGCTTCCTCTGCACTCAACACTGCTCGGCTGGCTCCGCACTTACACACGTGAGGACCAACAGTGCGGACACCTGACTCGCCTGACTCGCTCGCGCACACTATGACGTGAGTACTGCGCAGCTTCACGCTTTAGAACATGTCCACCTGGCTTCACGCTTTAGAACATGTCCACCTGGCTTCACGCTTTAGAACATGTACACGCTTTAGAACATGTACATCATCGATATACGCTGGCTTCACGCTTTAGAACATGTTCACCATCTACAGACGCTGGCGTCACGCTTTAGAACACGTTCATCATCGATAGACTTCGCCTTCAATCATTAATTACTATTATCTTTTGTTTTTAATTTAATTGACAATTTTCATTCAAGATTTTTCAAAATTGATAGTAGGTTTTTACGTCAACGTCAATATTCTAGTATTAAAAACGGAACACTTCATGTTTTGACAACTCTGACCACCAATATTCACACATTCTTTCGTGTTCATTAGTTAGTTGTACAATTTCTTAATTCTTTCCTCTTTTCTGCGATTTTGTTTGCAATAATAACCATCGTGATGTCGCGCGGCCTCCCTAAGCCTCAATCATTACTAGCTTTTCGTTTACACATAATACCCACTACCCACATTCTTACATATTTTGTGCATAACATACTTTGAACAACAAAGAGCTACGTCAGTCGTTCAATACACTAATTATGCGTTAGAAAGGATTGAAGCTCGTTGCAACTTTCCAACTGATGACACTGCCTGAGTTCAATCACCACGTCCTGCTGCAAATGTTTGTGAGTGATGATTATCGTTGCCCCACATAACAACGACTTGTCCTACTTTGTATGCTAGTTTCAGAACTGGATAGAATAGATATTAGAATAAATAATAAATGACATTCCAAGAAAAGAGGCCGCCCGCAAGAGTATTGGGCACCTAGAGGGCCGTGGGTTCGAATCCCGGATAAGACTTTGGGTTTTTGTAACTGTCTTTCATCTTCATCTATCACTCCTCAACATCTAAAAAAGTATGATTGCAATTATAGAGAGGTAAAGCACTATCCAAGACAAAGGTAGCTTTGCGCAATCAATACCAATTGATTACAAGCCCACGATAATAGGCCTATCAATAAGCTAGACACACGTGATCTGGTCCGCTGGCTGTGAAGGTTGGAGCTAGACTGACAGTCCGAGTGTCCGTCAGTCAGTTGTTACACTCAGCAGTGACACTGTCTGGTTCTACAGGTAGCATCACAGATGCAGATGGGGTGAGTAGGGGTGGGCTCTAGGGTTGGAGCTAGACTGACAGTCCGTGTGTCCGTCAGTCAGTTGTTACACTCAGCAGTGACACTGTCTGGTTCTACAGGTAGCATCACAGATGCAGATGGGGTGAGTAGGGATGGCCTCCGTACGCTGCGCTTGCCCTGCGGTAACACTATAACCTGTAATAAAAACACTGTAGGACTTACACAGTTAAAATTTAAATTTAAAAAAAAATTTATTGTGTAAGTCCTACAGTGTTTTTATTACATATGTGCCAGTTAACGAGAGTGTTTTTTATAACTATAACCTGTGCTATAACCTTGCGTCCAATTTTCGCCTAAATATTTGTGATGTGTTAACGTTTTACTACGTTATCGTTCGTCGCGTGACTTGTTGTGATATGTGGGAAAGAAATTCAATTCTGGCCATTCTACGTTGTTTCTTTGCCCAGCCCGTCGTAAGAACCAGCGCTTGTGGTTGTGGGTCTCCGTAATGTATATCTGGGCGGCGTGGGGGTTGAGGGGAGGTTTGCTTTAGATAGAGCAGGAAAAAGCTTTCTTTAATCTTTGTAGAGGTAGCCCCAACATTCGGTGAATTTCTAGCGAAATAGGTGTGTGGGGTTGGTTTTGCTCGCTTCATGACGGTCCAGGGCTGCAAGGGGTTGGGTCTCACGTGATCAGCCAATTGAGGTGATAAGACTTACTTCTTGAAACGCGCTGTTGTCACGTCTGTTTCTCATCCAGCGGTCGCAATTGTCGCGGTGTCAGTGTTATGATAAGATGTGCTCGGTGACAGTTTCATGTTGTCATAGTGACTAGAGCTTTGCCCAGACCACACATGCAACAAGAGGTTACCCACCCTGCGCTGGGCCCTGTTTGTCCACCCCTGATAGAGCGAGTACTATGCACTTGCAACCTCCATGCGTTGCTTTCACCACTGACCGGTACTACTCGAGTAGTTTAAGCTGTTGATTCGTCCTATGCGCCATTTGAAACTGGCCTTCCCGCTCTCGGGCGGGTAAATATCAATAAATACAAATACAATCCTTCAGTTCAGCTCACAAGTCCAACGTGAAGCAGCTCTCGGGCGGGTAAATATCAATAAATACAAATACAATCCTTCAGTTCAGCTCACAAGTCCAACGTGAAGCAACGTGCTCATCCCTCGCTCCTTCCAACACCCTATGTTAGTCACAAGAGGTGCACATGAGGTATCACGTGTACCTAGAAACATTACCACCATCTCTCACACCTGTTTCCAGCTGCCAGCATCCATGATCTGCACTCTGTCACGCACATTGTCCAGTAGGCTATACGTCTTTTATGATGCACTTATTCTTATCAACTAGTTACTAGTTAATGATCAACTAGCTCTAAAACACTTTGATTTCTGCCATCTGACTTGGACAGTTTTGGGGTTCAGTTCAGGCACAGTAGAGCACAAAGACATAGGTGATGCATTGTGGGAACATAACATATACGAGAAGAGAAAAGAATCTGCTATTCTCCCTTGTTTACGTAATTATAAAATAATAGGATGCATTCGCCTACCGCACACTGTACTTAGTGGAGGCCAGTGTACTTTGCAAGTCGGTGTAACTGATGGTTGTGTTCTTGTGCATCTCAGTGCTACACTAGTGCAGACGGTGTAAAGAGACTGGAGCAGATGCTTTGGAAGTATAATATATAGCAGAATTGCGTCCTCGCTTCGGAATATGTTGTAGTTTTGTCATAGATCTAAATGGAAGCCCATGCACGGTTGCTATTTATTGAAATGTACTCTAGATGACAAACATACATAATAATATACAACATAGCTTTTTTTTTTTTGTAAACCACAATACACGCTACTAGGCTCTTGTGTTACTTCCTGTCTGAAGCTGCATTTCCTGCCTACCAGTGGCGTATTCACGGGGGGAGGAGGGGGGGACAAAACCCCCCCCTTTTGCAAAGGAAACATGGAAAATGACCGTTTACATTTCATTTCAATAGACAGTATTTCAATAGACAGTATCAATAGACAGTATTTCAATAGACAGTTAGATGTTTTACTTTATAATTATTGTATATTGTTGTAATTCAAAGCAAAAGCAATACGAAAAATATGCAAATTATTGATTGAGGTTCCTTTTATTAGCGGTGCTAAGGAAAAAATGTGTTGCCAGAAACTCAGTAATCTTGTTTCAGTTGGCCGCTGTAAAACGCACAGATTTGCACTAAAATTACCTTGACGAGATTTTTTCGGGGGGCAAGCCCCCCGGAACTCCAATTGTGTTTCGGCATCCACTCTCTATATGGGTTGAAAACCCCCCCTTTTCCCAATTCCTGGATACGCCACTGCTGCCTACACTGGACCAGTGCAAGTGGAGCGAGTGCAGGTCAAGCGAACAAAGATGAACATGGAAATATGATACATAAATAGATTACTGACAGAACGAAGAACATGATCCAGCCATAAATACATAAGTAATGGCTACACCGCAACTTATGTGAAAAGCTCTTGCCTAACGTTACAACACACGACACAACCCTACGATATTTGTCGCAAGACAATGCGGATGACTTATTCTTGCTGCAATGCACTGCTGCAACTTTTTGTGGCGATGATTTCAAAACTATCAGCAAGTTGTTACCAAATGACGACAAGTCTTTACAACATAAAACACATTTCATCTCACAATGTTTGCATCACTTTAGTGATGTGATCTTGATGCGTTGGAACCACTGTTTACATGATTTATTAGAACAAAGTTCGAAGCCGAATTATGAAACATGTTTTGTTGGAGGTGTTTGCTCGCGTTATGGGATGGCGTGTTGCAACTGTGGGCGACATAACAGTTGAAGCTGAGCCGTGATGAACAGTGAAGGACAATGTCAGTGTACCAACCTTGGCGAGCTTAGCTATTTCGCGGGTCCAAGTTTACAGACCAAACGTAGTTGATAACAATAACACTTAGCTCTCGCGTGACGTCACAGGCGGCCATTGCGCCACAAAGGACCATAACTATTCTTTAGAATTTAAAATGGTAAAAAAAATAATCAAAACAACAGAAATTGCCTAACATAATTTCATTTCAGAAACACACTGAATTTTAATTAAAGTACTTAGGTTTGTTCGTAAAATAGTTTATTGCAATGTTGTGAGGGTATAATGTGGGGGTGAATATTGCCAGACACCACAGCGGCGTGTTGAGTCAGGGGGTGGGTTCACGCACCCTATGTGAACAGCGAGCATGGAGTAGCCGCGGTAGATGGAGTAAGCTCGGTATACAAGGAGGTGGGCGTACATGGGACACGGTTGAACGAGAGGAGAAATCTTGTGTTGTTTAGTGTAAGGCCACAGCATTGTATTAGTAGAGCACTCTGGACATAGTTGCAGCTCAGTGGGTGCGCACAGGGGCTGCTGGTTCGATACCCTCCACTGGTAACCTTCTCTCAGGCCCAAGGCCTCCTCAACGTGCTGGATGAGCGAGCACTCAACGCATAGTTGCAGCTCAGTGGGTGCGCACAGGGCTCTGTACCTCGAGGCTGCTGGTTCGATACCCTCCACCGGTAACCTTCCCCCAGACTCAAGGCCTCCTCAACGTTGCTGGCTGAGCGAGCACTCAGCGCATAGTTGCAGCTCAGTGGGTGCGCACAGGGGCTGCTGGTTCGATACCCTCCACCGGTAACCTTCCCCTAGGCTCAAGGCCTCCTCAACGTTGCTGGCTGAGCGAGCACTCTGGGCATAGTTGCAGCTCACTGGGTGCGCACAGGGGCTGCTGGTTCGATGCCCTCCACTGGTAACCTTCCCTCAAGCCCAAGGCCTCCTCAACGTTGCTGGATGAGCGAGCACTCAACGCATAGTTGCAGCTCACTGGGTGCGCACAGGGCTCTGTACCACGAGGCTGCTGGTTCGATACCCTCCACCGGTAACCTTCCCTCAGACTCAAGGCCTCCTCAACGTTGCTGGCTGAGCGAGCACTCAGCGCATAGTTGCAGCTCAGTGGGTGCGCACAGGGGCTGCTGGTTCGATACCCTCCACCGGTAACCTTCCCTCAAGCCCAAGGCCTCCTCAACGTTGCTGGCTGAGCGAGCTGCTGCTCATACCTCGCTGAGAGATCTATGTACCACGTGACCAACAACTGTCTATCACACATGGAACACGGACATGACCGGACATCCTGTGCTGACCAGCAGGCACGACCACTGCGCTTCACATTCCATCTCCTCGCGCAGTAGTCTCATGCCGACCTCAGACCCTCATGCACGCTGTTTCATCGAGGATCAACAGATGCCTGGTGTTCTTTCACACAGTCGTATAGGCAGGCTTCAGCTTAGTAAAGAGCTCACAAGTCTCATTCGCTGCGTTAGGAATGTTCAGGTATCCAACCTAAGGGTGTAATGAGTGGTGCATGCAGTGCAACGTAGGTTCAACTGAAGCGCAGTATAGGTGCATGCAGTGCAACGTAGGTCAACTGAAGCGCAGTATAGGTGCATGCAGTGCAACGTAGGTCAACTGAAGCGCAGTATAGGTGCATGCAGTGCAACGTAGGTTCAACTGAAGCGCAGTATAGGTGCATGCAGTGCGACGTAGGTTCAACTGAAGCGCAGTATAGGTGCATGCAGTGCAACGTAGGTTCAACTGAAGCGCACTATAGGTGCTCGCACCGCGTTATTGGTGCAATAACAGTGATTGAAGAGGGAAACTATAGGTCGAGGTCATCTCATTACACAGGTGACCACAAGTCGCAGAAACATCGCGTGGCAACGTTCAAACACAGAGTCGAGATAGAAACAAGGAGTAGTTACAGTTGGAGATAGAGCTAAAACGTTATGAGATATTTGTATCTGTAAAGCGTCATGTTACTATGTTAGTGATGCATCACTCATCAGCATAGCCGTCGTCTCTCGTGACGCAGATTTGAGGACGACTCGGTTTTATACTATGATCTGACTATTATTTTCAACACCGATTGTGTTAAATAATAATTAGTAATAATAATAATAATTATTATATCAGCTAGGCTACGTTAGTTTACTTTATTGAAACGTTTGTGTTCATAGGTGTGACGGAATGAATGTGTTGCTACACCAACGTGGTAGACAAGTCTGTCAGTCACAGCCAGTGCAGCATTGCAGCTGACTCGTGCTGGTCGCTAAGAGTCTATTGATTCATTCGGGCAGCCCCACTCCCAGCATGCACACAGGTGGCTGCACACACAGGTGCTAAACAATACGACGCGTCATAGACAAGCCCGGGCAACAGATTACACACGTGACGTATTGGCTCCATCTCAGTCATCTGTGACGTCAGCGTCCACAACTTTGCTGTGGAACTACATTACACGTAGCAGCTTGCAAATATACGCAACAACCTCATGTACCTGCAATGTTTATTGACATGCCCTCCACCGACCACCACATATATCTCTCTTGATTGGGTATTGGATAATGACGACAATATGTACCGTATTATAGGAACCGCATCAGCCTTGGTAGTGTTGACGCTAACAGGTGTAAACTGTAGGGCTGACGCACAGCTGACCCGCGTCTGACAGGTGGACAGTCATTGTTGGCAAGGACAGCTGACAGCGCGGTAGCAACCTATGACAGCTTCTCCTCTTGGTTGCAGGAAACATGAGTTCGAGACAGTTGAGCTTCCTCGGCCCATGGCTGAAGACCCGGAGCCTCCCGAAAAACAGGCCAGTCCGTTTCGGGTGGCCCTACCTCAGGTAACGCGTCGCACTAGTAGACCCACGCACGGTACACTTGAGGTAGGCCAGTTGTTGCAGGTTTGAGGTAGGGAGAAGTAGGCTCAAGCTTGGTTCGCAAGGTCTGTTAGTAATCGTAAGTATAGAAATTTAGTAATATGAATTTGGTATATTAACAATGCAGAAAAAATCATAGAAATTTTTTAAAAATATTTCTGTGAGTTCTTTGCTGCATTTTGGTTTGCTTTCATATAACAAAACAATACAAATGTTTGGCTGTGCAAACTAATCTTTCTGACTCAAATATGCAGCGTCTCATTGGCTTGTTGTGTTGTAAGTGACGTTTCAACGCCTGATGGGTACGTCGTAAGGATGACGCTTTTGCAAAGAGTAAGATTAAATATGTCAGCTCTCTTACTAATACTTCCATTGCAAAGACAAGTTTATGTCAACCATGGCTCATTATCCCAACCTCATCGACTAGAATATGTATTTCATAACGTTGTATGTCGAAAACGGCATCGAGATCAGTCCAAGACTCTAAGCTGGAGGCCGTGGGTCCAATCCTCGGTCAGACACAGAGATAAACCAGTATGTTGTCATGTCATGTCACAAAATACATCAAAGGACATAGTTTCCAGTGCCCGCTAAACCTTAAGGCCCTGTATCCTTGCAGGTCCTGGTCAGTACATCTGTCTATAACCCAGTATCCTTGCAGGTCCTGGCCAGTACCGCCAAGAACATGCTTCTCCTGGACTTGGGCCTGACCATCGCCTTCCCTACCATCGCCATCGGGGCCCTGAGGAACGCGACCGAGGGTCTCTCTCTGAACGACGAGCAAGCGTCATGGTTCGGTACGTTATGCACACGTTATAGCCTGTCTTGTGTGATATACTAGGCCTAATGTTGGGGGGGGACATATTGAGATTCACACTGGTGAAGAGTTGTGGGACAAACCCCCAGCCGCCCGATGTTGGCAACTAACTCTGGAGCGCCAGTTCACGTAGAAATGTGGACATCAGATATCACAAAGATGTATCAGCATTTCCGTTACTCACATAAGTAACGTACAATTGCGTAATAGAAGGTAATTGCATGTTAAAATACTTAATAATTAACATAATTATGCTTCAGACAACTCAAAAAAATAATGTAATAGGTATTCTCGGAAGAGATGAAGGAGAACGATGATGTATAATGACCAGAACATTGTTAATACTGCGGTTTCTTGTTGCAATAATTGAATTCAGCGTGGTATTAAACTGGTCGATAACATAAATCGTTCGATGTTGAACCCCCCCCAGAATATTCAGTCGCTCTGCCCCATCGTAGAACTCAATGTCCTTCACAACTTCTTCTCAACTAATGTTAGGCACTTGACCGTGCAAGTGTAAGTGCACCCCCTAAGCAGGGTAGAACTAAACTAATGTCCTTCACAACTTCTTCTCAACTAATGTTAGGCACTTCACCGTGGAAGTGTAAGTGCACCCCCTAAGCAGGGTAGAACTAAACTAATGTCCTTCACAACTTCTTCTCAACTAATGTTAGGCACTTCACCGTGGAAGTGTAAGTGCACCCCCTAAGCAGTCAAGCCCTTCATAGTAACAAACGGAATTAAGACATGAAACTCCCCGTTTTTATTGGTGACATATTATTGGTGTCGATCCTAGCGGTGAGGCTCTAATCTCAGCCCTAAACTGGTGTCGATCCTAGCGGTGAGGCTCTAATCTCAGCCCTGAACTGGTGGCGATGGCCGCTGTGAACTGGTTGCGACAACCCAACCATCTCGAGACACAATGCAAGGTCAACTGGATCTTCGCCTAGCAGAGAGTAGTCGAAACTTGCGTGTTCGACAAGCCTCCGCTAGTCGGAGATCAAGCAAACCTTGCCCTGAATGATGATTCATATCCACCAGGCTGTGATAAGTTTAACTAGAGCCTCTCCGCGTGGCAGCGCTGTTTCCATGTCGCGGCATTTGTAATGCTAGATTCATATCCACCAGGCTGTGATAAGTCTCCGCGTGGCAGCGCTGTTTCCATGTCGCGGCATTTGTAATGCTAGATTCATATCCACCAGGCTGTGATAAGTTTAACTAGAGCCTCTCCGCGTGGCAGCGCTGTCTCCGTGTAGCCGCATTTGTAGTGCTAAGCTCTCACGGTTTGCTAAGGTCTTTGCAGTCAGCGTACAGCGTCTTACCATACTCTGTTGTAGGCAGCATCGCCTTCATATGTCAGCCCCTGGGCAGCATATTGTCCGGCATGTTGATGGAGCCGATAGGCAGGAAGCGTTCTATGCTGCTCGTCAACTTCCCGCACATCCTCGGCTGGTTCCTCTTCTACTCGGCCAACTCCGTGACGACGCTCTACGTCACCGCCGTCATCATGGGGCTCGGCGTCGGCTTCATGGAGGCGCCTATCCTCACCTACGTCGGGGAGATCAGCCAGCCACACCTGCGAGGCATCCTGACGTCATATGCAGGCGAGTACCAACCACAACACTGTCTCTATTACACCTGCGAGGCATCCTGACGTCATATGCAGGCGAGTACCAACCACAACACTGTCTCTATTACACCTGCGAGGCATCCTGACGTCATATGCAGGCGAGTACCAACCACAACACTGTCTCTATTACACCTGCGAGGCATCCTGACGTCATATGCAGGCGAGTACCAACCACAACACTGTCTCTATTACACCTGCGAGGCATCCTGACGTCATATGCAGGCGAGTACCAACCACAACACTGTCTCTATTACACCTGCGAGGCATCCTGACGTCATATGCAGGCGAGTACCAACCACAACACTGTCTCTATTACACCTGCGAGGCATCCTGACGTCATATGCAGGCGAGTACCAACCACAACACTGTCTCTATTACACCTGCGAGGCATCCTGACGTCATATGCAGGCGAGTACCAACCACAACACTGTCTCTATTACACCTGCGAGGCATCCTGACGTCATATGCAGGCGAGTACCAACCACAACACTGTCTCTATTACACCTGCGAGGCATCCTGACGTCATATGCAGGCGAGTACCAACCACAACACTGTCTCTATTACACCTGCGAGGCATCCTGACGTCATATGCAGGCGAGTACCAACCACAACACTGTCTCTATTACACCTGCGAGGCATCCTGACGTCATATGCAGGCGAGTACCAACCACAACACTGTCTCTATTACACCTGCGAGGCATCCTGACGTCATATGCAGGCGAGTACCAACCACAACACTGTCTCTATTACACCTGCGAGGCATCCTGACGTCATATGCAGGCGAGTACCAACCACAACACTGTCTCTATTACATCTGCGAGGCATCCTGACGTCATATGCAGGCGAGTACCAACCACAACACTGTCTCTATCACACCTGCGAGGCATCCTGACGTCATATGCAGGCGAGTACCAACCACAACACTGTCTCTATTACACCTGCGAGGCATCCTGACGTCATATGCAGGCGAGTACCAACCACAACACTGTATCTATTACACCTGCGAGGCATCCTGACGTCATATGCAGGCGAGTACCAACCACAACACTGTCTCTATTACACCTGCGAGGCATCCTGACGTCATATGCAGGCGAGTACCAACCACAACACTGTCTCTATTACACCTGCGAGGCATCCTGACGTCATATGCAGGCGAGTACCAACCACAACACTGTCTCTATTACACCTGCGAGGCATCCTGACGTCATATGCAGGCGAGTACCAACCACAACACTGTCTCTATTACACCTGCGAGGCATCCTGACGTCATATGCAGGCGAGTACCAACCACAACACTGTCTCTATTACACCTGCGAGGCATCCTGACGTCATATGCAGGCGAGTACCAACCACAACACTGTCTCTATTACACCTGCGAGGCATCCTGACGTCATATGCAGGCGAGTACCAACCACAACACTGTCTCTATTACACCTGCGAGGCATCCTGACGTCATATGCAGGCGAGTACCAACCACAACACTGTCTCTATTACACCTGCGAGGCATCCTGACGTCATATGCAGGCGAGTACCAACCACAACACTGTCTCTATTACACCTGCGAGGCATCCTGACGTCATATGCAGGCGAGTACCAACCACAACACTCCACTGCTTATATAAGACCTAGTCATTGGGCTGTACACTGTTCCTTGTCACATATAAAAACAATTTAAAACGCAATATTTCGAACCCTGATCAGAGCTCTTCAACAGGCGAAAACACACTATAGATTGACCAACACCACATCTCCCTTGGCCAAAACGGGCGAGTCAAAGTCGACTGGAATGCAGGTGATAGCGCATAAACGCGTGATCCTCGCGCTCGGCGCGTGAACGGTAGCGGCAAAACATGGCTTCACTTACATTGCATTATTTCAGAAACTATTAAAGCTAGAGCAATATAATAAGGGGCACAAGTAAAAGGACACTTATACATTGACGACGATAGTTGTATATTAATGACAGGTTTCTTGTGAACCATACAAAACGCGATCGTAAAAAAACGAAGAAATCATCGAAAGGTTTCCACTAACATTGCTCTGCTTTAATGGTATTATTTTCGTAACTATTAATGTTTGAAAAATATAGTGCACATCATCGTGTGGAGGAAGGTTAGACAAAAGTATTTATGTGATTCAATGTTTGATGCGCGTATTGGTTATCTTAAAACCATGAGTTGAATATTGGCTGAACGTAGTTTTGCCGTAGCCTGCTGGCTACGGCCGGCCGTATAGCTCTGCCGTAAGCGCGCGGGAGAGATGTGTTCCCGACCGCTGCCGATAGCAACTGACACCTGCTAGCTGCACTTCACTACCGGCCGCCCCTAAAAAACCGAATAGACTCGACCCGGATGCGCGCGCAAGCTTTCGCGCGCGGAGATGTGCTCGTGGTAAATCTATAGCTCGCAAACTGACAAGATGACACTACCAAACCCACCACACCACACCAAGGCGTTGCACGTCCAACCCCCTCCACAGCGCCACAACAACAAAAACCTACCAAACCTAAACTAACTGCCAAAGTCAACCAACTCCAGATGTGAGGAAAAGAAACACTAGGTGAACTGATAACGTTACGATTAACTGACATGGAAGCAGCTTCTTTCAACTTTCTTATAGAGGACTCAAAACTAACATAGATAGCGCTGCTAAGCAACCTCCTTTCAGCGCCATTGATGAATAATAACAATAAAACAACAATGAAAAGTGACAGCAAGACCACTCCTAATAGAAGTTTATTTTCTTGCCACCAGAATGTCTACCCTCTTCTGTCTCATATGGGGCCTATGCTCCTTCAATCTAACCTCCTCCACTGCTTCGTACCTGTCTGCACGTAGCTTTCCCCCAAGTAAATTATTTTAACATTGCAGGGTGGGTTTGCTGGTCACAAGGGTTGACATTTATTTGTATTGTTCCAGTTCAGGGTGGTGTTTTCCTTAATTATGTAACTGACTGTAATCTGCGGTTTACCTACATTAATTGAATAGCTGGAAAGTGACTTCACCTTCCTTTACAACGTTAATGACTTGATTGTGAATGATGGGTGCAGATCTATGTGTCTCACCAACAACATATTATAATATCTTTGATTGTGGGGAATAAAACAGGCCAAATAAAGTATCTTATGAAATATGAATACTTGATTCAGATACGTTTCAAAACAATCAGTTTCAACTCAAGTAATGGCGTCACTTTCGGGCAAGTATGACGTCACAATCATACTTATATCAGTTTTAAAGTTTGTAAGATTTCGCCGCCTTGTCTAACAATTTATTCTGACGTACTCCCGAAACATCCGCTGACCTCACAGTAATATCATTGTATCATGTCCGCTGACCAGTTCATTGCAAGACTCGGCTACCGTACTGTGCAAGTTATTCAATTATCGACACGATTTCAAATATCAGATGAAAAACTAATTATATCGCAGACTTGAATGGGAAAGTTATTTCCTTTCAGACGAGTTTCCCTAGGACGTGTCGTCGATATTTCCCCTCCTGGGAATGGAGAACCCCCCCCCCTCCTCCCACCCCTCCGCAATACGTTCCTGCTCAAACCTTGAACTAAATGAGAACATCGTTGCGCACGGTAATAATGCAATTGAATGTCAATCAAATCAGTTGCGACACTCGACAAAGTTCTCTCTTATGCACGAGGCTGTACTGTTGCACTGTTGCATGTTTCATGTCGTGGGTGTACATGAAGTTCCCTCCTGCACGCGGCTGTACCGCTACACTGTTGCATGTATCATGTACAGCGTTTTCATTTACGATGTGGAGATGAAACGAATCACGTGGGGGGTTTCTATCAAAATAAAACAGTAGGAGCTTTAACTTTTATCGCACGGTAAAATTCGAGCTAAAATCTTAATTCCACTTCAGTTTTTGTTAAGTATTTTATCTCTAATTTATTTTCATATTTGATGGATGCTTTATATACATCTTTGTTTCTGTAGCGTAAGTAGGCTACATTTATTACTACTAAAATTATAAAAATCGAAGTCATCTTTTTGTGTGCCAATTTTGAGAATTTTGAAGTGCTTAAATCAAACGGAAAATCATCATCTCGCCAACTTAACTGCCCGTAAATAGTGGGAAAATAAGACAAATTTCGCCACAGAGATTCCGGATCAAACTTTGTCGTACGTTTGATGATTGATGAGGTATATTTTTATGGAGGTGTGTTTGGGAAAAAAGGGAAAACAATAATATGGTGTGTGATTGTGAAGGACTGAGCTAGTCAAATATTGTTGCCTATGTTGTTTAAAGTTGTAAAGGAACAATCACAGCATTGCCAACTTTGCCGCAATAAAACCTATTCACATCACCGACAGCGCTGACAGATTATGAGATATGGCACTTCCGGTTTGTTGTTCCAAGGGAGTTGTGATCCTGCTGAAACACTTTCGCCGGGTCAGTCAAACCAGACGATAATCTCACAGCAAACACCTTATGCAACACAACTCACTCACTCATTCAATTACAACTCACCCAAGTCGAAACAAACAAGTAAATAATCGTATTAGTAGTCTTGATTTCAAAGAGGAAGACTATTTTATGACAAGTCAAGGCTTGACCTGATTATAAACATCAATGAAGCATAATGTGTGGCAATGACGCAATATACAGGGCAACTCTTGTACCGATCCGGTTCGTTATCAATTTTTCTATCAAAGAACAATGGTTTTACATTTTATTCTAATCAATCGAAATTCTAATTACGTTTTCATGAAACAAGGTTTATAATTAAACAGGCTTGGGAAAACTTCAATTTCTAATCTAGACTCCCTTTGTACTCTGGTTCAACGGGAGTAGACTACTTTCTCCACCGCCCGACTCATGTCTAGGGGTTGTTCGCTTGTCTTACACTGAGTTACACTGGCCAGTCTAGCAAAGCGTCTTACACGAGGTAAATAGCCAGAGTAAAAATATGCTGCACTAGCTACACTGGTGTAAGTTTTACTTACAGGCGGACGCCATGAACATATTTACACTGACTTACACGGGTACAAAAGAACGACTAAGTACTAACACTGACTGACACTAGTGTAAAGTGTAGGACAGGGGATCGAAGCTTAGATTACCATCACGTCATGAAACAGAAGTCTTTGAAAGTCCCGCCAACGTGAGTGAATTGGAGCGCTTCGCTCGTTCTGCCGTGACGCATTGCGTGATGAAGCGATTATCTAACTAGTATAGGCGGTTAAAGGTCTCACCAGGAGCGCTGCATTCGACGCTCGAGTGCGTATACGTTCAACGTAAACATAGGGCGTAGGTTACAAAATCGTCCGTTTTAGGTGCTAATAAAATGTGTGTACCGTGTTGTATCTAGATGTATCACATTATGAAATATATTAGACACATCCAGCATCCATTTGTCAATGGAACTGAGGTTTTACAAGCCAACAATCTAATGGAATATTGGCTTGCAATTCGAAGAACTGATTGAGACTCGCTGGGTCGCTGAATTCAATCAGCAACTGTTAGTAAGGAATACATGTTGGCGGTGAGGGAGTTGTGATAATTATCAGGCAATTGACAACTTCGCAGCGGTCGTCCCATGTTCTATGTAGTGAGGAAAAAGGGAGCGGGCTCCCATAACAGAATTTGATTTATATTATGTTGTAAGTGAGGGTTAATTGATTATTTGTTGCTTAACGACGTACTCGACAGCTGAAGTCATATGACGTCTTCCGAATTAGATAGATCGCGGAGGTCATCATAAGGGGAGTCCAGCATAGGAGGGCAGGGCCAAATGGGAGATTTTAAGTGGGACAGTTGAAGGGAAAGGGACAGGGTTTAAGGATGTTAATAGTATGGGTACTCTGCTGAATGTAGTAAATAGGCGAACATCAGGTTTGTGATGTCCATTTAACATTGGCAATTATTTGTATTTTGTATTGCACATTTAGGCCCTTATTAATAGTTGACTCCTTGACCGTTGGTTCTACCCCTTTCAAAATAAAAAGAAATCCCTTGAAACAGTGTGGGCAGGTGTTTAAAGAGCCAACTATGAGTATAAACTTTAATGTGCAAACAAAATAGTGTCCTAAGGAGCATTATTGAAATCGTAACAGTAAGGGTAGACACGAAATGATAATAATATTATATTATTTATAATTATATATATCACGCTGAAGCTCACTCCCCCCCCCCCCCCTCCAACAAATGCTAGAGAATAATTTGTTGAATGTTGTGACTTGTATAATATACTATGTAAGCCTATTTCAACAGTCAATTTTATATTTTTAATTCCAACAAACAATCTCAAATAATAACAGCAGCTGACATTTCGGTAAGCTCTCACTCCCCCCCCCCCCCCCCCCCACCCTTCAACCTCCCCATCGTAAGCCAAAATACAATCTGTACTTATTTTCTACCCACTCATTTACAAGAACTGATTTTCAGTGGGGGACATCAACTCCATTATCTTATATTGTGGGTTGTTGCTATGACAGCTGCGCAAGTCACCATTTCCATCTACACCACTATATAGATAGATTAAAGTAATTTTCCAAAGTTAAAAAAATCCAATCCCGAGCCAAGAATCGAACTTTGGACCTTCTGCATTGAAAACCCAACCAGAGCAATGAACAACACAACGAAATCATAACGAAAACAATTTGCTCATACGCTGCAACACAGCTGAGGCGGTGAGCTATACGCACTGCGTTAGTGCCAGATTCTCTCACCAGAGGTCAGCCACTTTGAGTTTAAACGCGTATACGTAATTGTTCTTGAAGGGACTGACAAGAGAGTCAAAGAAGTTGTTCATATGGGAGATAAAACGATGTTGAATGTTCTCAGCCATCTTCGTCCAGCTTGGCTTCTTCATCGAGTACCTCTTGGGCACCGTAACTGACTGGAGGACAGCGGCTGCCATCAGTGCCGGGGTACCCATATGTACCGTTATAGCCATCACGCAGGTACGTAGCGCACCCCTGACAAACACGCACGCAGTTATCATTCGCCTTCATTGCGGTAGTTGCAGTGGTATGTGTGGTAGAGTATTGGAATAGGTAGTGGAGTAGGAAATTGAAAACGTTGTCTGACATTTTCAAGTAGTGTGGAGAGTCTAATTGTTCTTTCAATTGCTTACAGCTGCTTTTGGAATGTGGTTATTATTTCACATTAATCCATGGAGTTCAGGCTTTTAAATATTTGCCAATTTTCTGAATACCCTTCCAACCCTTCCAATAAGAAAATAGGGTGGTAACCGGCCCTGCCTCATGTGTTGCTCCCCGGTCCCCAGGTCCCCGAGACCCCCATGTGGCTGCTGTCCAAGGGGCGCATGAAGGAGGCCGAACAGGCCCTGTGCTGGTTGAGAGGATGGGTGAAACCAGCGGCCGTGCGGGAAGAGTTCCAGGAGATGGTGCGATACAGCAAAGAGATCAACAAGAAGAACAACCTCAAGAAACAACAAGGTAGGTGTGATGTCTTTCAGCAAAGAGATCAAGAAGGTTATAACAAATACCTTAGTAACTCGACAGCGTTAGGTCACATGACGTAGCGGGGTGATCGGAGGAAAGGGGCAAAAAGGGCGTTACAGGGAGGAAAAGGAAAGATGACGACGTTAACTGCCTTTCGTCTGGCTTCTCCTCCCGCCCCGACCTGTCCGGCTAGGGTGGCCCTACCAGAAGCATACGCTTCCGCCGTATAGCTCTCGGGATCACCAAAGCACGCAAGCCTGCCCACCACGATAAGCTAGCAGTCCCTCAGCAGGAAACCAAGAGGAACAATCTCAAGAAACAATGTAAAACGGATGGCGCTTGCGCAGTATGATAGATGTATTGTGTTGACGTGCAATGGTGTGAGCCTGGCAGGTAGGCAACAGAGCCAACTCGGCTGTAAAGCGGGAGGTGTGCTTTCCAGGGACAACGCGTTCTCCACAGGTAGCGCTGAGACGGCGACTTCAGAAACTACTTCAGATACAATGATGAGGCTAGTGCTGCCATCTCTCAATGCACAGTTGAAGCAATCCCTTATCTGTGGTTGAAGTTAGGTCAATTTTGTACACTGGAAGACTTTGCAGCCACGATTATTGTACTGTGTCGAATAACTTTTAAAACAGTTTTAAAGATGGTAATAAAAACATTAAACAAAGTTTACTATATCATCAGCTGCTGGATTATTGTATTGCTTTCTCCTGGACATCACATACAATTGGCGTGAGTCTGCTGCAGTGAAAGGTGTGAATTATTAACATAGTGTCTATGTTATGTCTGCGGAGTGGAGTAGTCAGTCAGTCATTGAGAAGGGTTGTTGCACTGATATCACTCCTACCCTACAGTTACAGGCGTGACGTCACAATGTCATGAGCGTCACAATCACGCTTGAGGGTTCCTATATTGAGTGTTCTTCTTCTCTTGCCCACGGCAGCCGGCGGCCTCCAGTCCGAGGAGTCTCTGGTCGCTAACGAAGACAGCTTCGTAAAGAAGATAAAGGAACTGCGCAAAGGTCAAACCTTGTGGCCACTGCTTCTCGTCATCTGCTTCTTCTTCTTCCAAAACTCTTCTGGCCTGCCAGGCATCAGGCCGTACCTAGTGCAGGTGTTTGAAGAGTTTGGCGTTCCACTGGACCCTCACTGGTGTACGGTGAGTGTAACCATCACGCATCAGGCCGTACCTAGTGCAGGTGTTTGAAGAGTTTGGCGTTCCACTGGACCCTCACTGGTGTACGGTGAGTGTACTGTAACCATCAGGCATCAGGACGTACCTAGTGCAGGTGTTTGAAGAGTTTGGCGTTCCACTGGACCCTCACTGGTGTACGGTGAGTGTAACCATCAGGCATCAGGCATCAGGCCGTACCTAGTGCAGGTGTTTGAAGAGTTTGGCGTTCCACTGGACCCTCACTGGTGTACGGTGAGTGTAACTGTAACCATCAGGCATCAGGCCGTACCTAGTGCAGGTGTTTGAAGAGTTTGGCGTTCCACTGGACCCTCACTGGTGTACGGTGAGTGTAACTGTAACCATCAGGCATCAGGCCGTACCTAGTGCAGGTGTTTGAAGAGTTTGGCGTTCCACTGGACCCTCACTGGTGTACGGTGAGTGTAACCATCAGGCATCAGGCATCAGGCCGTACCTAGTGCAGGTGTTTGAAGAGTTTGGCGTTCCACTGGACCCTCACTGGTGTACGGTGAGTGTAACTGTAACCATCAGGCATCAGGCCGTACCTAGTGCAGGTGTTTGAAGAGTTTGGCGTTCCACTGGACCCTCACTGGTGTACGGTGAGTGTAACTGTAACCATCAGGCATCAGGCCGTACTTAGGGCAGTGACTCATAATGTATCGTATAATACGGGCCCCCACCTAACTACGTTTTCACCTGAGTGAGTTGGTTATGACTTTGTCTACCCACCTGTTCAGCGAGCGCATATGTAGCAGTAGATGAAAAAACAAACAGAAAATATTACTAAAGATAATGAACTGAAAATCTCTCATAAACCATATAATGTACTTTTATGCCACGATAGAAATTGTTTGTCAGCAGCACGAAGTTTGCCATTCGGGGCCTTGTAGTTGCACCCCCCCCCCCCCCTCACCCCTCAATATAGAGAGAGCCGAGGGCAGCTCCGAAGTTTTCCCAATAATTGTCTTTCTTCACAGAACGTCTTAGCCCCTATCAGGGTGGGAGACTGTAGCGATCGACAGTTCAATTGAAACGACGTTTCGAGAAACGCGTAGGATGTTTCAAAGCTTTTCATCATCGTTAGAGGGAGGGCGGGGGGGGGGGGGGGAGGGGGGGAGAGCAATCAATAGATTACCGTCACGTAAGTTCCTTATATTTACGAGTTCAATTCCTGTTGACGCAATGTCAATAATGAAGGAATAAATCTCACGGTACCTACCTTAGCATTATATTATATAATATATTCTGTGCTATTGCTTCCTTATATTTAGGTTATTTTGATTATTAGATGCGCATTTGGAGGTAATTTATTTACTTTCTGTTTTGCATAACTTGATGTACCTATCACATATTTAATATTGTATCTTTGTTTGTTAGTATTAAACTATTAATAATATCGATAGGTTTACATGTCTGCCAACTAAAGGATTCACACGTCAATATCACGGTTGTGCCCCAACTTGTGCTCCCCCCCCCCCCCTTCACCCCCTCCATGTCCAGCAGACGAGGCGTCCACGACGGTGATCATCTAGCTAGGCCGAGTCTAGAACCCCGGCCCGGCGCCTCCACCATTCATACCCTATCTACGGTATCACAGCTACACAGCTACACCGCTACAGACACAGCTACACACACCATTACGTAGGCCGGGCATTCTTCGTTCATTCTGAGCCTCAATCGCCTCACATGTTTTATTGTGGAGCTACCCGTTCCCTCTAATGTTTTTTTTTTTTTTTTAGCATTGGTGTTTTCAAAACATTGTCAAATAATATATTGATATCTTTGTAATCTGTCTACTTCTTATTATTGTTAGTATGTTGAGTTATTTTGATATAATTTTATTGATAAAGTGGGATGAATTTGTATTATTATAACTAGTTTTATGTTAATTTGAGTAAAGGTTGGGATTAATGAATGTCTGCCTTGATGCACAGGTGGTGTTCGCGCTGCTGGGCATTGTGGGTAACGTGGTCTGCATGGTGCTTGTCAAGTGGACGGGCAAGAAGCCTCTGTCACTGTTCTCCCTGGGCCTGTGCGCCACTCTTGTTGCCTATCTATCCCTGGGCATCTACCTCATACTAACACCTTCCTTGATGCACAGGTGGTGTTCGCGCTGCTGGGCATTGTGGGTAACGTGGTCTGCATGGTGCTTGTCAAGTGGACGGGCAAGAAGCCTCTGTCACTGTTCTCCCTGGGCCTGTGCGCCACGTGTTGCCTATCCCTGGGCATCTACGCGCTCAACCTCATCACCCCTGGCGAGAGGAACCCCAACCAGGTCGCTACTTGGATACCCCTGACACTGTTCGTGCTCATGTCCTTCGTGTACAACGTGGGACTGGGGCCCATCCCGTGGATGCTGCTCAGCGAGGTGAGTGTGCGTGAGAGTGCGTGAGAGAGTGCGTGAGCTGGCACGAGACTAACCCCTCTCTCCCCGCAGATTTTCCCCTTCAAGACCCGAGGGTTCGCGAGCGGGATCGCGGCCGCTGCCTCGTACGTCCTCGGCTTCGTCGTCTCCAAGACGTTCCTCGGGCTCAAGAACAACCTCCACCTCCACGGCGTGTTCCTCCTGTACGGCGCCGTCGGCGTCCTCGGCACCGTCTTCCTCTACCGCTTCCTCAAGGAGACGGAGGGCAAGTCCCTGGAGGCCATAGAGGACGACTACAAGAAGAAGAGCAACAAGACTGCGGTCAACGGGGTCGTCAACGAGGCTCTGGATGTGTCCCCCATGGACCTCACCAAGGCGGTGGACCTCACAGACACGTGCAAGGCGGTGGAGGTGCGGGATGTCACCAAGGCGGTGGAGAGAGACAGTGTGCGCGTGATCGACGAGGCGGTGGCAGACAAGATTGATGCCAACACGGCGGGAAGTAGGGGGACGGGGGACAAGAGAGATTGATGTGGCGACGCTTAGCTAAAGGAATCTCACTTAGACACAAACTGAGTAACGATAGAGTCAAACGAGATTGAGCAAATCTCAAGAAATGAAGAGATTGCTTTACTTCCATCATTGATGGCCATGTTACATGTAACATGTAACATGAGTCATGGAGAGCCGAACAGTGAAGACGTCTCAGATATTTGAAGCAGTAGACCTGCCTACAAGTTACACGACAATCAGAAACACAAACGTTGCAATATTTTTAACTTTTATAATCCAGTGTTGGTCAAACTAGGTGTAGCAGAGTAGAAAATCTTTATTTGTTTATGGAAACTAATCTTAGTTGCAGTCCGACATAAATTATATTAAGTATAGACGGACCAAAAGAAATGTTCTTTGTGAATCTAAATTAAAAGAAATCAAACCAAACGAGATTAAAATGGAAAAGACTTGACTGGGGGACATTAACATGAGCCTCTGTTTCGTCATCTCTGACAGTGTTGCCACTATGGGCGGCTGACGTCACAGCGACAGCAATACAACGTTGCAACGTCTCAGCTGCAAGATGTTGCAACGTGGCGTGTACTCGCATACACAGATGTCCCCGCATGGGCAATACAACGTTGCAACGTCTCAGCTACAAGATGTTGCAACGTGGCGTGTACTCGCATACACAGATGTCCCCGCATGGGCAATACAACGTTGCAACGTCTCAGCTGCAAGATGTTGCAACGTGGCGTGTACTCGCATACACAGATGTCCCCGCATGGGCAATACAACGTTGCAACGTCTCAGCTACAAGATGTTGCAACGTGGCGTGTACTCGCATACACAGATGTCCCCGCATGGGCAATACAACGTTGCAACGTCTCAGCTACAAGATGTTGCAACGTGGCGTGTACTCGCATACACAGATGTCCCCGCATGGGCAATACAACGTTGCAACGTCTCAGCTACAAGATGTTGCAACGTGGCGTGTACTCGCATACACAGATGTCCCCGCATGGGCAATACAACGTTGCAACGTCTCAGCTGCAAGATGTTGCAACGTGGCGTGTACTCGCATACACAGATGTCCCCGCATGGGCAATACAACGTTGCAACGTCTCAGCTACAAGATGTTGCAACGTGGCGTGTACTCGCATACACAGATGTCCCCGCATGGGCAATACAACGTTGCAACGTCTCAGCTGCAAGATGTTGCAACGTGGCGTGTACTCGCATACACAGATGTCCCCGCATGGGCAATACAACGTTGCAACGTCTCAGCTGCAAGATGTTGCAACGTTGCGTGTACTCGCATACACAGATGTCCCCGCATGGGCAATACAACGTTGCAACGTCTCAGCTGCAAGATGTTGCAACGTGGCGTGTACTCGTATACACAGATGTCCCCAGAGGTGCATCTCTGTGCTGTATGCAGGGTTGCAACTATCTGCTCTTGTAGAACCTTATAGTTTAGTGGTGGCGTTGACTGAACAATTGGGACCAAAGATTGAACCCGCAATCCTCTAGACAATACTATCGAGAGTAGATTTTAGTATAGATTTCCTTATGATCTAGTTTATTATATTGATACCATGTTGGTGTCCGTTATTTTATTAGACAATTGTTAAAACAAATCACACGCTAGAAGACTTGTTGTGTGCGTATACAAATGTTGCAAGAAGACGTAATTCAAGTTTACCATTAGACAGTTTAGACATTCCACGTTATTGTGTCTTAGATCTCTGGATGACGGAAACATGGCTGTACATTATAAACACACAATTCAGTATTATTGTTACGGAAATGTAATATTTTATATCTTGTTGAAATATATTAATACACCATACCAAACTGTCCTGTTATTCACTGTTGTTTATTGTCTTGTTTGGTATACGGACCATAGTATATAAGGCGTATACGGCGGCGTAAGATACAAGGTGTTGTCACGGATTATGTAATAGTGAAGTGAAGCATGTGACACAGCATTGAGATAAAGATTGAATGAATAGAGCGCCCCCGCTGAGGTGTCTTTTGTGACCGACTCGAATCTGCCCCAACCCTTTTCTTTTTCCTTGCGGTCAATAGAAAACATTTTTAATCTGAACACGTTTTTCATTGTCATAGTAATTTTATTGCTGCATGTTGTTCGTGGCTAAGTGTTGATCATGAGACCTTTTGATTTTTGTCCTACGATGAAAACAACTGATTCCATTCACCAAATTAAATCAGTTGTTTTCATGACATCGCAAACAATTCGCCGATGGGGATCATTGTTTTCATCGTAGGACACAAACTCAAAAATTCTCACGATCAATATTTATACGCGAACAATCTACAGCAAGAAAATCAATATGATTTATGAAAAACGTGAATAGATATCAAATGTATTTTATTGACCGCAAGACAAGAGAAAAGGGTTGAATGGCTCACGGGGTGAGCGAGTCAGTCACAATAGACACCTCAGTGGGGGGCGTCACTTCACTATCACATAATACGTGACGTCAACACCTTGCTTCTTAGCTCGATGGAACTATAGTAGAATATAGCTGCTTTTTCATAACTTAAGAACTGAAGGACAGACAATTATTATTCAAAGGCAAAATCCCTTCGAGATGGAGGGTTGAGCTAAAACAAGATTGATATGATTGTGACGGCTGCTCTGTTGGGTGCAACACCGGTACAAGAGCAGAGGTTAGTGACGTACGCGTGGCTCAGCACACGATGGGACATGCTCGACATTTGTACAACGTTCACGAAACAGATAGAAAACATGGCATCCATGTTTATCCCTGTGGCTCAGTTAGAACATGATATGCACGCAGGAACACGGCGTGTTATTTCTATTGAAAACCTAGGTCAACTCAAGTCAGTAGGAAGAGTGAGAGATAATATAAACAATTACAACATTGCATTGCTGACTTCCCTAATCATTTAGCTTTCTCTACTCTTTGTTACTCGCCAAGTACTTAAACATGCGTTCAATCGTAGTTTTAATAATTATCACAATTATTTAGCTAATGTTATGGCATTCACACCAAGTGTTTGAATGTCCTCTTTTCTGAAAACACCTTCCATGTATTGTTTTAATCAATATAAATACACAGATATTTACTGCACACCAATGAATCTACGCGATACAAAAACACAAGAACACATGTGGTCGCAACACCTACTGAAGAAAGCTCGATTAATTTATGTGGGCAGACTGTGTTGTCTTCAATATTATTTGAAATGACTGACAATCAAGCCTCTATGTTATAAGTAACGCAATAACATGGTTCCAATAATAACAGATGTTAATAGCCGCCCATACAGACACATTAACCGCCTCAATGGCGGCACCGACCAAACAAAATATATTCAAATTTGATTATTGGTCATTATTATCGTAAAAACGAACTTGCAGTTAGATTACGGAGAGCGCGTATCAATCAGTGCCCCAGTACAGTCATTATAGCACATTAGCAAATGGACTCTGCCTTAATAGCTTGGCCTGAAAGGCGTCCACATAATATCGGGTTAGAGCGGATAGTAAATATAGGGTTATCGCAATGCAGCTAGGCTGTGCCTGGGCTTGACTGTGCAATACCGGTCGTTGAGCAACGCGTCGTCAAGTCCTTTGACGTAATCAGAACCTAAATGTCTTCATTTACCTTGCAATGTCTGCCTATTAGTATTATTAATTGCTCGTAATTAAAATATTTAAAATAAACTCGAATATTGATGGTGCTAACTAATTTTCTACGCCAGAATTAGGATAAGGGAAAAGTAAAGTATAAACTTAAGTAAATAAAATTAAATTTGTGATAAAAACAGGTGAGTAGAAGAACGGTAAATAATTTGGCAATGAGTTGAACTGGTCCTTATTTTTAGGGTGACTAGTTTATGTGAGTTACGGACGGTAGATACATAATTCGTATACCCGTAGACACTTGAAGTTACTTCTAGTTACAGGGTTCTGTGTTTGCAGGTGACTTGTCACAATGAGTTACAGACAGGTTGTTGCAGAGGTTAGTCTAGTCGCTACCTGGCGTGTTCTGATGGAACTAGCTGGGCTGCAGCTTCAGGTCTCTCCGCTAGGTGGGAACACTGTACGTACAACCACAACTGTCCCGGAACAATCCGATTATCATTATTATTATTTTATTATTATCATTATTATTATTATTATTATTATTATTATTATTATTATTATTATTATTATTATTATTATTATTATTATTATTATTATTATTATTTTTATTATTATTAGTATTATTTTTATTATTATTATTATTATTATTATTATTATTATTATTATTATTATTATTATTATTATTATTATTATTATTATTATTATTATTATCATCATCATTATTATTATTATTATTATTATTATTATTTTATTTTTTTTGTCTTTTTTTTTGTTATTGGTTTTCCTCCAATTGTGCTGTTATTTTCTTTTTTTCTAATGTGAACCTTATAAATATTATGGAAATAGAATATAATTCTATAATACAATAATATAATACTAGAATTTTTTACTAATACTAGAATGTTTTTCTTTTTTGGGTTTATTTTGTTTGTACAGTATAGCTACCAGTGTTTCAAACTTTAGATATGTCTATCCGATCCATAACTTTCTTTTGTGTACTATCCACAGACAAGCCACTTGTATGGCTTTGTGGTCAACGAATTGATTTTGTTTCTTGGAAAAAATGTTAACCTGTAATTACGCAATAAAAAAAAAAATATATTATTATTATTATTATTATTATTATTATTATTATTATTATTATTATTATTATTATTATTATTATTATTATTATTTATTGTGTTACGACGTACCCGACAGCTACGACAGGCAGAGCCTCCTGGACCCTGAGCTGAGCCCACACGGCAGACAACTGATAGCAGCAAATAAGCCTTAACATGGACGCCAAATGTTTTGATTGGGTGGATGTCTGAGATGAAATAAGTTATTCAACAAATAAACGGTTCATTGTGACACTGTAATACTGTGCATAGTGTTGGGCAAATTGAAATGAAAGCAGACACAAGGGCCCAGATTTAAGACGTCCTAGTTTAGGCAAATCTTAGTGATATAAATCACACATATGTCATTCTGCAATGTCATAAAAATAAAATATAGTACAATATCAACAATTTAACCGGTAGTATTTTATTTCAGAGTGTGTAGTAATATTCAGAAATGATTTATCTTGATTTATCTAGCTAGGATTTGCCTAACTAGGACAACTTAGGCATCTTTGTGAGTCCAGGCCAAGGGAATTTAAGGAATTTAATTTATTTTATTTAGTTTTGTAACTGAATATTATGGGCGATAATAAATTAATTAAATAACATAGACATTCTAAGTGAAACACATTTATCGTCAATAGATTTAGCCCCGTCCGTCGCAGATCGCTGGCCCGTCATGAATATTCTAGACAACATTAGCCCCCCCCCACCCCCTTCCCCCTGCTCACCCTAGTTACTTTACCCTACTGTCATACTGGCGTCGAAAAAAGGAAAGAAAATATGAAGACTTCACAATACACAGGACGGCCATTTTTAGCATTTGGTTCTGGCTTCGGCGTCTGTCAACTCGTATATACAAATAAATACTCCGGTAACTGTATTTTTGTTCAATATCTCACACTGACTATAATTTTGTTTTACGGTTATTAGGCTACATTAATTTTTACAAATTTTTTCAAATGCCAACTTAATACCATTTTCATAGTTTAAAATAATAAGTTTTATAGTTATTTAATCAAAATGTAAGTAGTTACATGTATAAAAATCATTGATTATTTCAACTGCAACCATACAAAAGTTTATAAATTCTTCCTGAGCGCATAAACCCAGCCTTATAAATTAAAGACTACAAGCGTCTTGCGTCTTGTGAAGCCCAGTGGAAAACAAAACATACAAAGGATGATGTTTTTTGTTCAGAATACTAACACGGTAATAGTGCGGGTCTTGTTTTAGCCATAGCTAAAATAGCTAGCTATAGCTATATAGCATACGACCACGCGAGCATTCACTGACGACAAAACCATCAAGACCAGAGTTGGGAACCTTCTTATCTTTAATTAACTTTATAGAGTTTCTGTTCTCCATTGAAACAGTTCACTTAAAAAAAGTTTTGTAACTATTGGTATGAAGTAGTTTTAGAAGTTCACGGTCTTCAATAAACAAAAACATTTCCACTGAAAAGTGTTTTTCGGGAAAATGTTGTCTTTATTACGGATGTAAATATAAAACATCGCGCATCGCGAAGTGACGATTTCTCTCATTACAAGAGTACTTGTGTATTCCGTGAAGGTTTGTGTTTATAAATAAATAAAATAAACGTATTTATAGTCTACCAGGGCACTCAGTAACAAGACTGATTTTAAGTGGGGGACTTCAATTTCAAGCGACTAAACGAACGCTGTAGACTTCGAATACCATCGACGAGTGAGCTATAACCAATCAAAGAAATATATTTCAAATATGAAACATATGAATCAGTGATTGGACAGTGCGAACACCTGCGAGCCTGACTATGATCTGGCGTCCGTGTTCCTTGTTTAAACTAAACTACTGGGCCTGGATTCACAAAGATGCCTAACTCTTAAGTTGTCCTAAGTTAGGCAAATCCTAACTAGATAAATCAAGATAAATCAATCTTGGTATTACTACACATTCACAAATAAAATATTGTTAGTTAAATTGTTGATATTTTACTATATTGTATCTGTATGACATTGCAGAACGACATATGCGTGATTTATATCACTAAGATTTGTCTAAACTAGGACGTCTTAGCACTAGGCACCTTTGTGAATCTGGGCCCTGCTTCTTACTCGTAACTCGTGTGGACTAAACAAACCAGTGTTGGGTATAAGACCATCCATAGGATTGCACATTTCAACGCATACTTGTACCGTCCATAGGTTTGCACATTACAACGCATACTTGTACCGTCCATAGGATTGCACATTACAACGCATACTTGTACCGTCCATACGTTTGCACATTACAATTAACATTTTAAAGGGTGCTTTATATTATTCTTCCTTCAAGGAATTAGTTGCCATTCTGCGCGGACACGAGTAGCAAAATGAGTTGTCAGTTACGTATAGTGACATAGTTGTTACGTTTAGGAAACGTTACCTGGATTGTCCAACGTGTCTTGCGATACTCGGATACAAACCGCTACTTAAATCCAATAAAACATTATTTTTTCGCAAACGATTTTTTTAAAGACACTTTTAATATTCCAGGAACGCAAAAGTTCCTTTTAAATACAGAGTAACTAAACTTTTGAAAGTTCCTTTTTTGGGGAACTTACCCACCAATGGTTACAACGTGTGGAAGACTTCTCGGCCGCAGTCTCGACTGTCGGGTAGGCCTGTTGCCGTCTCCACTGAGTATAATATCTCGACGTTTCGACGCCGCAGACGAACTGGGCCGAGCGTGAAGAAGACGGAAAACGGCAGAAGTGGATATGATGAATATGTTTCCCTGGAGATTCGTTTCGAATAAGAGAGCGCATCCAGTTCTCTAGGGCTGGGGGACGGTCTACTAGCGGCCGCGCACTGGAGTCATGTTCTATAGGACATAACGAGCAGAAGATGATAGAGAGACGATATGATGCTAAGAAAATAACCGACCAAGTTACTCGGACAAAATTAAAACAACCCCACTTTTCCCTCTTGGTTCTACGATACGACTTAACTCAAACAAGGTGTGGATTAGTACAGTAAGGTTATAGCCAGTGGCGTAGCGCAGAAGTCGGGGGCCCCCCCGCGACATTGGCCATTGGGCATGGTGGGATCAAGCACGGGGGGTATGGGGGGCGGAGCCCATGGAAAGCGCCGCAGGCGAAAAATTTTGAAAGCAGGTTTTTAGAGTGCATTTGGTGCGTTTTAGGAAAAAGTGGTGGGCTGAATGTAAAACCGAAACAATGTAGTTTGTGTGCTTCAATTTGTTTTGTCGTCATGTCGAGTTACAATTCACAGCAAACATGGCAACATACTAACGTTTGATCTTATTTTCACCCCCCCCCCCCCCCCCCATATCTACCACTTTCACGCGACGTAATAATAATGGAATTGGATGCAAACTGAATTTCATCGTTACCGTGATCAGCGGTCTCAGTCGTTGGGCTAAGAGATGATATTGAGGCTGTTGGCTTCTGAGACGAGATAGCGGATAGACAATCAGTTGCACTTTCCGTCTCATCTGATGGTAAACCAAGGTAAACTAAGTGATTTTAAAGGTGATTTTCGTTTTGTTCGTCGTTTTGTTTTGTTGTTGATTGGGGTTTTTTTAGCAAAGAATTGTTCGAGTTTTGGTAATTTTGCAGCACTAAGTTCACTTTCTGTTTTTTGTTTTCGTTTCTGAGCGCCACTTTTATAAGTTCTACCACTCATTGTAAATAATATATATATATTAACAAATAACATAGTAACAGAATAATAAAATAGAAACAGCCAGCCATCCGTTTATGACTTGGCTCGCTATAGCGTCTAAATATTTCGCTGTTAAAAACGGAATTGTTGGTTGTCTAGAGAATTCAATGGTGTATTGTCTTCTTTATAATGAATATGATATTCAAATTGACAGTTGTGTGAATATTCTTGAGACCTGTGACTGATTTCCTGGCTGATACAACATTTTCCTTTTTTTAAATTTTTTTTTTGGGGGGGGGGGAGGGCGCGAATTTTGTAATTTTATTTAAAATACATTTTAATTGATTTGTTGTCTTATTTGAAATTTTCATAAAATACGATCTACATAATCGGGGGCCCCCGCTTCGCGGGGGCCCACCCGCCTTGCGGGGTTTGCGGGGCCTTCCGCTACGCCACTGGTTATAGCGGTGTGAGAATAACTATATTACATGATACAGGCATTAAAAACTATATAAGAAATGTTTAAATAATAGCAGCAACAACGAACTTGCCTTGACTTGCAACTCTTGTTGCCTTTTTATGAACTTCACAATAATTGAGATAAGCTTCACTAATTTTTACTATAGATTTAGTTATTAGATTCGTTATAACAAAATATCTACTGTCTATATAAAATATACTATCAACTATATAACTATCTACTATACTATATAATATACTTATCGGTACAACAAAAGGTTCCTGAATGAGAAAGGGAGCGCTCACAAGGAATACCACGTGATTCCATTTTAACTTTTAGCCATTAATTATAAACAAACGTATCCGAATGTTAAATATAAATACATATGTTTGAGCTCATGCGATAGTTGCAGTGAGATATAAAGCAAATAACGCTGGTCAAGTCTGAAACTGAGCGCAGACATCTTCCAAAGCGAGCTGTAAGATATTCATAATATGCGCTGCATGTGTTGCCCAAGAAACGAAAGCAGAGGAGACATCAGTATTCTGAGCACAAGAGCACAAGACTAATGCTGTAACACACAGCGAGACAAACAAACATCCAGTCAAGTGTGCTCAATGCTTTACTCTTGGCTCCCTACGCCACAAGGCCTGAGCATTATCATACAGTGTCAACAAGCATTCAGATGCACATATGACTTTCAGTTACTGTACGAGTATGCGTTGTCTATCATCTCCATCAATATCGTTACAGAAAATAAAAATGAAAATATCCCACCTATTATTTAATAACTGTATGTAAAAACGGCACTACTACACTATTACTTATTTCACAAGTACAATGCTTGATGCCCTTCTAAATCTAAGAAACAAACAATTAGTAAATTAAAATTATATTTGTATAAATACAGAAATTAATCAAGGAAATAAAAATAAATTTTATTTCGTAAAAATAACAAATTAGCTAATTCTAAAAATTTGTAAAATATACATAAATAAATTATGATGATGATTCACTGTAGGCTATAGGCTAAAACTACATATTTACTTAGGCAAGTAAAAGTATAGAATAGATTTAAAACTAGCCTGTACAAAGAGATTACAATGCATACAAATATTTAAACGTGCTCACAAACACACATCTATAAACTCAATTGTTAATTACCTAATTGTTATTCATATGCTAATATATAAATGAAAACTTCAGAAGAAAACCTGAACCTTCTATAAACGATTTTATAGCGAGTTGATTTATTTTTTAAATACAATTGATAATCTGGTACGAGGAAGGTGCGTACTTCATGGTGAGTTATCACAACTAACCCCCCCCCCCCCCTCACACACACACAATACTAACTATATTGATTTCACTACGGCAATTTGTTAGATACTTTCCAGATCACACGGCAGTAATTAAAAATTCAGTAACACCAAGTTAGTTGACGAGCCGGTAAACCTCATTTCCAATTCCACATTAATCTTGTCACAATTAGCCCAACAAAGCATTATTCATTAATTACATTATTGAACAACCGAACTGGGTCCAATATGTTTAGCCCATAAACAACAATGTGTTATAGTGTTTCATTGCGAGGGAACTGTTGGCAGATGAAAAATATACATTTACAGACAATTATTGTACTGACTGCTTCACTTGAACCAACTGCAGTGATCGGACAATAATAATAATAATAATAATAATAATATAAAAATTATTATTATTATTATTATTATTATTATTATTATTATTATTATTAGTATTATTATTATTATTATAATTGAAATAAAATTATAACTAAAACGGGATCTAACAGCGCAAAACATCCCGTTTTAGTTATCCTCGGGGTTTAGTAGGCCTACCTGGTTTGGATTGTTCGTAGGCTATACTTTGCGTCATCGTCGGGGCACGAGATATAAAGGGGGGGGGGGGGGAGGGGGCTGTATTTTAAGGACATAATTCTCCACTAACTAGATAGACAAAGTAATAATGTGTAAACGTTCATATTGAACGTTTGTTTACGGGACACAGTTAAACAGTAAACACATCGATAGTTGGGCCTCTCGTCTCGTGTACCAGTACCAACATCCGTGCACTGACAAGTGTTGAAGATATCGTTGTTCTGCTAAACAAATGTGGTACTGGTAAGACTGATACTGATACGCAATATATTCACACATATTCTTGCTAGCTGAAGTCAGGACAGAGTAAAACATGTTATTGATTAGCTTTCAACATTTTATCCTTTACAAGTCTCTTTCAAGCGGGATGAAGAGCCATGGCGTATTGTAAGCGGTGACTCTGGGGCCGTCACGGCAACGAAGCACCTAATGCGCCCACAATCACTTCCTGCAACTCAGTGGGTAAACAATACATCACATTGGTAGTATTTTTTTATTTTATCAAAAAAATAGACCTAGGCCTACATTCAATCATGTAAATACTGAAATAAATAAATAGATATATGGATATACAGCAAGCTACTTCTTGCTCTAACAATGCGGCAAAGTAAGACCGGAACATCAATGCATTGTTTTCTTCCGGTTACCACGACTTCACGGTCATTGTACAACTACTATTCGGATAATGATATTATTATCGAATTCATTTTTGTTATTGTTGCGATTTTTGCGTTTCATGAGTTTTGTTAACGTTAGGGCCTATACCGAAAATAACACAAACATATCTTGTAATTAAAATGCATTTCTTCTAAATCAGACTGTTGCAGAACCAAAGAGTGCAGTGAAGACATTAATGGCCTAGAAGATGGCCAATCAGCGTAGACCCTTGGACAATACCCGTATCATCCAGTTACAATAGGTATTATAATATAGGGTAGATGGACTTAAGATGTTTGTTGGGCTGGACCATGACACGGTTTATGTCATAATGGTAGGTTACACACATTTCGATTAAGTTTTCAATAAGAATAAATTATGATATAATTTGAACCAATGTTCTGATCCGTTCAATCTACCTGTTGTTTTTCATCCGTTGGCCCCTCCCCTTGCACACCTTCCGACCAATGGGAGGCGTCGGTGAGGAGATCAAAGGACGCCGACAGCGCGTGGTAAATGTTAGACCAGGAGGCGTTGCCGAAGCGAGAGCCTTCCTACCTTCTTGAGCGGCCTGAGTGGGACTCTCATCACACAAGTCAGTGCGGGCCTGTCTCTCCGCGGGACAGTTATACGCGTACGTCTTCTCTGCAGGGACAGTCAACACGCGTGCTACTGTCAGTGCAAGGGACAGTCACATGCGCAAGTGCTAGTTTGTGTTAAAATAATCTGTGAAACGGACAGTTTAATGCGCAAGTGCGACCAGGTCTGTGTTCGGGACAGCCACATGCGCAAGTGCTAACGACAGTCTGTGACAGGGACAGTTAACGCGCATGGCACTTTGTGCAAGTGCTAGTGAGTGCTAAGGACAAGCTGTGACAGTGACAGTCGAATGTGCAAGTGATAGTGAGTGCTAAGGACAAGCTGTGACAGTGACAGTCGAATGTGCAAGTGATAGTGAGTGCTAAGGACAAGCTGTGACAGTGACAGTCAAATGTGCAAGTGTTAGTGAGTGTTAAGGACAAGCTGTTGAATGTGCAAGTGCTAGTGAGTGCTAAGGACAAGCTGTGTGGTACTGGCATCGATGGCTGTGTCTACCCTGAACATGGCTCCATACTTCACAGGATACCCCTTCCAAGGTAAGATCGGCTACCGTGGTCCATGCCAATGCATTACTACTATAGATTATATTTATAGCGTATTCTCTGAACCTATAATAAATAACAAGACAATGCAGTTGGAATATTGCATGAAACTGTAATTAATAACAAGACATGCAGTAGAATATTCCCTGAAACTACAATTAATAACAAGACAATGCAGTAGAATATTCCCTGAAACTACAATTAATAACAAGACAATGCAGTAGAATATTCCCTGAAACTACAATTAATAACAAGACAATGCAGTAGAATATTCCCTGAAACTACAATTAATAACAAGACAATGCAGTAGAGTATTCCCTGAAACTACAATTAATAACAAGACAATGCAGTAGAATATTCCCTGAAACTACAATTAATAACAAGACAATGCAGTAGAATATTCCCTGAAACCACAATTAATAACAAGACAATGCAGTAGAATATTCCCTGAAACTACAATTAATGACAATGCAGTAGAATATTCCCTGAAACCACAATTAATAACAAGACAATGCATTAGAATATTCCCTGAAACTACAATTAATAACAAGACAATGCAGTAGAGTATTCCCTGACACCACAATTAATAACAAGACAATGCAGTAGAATATTCCCTGAAACTACAATTAATAACAAGACAATGCAGTAGAGTATTCCCTGACACCACAATTAATAACAAGACAATGCAGTAGAATATTCCCTGAAACCACAATTAATAACAAGACAATGCAGTAGAATATTCCCTGAAACTACAATTAATAACAAGACAGTGCAGTAGAGTATTCCCTGAAACTACAATTAATAACAAGACAATGCAGTAGAGTATTCCCTGAAACTACAATTAATAACAAGACAATGCAGTAGAGTATTCCCTGAAACTACAATTAATAACAAGACAATACAGTAGAATATTCCCTGAAACTACAATTAATAACAAGACAATGCAGTAGAGTATTCCCTGAAACTACAATTAATAACAAGACAATACAGTAGAATATTCCCTGAAACTACAATTAATAACAAGACAATGCAGTAGAGTATTCCCTGAAACTACAGTTAATAAGAATTTGCAGTCCCAACTCTAATAGATAGAATTTAGGACTATGTATATACATCGGTAGACACTACGTACAATATTTGCAAACCGTGTCTAAAATACAATTAGAATTAAGAATATTTTCAACTGAAGAACTGACGTTAAAATGTATACATTGTATAAGAATAATCTTTAAGACTGCCGTAGATATTGCATGCAATTGAAATTCGCTGAATAAACAATATTTAATCAAAATTCAAATTGATCAGAACGTTGTCCTGCCATTGACAAGGCTACGATTTTCCAACAGAGCAAACAATAACAAGTATATAATTAATAACGTGACACGTGTGTGTTGTCATGTGTGAGGGTCCTGTGTTTGGTGCCCGGTTAGCGGGGGATATAGAATTGAACTGGCTCGCGTTGTCAACGATGACTCCGGCCTAGTCACAGCGACGAGGCACGAGATACAATCAACACTGACACTCAAATCTTGAGCTGGTCAACAATAGCCCATATCGCAAGCAAATCATTTTATAGTGGAAATGCAAATGTATTGCCTATAGAATGTGGTATCAAATATTTGTGGAAACTAGGAGTAATGCCACGAATTACTTGTGTTACTGAGAGTTTCAAAGATCCCTTGGACACAAGAGTGGTCAATGGGGAAGCTACTTCAGAGAGGAAACGAAGAAGGAAGCTGTAGAACATTGGAACTAAAGGAAGGGGTTTTGGGCGACATTCTGAGGGAAAAAATGCGAGTGAACGGGCAGAGTAAAAAATTAATTACAGCATATTATAATCCAGCTTGGAAGTAATGTAATGTAATGCATATGTAGTAATGCCAAGACTGATAGGAATGAAGACGTTAGTTAGTTATCTGTCTGTCAAACCAATTCGCACATTGATAACATGAGATTAAAATATCTGCACTCTATATGGGAGGGGTCTTTACGTTTACAAGGGGTATAGACAGAAGGTGCATAAACTGCAGCAATAAGTGTTCGATGATTATATTACTAAGCCGTGCTGACGACAAAGCAACTTAGTACCTAGAGAGCGGGTTGAAGAGTATCATATTATCATTAGTTGACGGTAAATTTTAATTTTAATTATTAAAAAGATGTCAAATAAATATTATAGAATATTCCCTGGAAATATCACAGCACCATTACAAACGAAGTGAGTACGTAAGACGCCTTGTTACAATGCTGGATGTGAGGTGCGCGGGACCTATAGTAATGCCGAGCGCGAGCCTTCCTGTCAGTCTGTCTGCGAGGCAAGGGCTCGCTCGACATCACAGCATTCTTTACTCCTTGCCGACACTTACGTTCGCCCGCGTCTGTTTCACCTCGTACAATCTTTGTGTAGCTGGCACCTTAGGCTCTCTTTAGTACATGCTTTAAATACGTTTTAGTCATTAATCTCAACGATCCCTCGTTTTCACTAAAATGTTTTATCATTGTATTCGCTATAATTAGATATATTTAAAAGCATTTGATCATATTTGACTGTAGCTCTAGCTGGTGCTGGTACTCAGTACTACTTAGGTCCCTATCAGTTTTACATGGTGTGAGTGTGATTGATGTCACAACATTTATATAAAGTATAACCATACTTAACTGTAAATTGCTTAGCACTAGCAGGTGCATCGCGTAACAATCGTTACATCACAATGTGTAATCTGTAGAATTAAATGAACACACTTAAAAACCGATTGAATATTAATTAGGCCTATTAGGGAATAATTTTGTCACTTCCAGTTCCATGGTTTTAATGAGAATAAAGTGTAGTTTAATATAGATGTTCGTGGTGGCTCATGTAGTCCCGCAAATACACGGTACTTTAGTATCGTCCGAATACCATGATGCCAGCACAAATCATATTAACTCTAAAATAATTACACACACCTCAAAAATTAAATTTACGTCATAAATTGAAGAAAACGTTGACTAGTTAATTAATTGGAGTTTTATAGGACAGGAGATAAGAGAAATTTCTGTTTAAAGACCAAAAATTTCCCTAGCTTTTATTTCAAAGAAGATAATACATAAAAAAAATTAAAATTAGTATTTCTTGTATCGCTAGTTTGCAATATTAAATCTCGCAACAATGTTATTGATATCTTGAAAGCCACAAGATATTGAAAGCCTGATTCTTACGCGGATTTTTTTACAATTTTTATTTCTCTCGTTAATTAGTTAATTAATTAATTGTATACAATATTATTTGATTATTAAGATTTTTATTCATGTATTAAATATTTTTAGCGGTGGCATTAAAATTACACTCGTAACAATTAAAATATTTGACAGTTCTTAAATTCGATACATAATCAAATTCCGTGTAGGAATTGCTTTTTAATGTCATGAAGCGTTCTCAAGAATGTTGAGTTGGGTCCGTTTTACCCGTCGGCGCGCCTGGTAAACGCATTATATCTTTCATTTCACTCATATCACCATTATATTGAGACTTTCTGCACTTGTTGTGTGACCCATAATGTGAAGAGTAGCATGTAGGTATGTTTTAATTTTTGCCTTTAACCACAGATAACAAATTCACTACGTAATAATTAGTTATCTGTGCTTTAACTATGACTCTATATAGCCTTTTAACCCCATAATCTTTTGCTTCCTCAGCGACAGCCCACTGCTTTATCTCCCTATTTCGTCATCACTCCCGTTTGCGACCAATCCTTCAGTTTGATAAAATATGCCAAAAAAATAAATTTTGTTTCTTCGTAGTAGGCCTACACAAAATATGAATCTGTATTGCGATCCATCCAGGGTTCTGTTATTATTAGAATACAATACACTACGTATTAAATAAGCTGTACATTATGCGCTTTCAAAAGTTTCAAACATAATCAGTACTATTGATATTTCCATTATTAATTAAGTAATTAATAATTCAAAAATTTAATACAAATGTCAGCGCTAACAAAACAGTATTTTGAAAGTTTTAAAACACAGTTTTTCATCTACCTAGTTGTATTCCCGCCCCCACACCAAGACACGTCGGCTTCGAGCGGTCCCCCTAACATGAAGCACAGCTTGCTACATAAGAACACATCCCTGTCTAATGTCTGTGTCGTACTTTCTATACGACACCCATTCAAGCGGCACCATCAAACTTAAATTATCGTTGCAAACAAAATGTCAGACAATTAATTAAGCGAACAATAGACTCGTCTGCAGCCGATGATTATCGCTTTGTAACCGACTAATGGTGAGAGAGAGAGATGATTGTTTTAAGTGAGACAGCCACACAATCACCTGACACCCTTGACTTGACAGTTGACTATATCTCCCTAATGTGTCCACCACTGAGAACTATCTACCCTCCACATCCGTGCTGGACATTATGAGCCACACAATCACCTGACACCCTTGACTTGACAGTTGACTATATCTCCCTAATGTGTCCACCACTGAGAACTATCTACCCTCCACATCCGTGCTGGACATTATGAGCCACACAATCACCCGACACCCTTGACTTGACAGTTGACTATATCTCCCTAATGTGTCCACCACTGAGAACTATCTACCCTCCCCATCCGTGCTGGACATTATGAGCCACACAATCACCCGACACCCTTGACTTGACAGTTGACTATGGAGCTAATGTGACCACCACTGAGAACTATCTACCCTCCACATGAGCCACACAATCACCTGGCACCCTTGACTTGACAGTTGACTATGGAGCTAATGTGACCACCACTGAGAACTATCTACCCTCCACATGAGCCACACAATCGCCTGACACCCTTGACTTGACAGTTGACTATGGAGCTAATGTGACCACCACTGAGAAGTGAGAACTATCTACCCTCCACATCCGTGCTGGACATTATGGTGGTGATGGTGATTGTAATATCCAATGCTTTGTTCACAACCGATCAATAAGAAACAGACTTGTACATAAATATTGTGTATACTTGTTTCTGTTTCATATATTATGTGTTTGCGTTTCTTGATGGTTCTTATGATGTCGAAAATACAAACTCATTATACAGGATATTTAGTCGTGTTGATAGTATTATATAGCGGATATCTGGAGAGAAAGAATATTTAGAATGTATTTTAGACAAGATCATTTCATAAATACATTTCACTCCATTTCTGTGTTCGGACCCTAATTTAACTTGGACCTAAACTGTTCTACACCGAGTGATTCTAATACGATCAGCTTTATTGCTAGGGAATAAGTATTACATCAACAAAATAGTGTGATATCAGCGTCTAATCAAATACCGACTCAACTACAACGCGAGAAAAAATTAAGAGGTAATAACAATGGACACTTTGGGACTTAAAAGGAATTTGAATTTGCATATTTCTGCTGTGTTTTACATTTGTATATCTCAGTGGCTCTTTGGGAATATAAATCTGGTAAATCAACCTTATCTTATAATATTGTAATCATTACCCCGCGACGATGCAGCTGTGATGTCAGACGTACCACGTACAACAACCCATATATTATAATAAACTCATGTACGATGCGGCAGGACATATTATGGTACTGTACATCTATTGCAGCTGTCTGAATATACAAAATTGTACTCGCAATCTGTAACACTCAAGTATGGATATACTGACATCACTATTATGTTGTCTCCTACGTAAATATTACAGGTTTTAACAGTGAAATTGAGGTACGGGTATTGTTCACAGATGCTCAAATATTCCCTGTTGTATCATTTATTTTTGGGACTATGCTTATGCCGAAAATAATTTTAAGAACGATACTATCAAATATGTTAGTGAACAACCTATACTATTTTGACCGTAAAAGTTTTTTTCTGTACACGGTAACAGCAATTATTGACATTTTTGGTGTTCTGAAGGATGTGAATTAATTCCAAAAGGGATATTTCGGACTTACACTGATGTTCCAAAGGCCGCGAATGAACCCAAAAGTGTTTGATTTACATCAATGCTGCTCTACGGTGCCGCACAGTGGCAGAACTAAATTAAACAACAATAATTGAAATAGTTTTGCCAAGTGTATCGCTTGCTTGCGTGCGTGCGATGCGCAGAGCAGCGACGCAACAGCCAAGTGTATCGCCTGCGTGCGTGGATGCGATGCGCGGAGCAGCGACGCAACAGCGGCCCCGCTTGAACACCTCGGCCGAGTCGGACCGCGGGCGGCGCCTTTGATCTCGGTAATTCCAGTTTTCATCGTACAGTCCCTTCAGAATCACGTCGACTTATTGGGCGGATTATTATGAGCTGCCTCGCTTGACCTGCCCACGTGACACGCATATTAACCACCATCTCGAAGCTTTATTCACAATTTGTCCGGTGCAATTTGAGACAACTATTCATTTCAGATGGTTCGTTCTGAGTAATTGACGTCGTTCATTAGAACACTAAACACTACAACACAACAACACAACAACACTAGCAGTGATACAGATACCTGCTCTGCTACCCAACCACCTGTGCGAACAACCACACACACAGCATCACATTCTTATGATCGAGGGTCCGGAAGATTCTTTCACACACCGTATAACATTATATTGCAGCGTAAGGAGTTTATTCCAATGATTAACAAGCTACTGGGACGAGAGCATATAACACTAAGAGCCAAATAATTACCTTTATAGATACAGTTAAGGATAGACGCTAATGGAATTATTGTTATTGTTGAAAGGGAATAGAGACCCACCACGCCTAGCGAGTGTGTGTGTGTGGGGGGGGGGGGGGGGGGGTGTTACAATGTGATACTTGATAGCCTTCTACAGAAATACAATGAAATAATTAAGGTCAGGTATAATATTAATTATATAAACACATTTTTACCAACACAGAATATTAAGATTAATCAACGTAGGCCTGAACACAGCGCGTGATAAGAAATGTTGTAAACCTGCTCGTCCGTTTCATTATTACAATATTGTGTCCTGGGTTTGAGAAGTGAAGTGGTTTTACTATTAGCAGCTGTGAATTCCTCTTAAACATCTTTAAGTGGCGTCACTCATTGTACCCTGTTAAAGGCATTATAATAATTTAGCAAATTAAGTCGCTATTGTTGTTACTAATAATACATAAGTTAGTTATAGTTGACATAGTTGACAAAATAACGTATATGTTTGTGTTTGCCGTTGGGTTGTACAACAACTGAGTTTGTTAGGGTGGTACAACGTCTCTTTTTACATTCCCCACATAAGATTCCGAACATTCATGTACGCGGCGAAAAAGCGCAAGTCCACTAGGACTAGGCTATCGCTAGTCCACTAAAGTCTCGAATGTTCAATTATTTGTGTTATATTTAAACGAAGGATGAAAATGAGTAACAGAAATATAGTAATAAAGTAATGGATTTTAAAGATAAATGAGAATGTCTTGTAATTTTTTAAGTTTCTTAATATTCTCTTACATTTCGTTTTTTATTTCAGTTCCATACCGTATGAACGGCATCGCGTATCCACTGTGAGCTATAAGAACTGTGCGAGCCATCGCCTGCCCATGTCAGTCAAGACCAAATATCCCTGCCACTGTTGCAGATGTCAATTAATGAAATAATAAAGTCAAAATATATTTTATTATGATTATTTTTACAGTCTTCATCATCATTAATAACACTTATATTATTATCTCGACATTTATTGCACATATAGGTAGTGAGGTAGTAAAATAATGGCATGCGCCGTATCAGATGCACGACTAGGCCTAATATTAGTACCTTGGCTCGGCTTAAATATTAAAAGCCCTGCAGAGTTGGTGCTTTGCCAACCGCAGAGGATTAGGGAAATATTCGTTAATATATTGGTACACCTGGAGAACAAAGATGTTAATTCCACTTATATTAGGTACTTGCTCTCAATAACCGTAATAGCTTGACCGCCCCACGTTTACTTCTCCATCCTATTGGTCCACGTGTTCATACAATAATGCGTAGCACGTTCGCTTGGACCTTCACTGCATAAAACAATTGACATATATACATTATAACCGATCCGCTTATCATTCACGTTTAAAGTCATTATTTCATACGACTTGTGAGAGATAGAAAGATCAATTTTGGACTTTGAACGAACAAAGCATTCAAAAATATATATCTACTTTTAAGTCCAAATATGCATACAAATCTAATTATCAGCTAATAAAATAAGCTATAGGTTTCTGACCAATAAATTGATTCTGTTATGGGTATAACGCAGTGTCAAGTTGAGGCAGCAATGTTTTCCGGAGAGTTGAATGCAAGGGAACACAAGAAACCAGAATGTGCCCGGAGAGTTGAATGCGAGGGAACACAAGAAACCAACAGAATGTGCCCGGAGAGTTGAATGCAAGGGAACACAAGCAACCAACAGAATGTGCCCGGATAGTTGAATGCAAGGGAACACAAGAAACCAACAGAATGTGCCCGGAGAGTTGAATGCAAGGGAACACAAGAAACCAACAGAATGTGCCCGGAGAGTTGAATGCAAGGGAACACAAGCAACCAACAGAATGTGCCCGGAGAGTTGAATGCAAGGGAACACAAGACACCAACAGAATGTGCCCGGAGAGTTGAATGCAAGGGAACACAAGAAACCAACAGAATGTGCCCGGAGAGTTGAATGCAAGGGAACACAAGCAACCAACAGAATGTGCCCGGAGAGTTGAATGCAAGGGAACACAAGAAACCAACAGAATGTGCCCGGAGAGTTGAATGCAAGGGAACACAAGAAACCAACAGAATGTGCCCGGAGAGTTGAATGCCAGGGAACACAAGCAACCAACAGAATGTGCCCGGAGAGTTGAATGCAAGGGAACACAAGAAACCAACAGAATGTGCCCGGAGAGTTGAATGCAAGGGAACACAAGAAACCAACAGAATGTGCCCGGAGAGTTGAATGCAAGGGAACACAAGAAACCAACAGAATGTGCCCGGAGAGTTGAATGCAAGGGAACACAAGCAACCAACAGAATGTGCCCGGAGAGTTGAATGCAAGGGAACCCAAGAAACCAACAGAATGTGCCCGGAGAGTTGAATGCAAGGGAACACAAGGAACCAACAGAATGTGCCCGGAGAGTTGAATGCAAGGGAACACAAGCAACCAACAGAATGTGCCCGGAGAGTTGAATGCAAGGGAACCCAAGAAACCAACAAACCGCGACTAATCGAACCAACACCGACTAATCGCAATCGTTCCAGGGCTGCTCGCACGCGATAATAACTGACCTGGGCCCGTTTGACGCTCCGCTTGTTTCGTGTAATTACCAAAGCAGCGCTCCTGTGTTACGCACGTGTTCACACCTCCTAGTTCGTTATTATACGACTTGGAGCCACGAGGCGAGGTGTTTCCCTCGGGCCCCGCGTGCTATCTATTACAACAACAACCACAACTAACACCTGTATTAACACCTAACACTGCGTGTATAGCCAGCCGTGGGGCCCGTCATCGCGTCAGATGTTCCCACACTAAGTCATTCATCACTCTACATTCTGGTAGCGTCGTCCAGCCTCCATTAGCCCAATTATGCACCACTACACGAGCACATAAACACATACACGATAGTTATATATGCACGGCAGACGATTAGTTTTCATGGGATTTAGAACTAATGGGAGTTTCATGGTCCGACATGCTATTAACTTAATGTAATTGAATCGCCTTTTAATTAAAACAAATAAATAATTATACTTAAACGCCTTGGGAGGAGCAGTCTTCTATAGTAAAATATAGACAGCAAAAATTGGAACATGATCAAACAGCACAACATAAAATGATCGTATCAATGAAATTTATATTTAAATAAAATAAAACAAATCCACGTAATTATGTTATTTTTTCATTTTTGGAGAACGTTTTAAAATAATATACAGATTGAAAAGATGATGATTTACGTTCGAGTGTGTGTGGAGGTGCATCACAAATATGTTTTGTTAATAATTCGTAAAGCGATGATGATCTGAGTTTAGTGCGGTTGTTCCTCAGATTTACTTCTGAAAGGTCTACCAGACCAATATGCCGAAGGAGGCTATACATGTTATTCAATATTGTAATCCTTCACAGTAACCAAGACAGGTTTGCATTATTCATTTGGCATTGATGTGATACTGCAAGTTTGAACTCGTCTAAATGAAAGAAAATTCGTTGTTTTGTTCCGAATCCACAACCATCTCTATATCGATCTTAGTGAACACCAAACATGCATATTCGTTTATTTCATCTGGGTTTTGATTAGCTACGAGCGTACATGGCCACACACCTCCCACCACTGCGTACTCACTTTTGTTCTAAAAGTTTTTGCGTTGTCACTAAAAAGTGTCGAGGAATTTTCGTTCAGGAAAATATGTCCGATGCACACAACGATCCCAATTGACAACACATTCACATTCAGTCAAAGCAGTGTCCAATGGTACCAATTAAATTTTCCACTTCTCTAGTTCCTATACCGTCTAATTCTAATTGAAAGAGTAATTTACGCCCTTCCGTTGGTAACCTGAAATTGTGGGCGTGACTAAGAGGGCTTTTACATTACTATGTGGAAGACTTCATTTACGAATGTAATGTGAGAAAGAACGTCGGGAATATTTTTATTTTCGTTGAATCAGCGTGCGTGAAACCGGTGTGCACATTTCGTACCATAAAAGATAATTTTCTTGTGGAGATGTCTGATGGTTTGACATACGAATGTCCGGTGACGTCAAGACAGCGCTCTGCCCCCTGCTGTAGTCATCAACCAATGAGAGGCGTCCTACGGCCTCCTTGTGTGACACGACACAACAATGCGCCGCCTGGCTCGGGTTTGCCGTGAAATCAACTAATTGAATGCATGCCAGGTAGCAGAAGCAATCTGCTTGAGTTACGACACTGCTGGGATAATTAACAGCTCGACTGGATCTAACCAATGTTTGCAGATCTAGTTTCACGGTAATTTAGATGTTCGTCATCGTTTCATTCATTAGATTGCTTTTGAAACAGTTCTCTACATCTTTCCGCCAATATCCGGTCCAGTAAACCTCTTATCTTATCATTGATTGTCGTTTGTACGAATTACACTCATGGTATTTCTCCAGCATTCACCGTCCTCTTTCTAGTCTTCTTCTCCTTTTTTGTGTTTCTTCGTACCTAAATATATAACCGACTATATTGATCCTCCTCCAAGTGCTTCGTTATTGGTCACTCTGTCCCGTCATGGTATCATGTTATCCGTATCACATTATCAGTGGTGAAAGCCAGGGGCATATTGTGGTTACAAACCGAGGCGCAACCCAAGTACATAACCTACAGTTTTGTTATTCTATGCACAGTTGTAACACAAAACACGTCTTATTGAGTGATAAAAAAACAAAAAAGTTACTTTAATAACTTTTCAATATTCATTTATAATTACTGTTAAAACGTTTACAAGGAACCTTCAAATAGAATTTTCAACTGTGCATTTTAGATAAATGCCGAATTCTCCCATGAGAATAGGTCAATCCACCCCCCCCCCCCCCCCCTTCAGGACCCGCTATACGCTCAGTGTGTGTGAAGAACGTTTTATATTTTCCCAAGCACGATTAGGTTTTGTTGTTGTGATTATTAATAGTTGATTAGGTTAGTTGTGCCCTGCATTCAGCAGGTAAGGGCCCCTCACAAGAGCCCTCGTGGACACAACGCCTCCCTCTCAACCAAGAGCGCTCAAAAGACGATCGCGCATTGTGACGCAGTCAATAAACACGGCCCATTGACCGCTAGCGCTCCACTTCGGGGTGGGCCCGACCAGAAGCTCGGCAATACTCGGGATTATCCCATTCGACAACTGGACGAATCGACTGGACGTAATTGGTTTACTTTTTCACAACAATGATTCTCGATATATCTTTATCGGCCGCTTTATAAACGTTACGTTAGACTCCACGCATTATTGAGCCGCAAAGCGTCTACGGCAGCAACTAAAGATGCAACCGGCAACAAGTTAGACGTGACAGAGCAACGCTTGTTCGAGTATTTTTGTATTTTTGTATGTAACAGACACCGCTGGGGACTGGGGTCGTCATAAGGGGTTAGGGTGGGTGACGGCTTGGTGGGCGTTCAGGTCGCAAACAAGGCCGCAAGTATATACACACGAAGAATGTGAAAGGTGGAAGAAGAAAGATGATTAAGACCATATGAGTTGAATTAACCGAAGTCAAAAGCTATGCACAAGACAAGAGCCCTCTTTGCGGGCACCGGTCACCGGGAGAAAGGATCTACAAAGGGTAGACAGAAGAGAGCCTGATTGCCTGAACCTACCCCCCCCCCCCCCCCCCGCCCACCCCTCTATACCTTAACGGGATGACGTGGAGAAGGTGTCGTCACGTGAGGTGAAGGTAACGACATAATGAATATAATACGTTAATTTCATTTCGTTAGGTTGGCCCCTCCATCACTCCGGCCGGCCAAGATCGCATCTGGGTCGTGAGCTATGAAAACCTAATGGCCTCTAATTTACAACGCGCTGCAACGATCGACGAAAACAAAAGAGATACCTGAAGACCGAGCGCAACCGATAAGCGGTGACCGGTAATTATGAGATAAAGATGTCTGTGCGTGAAAGGCGGACATTCCGCGTGCGCATCTCTCGCTGAGCCCATTGGCCGGCTGACAGACTACGATGAACTGTTCTCACACGTCACAGGGCCCCTTTCATGCACGCTGTCTCAACGAACATGAGTAGATTCCTGACGTTCTTTCACTCATTTGTAAAATAAAATTAAATAAATAAATTCACATTTAGAGTCTACCCACTCAGTAACTAAACTGATTTGCAGTGGGTCTTCCGCTGAAGCCTCATTATAGTCACGCCCGCTGTGTTAGAAATGTCCAGGTAACCAATCAAAGGTAGTAAATGATCCCTAATGGACCTGTGTCAAGGAGACTGTAGGAACCAGAGACGTAGACAATGTTATTGGTACTATTAGATGCTGAGTGACTATAGACTTACATTGGGCCATCTCAGTGGCGTTGCTAATGTTCGGTGGGGGATGGTCTAGGCCGGAGTGACGCACTGAGAGGTGGTACGGACATGCGTGCAGCTTCATGCGTGCAGCTTGATGCGTGTAATCTATTGTTCACCACTCGGGCGGCCCCAGGCTCGCGCCACTAATTGCTGTAATTCGTTATCGCGCCATCAATTAATTCATTTTGTGTTGCGCAGGTCAGGGCCGAGTGAACCAGCTGGGCGGTGTGTTCATCAACGGGCGCCCCCTGCCCAACCACATCCGACTCAAGATAGTTGAGATGGCGGCCGCGGGAGTGCGCCCCTGCGTCATCTCGCGTCAACTACGCGTCTCACACGGGTGCGTCTCCAAGATCCTGAACCGCTACCAGGAGACCGGCAGCATCCGGCCGGGGGTGATCGGGGGCTCGAAGCCGAGGGTCGCCACGCCGGAGGTGGAGAACCGCATTGAGGACTACAAGAAGGGGAACCCGGGCATCTTCAGCTGGGAGATCCGGGACAGACTGATCAAGGTGGGTGCCAATGTGCGTGCAACAAACAAACACTATATACTCTACTTATGTTGGTGGAAGGGTTGGTAACTAAGCGATAGGGAGAATTCCATAATTCCAGAAAACAAAATATTTGAGTATTTAAGGGCGCTTTTGTGTAGGATCGCTCAGCGATGACGTCAAACGGGTAGCCGGTATAAGAATACGAAGAAGAAGGCTGCGTGATGACGTCACAGGGTTGGAAGTTAAATAATAGCAGTGTGTGTCTTTCTTGCTTGCATGCCTATGTTGTGTCCTCCAATAACCCCGTGTCCTCCAATAACCCCGTGTCCTCCAATAACCCCGTGTCCTCCAATAACCCCGTGTCCTCCAATAACCCCGTGTTCTCCAATAACCCCGTGTCCTCCAATAACCCCGTGTCCTCCAATAACCCCGTGTCCTCCAATAACCCCGTGTCCTCCAATAACCCCGTGTCCTCCAATAACCCCGTGTCCTCCAATAACCCCATGTTCTCCAATAACCCCGTGTCCTCCAATAACCCCGTGTCCTCCAATAACCCCATGTCCTCCAATAACCCCATGTCCTCCAATAACCCCGTGTCCTCCGTGCTTGCAGGACGGTATCTGCGACAAGAACAGTGCACCCTCAGTGAGCTCCATCAGCCGACTGTTGAGGGGCGGACGTCGCGACGACGGCGACCCCAGGAAGAACCACTCGATCGACGGCATCCTAGGTGAGTCACGTGATGACACAGTTGTGTTCGCAGACACCTGCCTCCCTGGCAACTACACAACAAGTAGGCGTGTTTGAAGGTCTGTTTGAATGAAGCGTGTAGACATTGGCAATGCAAAGTGTCATCTTGATAGGAAAAGTGCTCTGGCTTTCATACGAGTCCGCTGCTCCGCTGCTTTTAGATAATGTAAGCCGCGTACAGTCCTATGTTAGGCGCAGGTCTTGCAACGCACCACACCAGCTCATGGCTGCCGTGAAGCCAATAGCGTTGGTAGTTCCAGAGGTTCACGACAGGTCGCGCCAAACGTCGGCGGGCCACTGAGAAAGTGGCGCATTCTGTGCGCGGACGTCGGAACTGTCAACGTTATTGCCGACCCGTTTTAACTACACTCCAATCGAAACCGGTTCGTAGTATTAATTACGTAGACATTTGTTAGAACCACGGGAAATAATCGTGTTTAGTAATATTTTGGGAATATACTATGCAACTCTTTGGTTTCAACTACTCAAAGGCTGGTCGACGTTATGCGTTGTGTAGGTGTAAGCCGCTCCAATAAAGCGCCTGCCTCCGTATAGCAAGACGATGCTACAAAGAAGAAACACACAGATGGAAACTTGTCTTTGTTCAAGAGATTGCCGCGGAAAATCTATTCCAAGTCTTTCTAGACGCTTTTGACTGTATTTTACCATTAGTTTGTTCAAATTTGTCGTCTTTCTTGTCTCGAACCAAACCCTGCGAAGTCTCGTCCCGCGTGTCCTAATAATGTCAAGTTAGCAAACAACATTGTTACACAGACTGACGTTCATAGACAATATGTCTCTCTTCTTGTACATATTTACCCTTATATTAATAACAGCCGACGAAACTCAGCTAGTCAACATTTAGATGCAGTAACTGGGAGTCTGCTCATCTAGCACGCGGAACACCGGATATCGGGCTGTTAAAATTGCTTTTAAAACGTTTTTAAAGTGTTCCAAAAGTAAATCAAAATATGTGTCTAGGCTATAGGGACATTTGTAGGGGACGTTAGAGAGATATGTAGTGTCCTTTCTTATAAATATTTCTTTCTTCCCATATAAATATACTCATTTTCAGATGTTCATAACTTAACTAACGTTTGTAATGTGATGTTGCGAGACCCCTTTTACAACTAACTCAGAAAATTTAAAAAAATTGGAAATATTTATTGGAGCAAAGAAAATTCGTAAGAGAGAGTATTTCTCTAGACGACGACATATTTTGATTTTCGTTTGGGAGGCCGAGATCGGGTGTTCTGCAGGGTCGGTGACCATACAGTATCGTCTCGATGACCCTCATGGTCGCGTTGGGGGGTAGCGGCGGACATTCCAACAGCTGCACGCCGACGTGAAATGGGGCGTGCAACTTAATGGGGGGTGGATTGTGACCCATTGACCGCAAGACCGCAAGCAAAGCGGTCTCCCCTTCTGGCCACACTAATCAAATCTGGCATTCCAGTTTTTAAACGGCGAAAATTAATTACATCCGTCGCGTAAGATTTTGGTCCAGGGGCTGAAATGAGATGCGTGGTTGCGTGTGCGTAGTTCTACATCCAAGGTAGCCCCAACTACCCTTCACGCGCGCTCAGAGCTCGGTTCTGAATACTTTTGCGTGTGAAATATTCGTGTAAATAGTCTTGTATAATATTGAGTTAAATTTGCTTCTGTTTTTTTTTTCTCTCTAACAAATGTTTTTCACATATTGCGAATATTCATGTTCATGCAATTCGCTTCTTATATTATTATTATTATTATTATTATTATTATTATTATTATTATTATTATTATTATTATTATTATTATTATTATTATTACTATTATTATTATTATTTTATTGTTGCAATACATACAAACTCGGTCAAAACCGGCATAAACATGTTGTACGGACACAAATGTCAAGTATTTCCATGTGTTTACCTTATTAACATCTACTTAGAACTACTTAATATATCTTCTTCTTCTTCTTCTTCTTCTTCTTCTTCTTCTTCTTCTTCTTCTTCTTCTTCTTCTTCTTCTTCTTCTTCTTCTTCTGCTTCTCAAATGCCCACATTTGGCTATACTACTTAATATATCATTGTCCACATTATTTTTTCCAAACCGAACTGTGGATGCTATGTACGGTCGTGGCCGATTTGTACTCATCCCAGCATTCGCTCTTTGTACGGTGGAAACCACGAAAACCACCATCGGGATGGAGAACTTCTTGAAGTCTTCATTCTTCTTAGTTCAAAAATTTTCGCACTATCCTACACGTGTTCAAAATAATTGCTTTTTGCATCTCGATGTATATGTTCGGTTGGAGACCAATTAGTTTAATACTGTCATGGAGTTTACGTGGAACAATGCCATTTGCTGATATAATTAACGGTATAACAGTTACATTATTCTGCTTCCACAACCTTTTTATTTCAATTGATAATTCCTTATATCTGTTTATCTTTTCCCGCCAAGTTGTCTCTACATTGTGGCATTATTATTATTATTATTATTATTATTATTATTATTATTATTATTATTATTATTATTATTATTATTATTATTTATTATTATTATTATTAATTATTATTATTATTATTATTATTATTATTATTATTATTATTATTATTATTATTATTATTATTGAATTATTCGTCGTATAAAGATATTGAGAAATTTCCAGTTATCATGAGATATAATATAAACTTACGCACCAAACAAACCATACTAAATAATGAAGATAATAAATTAACAACATAGCAACAGCTCTTAGAAATTATCAGCTAACATTCATAATCTAACAACTTGTTTGTAGCGAGTGACATGTTATAAAATATATACAGTTGAAGTCACCTGCTCTCGTTGTTCTAAAAGCCACTGGAAACAGACACACGCGTTATCCAGTGAGCGTAGCGTAGTTCACGTGAACATACAGAGAGCGCTTGACACGTGTGCATACAGAGAGCGCTTGACACGTGTGCATACAGAGAGCGCTAGACACGTGTGCATACAGAGAGCGCTAGACACGTGTGCATACAGAGAGCGCTTGACACGTGTGCATACAGAGAGCGCTAGACACGTGTGCATACAGAGAGCGCTAGACACGTGTGCATACAGAGAGCGCTTGACACGTGTGCATACAGAGAGCGCTTGACACGTGTGCATACAGAGAGCGCTTGACACGTGTGCATACAGAGAGCGCTAGACACGTGTGCATACAGAGAGCGCTTGACACGTGTGCATACAGAGAGCGCTAGACACGTGTGCATACAGAGAGCGCTAGACACGTGTGCACACAGCGAGCGCTAGCGTCATACACGTGTGCATACAGAGAGCGCTAGCGTCATACACGTGTGCATACAGAGAGCGCTAGCGTCATACACGTGTGCATACAGCGGCCACGTGTCTACATACAGCACTACAGCGTCGCATCGTATCGCATCACACGTTGCGGTCGGGCAGACGACGGCTGCTGCGCGCGCAGCTCCATCACTGTCCGCGCAGCAAAGGTGCCGCTGCGCTCATCACGCGCGCAGCGTGAGTCTTGTCGTACAGGTGTGAGGCGGCCACCCAGCGGGCAGCAACGAGGCCCATCGCGAGGCTCACTCGTGTTGCAGCCGACGTGATTTGATGCCTCGCACGACTGGCAGAGCTGCTCCCTTGTCAAACAGACTCTCAGTAGTGCAGCTACAATGTTCCATGTTACGTACAAGCCTTGTTCCCTAAGCAGCGTTATTTGCGCTCTGATACAGGGACGGTTATCAACGGTTAAGCCGCGGTCGATTAGCCGGTTCCCATACGAACACCGAAGTAAAGCAATCTCGGGCTAGGTCAGGAGGTGGATGGGTGAAAACTCTCCTCTGAAACACTAGTTACCGTTGGTTAGAGAGGATTGGAGTATTCCCAAAGCATGTGTAACATGCAGCTTCGTTCTTCTCGTCAATAGTCCAGGTTAGTGGAGGAACCTACATGAATGGTCAAAGCTACACCGTCTTTTCGGATGCGACGTAAACCGATTGTCCCCTTGGTACTTTTCGACAGGAGTAGGCTACGTGCTGGTACCAGGTTTCCCCTCCTCCCTTCCTCATTATCATTCATCAATCGTCACTCATCACTATCAGGCTAAAGAAGGCATTGTGCTCTACACTGGCCTTAATTACAGTAAAGTAAAGTAAAGTATCATTACTACTGTGAACCGCGTGTCCTGAGGTTAGGAAGGCGGGCGACACAGAACCGGAGGAACGGACGTACATACAAACAGACACAAGAAATAAGTACGAAATGAAGTACATTTCTGATCATTGTCTACCCACTCATAGTCACAAGAGTGGAGGACATTATATATGCTTCGTTGCTATGACATAGTATGGTCTACGTGAACTACGTGTGAGGTCATTGCCAAGTTAGCTAGCTTGATACACAAAAGACTACGCGAGACATGATCTATGTCTGAGTGCTATGGCATAGTATGGTCTACGTGAACTGTGATATACAAGGGTACGCGAGAAGTGATCTATGTATGAGTGCTATGGCATAGTATGGTCTACGTGAACTGTGATATACAAGGGTACGCGAGAAGTGATCTATGTCCAAGAGCTATGGCAGCCAGCCACACTGATGAACCAGTTTACGTCGATAAAAAATGAACATTCAAGAAAACAAACAACGCGGGGCAATAGCAAAAAATTATCTAATTAAATAAAGTCAATTAGGAACGTGGCACGATCATCTGTTTCTCTCTGCCCCATCAGCTTCGCTCGTTCCCACGCGCTCACGTGCTCCCCCCCCCCCCCAAATATTGGGCGGTCCTGGGTTGCGTTCCGTTACATGCTGGATGTACTGATCCAGTGCGCCAGCTTACTGGATGCATTCCGAAACATGCTGCCAGCGACTACTGAGCGTTCCCTTACTTGCTATCCCAGCATCTCCAGTGCACTGGAAGTACTGGCCCTTTTTCACGCAGTAGCCCCAGTAAAACTTGGAACTGTCATGGCGTCGCACCAAACTATAACATACCAGTGGCACGAAATATCGCTGGTTTGTCCAGAAACAAACGAAGTAGTGAAATTAGTAGTGAACGACAATGAAAAGGAGCGTCTGGAGAAAGGTACGAATGTTTTGTATATGCTATTGGACGTATATTTCTCTTGGTAGGGTGCAATTAGTGTAGGCCTAGGCTGACAGTTATAGCTTACGACTATTTTCGCGCCGTCTTCCATACTGTGCTCAGTGCTCTGCAGGTGGATGCTCGTTCCGTTTCTTAAGCCTACTGGCTCGCGCTGGCTCACGCCGGCGCTCACTGGGTCCCAGCAGTCCCAGCATGTAACGGAACGCAACCCTTGTTGGCGTTTTGAGTTGTTGAGTGTGTTGCCGCTCCAACATTCATACAGGTGCGATTGTTTGTCATGATCCCTCTGTACCTGTATGACGTCACACACAGATGATGAGACCCCCCCCCTTTACCTGTATGACGTCACACACAGATGATGAGACAGGCCAAGGAGCCAAGGAATTGCATGGAGTGTCGGATCCTGAGGGGGGATGGGCAGGTGGGGTTACAAATGAATATGTAAATACACATGAGAAAACTGAAACAGTGAGAATCATCTAACATCGAGAGATATGATGATAAAGCAACGCCACAGACATCCGTGCTCAAACCAGGATTCGAACCTAGACTAGAATGGCGCTACCGCGGTTTAGTGGACTATACCGCCTAATCAGCCACGGTCACTAAGAAAATATGTTGGGCATTATTTTTATAAAAGCTGCTTTGCAACCAGAAGGTTATTATCCTCCAGTGATGGTGTTATATGAGTCACAGTAGCCTGGTCATCTCAATGTCTAATGCAACCTGGCTCTAACAAGCCACACTGACCAAGTATAAAACATGGCGAGTGTGACGGATCGCCAACAAACCTTCAGAGCCAATCAAAACTATTTCAGGTTATCTAAGTCGCTCTACGCAACATTAATCGACCACACGTGAAATATCATTTACATTAGTTTATGACTAATGGGTGTCGAGGGGCGTGAATCCCACTAATAAATCTAGCAGTGGGGGCCGGCGGCCGCGCGGGGGGGCCAGCCGCCCATCAAACGAGCCCTAATGAAAGATATGCATCTTCCTAAATGACGCGCATACAAAACTAGCCGCACATTGAACTTGAAACACGACTGGAGCTCATCTGACGACGCGGACCGACAGTCGCCCCCGAAATAACGACAAAACTATCCGAACATTGAACTCCAAACATGACTGGAGCTTATCTGACAACGCGGACCGACTGCGGCCCCCGAAATAACGACAATACTAGCCGTAAATTGAACTTCAAACACGATTGGACCTCATCTGACGACGCGGACCGACAGTCGCCCCCGAAACAAGTAGTAGGAGACACTATCAGTGGCAGCCACTGTCTCCATGAAACATACTACCTTAACCTAATGTGTGTGCAGTTTATAATAATATGATTATTAGTGTTATTTACTTTCAAAATCTATACAAAGCATTGAATGTATATTGTATAAACACTATCGAAATTTTTTACAGAAAATGAAGCTAAATATACACTATTTGAACTGATGTAAGTGGTAAATACTGACGACTCGAATTATAGGGCTCAAATAAACAATAATAAATAAAATATAAAATATGATCAAAATAATAATAAAGCGTATACTATGACATACAAGACCACTGCTTACTATTGTGTGCAAGCATTGCACTAGTACACTGTGCTGTGCTGCGAGAGGTGTTGCTTGCTTACAGTCCATGCTAGTGGTATTATTTAGTTCAGTGTATCGGCTGCCTCATGACTCATGAGTATTATGGATTAGCATTGCTGACTTGAATATAGGACGGGTATATATATGTTGGTTTGTCTTTTAATTATCAACTATTGCTAATGATTGATCGAGAACGAAGACTATTAGAAATTAATAAAAATACAATTTGTCAGTAGAGCGTGGCTAAAAACTCGACAGCCAGACCATAAATATCTTTCACGCGTGTATGTTAATAGTTGATACAGACAGAAAAACAAAACAGTCGCTGCTTCCCCAGTTGATCCGACAAGGTTGCGCTCATATATCGCAGAGATTATATTTAGTATAGGCATTCCAGAAAACATTGGATATTATAGACGTTCCAGTAAAATAAACAGTTTACACTTTGCTTTAAAATGATGTTAGTAAAAGGTAGCTAAACACAACTGTGTCACTGATTTTGTCATTAACTTATAAAATGTAAAAAACAAAGCACAATAATTGGTATTAAAAACTAAAAGCTTTACAGTGTGCTGTGAAAACGAATACTTGAGTAAGTCCAATTTAGGTTTACGTGGTTGAGATATCATGTGTTGCGCGTCCGTCTCACAGGAACATTAAGGGAACAGTTTACCTTCAATCAATCAGAATCAATCAGAGCAATCAACATCACCTGATATTATAATCTTTTTACAAGTCACAATATAGGCCTACACAATAATTAGTTGCAAAGTAAGATGTCTAATCATAATCGACAAAACAATTATTATTCACCTAAAAGTCATTATGGTTATAATAAATATTAGTAAGACCACGACCACTGCGCTGAAAACAAGGCCAGCGATGGCCTCGAAGCAACGAGAGCGATGTGTCCCGTAGTTTGGCCACCCCTGCACCTGATAACAAGGCCAGCGATGGCCTCGAAGCAACGAGAGCGATGTGTCCCGTAGTTTGGCCACCCCTCCATCTGATAACAAGGCCAGCGATGGCCTCGAAGCAGCGAGAGCGATGTGTCACGTAGTTTGGCCACCCCTGCACCTGATAACAAGGCCAGCGATGGCCTCGAAGCAACGAGAGCAATGTGTCTCGTATTTTGGCCACTCCTGCACCTGATAACAAGGCCAGCGATGGCCTCGAAGCAACGAGAGTGATGTGTCCCGTAGTTTGGCCACCCCTGCACCTGATAACAAGGCCAGCGATGGCCTCGAAGCAACGAGAGCAATGTGTCTCGTATTTTGGCCACTCCTGCACCTGATAACAAGGCCAGCGATGGCCTCGAAGCAACGAGAGTGATGTGTCACGTAATTTGGCCACCCCTGCACGTGTTGAAGTCAGCTCAACAAATGAGTAATAACGTTTTCCATTCAAAAGGACAAAACATGCAACATTTATTTTTAGAGCTCGATTTGTTACGAAACAAAACCAGCCAGAGCTGAATCGGGGACCTTTTAATCAAACCTGTCATGAGTGATGCATTGTGGACTGGACAAAATAGTGGGGATGCCAACCCCTGCACATACATTCCCCCAGGACGCGGCCTGCCAACCTTCGTTACTCGTTGTTAGTGGTTCATACCTTGGCTATTGTTATCACAACAAGCATTGATGACAGCGTCAACGTAAAAAAAAAAAATAATTTGAACGCTTTTTTTTAGAAAATATTGTCCAGCAAAACGATTACCCCGGCCGTGCTTCGTTACCCTCCCGGTCGTACACGTTGATCATTCGTAGTTATTCGCTTGTACTTCATGTGCACGGGGATCATATGCACAGACAACTGTCAAGATTTGTTGCTATGGAATTGTTTTATTACATGCTGTTTTCCATAAGAGAAACAAACTCCATAGCACTGTGCATTCTGCTTTTCTGCAGAACTTTCGTACAAAGGCTCATTCATATTATCAACAACATGCATTACACACAACTATATAACTACAAATGATGTTATGAAACCGCAAGAATGGCAAGTTTAGTTGGAATATGTTCAGGCACGAGCGAATATTACGGAACATAATTAAAGGGGAACGAGGGGAAGGGGAAGGGTGAAACAAGTGTTGAAATATTAGCAAGATACGCGTTGTAATGAGTATGTAGTGTAGACATGACAAGCCGGCAGAAGAGCGGCTATGATGGCGACCAATCAAAACGCTGAGGACATCGTGACGTCACTCCATGACATACTTGTGCAACTGAACTGAGCGAGCTAATATGAAAGAGGAATGCTCCCCAATACAGTCCATCACACAGACAGACCCAGTGTACACAGAGCTGAGTCGTACTCGTACTTGCTTCATATCCAGGTTGCGGGCGGTACTTTATGCGGCAAAGCATTATTACGAATACAATTAAATTTAATTTAACTACTTATGTAACAGGCTTAAAATGAACCCCGTCTTATAACCCGGTCTGATGACTTCCAGCTAAATATTTTGGACGTTATGAGCGTTCGGGTAGGAGTTTTACAGATGTATTGGCCGTCAACTAATTACTCATAAACTAATAGTAGGATTATTATAAATATTTACCTACTTGTAGGGGGATGTCATATCTATGCATGGTATTAAGTACATTTGTCACCAACCTATTACAAAATAATGTACCCATTTTTACACAGATTCTCCGCATTATATCGCCAAACATTTGCGAAGAAAGTAATTTATTTGCATAATTCAAACATGAGTATATTATTTTTGAGCAGGCTTGTCACAAATGCGCTTAATACCATGCGTAGATATGACATCCCTCTGCAAGTAGTTATCATTTCATAATAATCCTATTATTTGCTTAAAAGAAATTAGTTGACTTAAAACATCAAAACTACTTCCGAACACTTTAACTGACTTGACAATACTGCTTCTGACAGGCGGTTACCATGGTGATGTGATGTGATCATAGCACAACATCGTGTGTCATGTTGCAGGGCCGAGCAGCGGCGACGAGTCGGACACAGAGTCCGAGCCGGGAATCCCTCTGAAGCGGAAACAGCGGCGGAGTAGAACCACCTTCTCCGGGGACCAACTGGAAGAGCTGGAGCGAGCCTTCCAGCGCACGCAGTACCCGGACGTGTACACGAGAGAGGAGCTGGCACAGAAGTAAGTTATGTCATTGAGTTATCCTAATGTAACCAGCATCATGCTGACGAAGTACCAACTCTCTACTTCCTACCATCTACCTGAAACAGGTCTTTTAGTGATCATATACAACCATATATTGGATACTTGTAAAGTGCAAACACAGCGAGCGTGACTTATGAGGCTTGTGTACTCCTTTAAGAGGAAGATAGCATTTTAGAATGTGTGAAAGAATGACAGGATCTGTTGACTTTCTTTGAAACAGCGAGCACGAGAGGGACGGTAGCTGAGGATCATGAGTAGTTACGTTGGGATAAGTAAACCAACGAAACTGAAGTAAACTAAACTTGATCGTACCTCAGGCCACACTAAGCTCAATGCGAGACCATCTATCTTTGATGCCTTAGCCAGATTCTAGTGCAGTCGATCAGTAATTAAATATCTTTTTGCAAGAACAAATCACATGAAGGTTACTGTTGTTAGTTTCTGGATATGAACCGAACCAGGGAGTGCACTAAACACATCTGAGTGTCAGGAAGCTGAACGGTTCGTTCTTGTTGTTTACAGGACGAAGCTGACTGAGGCCAGAGTGCAGGTGTGGTTCAGCAACCGTCGGGCTAGACTGAGGAAACAGCTCAACAGTCAACAGCTGAACGCGTTCAACTCAATGTCGCTACAGTCGGCGTTCCCCTCACAGTACTCCGTGCCGGACCCGGCCGCTAACTTCAACTCGCAGAGTAAGTCCAACTCTATCTCTTTATACAATGTTTGATTGAAAACTAAACAAACATAGTCTAATGAATGAATTAACAATATTTCAAAATTGAAATAAGTTTCGAAATATTTGTGAAAATTAACACTTCCAGCTTCATGGAAAATGTATGGAGATATGGCAATAATGGTAATACAAGTTTGCTCAAAGAATGCATAACAATAATTTAAAAGTATTTTGTTCTCACGGCGCTAAGAACATGGGTACACGTAGAGCCAAAGGATCTTGGCTCGAACCCCAGTCTGGACAAACTTTTATTACAATTGCTATATCTTCAAACTATTAATGTGAAAAGGGAAATGCATATCATAAGTTTTGGCAGATGACTCTTTCATGCATTGTAAAAAAAGTTGATATAAAATTAATGAAACCGTATTTAATAATTCTAATGTTAGCGTGTCAAACTGTTGTAAATAATCATCCCGCCTCGTGTTTGCTCCGTCTTACATTCTCTCTCGCCGAGTGTTGAAGCGTCTCTCCGCCAACACGACGCGTTGTCGCCACACTTGCTGCGTTGACGCCGACGGTAACGAAAACATCCGATTGAGCCGATGCAAATGAGTGGAGTGGCCATCTTGCCCGTGTATAATAGAGAAACGTGTCAAGGACCCAAAGTATCTGTATAGTAGCATCTCGCCATGTCTTGTGACTGACTGACTGACGGAATTCTTCAGCCACGCGTTGGACTTGTACGTCTGTATTTGTGACTGGGGATAGAAGAGAATAACTTTCTTCTAGTTGTAGTTGTTGCCACGTGGGCTGAAACGTCGAACTATCGTGACCGTTATCTGTGTGGTGGGGGTTAGAACATTTCAGGCACGCACACTTGCCGATATGTACAAAGCAAGGGTTGTACGAAACACCTGTAGGGTTAGCTCGTTGTGTGACTGTGAGATTCAATATGTCTGCTGATGTTTGGATATCATACTGCTCATTGATACATTTAAATACTTGGTCCTATAGATGAAGGGGATATTAGAAACAAACTTTTCGTACATTATTGGCTTCGCTTACGAAGAGGGTGTTCTGTGGAGTTTGAAGTGAGCAAGTACTGCGCCATAAGCAACCCGCTTCATAATTCACAAGGCTTTATCGCTAAAGAGGACCAGCCAATAGATCGCCACTGTACTTTAGAATAGAACTAGGCGTAAAATATGATCAAAGTTTGTGAGAAAACTATGGATTATTTGATCCTTTAGGTATGATAACCTCTTCAATTAGACTTCTATACTCTTGAGACTAAAAATAATATATACCCGGACAAAACGACGATAATTTCCATCTTTGAGACACCTAAATTCACTTTGAATTGAATTCTATCTCACGTACAAAATATTGTGTTTTATTCGGTGCTGCCTTGTTGGGGGGGGGGGGGGGGGACTATCGGGCCCTGGTATGTTGGGAGTTGTAGTCTCGAACTCATCTCCCACGTTTCAATAACTCGACGGAGTTGTTGCACAGGAACAGTTGAGCGACGCACGATGGAACAATGCTCAATGCCCGGTGCAGGCATGATGCAGGCATGATGCAAGCTGTGACGTCACGCACAGTAGCGCCGGGCATGGTCGCGGGGGGCGTGGCTACACTGGCGATGAGCCAGGAACACTTTTATGTGCTGAGGGTAATAAATACACCGCCTTAGAGAACTATTACGATATTAATGTACTGCCTTCTAAATTGTCTCGCGTAAAAGTAACGACGGCCAATGGCAGCGATACTATTCGCATAAAGCCGCTCGGCGAAAGAGCTCATAAACTATTGCATAGATTGTTCGAGCGGTGCGGCGTGCAGAGTTAAATCAAAATTAAAATTAATTTTTTCAATTATCGTTCTATTTCAAGCTATCGAATCTCGCCTGGAACTTAATTACGAGAAATTAGTCCCGGAAGTCTAAACGTTTCATTCATTCTGGTAAAATAACAAACTACTGAACTATGCGAATAGTTTTAACTATAACCACACTTCATGTGCATTGGTTACCAACCAGATGTTAACATTCTGTTGGTAAAATCCCGTAAATATATAGTTTTGATAAACTTTTAACACTTTAATCCAAAGAAAAAAATGTCTACAAAAAACTCACTCAAACCAGCATATTATGTAGTTTCTACATTTTATCTAGAAATACGATTTTCATTTTTCGACCGAATTTTGTATTCTTATGTAAACATTTTAAACAGTAGGCTACGATCTGCGTGCTAAAGCCTAAAGGCCTATGTTGATGTGTGATATTGTAAGAAGTGAGATCCTGCCTGCATCAACGGGTCCAAGTCTCAACAAAGGCCTAATTCTTGTGGTAAAAGACCTAACGTACGCCAGACGGGTAGTACAATTTCGCCTTCATATACGCACCGATCAATGATACGCGGCGAACATGTACTACCCGTCTAGCATACGCTCGGCGATATGAAGAGTACTAAACATCCGGTGGCTCTACCCAAAGATAGAACAATCTATCAATAATGACTGCACAGTCGATCGGGTGAGACTTCGACTATACGATGTTGCATATGTTATGATCAGCACGAAGCTCTAGGGAGGACTGCGACGACACGATGTTGCATATGTTATGATCAGCACGAAGCTCTAGGGACGACCGCGACGCCTTCCAGACCAGACAAGTCGTTGGTATTTTACTGAGCTGGAAACGAAGCGTTTCAAAACATAAAGCGTTCGTAGGACTACGTACTCATCCATCCAATACGCTTCTGACTAAATGTGTCTATGTGCAGCAAAATATCTGTGTTATAAAGGACGGGTGATCACCACTGAAGGCGCCTAACTATGCACACCATAACGTGACATGTCTGTCTCTCTCTGTCTCACAGGTCACGCGTCCTCGTGGGCCCAGCCCAGCTACGCCGGGGCGGGACCCCTGGGCCCCTACAACCCCCCCTACAACCCCAGCACGACGTCATCATCGGACCCAGCAGGCGTCCAATCACTGGCCTCGGTCGCCAACTCTCAGTTCCCCGGCTACCACCACCAGGCGGGCGGGCCAATAGCGAGCCAGCATTGTGCCGGACACCAGGGCGCGTCATGGGCCAGACACCAGGGCGGGCCCAAGCCGGACGTGCCGGCACCCTGGGCAGACAACTACAGGTGAGCCGTGAGTCATGCACTTCTCACTCTCTATACTCCTGGGCGCGTCCTGGGCCAGACACCAGGGCGGGCCCAAGCCGGATGTGCCGGCACCCTGGGCAGACAACTACAGGTGAGCCGTGAGTCATGCACTTCTCACTCTCTATACTCCTGGGCGCGTCCTGGGCCAGACACCAGGGCGGGCCCAAGCCGGATGTGCCGGCACCCTGGGCAGACAACTACAGGTGAGCCGTGAGTCATGCACTTCTCACTCTCTATACTCCTGGGCGCGTCCTGGGCCAGACACCAGGGCGGGCCCAAGCCGGATGTGCCGGCACCCTGGGCAGACAACTACAGGTGAGCCGTGAGTCATGCACTTCTCACTCTCTATACTCCTGGGCGCGTCCTGGGCCAGACACCAGGGCGGGCCCAAGCCGGATGTGCCGGCACCCTGGGCAGACAACTACAGGTGAGCCGTGAGTCATGCACTTCTCACTCTCTATACTCCTGGGCGCGTCCTGGGCCAGACACCAGGGCGGGCCCAAGCCGGATGTGCCGGCACCCTGGGCAGACAACTACAGGTGAGCCGTGAGTCATGCACTTCTTACTCTCTATACTCCTGGGCGCGTCCTGGGCCAGACACCAGGGCGGGCCCAAGCCGGATGTGCCGGCACCCTGGGCAGATAACTATAGGTGAGCCGTGAGTCTTGCACTTCTCACTCTCTATACTCCAGGGCGCGTCCTGGGCCAGACACCAGGGCGGGCCCAAGCCGGATGTGCCGGCACCCTGGGCAGACAACTACAGGTGAGCCGTGAGTCATGCACTTCTTACTCTCTATACTCCTGGGCGCGTCCTGGGCCAGACACCAGGGCGGGCCCAAGCCGGATGTGCCGGCGCCCTGGGCAGACAACTATAGGTGAGCCGTGAGTCATGCACTTCTCACTCTCTATACTCCTGGGCGCGTCCTGGGCCAGACACCAGGGCGGGCCCAAGCCGGCACCCTGGGCTGACAACTACAGGTGAGCCGTGAGTCATGCACTTCTCACTCTCTATACTCCTGGGCGCGTCCTGGGCCAGACACCAGGGCGGGCCCAAGCCGGCACCCTGGGCAGACAACTACAGGTGAGCCGTGAGTCATGCACTTCTCACTCTCTATACTCCTAGGCGCGTCCTGGGCCAGACACCAGGGCGGGCCCAAGCCGGCACCCTGGGCAGACAACTACAGGTGAGCCGTGAGTCATGCACTTCTTACTCTCTATACTAGTCTCGTAGCGACCTCCCTCTCGTGTGCGCTGGTTCAATGAAAACCAATAGATTCCTGGCGTTATTTCACACATTCGCATAACCCTAGTGAACATGTTTTAACTTGACTGTAGGAACTAGACCATACTAGAAACTTGTGTACAGCCTAGTTACGGTGGGGACACTCTAGTAGTGTTATTGCTTGCTGCTGTCACTAGAGAACGCGCAGTTATTAATACAAGCATTGGGAGAGTTGCTTCGTGTTTACCGGGCTCTAGTTTGGGCGGCTGTGGGCGCGAGATGGTTCGCCCACTATAGACCCGTGACGCATTCATGTACGTTCACACTAGCGGACCTCAATACATCCGGATACATTTATACACGTTCATACTAGCGGACCTCAATACATCCGGATACATTTATACACGTTCACACTAGCGGACCTCAATACATCCGGATACATTTATACACGTTCACACTAGCGGACCTCAATACATCCGGATACATTTATACACGTTCACACTAGCGGACCTCAATACATCCGGATACATTTATACACGTTCACACTAGCGGACCTCAATACATCCGGATACATTTATACACGTTCACACTAGCGGCCCCAATACATCCGGATACATTTATACACGTTCACACTAGCGGACCTCAATACATCCGGATACATTTATACACGTTCACACTAGCGGACCTCAATACATCCGGATACATTTATACACGTTCACACTAGCGGACCTCAATACATCCGGATACATTTATACACGTTCACACTAGCGGACCTCAATACGTCCGGATACATTTATACACGTTCACACTAGCGGACCTCAATACATCCGGATACATTTATACACGTTCACACTAGCGGACCCCAATACATCCGGATACATTTATACACGTTCACACTAGCGGACCTCAATACATCTGGATACATTTATACACGTTCACACTAGCGGACCTCAATACATCCGGATACATTTATACACGTTCACACTAGCGGACCCCAATACATCCGGATACATTTATACACGTTCACACTAGCGGACCTCAATACATCCGGATACATTTATACACGTTCACACTAGCGGACCTCAATACATCCGGATACATTTATACACGTTCACACTAGCGGACCTCAATACATCCGGATACATTTATACACGTTCACACTAGCGGACCCCAATACATCCGGATACATTTATACACGTTCACACTAGCGGACCTCAATACATCCGGATACATTTATACACGTTCACACTAGCGGACCTCAATACGTCCGGATACATTTATACACGTTCACACTAGCGGACCTCAATACATCCGGATACATTTATACACGTTCACACTAGCGGACCTCAATACATCCGGATACATTTATACACGTTCACACTAGCGGACCTCAATACATCCGGATACATTTATACACGTTCACACTAGCGGACCCCAATACATCCGGATACATTTATACACGTTCACACTAGCGGACCTCAATACATCCGGATACATTTATACACGTTCACACTAGCGGACCTCAATACGTCCGGATACATTTATACACGTTCACACTAGCGGACCTCAATACATCCGGATACATTTATACACGTTCACACTAGCGGACCTCAATACATCCGGATACATTTATACACGTTCACACTAGCGGACCCCAATACATCCGGATACATTTATACACGTTCACACTAGCGGACCTCAATACATCCGGATACATTTATACACGTTCACACTAGCGGACCTCAATACATCCGGATACATTTATACACGTTCACACTAGCGGACCTCACTACATCCGGATACATTTATACACGTTCATACTAGCGGACCTCAATACATCCGGATACATTTATACACGTTCACACTAGCGGACCTCAATACATCCGGATACATTTATACACGTTCATACTAGCGGACCTCAATACATCCGGATACATTTATACACGTTCACACTAGCGGACCTCAATACATCCGGATACATTTATACACGTTCACACTAGCGGACCTCAATACATCCGGATACATTTATACACGTTCACACTAGCGGACCTCAATACGTCCGGATACATTTATACACGTTCACACTAGCGGACCTCAATACATCCGGATACATTTATACACGTTCACACTAGCGGACCTCAATACATCCGGATACATTTATACACGTTCATACTAGCGGACCTCAATACATCCGGATACATTTATACACGTTCACACTAGCGGACCCCAATACATCCGGATACATTTATACACGTTCACACTAGCGGACCTCAATACATCCGGATACATTTATACACGTTCACACTAGCGGACCTCAATACGTCCGGATACATTTATACACGTTCACACTAGCGGACCCCAACTCATCCGGATACATTTATACACGTTCACACTAGCGGACCTCAATACATCCGGATACATTTATACACGTTCACACTAGCGGACCTCAATACATCCGGATACATTTATACACGTTCACACTAGCGGACCCCAATACATCCGGATACATTTATACACGTTCACACTAGCGGACCTCAATACATCCGGATACATTTATACACGTTCACACTAGCGGACCTCAATACATCCGGATACATTTATACACGTACACACTAGCGGACCTCAATACATCCGGATACATTTATACACGTTCACACTAGCGGACTCCAATACATCCGGATACATTTATACACGTTCACACTAGCGGACCTCAATACATCCGGATACTTTTATACACGTTCACACTAGCGGACCCCAATACATCCGGATACATTTATACACGTTCACACTAGCGGACCTCAATACATCCGGATACATTTATACACGTTCACACTAGCGGACCCCAATACATCCGGATACATTTATACACGTTCACACTAGCGGACCCCAATACATCCGGATACATTTATACACGTTCACACTAGCGGACCTCAATACATCCGGATACATTTATACACGTTCACACTAGCGGACCCCAATACATCCGGATACATTTATACACGTTCACACTAGCGGACCCCAATACATCCGGATACATTTATACACGTTCACACTAGCGGACCCCAATACATCCGGATACATTTATACACGTTCACACTAGCGGACCCCAATACATCCGGATACATTTATACACGTTCACACTAGCGGACCCCAATACATCCGGATACATTTATACACGTTCACACTAGCGGACCTCAATACATCCGGATACATTTATACACGTTCACACTAGCGGACCTCAATACATCCGGATACATTTAAACACGTTCACACTAGCGGACCCCAATACATCCGGATACATTTATACACGTTCACACTAGCGGACCCCAATACATCCGGATACATTTATACACGTTCACACTAGCGGACCCCAATACATCCGGATACATTTATACACGTTCACACTAGCGGACCTCAATACATCCGGATACATTTATACACGTTCACACTAGCGGACCTCAATACATCCGGATACATTTATACACGTTCACACTAGCGGACCTCAATACATCCGGATACATTTATACACGTTCACACTAGCGGACCTCAATACATCCGGATACATTTATACACGTTCACACTAGCGGACCTCAATACATCCGGATACATTTATACACGTTCACACTAGCGGACCTCAATACATCCGGATACATTTATACACGCTCATTTCATACATTCTTACATTATATTCTCACATTATACCAAACATATGTTTTGAAAATAGTTTTCTTTCTTTTATAACAAACTACCAAACTACTGAGTGTAACTTGGATAATATCTTAGCTCTTAGCTTAGGATAACAAATCATTTAATTGTTACCGTTAGGATATGCCTGGATAGTGGATAGTAGACAGTATAAGTAGGCCAAATATTGAGGCGAAAGCTATGCGAAACATTGTACGGAGGCCTATGTGGTACGTAACGATATAAGGAATCAGCTAGGCCAAATATTGTATAGAGACGAGACGACTGTGTTAGGCCGAGGCCTTCGTTATACTCACTTCGTTCTCGACGATACGATAGCGACGGCCTCGGTTAGGCTTATTTGTAATAACTAATAATAAGTTAGGCAATGTATTGTGAAGAGTTTTATGTTAGATAAGGCTATGTGTAGCATTGTGGGGAAGACATGGTACATAGTCGGAATAATGCTATAGGCAAATTTTGTGGACATGAATACGATTATGTAAAGTAGGTACGTAAAGAGAAATATTCGAGATTAGATTACTACAAGGTAGCCTACAATACTAGTAACAAGTTAGTCCAAATATTGTGATGTTATTTGTAATGTAATACTGTGAACGGTGGATGTGGCGTAACACTGGAGGTGAGGTACTATTATAGTGTGGGCCGACAGAGCATTAACACAGACATTATGCACTAATAACAAGATGGCGGTCTGCGCATGCGCACTCTCGGTGCAAGGTGTGACGTCATCGGTAGCCAATGTTGTGCCCGAGCTAGCAATGCGACAGGCTGAAATTAATCGTTATTTAATTCCGCTATAACGCAGTTGAAGACGAGCTGATCTGAATGTTAATAGTTGACTGTTCATAAGTTATTTATCTTATTTTTGTATTATTGGTTTTGTATTCCAACATAACAGTTAGACAACCAACAGCTTACCATGCGGTTGCAGCCCACAAGTGTTTGCGGGTTTACTAGATCAGTTGTAACATCCACTAGCTTGCAGGTTACTCTAGTGAATTATATCTCAGATAGAGGTGGCTCAGCGGTATAAGACGCGATACTCTAATTCGGGAGGTCGCCGGTTCGATACCGGCCACCGTTAGGCCTGAGTGAAGGTTTCACCGAGGTTTTCCTCAGTCACAATGGGATTGAGTCATATTAACAGCCCTCGGGCACTCCATCCCAACTATTCCAAACAGCGCAACACCTATAGTTAGTCACCTGAAGAAGGACATGGATGACCCACGGCTAAATGATTACTATCATCGTTTATAGAGAAACACCTTGGATGGTCCACGATGCTCCTAGGCCTACAGATAATCTTACATTTCTATCTTGATCAATCTATCTAGATGAATGTCCAGCGCACAGAAAACTGCTCATCGATCGTATATTATTGAGTATTGGTGATTGCCGAAGATTCCTCAATGAAACCCCCCCCCCCCCTTCTACTCCGCCCCCCTCCCCACCCCATTGATTATCACTGAGCCGCCACGAAACTAGAATACACTCAATGATTTCGCCTTTTAGATTGCTTTCAAAACCTCTCTCGGAGCTACGTACTATAATTAAACCCAGTATGTAATTGAATCGTTGCCTACCAGGATAGGCTGGAAACAATTTCTATGAAATTCATTATTAATATATGATTTTAATTCCCCCGGCACCTGCATAACGTATACTTTGCCTAGTGAGGGACTTAATTAGCCTAATGCCAGGCAGGCACGGCTTGGATAAACCAGTAGCTTATAATTATACCGGCGCTGCGTAGCTTAGTGTAAATAGCCTCTCGGAGCGGCAGATCCGCTCACACTATACACACAAATAACAGTATTATGCACTAAGCGCAGCGTAGCTTAGTGTAAATAGCCTCTTGGAGCGGCAGATCTGCTCACACTATACACACAAATAACAGTATTATGCACTAAGCGCAGCGTAGCTTAGTGTAAATAAATAGCCTCTCGGAGCGGCAGATCCGCTCACACTATACACACAAATAACAGTATTATGCACTAAGCGCAGCGTAGCTTAGTGTAAATAGCCTCTCGGAGTGGCAGATCCGCTCACGCAGTCACACTATACACACAAATAACAGTATTATGCACTAAGCGCAGCGTAGCTTAGTGTAAATAGCCTCTCGGAGCGGCAGATCCGCTCACACTATACACACAAATAAGAGTATTATGCACTAGTGAGCGCGACGCGACTGTAGCAATTATATTTTATTGTTATGTTATTAGTGTTAAATAAATGTTGAGTATTATGCACAAGAGAAGAACATGATAGTCCACTTTATTCGAGCAATTATATTTTATCATTGTTATTACAGTTAAATGTCACGAGTTATTGAAATTTTCACTTAATAAATAATATTCAGTATTATGCCCCAAGAGAACATATTTTATCGTAGCAATTATATATATTTTATTATTGATATGTTGGCGTTAAATGTTAAGTGTTGAAGACATTTACACAATAAATAACAGTATTATGCACTTGCGAACATGATATTTTATTCTAGCAATTATTTGTTTTATTATTGCTTTTAGTGCTAAATGTCAACATTCAATTAAGAGTAACTTTTTATGCCTGTCGTTGTGGGCTTTCTGTCCTATGTTATTGTTGGATATAATCTGAGAATTACAATATTCTGATTGGTTTATTTCATGCGCATCTGCCTAGTTTCGCGTCATCCTGGTTGCGCGTCATCCAACATCATGCATATACATTAACCCAATACATTATAAGGCCTATGTGTAGATAGAGCAATGCAATAAGGACAACATGTAGATTGAGGAATACATTAAGGCCTACGTGTAGATAGAGCAATGCAATAAGGACAACATGTAGATTGAGGAATACATTAAGGCTTACGTGTAGATAGAGCAATGCAATAAGGCCTGCCTGTAGATTGAGGAATATATTAAGAAAAGCCTACCTGTAGATTGAGGGATATATTAAAGAAGGCCTACCTGTAGATTGAGGAATATATTAAGGAATGCCTACCTGTAGATAGAGGAATATATTAAGGTCTACCTGTAGATAGAGGAATGCAATAAAGCCTAACTGTAGAGTGAGACAGAGGAATGACTATAAGACACAGTGTTGACTGAGCAACACACACGTAATGTAGAGGCTGTGCAGGATATAATGCGGCTCATACCCCGGTATTAGAGGCTGCGGTAATAAAATGCCTCATCTAATTCATGTCATTGAGTGTTGGCTACCGAGCGAGCGCGGCCGCTACCGAACGGCTAATAACCTCTTCGTGCCTCGAAACCAGTGGTTAAACGCGAACACGGGTAATCACAGTCAAGGATGAGTGTTCTAGTGTCTCTAGTGGCCACGCCGCACACTAGCAGCACCGTCTACAACTCTATTAGGTTTAGGTGCACCTCCACTATAGCCTCACTTCTTTAATCCCCACAAATAAAATATTTTGTTTCTTGCAATAACATCAAAGCACATTAAAATAATATCTAGCATTTACCAAAGTACTTTGATTCCATCGCAGACAGGTGTATATTGTATGTTCGCTAGTGCGTCGTATGGCATCGTCTCTGAGATAAAACAATAGCAGTAACATCAGTTGGCGCCTCACTTGTTTGTCGCCCATCTGGCTCTACAAGTATCAGCTTCCTTACCCGTCACGTCACGGCTTGAAACTCGTAGTTGTTGTTACAATGCGATATCAACTATGTATTACTGTGACATCGCTTGCCATTCATAGCTTGGAGATGAATTTATCTTCTATTACATTCTGACAAATACAGATCTTATACATCCAATTCTTTACAGTTTATGTTCGTTGAGGGCCCACTTTGTGGTCAAAGATACACATTGATGGAAATCGTTACACCAAGTCCAAAAAATTATGTATCAGTATATTATAATTGGCTTTTAATAAAACAAGGCAAAAGATGGCAAACATGTAGACATGGACGCCACGTCGGGAAGTAATACTGCCGTCTATGCGGGCCCACGCAACAACATGTTGACAGCCCACTGCCCGCTTTCCTCTGAGAACAGAACACAATTTACTGGTCTCTCTGCCACTTCAAGTGGCAGATTCTACTAAATCATAGTAGTGTGTTGGACCGTATTCAGTCATTGCTACATATGCAACTCGCGCTATTTCAACGAAACCATCACCTAGTCCTCACCACGGATAGGTCCTCTGAAGTCCTCGCGGTCCTCAGATCCCATGACGCAATGCGCGACCACCACTGAGAAGGCCGAGCCGACTTAATTCAACGCCCGAGGCCGCCAGCTCAGTTCAATAATGAATCGCCGGCTTATAATCATATACCTCCCCGCACCGTATTACGTAAACCATGGACCTGTGCACTCTAATTTAATTTAGGAGGCATCAATCAACTATCGAGACACGTATGCACTCGAGTAATCGATTAATTACGGAAACGATAGTCGACTTATGGTTTGCGTTTCAATTAAAGCGTGTCCACTTTGCGGGGAAATTACCTACTAGAAAAATAAGAAGGTTATGAAATGAAAACAATCCGCTTTCTAGGATAGAGAAAAGTTCGTGACATTTCAGACTCTGACATAGACAGGCCACGAGAACAGCGAACAGAAGAGCGATGTGCTGACATGGTTGTTAGCCTACTAAAGTAACTGCGTTCCCCTAGTCCCAATATGCTGTGCTATACTGTTAACCGCCATTGGAATTCGTCTTTTAGTTGTAATTGTTTCGTATACTTTAAAATGACATTGAGAATATAATATTATTCATCAATGCTGCGTAAAATTGTTGCAAGAAATATCATTATCCGTCATTGTCTAGCCCTAGAGAACAGAGAACTCTAGAGAACAGAATGCGCTTCCTTTTAAGTCGACACTAATGTTTACAATTTTGAGAGATTCTCCATTAATAAAATATTGTAATTAAAGACTAAATATACTACATTAATTCTCTTGGAACAGAGTAACTCATAATCGACCCAGCAATATACCAGCACACATTGTTGCTATAGGGAGTTTTTTCTTTTCCCCGATTTCTTTTGGAAACAGGTGTATGACATTTATTTAGAAAAGATTTTCAGTGTATGTATTCTACTTGCCACACAAAACATATCTCCAGAAACCATGTGGGCTGGTAAATAATGGTTTACCGTGAAAGCGCGTGGCTAGAAAGTCGAACACGCATCTTACAGGGTCCACTGGTTCGATTCTTACGTTATTATATTATTGTAGTATGGGTATACTGCGCATATAGTAACCCTCTGTCTTGTGTTGCAGCCTGTTTGGAAGCGGTATACTATGGGCGGTATAGTATGGGTACACTTAGCATACAGTAACCCTCTGTCTTGTGTTGCAGCCTGTTTGGAAGCGGGACTACCCACTACGGAGCCACCAACTTGACCCCTCACTCCCCGTCCGAGGCCAAGTCCGGGTATCCGTACTTCGGCCAGCTGAGCGGGATGGAAGCGGGCATGGTCTGCGGCCGGGTACACTGACCAAGCAAACTGCAACAAGGCTACAAGTGATCCTTAGTGCAACAATGCTGTACACATTGTTCAGTGCGAACACGTCTGGTGCGCGAAGTACTGAGTTCTGTTGCACGTGGTTGACATCTCCCGAGCCGCCACTGTTTAGCTAGCGCGTCTCACAAGCCGCCACTGCCATCAGCGCCAGACTCATTTCACGGTGTAAACCTTTTAACAATTACAATTCATGTTTTCTTTTAGTAAAGTGTAAAGGTATGAACTAGTGGGATGCCACAGCAGGCTTAGTAGTAATCAAGTAGTAGATATCACAGTAGGACAGAACGTCAACTAAGTTAAAGGTTCCCTTGGTCAGTGACCAAAGGGTTTCTGAACATACGTTATTATATTTATTTGTTTGTGGATCGTTGTGTCTAGGCCTTGATAGTTTTGTGCCTTCTTCTAAAAGTATTGTGTAAATAATTTTAGTCTATTCTAAATAAAACAATATTTTGCTATGTGACATATTAATGTATATAAACAATCATATGTGACTTAACGTCTACTGTACATAACATAACATAACATAATGTATAATGTCAATATAGCCAGTAACACTACGAGCGCTTCTATGCGTGCAGGCAGCTACATAGGTAAAAGCATCACTACTACAATCATAGAGATAGACAATTCTGTTAGCCAGTATTCGGACTCATTCAAATATATTTTATGGAAAAACTAAAGTACCAGTGTATTTATTTCTTTATTTCCTGAACACCGACTCCTGCAATCATCTGTCTTCATGACTACACTGATGTTTAACCATGTTATTCTATCAAGCATCTCATCAAGCAAGTTGAGTTTACCCTGGGTTTGCGTAGTCTCAACTCTCAACATTATTATCAAATATCAGATGTTTACAGATGGGTAAGTATAATTTTGTTACCTTCACAAAGTACACTTTACAAGAAACACATTGCTGAAATAGACGTAACCGAATTTGTGTTATTAATTACATTTTAATTCGATCATCTCTTCCTCTGGGAAACTCGATTTAAGTTATAAAAGAATTATAAAGACAATTTTTTTCAACAAAGTTAAGTAGAATAACTTATCGTAGGCCTAATACTGTAAATTATGTTGGCCTGCGCTCTTCGCCGTACGTATCCAGTGAAGTATGAAGATAAGTACGATGCTCACAGTATGAGGGGAAGGGTTTGAACCAGCGACCTCCGAGTCAACGTTCCACTCATCTTGAAGTGGTGATCCCGACTCCGGTCTTCATAGCATGGAGAGTTAGGTTAACGCGGTGCTAAGGTTGTATGTGGCAAGCAATGTTGCTCGAGTAGGATATGTTGGACAGAAACCGAATACAATTTCAAAAGTGCTAAAATATAACAGGCTACAAGAGGAGCTTTGAATGAATTCTATTTATAGAAAGAAGTTGAAAACGAGTTGCTAGCAAATCTGTTTTGTATACAGGAATTATATAGCTATACACTAATAGTTGTATGATAGTCTGCAAGCCTACGGTAAGTAGCTTTAACCATAGTTCTACTTTATGTTGTCTGATATTAAATATTTATTTCACGAACGTGTAAAATGTACTCTCATACCTGTTGTACCAACGGATAGATTTTAATAAATAACATATGACTGAGATAAATCATAGGTGGGTCCCAATTGAAGACGAGCAGTAAATCTTCATTTTCGACATAGTATTTCATTTAAAATTTACGAATTTGTAGTGAGACATAGGGGCGTGATTTATTTTTACATGATTCGCTTTTCTGACACAACTTAGGAGTTTGGCACTTGTTTTTAAATACAGTTCTCGAAGTGTACATAAACTCCAATCTTTGCCTGCCACTGTTGAATACTATACTTACGCCTGGGTTTCAGTGCTCAGTGGGTGCGAATTTGTAAATGGTATAACCAGTGGTTTGCTTTCCCTACCTTACATAGTCCAATTGTTTATGTTATTAACATATTACGAGCGTATAAGCAAATTTATGCTACGGAAATACAAGGGTAATGTACGCAATTGTACACGAGTAATAGAAATTGTATGATGACGTGTTCACCACGGAATGTCTCCTGAAGTGTGTTCTGCTCACCTTAGTAATACGCTATAGTAACATACACCGTCCTTGCCTGTCCACATATGAATATTGCATAATATGGAAAGATGGAATAAGCGGCAAGTATATCCTAGCTGCTGTCTTAACTGCGTTCACTCATCCAGCTGGTGCTGAAACTGTTATTATCCCAGTGATTCGCTCACTACTCAGAACTACAATCACCATCAATCATGGTTTTATATTTGTGTATAATTTTATCGCAGCCTATCAATATTAGTGTAATAGTTTCCGGTTGAGCCTAAATACAGCCATGGGATTACATTAGCATACGAGATTACATGCAGGAGATGATACACAGTGCGGGGCTATGTTACAGTTGTTAGCAATAATAACATCGCAGAGATATTGTTTTAGATCACTGTGATTGGAACAGCTCGCTAGATGTTAGGCCTAGTGAGTGATGGGAGTAGCCATGCTCTGATGTTATCTACGCCAGTCTTGCTCACTCAACCACCAACTCATTTTACCTTTGTCATATTTAATTTCGTCAATATATACATAAATGGACAAAATATTGAACATTCAGTCGTTTCTAAAGTACCATATAAGCTGTTTGGTAATGTTATGGTTTAGTATTTTGTAATTTTCATAGAAGATTTATCTCTTAATCTACTTCTGAATGATACGTGAATAACAGTGGCCCACACAATTGTCAACGCTAATATATATTATCACCTCTCTATTGACAGCAACAAACGTGTTCAGAATAGAAAGACATCATGAAAAGCTGCGTATCAAAAGTTGCACAACAGTTTGCAACATAGATTGTACCGCAATGGTAGATACATTGTAGATGTGATGTTACCAGGGAATGTGATAGACAAGCGGCAAATGAAATGAGGTACTTGGAACAACGAACGAAATAAGGTTCGTCTATTGCATATAATATTGTATATTGCATATTTATTATAATACATGTATTATGGGATACCTCCCCCTCCATCTCAAGAGGAGCATCGGTCCAGTGAATACACATATTCCGAGGCATGAAGGAATACAAGCGATGGATGAGAATGTAGCCAGTGATCTGTATCCATGTCATGATAGTGTCCAGTACAGTCGTGTCGTGTGTGACGCTTGACCATCGCATCGTCCACCCACTCATACACATATTCCGAGGCATGAAGGAATACAAGCGATGGAACCCAAGCCATGCAGTGATCTGTATCCATGTCATGATAGTGTCCAGTACAGTCGTGTCGTGTGTGACGCTTGACCATCGCATCGTCCACCCACTCATTAGCACAATAACTCCTCTCAGCTCTCACAACATAATGACACGTGACAAATTTAGCTAAAAAATCAAACTCTTCAAGCTGATTTAATGGTACATTTTTTTAATAGCGTAAACTGATACTTTGTAAGTATGTGGGTGGGTGATGGGCAGTTGATACAGATATCGCAATGAAGAAACAGTACCACCATAGCACTGCTACAACAGACGCGGGTCCCCGGGACTAGTCATTATAACAACATACAAGATGTATATAATAAAACACATTTGAAGTTATAAGTTACGTGAACACCCCCGCTCATCTATTGCCCCATCTAACTAAACTGAAGTTTTGTCCAATGTTTGGTGTTTCAAATACGTTTGTTTTCTTTATCACGTGTTTATACGGTGAATACTTTTAATACTTGAACATCCATCGTATATAGGATATTTTGAACATAAGTACACATTTCTGTATTTAGACTCTTCACATTTTCACCTTTCACGAATGCGAATACTTTGTTGGGCCACATTGTTACTATGACACCTAGTCTGGTTCCTTTCAAAACCTTGAACAAGAAGAAATGATTTTATTTTAATTTATTTTAAAATCTTATTTCGAATACCTACTTTTGCACACAATACGTAATACGTACAGTCATCGCTCTGCGACGAAGCCGCTGTTTGGTGTTCTTCTCTGTGTCTAGATAGATGGTGTAACGTGAGGGTAACTGGGCACAAGATTGACTTGCAAACAAATGCGTCGCCTTATACAGAAGTGAACGACTCCGATATTTTAGGCCTACGTTTGTTCCGCTCAATGTGATAAGTTCGATACTAGGCAAGAGCTGCGTTCCTCTTCATGTACCTTTAAAACGTCTTCAAAGCAACCTGTAATCAATTCTTTCAAGAAAAATACAAGTTTAACCATTCAGAGGCTTGAGGCAAATCGCGGCACTCTTCAATGAATTTATAAGAAATAGAATTTGTGTTGGTGGAGGAATTGTTCCCATCTGTATTGAAGGGATCTGGGGCAACATTTTCAAGTCGCTTATAAAGTCGCGTTATATTAATTTTGAACGTGTGTTGTGATCACAATTTTACACATATTGGGTAGAATGAAATAAATCGAGTTACAAAACGTGAAAAGTTTTCATAAAGAAGAAAATCATCGAATATTAGGAAAAAATTAAAATAATTTATTAGCGTCGAGTTTTCACCTAAAATAAAGTCTACACTACAGTACAGTGCAAAGATTATTACAGACGATATTATTGTTAGGTTCAGTGGCGTATCCAGGAATTGACAATGGGGGGGGGTCGAACATCCTGAGCAGGCAGGGGTCTGGGGCGAAAGCCCCAGCCGCCGGAGGCCAATTCGCCGAAGGCGCAATTTTTTTTCTTCATTTATGACGTTTTAAACGCCTGGAAACACGTTTCAGAAAAAGAAAATTTCATAAAATAGGTTGAAGAGAATGTAAGGATTACTACAAAGAAAATTAAAAATCCAGTCACAGAACAACAAAATTACTGCAAAAATAAATTTCTTTCCTATATTTTTTATTTTAATAATTGTTGGCAAGTCTCCTCGTAACTGGTAGTGTTGTAGTTCAATGTAGTTAAATTCAGTGTAGTTTCTTATACGCAGTGCCAATCGTAAGAGGAGAAAGAAGAGTAACCCCATGACCCCTAGCACCCATTAGCATTTTTAAATATATTCCTCCAACTTGTCCCATTCCTCAAACTTCTTTTCCGATTGTCCCCGGGAGACAATAGGTCCTAGGCAGCTCTTCCTGACGACCAAGAGCCCAAAGTCGTATGATTTAACGGTTGAGTACGTTATTCAACAATAATCTTAATAGTAGTTTCCTCTTCCCCCCTCCTATCCTTCCTTCTCTCCGCATGTAGATTTTTTTTTTGCATGGGGGGGGTTTGAACCCCATAACCCCCCCCTTGGATACGCCACTGGTTAGGTTCATCTCTCTGTTCAAGAGAAATGACGTTCAAATTAAAAAAACAAAACCACGCTAGCCTATCTATCACGTGTTTCGTGTCATTTCGCGTCTCAACGGCGCATTAGAGAGCTGAAGACGGTGTCAGACCGTCAGAGAAACCCGGCTGTAACGCAGTATTCACTCGCGACATCGCCTCTCTCTCTCTCTCTCGCGCAGCATCGGGTGTCGTGGATCCGACCAGGGGGATAATTACCAGATATTCAAGCTTTCGCTCGGAATCAATGTAATTATACAGACACCACTCGCTGCACCGCGTCCACACAATAATACACTGGAGGTGATACCAATTAATATTAATTACGAGACTTAATCAATGACTATTACTTATTGCATCTTGGAATTATTATTTCCTGTGTATTTAAAAAGTTTTGAATTTTATCATTTTCTTATTTATAACCCATTCAAAAACTATTTCACTAAAAGTAAAACTATCAAATTGTGTTCCATAAAATAGTAATAACAGATAATGGGCAGTTACATAAAGTGTTTTTTAAAATGTCGTATATACTGATTGGATTGAGAATGTTATGATGCATTTATTGACGACCCTGAAGAAACGGTAGCTGTAAAACAATTGCCGTAGAAATAAACATCCAAATAATGATTGTTCGTCGAACATAAACACACCACGTGACATCCCTTGTTGGCTGCGTTGCTATTGCGACAAGTAGTGAGTACACACGATCTCAAAACCCAACATACAACTGACAGAATGCTATACACATCATAGAAGCTTTGGACACTGAATACAAGTATGTAGACTCACTGGAGTCATTATTATCTCTGCATGAAATGTGCGACCAACATTGGACTGAAAGAACCAGTGCTTGAATTGTGCACGGTGCAAGTTATGTGTTATTCACTGGTCTTTGATATCCAGAAAATTAGTTTTTTTACTGCCCCGCACTTTCTAATTCCTATTTACAACCTGCAATATAATGTTTTAATCGTATACATTACATTTGACAGAACAAATCAAATCTCCTTAATTTAATTTAATTTAATTTCATAACTATTATAGTAATTCTGTTTTTCAATTTATACTAGTTTCGATATTGTATAATTATTGTTTATAAATGTATCATACGTAGGCTATTGTATGTCATGATGAAACTTTTTGTTCAGTTTTCTTTTCATTCACATATACATTTATATTAATCAAGAGACAATAATAATTTGTGTTTGATTGATTGAACAACTAGATAACGACTAAAATCATGTAGTATTTGATAAATATTCACAATAACGCAATAATACCTACCTTAGACTTGCTCATTGTTAACAGTTGATAGTTTCAATGAAATGCTTTACACGGATGAATATCAAATAACTTCAAATACTGTTTTATCATTCACAACATAATAAGCTTTGAATACTAAATGCAAATAAATACAACGTAACAATAATTCTTCACACAATCAAAAAAGGACTAACTATAGCTATTTATTTACAAATTTTTAATCTGGCATACAAATCGCCAGCATAACAATGTTTAATATGCAATGAATAGAATGTAAACAGACAGTAATATCGCTGTGCCGTGATTGGCTTGATTGTTGTCGCACTGGCAAAGCAGCTGGTGGGCCCCCCATGCATAACGCGGTGAAAGAGCTCAGATTGACGAGTGTGGGAGGGGCTGCCCCCTTAACGCGCCGTGAACAGCCGTTGTACTGCGCGACCACCACGAATCAGATATATCATTCGACCAAAGGGACCGATCTCAGCGCAGGTACCAACGGAACACTCGCGGTTAACCGGAAATATTAAATACTGAACGGGAACAAATCGTCTATCTATAGGAGTCAGTCTAGGGATACAGTGGTGCTCCTGTATGGGAGTCATGTTAGCAAGCAAGTTAGCTAGTCAGATATACTTAAATAAAAAATAAATAAATTCACATTTAGAGTCTACCCACTCAGTAATTAAACTGATTTGCAGTGGGGGAACTGATTTGCAGTGGGGGAACTGATTTGCAGTGGGGGAACTGATTTGCAGTGGGGGAACTTGACTGAAGGACTGACGTTGATCCTCTCAGCAAGTTAGCTAGTCAGATATACTTGACTGAAGGACTGACGTTGATCTTCTCAGCAAGTTAGCTAGTCAGATATACTTGACTGAAGGACTGACGTTGATCTTCTCAGCAAGTTAGCTAGTCAGACATACTTGACTGAAAGACTGGCGTTGATCTTCTCAGCAAGATAGCTAGTCAGATATACTTGACTGAAGGACTGACGTTGATCTTCTCAGCAAGTTAGCTAGTCAGATATACTTTAGACGGAAGCCCTGGGTATGTCTTTAGCAGTGTATCCCAGCATTCCTTCGGTAGCCTGTATGACTGAACTGAATACGATATACATTAAATAAATTTAAACAACCCTTCAGTAATGATTGTTGGTAACAAGAATCGAACCGTCGACCTCCTGTATTGGAGCCCCGCGTGCTGCGGCTGTGAGATACAGACAGCTTGGCTAGAAGAGTGTGTAGCCGTGCAAGTCCACTGAGGTTTGGTTCCTGCGTCATCCAAGCTCTTTGGAACGATAATGTCCGATGTTTAATCCAATTAACCGCTTTGGTGTAATGTGTGGGTTGTGTTGCTCTACCTGTTGACAACTCTATGCGCGTCATCGCATGTTGCTCTGTTTGGTCGCGCTAACATCTTTTAATCAAACAAACATTCATCATCTCGTTTCAACGTCTCTCGTCTTTTTAATCATTTTTACGTCAAAAGAAAATTACGAATATCTATCTCAGGTATTTTCGTATTATATGTTAGTCCAATATCATGTTTTACACAAAATACCTTTTCATCTATTTTCATCTCTCGAGTATAAGTAATGAGTTGAGAGCCCGCGGTATCTCAACCCTTGTGTTCCGTCTCAAGGGTTGGGGCGTTATTGGCTGCTGTAAGCGAGGTCGTATGTCTAGGGCTGGACGAAGACGGTGGCTTATTGAGGCAGGTCAGGGTGGCATCTTAAAACATGCGTTCATTCGAATTCTGGACCTGGATTCATAAACATGCCTAAGATATGATTTTTCTATATTTATCCCAGCACAGTTTATGAAAACCTGGCTCTAACAAAAAAACATGCCAAATATCAGCACAAAATAAATAACATCGGGGTCATGTACGGAACAATAAAAACATTATGGTGACTATTGACACTTTTTCTTCGAAGTAAAAGTTGAGTCTTTCAAAACAACGTCCAAGTAATTCTCTCCGTGCAGTAGGTTGTTAATGTCCTTTGCACTCGCGACAGATAAGAGGTTGTCTTAGCTAGGCCTTTACTCAAATCTTACTGATACGTCAACTCTGCTACTCTTGAAAATCAAATGTTGTAACATATCAATTTCATTTGTACATTTGTGGTAAGACCCACCAATAATGTATCTTATCTTGCTAAGATTCGCTTAAGACAACTTAGAAGTTGGGCCTCTGTGTGAACCCAGGCCATGTAGTCGATTTAACAAGCATATTAACATTACTAAATTTGCTGTTTCCCCATTTCCAAAATCGAAATATGTGTGAATTGCTTGTGCGGTTCTTCCTGCCCCCAACTGTACCCGGCCCGGTCTGGATGTCAAGTCAACTCGACCGGTCGTCGGTAGCGCTGAGGCCACATTTATCAGGGGCTAAATACAACTTATGAGAACCATTGGAGTTACCCCTGGAAGTCGCGACCCCCTCCAGTTGTTGTCCGGGGTTCTGTTCGCTACAGAGGGGGACGGCTGCAAAATGGCGCTCGGCTTCTCGGCCATCTTTGATACTTTCAGGCCGGATCTATTTATATCAATACAAGTACACTCACAGTTTCCACACGTATAGTCGATCAAAAACTAGTCATTGCGGGTTCCATTTTACGTGTTGTTTTAACATAATATTGGATCAGATAAATTTATTTGAAATATATTGAATATTTGAACGCATTTCAGGAATTTTTTTCAAAACTCTGAACACATATTTTAATGCTCGGACTTACACACTTCACGAATACCATTCTTGGAACTACACACGAAGCGGGATTATAGTGGGATTTCGTTGTGTACAAACTTGTGAACGTGTGGAGTATTACATTCTCAAATTGCAACGAATTCTATATAATAGCTTAAATATTTACGCTTTAGTAACATGTTTCATTTCTCTACCGGTTTCCTCCATTGAACCATTTGTCCGCTTCACTTATTTGTCGTGGTTCACTTTATAGATAATATACAACCTATCAGTGTCACCAATTGTTATAATTGTGTAGTGGAACAAATTAGTTTTACTTTTATTATAAGCTTTTATCTTCAAAACACATCTGGAAAAGTGTATATCTTCTTGTATCTTCTCCAATGTATTTCATTTGTATTCTATAAATAATATAATAATATTTCATTGCCCTCTATCAGGATACAAATGCAGTTATAGTAACGCCAAGCAGCATAATAACTACCTTGGTCCGAGTGTCACTGAGCTTATGTTCTGCGCATTACTTGCAACGGTGAATGTAAAGCTGCCATGTCGCTAAGTGTCCTCATTACCGACAGCGATGGACCTACGCGTCATGTCAGATGTACTTCCTTGACCGGAAGAAAGTTGGACTTATTTCATCGGCCTGGTTTAACTAAACTACCTCTATAATTTAGTTTTATCTGATGCGAGAAGTGTTAATGCAGCGACTACAGAGCCGTCGGTGGTAGTTATAGTGAAATCGGTACTTACGGTACTATCGGTACTCTCAAGGCCGGCACCGAGGGACGTGGTTCGTATCCCGATGTGAGACTCAGGCCCGAGACGAATACAGCAACCGCTATTCTGTGCACGGGGCTCTTGAATAACTTCTACTTTATTTCAATACACATTATAATTAGTGGTAATTGTAGAATTGAAACATTCACTTAGGCACAATTTCCCAAAATTTTTATTACCGCAGATTAGTTGATCTCAAGATTATATAGTTGCCATACATGAACGTCAAATTGTTTTTATCTATCCAGATTAACAGTAAATCTATAGATTACTGTTTCTGAAACCAATCTGACGGACGAAACATATAGGCGCATGATACTGTTAATTTAATATTATGTTAGGTGGGACGCCTCATTTTTCTCGTAAAGTGCTAAAAATAGCTACACAATTAAAAACTCTCTATGAAGGTGTTATTTATTAGACTGGTGACGAGCCTACATTCTTAGTTTCTTATAATGTAGGGAAAGTTGGAAAAGCGAATGAAAATATGAAATGTACAGAAATGATTTCAGTTCATCGCTTTTCTTATTTTCCCTATACGTAGTAAATATAAAATAGTAAGCTCATAGATCCTAGCAAACGGCTCTTGATTGTGATGGTAGTTTCATCCCTCTTGACGAGAGAACGGGGCACCCGCCCTAATCAGTGTACTCACTGCTTCGCTCATCTAATCGCGTTATGACCGACAGCTCCAACGAGTGTTGACTGCTATTGCTGCTTCGATATCATTAGATTATCTTCAGAATAGCTTTTCGCCCATCAAAGCAGTGGAGAAAGATGCGAGCGAATGTGTATTGTACCCTTCATCGGTACAAATTAGACAAAATGACAGAGTAAAAGCTAAGCTATAGCTGATCGACTGAAAATACCGTGTGTAAAGCAAAGTATAACATGAAAGACAATAACAGTCGCCTATCTAAGACTGTATCACTTGCATTCACCTTGTTTCTTGACTTTTAGTCTCTAATGTCCATGCCGTATAGACAGCTGACACAATCATACACTATTATCTGCGGTATGCGTTACAAAATAATTTTGAAATATAATTTTCTTGATTACCACTAAATGTTTATTAATGTGATATGTTATAATGCTAGTGTTGCAGTTTCGCCAGCCTCGCCTGTACCGGCTCGCGTTAAACAAAAGATGGCGTCTATTTGATCTGCACTTGGTCGGCGTGGCGGGCCGATTACCGTTATTGTCCCTAAAGGGTGCAAGTCAGGGGTGCACGCGACGCCAGGGGTGGGGCTGCATTAGTCACCGGTTCCGCCTGCCGACATGTTTGATATGTTGATGATGCACAAACTGGGTTAGTGATGCTTAGTTCACGGCATAGACGCTCAACGCTGATTCAATAGATTGTTTATTGCTTTTATATCCGTGCGTAGATCGGTTCTAAACAGTTCTCATCCATCTTTGCTGCCACTCTTTGTACTTCTACATATCAAGGATTATCTGTTGCATTATTTCAATCATCTTCCTGGCTGGAAATATGTCCCAACTAAACAGCCTCCTTTTTTCTTTTCCACTAACTTCCTCTTTCAGTTGTTTATTTCCGGTTTTTTAAACACTTTTAACTTTTAAATTTTCGTTACACCCGGATTTGGTTTGCAGCGGAAAAGATGCGTTTCTGACGGTCTCAAGTAACTCCTCGTTTGTCTCGCTCTCTCTTTCCAAGGTATCTTAACATCCTCTGGTAATACCACATCTCAAATACCTATAACTTCATCTTTTCCATTTCGATATGATCCATGTTTCTCACTTGTCCCTGTGCGTACATTTGATGCAAGTATGCACAGCAGTTTGCAGTAAAACAAACGTTAATGGGGGATTTCACAATTTTTATTAAAATGTCTGCATTTACCGACTTATTTATAATTGCTAATTTTCCAAAAGCTAATTCTAAATAAATGAGTTTTTATAGCTAAAACACATATCTATGCAATATGCATTGCGTATCCCCTTTGATCCTCACGTGTTAGCTATAGTCTCCGTGAAGACAGACTGTCTTTAGTTAAATAAATGAGTTTCAACTTTCAAAGAGACGTTTTATAGTGTTTTAATATTGCCAATGTAATTGCTAAATAAATTGCAGTCGTGTCTGTTTCCCCCTCGCGTCAGCCATGTTTGTTTGCTTTGCCTGTGCTTGCCGCGTACATGGCTGGCGCGTCACGCATATTAACGTAATAACTGTAGCAGTAGCAGACGTTCAAACAAATAGATGGGTTTTTATTGTCTTTCCTTTCTTTTCTCAGTTACAGTGGGAGATATTTCGGTTCGGATTTCGCTTACTTGTTGAAAAAAACATAATTTTTAGGGAAGGGGAGGGGGGTTATTTTAGATCTGGCTTATTTTTCGAAAAATAAAAAAGGAACAGATGTAATTCATGATGTTTCGTTCACAAAAGTGTAAACGGGACCAGATGTCCCTAACAAGCCACAAAGATTTGTAGCTTCTTAAAATCAGGACCGATATGACATTTAAATCTGTGAGACGGGCAATAATAGCGAATTACATTAACCATTGTCCGGCCGAGGAACCATTCACCCCGAGATGGATTTAACTTTTCGTTACACCCCGGATTTTGTTTGCAGCGGAAAAGATGCGTTTCTGACTATGTCTCAAGTACCCCGCGCCCCACAATGCACCGTGGCAGCTGCGTCGCCGTGACGGATCTGCGTAACATCGGCGCTGAAAGGCTTCGTTCTGCGCAGCTGAGGCGCGCACGCATCGTACGCATGCGCAGAGGAAGCGAGGCTAACTATCCTGTGACCGACTTAACGAGGCTAATCTGATACGAGTGGAGAATGCGTTGTCATCACATTATCATGCAACGAAGCTAATCGAGACGATGTCCTCGCTGTGACGAAGAGATTTCTCGCGCATCTGAAACGGTTAACAAGCTAATGTGATACAAGTGAGGTTATGACGAGAAGATGGGTTGCATGGTGATGTATGGGGATAAAAACACGGCCATTACAACCGGGAACACAGGATCTCTTCTAACTAGAAGACTTTTATTCAGTTCTACACGATTGGCTTCAAATTATTGTGGCAGCGCAATTGTCAAGTTTTTTTTACAATCACAACTCCATACATGGCAGGTTGAGATATAATTTGTAGTAGGAAATTGCGGTTCTATATTTCCTTCCAGTTATTTATACATAATACGTAAGTTTAGGCTATTATGAAAAGTAATATTCCATTCGAAAATATTGACTAATTTCTTTACTAAATGCGAGGTTTACGATTAATATTACTATAAATACGCACTCGCCATGAAACATGATTAAAACCAGAAAGATTGAACGTTAAAAACAAAACATATATTATAAAAAATAAACTGATATTTTTAAAGGACTGAAACTAAAGCAATGGTATTCAAATAAATCTCCTGCTTCTTAGTTATCGAAGTTCTGTACAGAAGGCAAAGAATGTGTTAACCTAATGATCTTATGGTTATTCTTTGCTGGAGGGATTCCCGACGTATAGCGAGTGAGAATGGTGGCAGCGCGCAAAGACCTTGTTGCTGAAGAGATTCCCGACGTAGCGAGTGAGAATGGTGGCAGCGCGCAAAGACCTTGTTGCTGAAGAGATTCCCCACGTAGCGAGTGAGAATGGTGGCGGCGCGCAAAGACCTTGTTGCTGAAGAGATTCCCCACGTAGCGAGTGGAGAATGGTGGCAGCGCGCAAAGACCTTGTTGCTGAAGGGATTCCCGACGTAGCGAGTGAGAATGGTGTCAGCGCGCAAAGACCTTGTTGCTGAAGAGATTCCCGACGTGGCGAGTGAGAATGGTGGCAGCGCGCAAAGACCTTGTTGCTGAAGGGATTCCCGACGTAGCGAGTGAGAATGGTGGCAGCGCGCAAAGACCTTGTTGCTGAAGAGATTCGCGACGTAGCGAGTGAGAATGGTGGCGGCGCGCAAAGACCTTGTTGCTGAAGAGATTCCCGACGTAGCGAGTGAGAATGGTGGCGGCGCGCAAAGACCTTGTTGCTGAAGAGATTCCCGACGTAGCGAGTGAGAATGGTGTCAGCGCGCAAAGACCTTGTTGCTGAAGAGATTCCCGACGTGGCGAGTGAGAATGGTGGCAGCGCGCAAAGACCTTGTTGCTGAAGGGATTCCCGACGTAGCGAGTGAGAATGGTGGCAGCGCGCAAAGACCTTGTTGCTGAAGAGATTCGCGACGTAGCGAGTGAGAATGGTGGCGGCGCGCAAAGACCTTGTTGCTGAAGAGATTCCCGACGTAGCGAGTGAGAATGGTGTCAGCGCGCAAAGACCTTGTTGCTGAAGAGATTCCCGACGTAGCGAGTGAGAATGGTGGCAGCGCGCAAAGACCTTGTTGCTGAAGAGATTCCCGACGTAGCGAGTGAGAATGGTGGCAGCGCGCAAATACCTTGTTGCTGAAGAGATTCCCGACGTAGCGAGTGAGAATGGTGGTAGCGCGCAAAGACCTTGTTGCTGAAGAGATTCCCGACGTAGCGAGTGAGAATGGTGGCGGCGCGCAAAGACCTTGTTGCTGAAGAGATTCCCAACGTAGCGAGTGAGAATGGTGGCAGCGCGCAAATACCTTGTTGCTGAAGGGATTCCCGACGTAGCGAGTGAGAATGGTGGCAGCGCGCAAAGACCTTGTTGCTGAAGAGATTCCCGACGTATAGCGAGTGAGAATGGTGGCAGCGCGCAAAGACCTTGACCCAATTAGAAAGATATGCACAGCGAGATTCGCAGGCTGGCTTTACTCCTCACACAGACGGACTAGTAAAAATTTATAACACGTAAAATTTCCATTTATCTTCGTCAAGATTCGCCTGGTTGAAATGAGTGGGGATCGCAGAGAGGGGGGAATAGCGTATATTCCTTGCTACTGCAAAAGGAATATTCGACTTAGCTTAAGGGTTATCAGATTACCAAGGGAGCAAAAACTGTGATCTTCCTTTTCAACCCAACGTTCGTCTCATCCCAACTCTACACGGAACGAGGTTTGAGACGGTCTGGGCGAGCAGAGTCGTATATTCGACTCGAAACCTTTTAAACCACAATTAAATGTATTACATATTATTGGGATACAAAAACAATAGGCCTACAAACAAATAAATGCATTTTTGATCAAATATTCTAAATAATACTTCATAACATCTTTAAGTAAACACGAACATATTTTGTTCGTAAAATGTAAAATTAATATATAAAATATATCATGTATTATTGTAAGAAAGCGTATGATTCATCACCATTCTTAGCTCATTCAGATATTAGAAACTTACAACTCCATTAAACTTTTTGACTATACACATGACGAATTCGAGAAGAACTTTAAAATTAAACGCACTGATCACGTCGCAATCAGACTATGGTATTTATCAAGGTGACTATTTTAGTGCACTATTGTTTTCTCTCTCTCTCTCTAAACTCATTATGGCTTCAAGATAGAAGATGGTAAAGGATTTGCCATAGATTGCACATTAAATGATCACAATGACGACTTTAAGACGTTATATGCATGAATTGAGGTGAACAAGGCGGGTTTACTTACATCATTTATAAGCTTACATTACGATATAGGCCTAGATATATGTATGAAATTTGGAATTGATAAGTGTAATTCGCATCATGCCAAATATATCAAAGTAAGAAGAGTTCGAAATTGATAATGAAAGCAGAGTTGGAGTTATGGCCTATAAGAAGACGTACACAAATATTTGGTACTTGCGCCAGCTCAAACTCCAAATAATAATAATAATGACAGCAATTGCAATGAGTTCATTTAATTTCATACTTAACGTTACGACCAACCGGTACCTTACAAGCATTACAAGGATACCAGAAGACCTTTATGGTCCTTGGTGCCGTAATACTTGCTATTACCATGGCCGTTGCAATGACTTATGTCATACATGTTATAGATGATTAGCAGCCGTTAGTGTTCAATACATCATTGTCTCCCTGTCCAGATCCTGTGTACGCAGCATTTTATTTCTAGGGCACCCTGAATATAACTTGTCTTGTTTAGGCCAAATATTTGGTTATCTTTACCTATGTTAGTTAAAGGTTTACTTCGGCTCCATGAATTCAGAGACAATATTGCGACGGAAATGTGCAAGAGTTTTAAATGGATGGGGGCCCCCCATTGTTCCGCCCATCTCTTCATTATATCCATCTTCAGAACTAGGCTGTGTACTTGATAGAAGAGCCAATCCCCTTTGACGGTTGAGGAAGGCCGGGGGCCCTCGAAAGCGAGAGCTCTTGAGGTAGCTCAAGTGTTTACCGACATAACCTCTCATGTATTGCTGCATTCTATCTCTGCTATCCGACGTCCAGCATCAATGATCAGAATGGAAAGGGTTTCATGAACACAACACACAACAACCTCGGGTGTATGTTTGTTGGTATTGCACCCTCCCAACATCCAACGACACTTATTTAGACAATAAGACAATAATGATTATAATAGATTTATAGTTATTTTAATGTTCGGTTATGTTTTTTATAATCACAACACTGGGTGTACCATTATGGTATGGTGTATTAATGAATTAATCTTTGCACAATCTTGAGTGTATTACACTTAAGAGTTTATGTAATTATGTAGTTGGTATAATTATTTATGTATGATTTTTGTCACGTCAAACAAAGAATAATTATATTTCAATTTTCAATATTTTAGTAATATAATATAAATCCATGTAATAAAGGGTATAAAATTATGAGATCTTAATTGCGACATGAAATAATGTACATACAAAAAATAAAAAAATAATCTGTAATCAAATAATAATAATAATAATAATAATAATAATAATAATGAAATAAAACGCAGAAAAAATAATAATAATAAATGTAAAAATAATAAATTAAATAAAAAAATAAAAATGTGAAATATAAAAAAATAATGAAATCACGTAATACATAAAATAGTGTGAAATGCAATTTTATTTAATGTTTGTTTGTATAATGTATAGTTAAAAACTATTAACACAATGTGTTTGTGTGTGTGCAATCACATAGTAATGCCGTAATGGAGTGCGAGGACACATCATATAGAGAGGACAGCGGCCGCAGGTGTGAAGCCGAGCACCTGTGATAGACATAACATTCCTGTTTACAAGAATGCTATGAGGACCCCCCACCCGGGCAGTTAGCCCACACAGACGAGCCGCCACAGGGGCACAATGGGGCGCAAACCTCCCCCCCACGTCGGCCCCTTTACATCATATCGCACCTACCACAATGATTAATTTAAGGGGGGACATAAACAATCCATTATGTGACTCTGTGGTGAGACGTCACCAGCGAGAAGTCTTGCTGTGACTCGTAAGACTTGTGTGCGTGGCTAGCTGCTTCATATCATCTTATTGTTACATGGCTCTATGGTCCTGTTATTGGCGACTTGAGGCAAAGTGCCGATTTGCATTTACAATTATGTCACTATGAATATTTTTCTAGAATGAATTTACTGTATATTTTTGGCATCTGATTATTGATGACTATAATAGCTAGACAATGTCCAAATTCATTGAATTCTAGAGTTTGTTATGTTATTAAGCAAATTCTGTTTTTTTCTATTTAACACACACTTTCTAAAATGTAAATTAATTAATTGTGTAATGTGTTCAAAAGATTGTGGCTTGTCTATCAAGTTAGTATAAACTATTTGACTTGTTCCGGCTGTATATTGCTTGAAAATCTTGGATAATGCATGTGTTAATATTATTAGTAAATCAAAATTGTATTTAAATTCTAGCAAATTAATAATAATCTGTTCGAAGATTTTTAGAGAAGCTTACCTCTTTCTTACGATATGATCATTTCTAGGTTTTATGGTATATTTTGTTATTTTGGTGTATATGAAATGAATCCATTGATATATTTTCAATTTTCTTCCACATCGGTTGAACTTAAAAGAAATAACTCAAACTCAGTTTGTATAAGAAGACAATTTGATCACAATATATCCATTACGACGCAACGACGCAAAATCAAATAAAGTGTTAATCCAAAAAGTTCCCTGCGGGCTAACTGGGAGGCTTCCGCCCCCCAGACCCCCCTTGCAAACAATTGATAGTGTTATTTTGGCTCCCCCCTCTGTAAAATATCCTAGTAACGCCCATTGTACTCATTAGTGATGTAAGTATTGCCGAGTAATCCCCCCCGTTGGCCACTTGGTTTAGTAATTGTACTTATGTTGTCTAGTGGTGCGCTCTGACAATACCAACCACAACTGTGCATGTAAACACTAGCAAGAATTGAAATTGTAAAACATTTCTGATGGTAATAAACCCTTTGCAGCTAATCGGTAATTAATTTTAACATATTCAATTATTATTGTTGATTTTCACAATTTATATTCGGACCCCTTTACTACTTATATGTATTTGTACCGTAAAGGTAGACATTTCACCAAACACATCCTAGAATGTATTGAGATTAATAATTATTTATAGACATGAACGAGTACAAGATTTTCCGAATTATCTTTTATTCAGAATGAACCTTGCGGGTAATTTAAAAATATGACCAAATAAAAAAGTGCATTGAGTTTATTATAAAATATCATTCTTATTTCTTTATTCGATGTTTCTTCACATACTTAAACAATTATTTCTCTTTAAACCCAGTAGATGAATGTTTTCACTAGTTAAGCAGTGAGTATGTGTGAAGTAGAATATATGTCGTTCCACAACGTTGGTGGAGGCGCCAGTCAGTATGTAAACCACAGATAGTGTGAGAACAGCTGAACGCAGCTTTCTTTGCTTTAGAACATTTTCAAATGATCCAGGTATCTATTCTTGTTCCTTGCACGGCCCCCAAAATTGTTACAAAAAACAACGTAGAACAATCAAACATGAGCTGTCAAATGTTATATCAAGGTTCATTGATGGACACAAGATCTTCATCTTTTAACCTTGATTTCACATTTCTAATTGTTGTGTATTGTTACTCTTGAAGATTTAGAGGACCGTGGGGAGAAACAAGAATAGATACCTGAATCATTTTTAAAATGGTCTAAACAAATAAAACAGAATAGTTTTCATTCATTACAAATTAATATTTAATTAATTTATTTTAAATGTTTTGTTTGATCTTTGCGATATCTTTTGTTTTACAAAGACACACCCGCAATGTTTTCAAACGTCTTTGGTTTCGTTCTTTATTTATATTATGCATTTACTTACACAGAGCATAGATATAAATATTGTTACCAAGATACGTAACTCACTGCTATCTGGACGTACCAAAACTGATTCTCTATTGAGATTTCAACAATGGATTATTCTCGGAACGTCACCATATTGTATATTTAGAAATTATTATTTTCAATGCTAAAATGACTACTTTATGTCCAATGGGTATACAGATACTCGCGACTTTCTTTTTATAGCCATCAATATCAATGATATACGCCAGGCGAAGTATAACACATTGAAAAACACACATGTTAAAATGTAAACAAACATACAATCATACAATATGGCGGGCATCGAGGAACGAGCATAGGTCCTCGGACCTCCATTCTGTTACATATCTTGGTAACAACATTTATATCTATGCACAGAGAGCGTTGTGAGCGATCCAGCCAACAGTCACTGAATATTGGACTTCTAGCAGGCAGAGCTCAGTGGCCGGAACGCTCGTAGCGCTGCAGTGTAGTCGTTTGTTGTGCGCCTGCCCTTAATATATTTATGATTTTATATTTTATTTACTCATTTATTTATGAGAGATATAGAGTTTGCTTCATTCGCGGCCCTCTCGTGTTTATGCGGATTCCAGCCTTCTGATTGGTCCAGCAACTATTCGCTCTCGTGTGTATGCGGATTCCAGCCTTCTGATTGGTCCAGCAACTATTCGCTCTCGTGTGTATGCGGATTCCAGCCTTCTGATTGGTCCAGCAACTATTCGCTCTCGTGTGTATGCGGATTCCAGCCTTCTGATTGGACCAGCAACTATTCGCTCAACTCATGCGCGTTGTTTGTGCAGCAGTAGTGTCTATATATAATATGTAGTCAGCCTCTTTAACCGCAAGAGATAGATATTGGTCTGTCTGTCCCCTTTATGTCTAGATATGGGTCGCCCAGGAATCAATGCCCCACATATTCCGTTGTCTCCCGCCCAATATAGACTCACATCTCACGCATGTGCACCTGTCACCACAACACTGACAGGTGTCAGTCACGTGACACTAGAGACAACGGGAGACTTATCAATCTTTGGCGTCCAGCTGGAGTTCAAGTATTTCTAGTTTTCAAGAGCATTTTCACACAACAGAAATGCATCCAGATAAAATAAAACAAAATAATTTGCAAACGTAAATTATTAAATACACGAATCTTACCGTTTATCAGTCACACAATACTGATATGGTAGGCCTTAAAATCAATTAATGTATTTATTTTATTTATTTTATGTCTGACCTAATATAAAATTGACGCACAAAGGAGGACAATCATTATTAAGAAACAATAAAACAGGGGAATTGCACTGAAATACAATTACTGGGCATTACAATGTTCCTGAAGGAAAAAGGCAATTATAATAATGTTTTTCTTCGCCCACAGTGCACTGTGTACGGTGTAGTGTTCAGTGATTGCGTGTCAGCACCTGGCAACGGCGTCCATGCAGACAGACGACCCGAGGCCGCTGCGTGACGCACATGTGCGCGTCTGATGGCGTCAACACGCGAGCCTGACGCTGACAGGCTGACACGACGCAATGACGTCCCACGCAGGCACAGCTGTTGCACGTGAGGCCCGGCAGACAACTGACAGTCTAGTCACTGCTAATGACTGCACATCACAAGTAAAACCGTGCAATAACGGTTAATTAGATAATGAAACATTTATAAAGTCATAAAGCGATATTTTGGGGATTTTTTTATAGATGAATGAAGAATGTATGAATGGAAAAATTTGATACGTCTGAATTTGTATATGGATGTAGTAGAATAGTAGAACTTAGAAGCAAAAAGAAAGGTTTCGTAAATATATATTTTTTCATTTTGATTAAATAGTTGGAATGTCATTTTTGAAAAAATAATAAAAATGCTGTTTATATCATTTAAAAAATGTAAACGAAACAACAGTAATAATTTAATAATATATGTGTGGTTTTTTTAAATTTTAAAGTACGGGTGCCTTTATTTGTATAGGCCTAATGTTGATTTTGTTAATGTTAATGTTAATGTATTAAATTTGCACTAGTGGATGTAATTATCTGTTGCAAATAAAGACTTAATAATAATAACACACCCTTAGGATTTAGGTAGAGTTGTAGAAATATACCCTACGTGTTCAAAGACGTCGTCGCCAAACTGTACAGTTTACATCTTTGTCTTCCCTTGAGTACCGTGCAACTATGTAGCATGTCAATGTGTCAAGCCCACTCCACGGGCGCCATTGTGAGGGTCACATGACCACCCAGCCTCAATCAGAGCTGACTTCATTACCCGGCCATTGTGTACAGAGAGTCCTGACAGGTGACCGTGGACCCTTTCATTGCAGCGAGCATTGTCTGAATATCTCAGGATGTGTCTGCTCTGGTAATTACTAAACGCCAACATTGTGGATTTCAAATATTTTGTTTGTGATCAAAACAACAAGGAGCCCACGTGGTGTTCACTAGTTATTTCAAAAATGATTTGCCCAATTTATTAAACATTTGGCAAAAAAAGCCAAACTTCGAGATTCCTAGTAATCGTAGGTATAGGCATTGGGTTTGAAATATTGCCCAATGAAATATATACCCAATGGTAGAGGCAACCCAAGACAACCTTACACTTGCTTTCGTCACAGGCAAGGTATTCGTAGCCAATCAGCAATCGTTATCTGTCTCGGGCGGTTCACTGGTTGGTTATGAGTGCCTCGCCTGTGACGAAAGCATATGTAAGATAGTTTTGGGTTGGTAAGTGCACAGGTAAGTATATTTGTTTAAAGGGCTGCACCTAGCTAGTAACTACTATAGGTCATACTCATATAGTGTCGGCTGTTACACACCCCTGGGGTCGGGGGGGGGGGGTCCGCTCAGAGCTCAGGGGGCCGGCAAGTATGTTGAAGAAGAATAAGTGTAAAGATGATGAAGGCAATATGAGATGAGAAAAGAGATGCACGAGAGCCCTCTCTGCGGACAACAGTCACCACGAGGAGGGACCCACATTTACTTGCTATAGTATTCGTATCATCCCTATGCAGAGCTCAAGCAAACCTCTACTCAGTACCGAGAAACCTCTAGGACGCTCCTGGAATGCCATTTAACGCGTCCCTCAGGACTCTGAGTCCGCTTGTCCTGCTCAACAGTGAAAGTGTTGTTGCACTAATACCACGACGGACGCTCCTGGAATGCCATGCAATGCAACGAGTCCCTCAGGACTCTGGAGTGTGATTGAGTCCTACTCCCACGTGCCCACTTGCCCCGCTAAACAGTGAAAGTGTTGGTCTTTGTGATATGATCGGCCCTCGGGGCCAACAGACAACAGACAACAGACAACAGACAACAGATCCATCACGCGCGCCAATCAGACCTAATTTCCTGTTCTTGTTGTATTGTCAGGTTGTCACCCAACGTGCGACGAATTAGGCCTGATATGCTTTACACATTGTCACGTTGGTAAACATAACAAGATTTAGCTCACATTCCGATACTTGCATTGCTCGGACAAACAGCTTTATCATGTAACAAGCAGGGCACCAGGGCCCATGGGTTTAGACCTCTGGTGATTCCAGTCCCAGGTCACTAGGTTACTATTTCCTGTATGAAACAAGGACACAATGAACATTCCTATGATATGTTTTAAAAATATGTTGGATTATCAAGATGTCCAAATTTAGAACGGTAACAGGGTAACAAACAAGTAACAACTGCTTTCGAAATAATGGCTCAGCTCAAGGAAGAATTCGAAAAGTCTTAGTTTTATAACACCAACTGACAATTCTGACTGAAGGTGTTTTCCGAGGTTTTCCTCAGTCATGAAGTTAAGGCTGGGTTTCAGCTTTCAGTATTGTAACAAGCCTAGGACATTCCTTCCTAACTGTCCCACTACTCTACAGGTAAAGAGCTCTACACACTATAGACAGCCTTCGTTATCCGCGTTGGAGAGGGAAGCAGCAGATTTTCCACACGTGTGTGTATTTAAATTTGTGATTTGGTAATTTCATTCTTTAAATGCTTCTATTTAAAATTAAAAAATATGTATTTTTCTAATCGTTATTCTTCACATTATTCTCTTTTGTCTGGTAGTTTGTTTTGTTGTTTTCTAACATTAATTGCCATTTTATTTCATGTTGTGCATTGTTTTTATTATTGCTTCAGTTTGCATCGCATTGTTGTATTTAATGCCCCCGTTCGTAAATCAGTTTTATAACTGATTAGGGAAGACAATAACCAATAAGAACAAAGCGCTGAGCGTCAGGAGAAGCAATCAACAGCGCTGAGCGTCAGGAGAAGCAATCAACAGCGCTGAGCGTCAGGAGAAGCAATCAACAGCGCTGAGCGTCAGGAGAAGCAATCAACAGCGCTGAGCGTCAGGAGAAGCAATCAACAGCGCTGAGCGTCAGGAGAAGCAATCAACAGCGCTGAGCGTCAGGAGAAGCAATCAACAGCGCTGAGCGTCAGGAGAAGCAATCAACAGCGCTGAGCGTCAGGAGAAGCAATCAACAGCGCTGAGCGTCAGGAGAAGCAATCAACAGCGCTGAGCGTCAGGAGAAGCAATCAACAGCGCTGAGCGTCAGGAGAAGCAATCAACAGCGCTGAGCGTCAGGAAAAGCAATCAACAGCGCTGAGCGTCAGGAGAAGCAATCAACAGCGCTGAGCGTCGGGAGAAGCAATCAACAGCGCTGAGCGTCAGGAGAAGCAATCAACAGCACTGAGCGTCAGGAGAAGCAATCAACAGCGCTGAGCGTCAGGAGAAGCAATCAACAGCGCTGAGCGTCAGGAGAAGCAATCAACAGCGCTGAGCGTCAGGAGAAGCAATCAACAGCGCTGAGCGTCAGGAGAAGCAATCAACAGCGCTGAGCGTCAGGAGAAGCAATCAACAGCGCTGAGCGTCAGGAAAAGCAATCAACAGCGCTGAGCGTCAGGAGAAGCAATCAACAGCGCTGAGCGTCAGGAGAAGCAATCAACAGCGCTGAGCGTCAGGAGAAGCAATCAACAGCGCTGAGCGTCAGGAGAAGCAATCAACAGCGCTGAGCGTCGGGAGAAGCAATCAACAGCGCTGAGCGTCAGGAGAAGCAATCAACAGCGCTGAGCGTCAGGAGAAGCAATCAACAGCGCTGAGCGTCAGGAGAAGCAATCAACAGCGCTGAGCGTCAGGAGAAGCAATCAACAGCGCTGAGCGTCAGGAGAAGCAATCAACAGCGCTGAGCGTCAGGAGAAGCAATCAACAGCGCTGAGCGTCGGGTGAAGCAATCAACAGCGCTGAGCGTCAGGAGAAGCAATCAACAGCGCTGAGCGTCAGGAGAAGCAATCAACAGCGCTGAGCGTCAGGAGAAGCAATCAACAGCGCTGAGCGTCAGGAGAAGCAATCAACAGCGCTGAGCGTCAGGAGAAGCAATCAACAGCGCTGAGCGTCAGGAGAAGCAATCAACAGCGCTGAGCGTCAGGAGAAGCAATCAACAGCGCTGAGCGTCAGGAGAAGCAATCAACAGCGCTGAGCGTCAGGAGAAGCAATCAACAGCGCTGAGCGTCAGGAGAAGCAATCAACAGCGCTGAGCGTCAGGAGAAGCAATCAACAGCGCTGAGCGTCAGGAGAAGCAATCAACAGCGCTGAGCGTCAGGAGAAGCAATCAACAGCGCTGAGCGTCAGGAGAAGCAATCAACAGCGCTGAGCGTCGGGAGAAGCAATTAACAGCGCTGAGCGTCAGGAGAAGCAATCAACAGCGCTGAGCGTCAGGAGAAGCAATCAACAGCGCTGAGCGTCAGGAGAAGCAATCAACAGCGCTGAGCGTCAGGAGAAGCAATCAACAGCGCTGAGCGTCAGGAGAAGCAATCAACAGCGCTGAGCGTCAGGAGAAGCAATCAACAGCGCTGAGCGTCAGGAGAAGCAATCAACAGCGCTGAGCGTCAGGAGAAGCAATCAACAGCGGCTATCTATCGACAATAACATGGCTCTGTAGGCCGCACAACGGGAAGTATTCGCTTTCTATACTGAGGTATGTCTGCTTTGCTTCACTTGCCTTCAGATTCCCGCCCTTTCCTTTCAGGATCACTCTCGACAAGCTCTTGACATCTTTGCTTCCCCTTTCACTCTTTGTCCTTCAGACATGCTTCGTGTGACATTCTGACACTAAACACAACAAACAATACTCTTGTACCACACAACAAACAATACTCTTGTATTGTACCACACAACAAACAGGGACACTTCAAACTTGGAGCGTCATTTCCACATCATATGATCTCTCAGAAGAAGCTGTAGAAACAAACAAACAGCAGATGACGATCAGTGTTTTACACCATCAGCCTCTGCGCACGGTCGTACGAGGGCAGCCCTGCCTATCGTACGACAAGTGTGTCTTGTGGTGATATGAGTCAAGTCAGTTGACCATCTCTAGCCGCAACGTCGAGGGCGTCTGCCTTGGGCGGCAACACAAGTGCGAGTATTGCCGCCACCGTCAAGCAGCAGATATGAGAGCCATGGACAAAGCCGTAGTATGCAATGCCGTCATAGTTAATACTTAGCAGTTTTAATGTACAGTAATAATTATTGTTCTTAAGTGATGAAATTTTAAATTTTTCGTGTGATGTCTTTCACAGAAAATGGGATCGAGAGAATTTACGGAGCTTCGTTGTTTCGACGCCCCCCAAATGTGGGCGCCCTAGGCCCCAGCCTTATTAGTCTGTGCCATAATACGGTACCGAATGTTGTAGACTAGAAACCACTTGTCCTCCTGGTGGCGACTGTGTGAAGCAGCGTGAAGCAGGCGGCCGCACGTAGCCACTCCAAGACAAAAGCCATTGGCGTTTTAATACGTCGGCGGTCATAACTCAAAGGATATATCGGTAATAAACTCGGTACAAACGACACCGCCCGCTCGTACCGCTGCACTTGGTTAGATCTGAGTGCAGCTCTTCCAGGAACAATTAGACATCATTGGTGCAGCATCTCTTGCATGATGCGATATATAGTCCAGAGGAAACGTGGCGAGTTGGGATTGGGTAGCCAACAGTTATTCTGGGGGGTCGCTGTGCCCCCCCCCCCCCCCTCCAAACACTTATAATACGTGTTTGTGATGTGGGATGGGTGTCTGCGAGTGCGAATATTCCGCTAAAACAGTTCTTTACGGATTTGTTGCAATATGAATATCTGAGCATGTTCGCATCTTCCAATGACAAACAATGAAAATGAAGCGTTGTCGTCATCAATTATTATTAACATTTATAGCGATCTTGTGCTTTATTTATGTTCTAAGAATATCAATAAATATTAAATACAGTCATGAGCGTTGAAGATTGGATGAATAATAATGTACATTCATTCACTGATTCTGCTAATAAACCTTATATTTGAATGTATATATTACCATACATTATTTAGGGGAGGGGTCTGGAGCCCCCCAAAGCCCCCCCCCCTCTCTGTATGGGGGATTGATTTCGCTAAGAACTAAAGAGTTGAGTTAATTGTTGAATCCAGGTCCAGAGGTATCTAAACTGCGATGTTAATAAATGGAATACAGCATAATGCAACCAGGCCGCCAAGTTGTGTTTAATAGATACGAATGTACGTTTTCTCGAGCGAGCATAAACAGCCATAAACAGCTTCGAACAGCTTCGAAGTATATTCAAAATGTTCCACTTAGGTGGCTTTTGGGTTAAAGCAAATCAACCCGGGACGCAAACCCAGGTCCCCAACTGGAGTTAGTTTCGAGTCCAAGAAGTGATATTTATTCATATATGGAATCCTAATAGGCTACCCTAATATATAATTCCGGACCTTCCTCGAGTACTTCGTCCAGCATCCAAAGCTCTCGGATAAATGAAGTACTTTGTCCCTGTCAGCATCCAAAGCACTCCGTACCTCGGTTGATCCAAGTGCTTTGGATGCGGGACTCACCACCAACCACGGCGGGCCACGTTGATAGCCCCGCGCAAACAACGACACTTTGTTAATAATAACGAGTTGAAGTCTGTGGGAGTCTTGGGCGATATATCCACGGCTGTCGTCCTGCCCAGATCACGTGACAACAATGACCCCACTCCAGTGACGTCACTGCACGGTGATGCTTGAAAGCAGACCGCAGCACCCCGTCAACGCCGTCTTTGCCTGTCCGCAGCTGACAGCCGGTCAGTCCAAGCTCTCCCCGCCAGTAGCTGGACCCCGTCAACGCCGTCCTAGCCTGTGTTTTGCCTGTCCGCAGCTGACAGCCGGTCAGTCCAAGCTCTCCCCGCCAGTAGCTGGACCCCGTCAACGCCGTCCTAGCCTGTGTTTTGCCTGTCCGCAGCTGACAGCCGGTCCGTCCAAGCTCTCCCCGCCAGTAGCTGGACCCCGTCAACGCCGTCCTAGCCTGTGTTTTGCCCGTCCGCAGCTGACAGCCCCGCCAGTAGCTGGACCCCGTCAACGCCGTCCTAGCCTGTGTTTTGCCTGTCCGCAGCTGACAGCCGGTCCGTCCAAGCTCTCCCCGCCAGTAGCTGGACCCCGTCAACGCCGTCCTAGCCTGTGTTTTGCCTGTCCGCAGCTGACAGCCGGTCCGTCCAAGCTCTCCCCGCCAGTAGCTGGACCCCGTCAACGCCGTCCTAGCCTGTGTTTTGCCCGTCCGCAGCTGACAGCCCCGCCAGTAGCTGGACCCCGTCAACGCCGTCCTAGCCTGTGTTTTGCCTGTCCGCAGCTGACAGCCGGTCCGTCCAAGCTCTCCCCGCCAGTAGCTGGACCCCGTCAACGCCGTCCTAGCCTGTGTTTTGCCTGTCCGCAGCTGACAGCCGGTCCGCCCCCCGGTTTAAACTGAGCCACTGTGATTATACGCATCACATAAAACAATAGTCAGGTCGATATTTCATCTTGACAGGGTGAGCGAACAGCTTGCCTCATCACCTCGCAAGGCTGTTTAGCTGTTTAGCTGTTTAGCTGTTGACCAGCACACCCGGATTTATGACTTTATTCTCCACCTCTCACATCCTGCCCCACACGGAGAGAGACAATAGCTTATATTTCTCCCGAGACTGTTTCCATCGCACAAACACTCATAACTCACCATGCGCGTTAGTCAATTGCTGAGGATACACATTATCTAAACACGTCCACAAAACTGTGGCATACATTACCTGGCTCCGACTGTGTGGTCTTACGCGGTGTCAGAGTGCATTCTGGGTATATTAGTAACACAATTGCAATAGGAATTAATTGTCTAAATGATAGTTGTAGTTTGCACAAAGCTGATGACCGTGAGAATTTGAAGTACCTTTCATTAATTCACACTAAGAAAATCAGATAACAATACTTCAATGACGCGCAAAGGCGACGCGCCACCAAAAGTAATTTTCTGATGTATCGTAAAACGCATAATTGGGCATCAGATAGCTTAATTACAACATTACATTAATTACCTACATAGGCTACAAACTTATATTAATCAAAGTTTTCTTTTCTATAGTAGTATGTGCTGTTGAATTATTATTTAATTTTCTTCGGTGGTTTACTCAGTTTTAAGACTGAATCGGGCATGAAACTGTCAGCTTGCCGCGCTCTGCGTTTCTTCCTCTGCTTCTCACACTTCTTTTTCACTGTTTCCGTGAGATCTCAACATTAGTATGCAATAATAATTCATGACAACTTGACGGGGTTCCGCACACACTGATGGGTCCTGTTAACTATAAACGTTGTACATTTTGTACAACAAAACACGCGTGATGTTAGTTCTTACACAGACCCGCTATCACTAGCTAGGCCTGAACTGCAAAAAAAAAAATGAAAATACATTTTTAAATAAAATAATACAATGTTAGTGTTTAATTTTCAGAAGTTTGTTTTGTTGTTGTGTTCTTTGGCTATTTTATTTGTTTGTTCAATGTTTTCCTATTGTTTCATTGTAAAAGTACAATTTTATTTATTGTCCTTTGTAAACCAGTTTTATTACTGACCAGTATATTTTTGAAATACGTGAAAATAAAGAATTGTGATATAATAATAACGTACGCTCGCCCACGATATAGAACAGCTAAACGCCGCTAACGGCTAAAGAATGTTTAGATAACAGGTCTGTATCTGAATTCCTGAGCCTGGTTGGAGTAAACAGGCTGATTGCGCATCGATACGGGCCGAGGTCTATAATAACTGAGTGGGCGGCTGTACGGCTCGATACCTCAGCGGTGTCGGCCAACCCGCCTTGTAATCTCGCGGCTAAATACCTGTAATTAGATTAACGCAACTGAGAGCCTTAAAATAGGCGACGATAAATCACTGCATGTCACTCCTCCCCCCGGCCACACTCAACAGCCTCGTGCAGCCTCGTGCAGTCTCGTGCAGCCTCGTGCAGTCTCGTGCACTGCGTGTCACTCCTCCCCCCGGCTACACTCAACAGCCTCGTGCAGCCTCGTGCAGTCTCGTGCACTGCATGTCACTCCTCCCCCCGGCCACACTCAACAGCTCGTGCAGCCTCGTGCAGCCTCGTGCAGTCTCGTGCAGTCTCGTGCACTGCATGTCACTCTTCCCCCGGCTACACTCAACAGCTCGTGCAGCCTCGTGCAGCCTCGTGCACTGCATGCCACTCCTCCCCTCGGCTAGACTCAACAGCTCGTGCAGCCTCGTGCAGTCTCGTGCAGTCTCGTGCACTGCGTGTGACTCCTCCCCCCGGCCAGACTCAACAGCTCGTGCAGCCTCGTGCAGCCTCGTGCACTGCATGCCACTCCTCCCCTCGGCTAGACTCAACAGCTCGTGCAGCCTCGTGCAGTCTCGTGCAGTCTCGTGCACTGCGTGTGACTCCTCCCCCCGGCCAGACTCAACAGCTCGTGCAGCCTCGTGCAGCCTCGTGCAGCTTCGTGCAGCCTCGTGCAGCCTCGTGCACTGCATGCCACTCCTCCCCTCGGCTAGACTCAACAGCTCGTGCAGCCTCGTGCAGTCTCGTGCACTGCGTGTCACTCCTCCCCCCGGCCACACTCAACAGCCTCGTGCAACCTCATGCAGTCTCGTGCAGTCTCGTGCACTGCGTCACTCCTCCCCCCGGCCACACTCAACAGCCTCGTGCAACCTCATGCAGTCTCGTGCAGTCTCGTGCACTGCGTGTCACTGGAATAATTGTATTGGACTGCCCCAGCGCGCAGGGTAGGATACATCAGTTTAGTGCCCACATCACGCGCGACTGCAACGACGCCTGGCGGGCAACACTAGAATCATCGCAATCAGCTGTGCGGATGTGGCGGGCCTTGCAGAGAGATGTTATCAGCGTCCGGTGGTCGAACCCAGGGCCTCCTTGCAGCGAGATGTTATCAGCGTCCGGTGGTGGAACCCAGGGCCTCCTTGCAGCGAGATGTTATCAGCGTCCGGTGGTGGAACCCAGGGCCTCCTTGCAGCGAGATGGTATCAGAGTCCGGTGGTCGAACCAGAGTGGGTCGCCGCAAACAATGGTAGAACAGACATCCACCCACCCCGGGACTCGAACCCAGACATGCCCATCTAATGTCTTCCCACTCAGTTACAGGAAATAATTTTCAGCGGGGGACATTATAACACCGCTACCAAGTCACTGTTTGCCCAAAAACAATGTAGGCTATATACTCTACTACTGCTGTACTATGTAGGAATATGTATAACCTACTCACCGTTCATCTGGCATAACAAAGGTGGCAAAGTAGCATTAGTTCAGAGTTCCTCCAGGCCAGCTCTTCACGTACCACCAAGGGAATGTTTTTTGCAAGTTCTAGACTTAAAAAAAGTCTGTGCTAAAATTAGAGCGCGTTGAGCAAAGACAATAAAAATATATACCATAAGCTTATTTCAATCTCCAGCAATACATAACCAAACACACATCAGACAATGAATGTCATGTCGTCATTGCTAGGTTCAGACAGTCAGTTGATAGGCGAGTGCAGAAAGTAACTACACAATAAGGCTCCGCGTCAATTGATGCGTTTAGCAGGGACTGTACGCGGGCCAATTGTACAATTGCTCAATTTCGATCCAAAACGTTTCGTCCAAGCGGAAACAAAATAGTTCATTGCATTCAGAGCTGCGCCAAACAGAAAATACCGACTTGACTTTTATTATTATCATCTTCCGACCTGGTTGTGACAGTCAGAGAGCGTAGCCATGCACGCATTTAGCCCGTGCAATCTAGTCCGCGTACGTGTGTCTCACTGTCCCACTGATTACAGGGACAGGCCCCGGGACAACTGCATGTTTAGGATGGTATTTTTTTAATTAGCTGGCCCGTATGGCCGGCCGGCGTTAGACCTTGTAATCATCTGCTGCTCGCCGACAGACCGCTCGACGCCCCCGCTCATGACCGCCCCGAGCCCCCCCCCCCCCCCCCCCACGCGGAAGTCAGCTATTACGGCCTCTAATCGTGGTCGTCACTGCGATGTCGCGAGGTGTAGCGAGCCTGCGGGCGCAATGCCGAACATAAGTAGGATATTATGCTGATCGGCCGGCGCGGCTCATAATGCTGGCCTGTGCAAGCGCGGACATGCCACAAGGGGTTGCATGAGATATTGGCTTACTAATGCTGGCCTGTGCTAGCGCGGACATGCCACAAGGGGTTGCACGAGATATTGGCTTACTAATGCTGGCCTGTGCTAGCGCGGACATGCCACTAGGGGTTGCATGAGATATTGGCTTACTAATGCTGGCCTGTGCTAGTGCGGACATGCCACAAGGGGTTGCAGGAGATATTGGCTTACTAATGCTGGCCTGTGCTAGCGCGGACATGCCACTAGGGGTTGCATGAGATATTGGCTTACTAATGCTGGCCTGTGCTAGCGCGGACATGCCACAAGGGGTAGCATGAGATATTGGCTTACTAATGCCGGCCTGTGCTAGCGCGGACATGCCACAAGGGGTTGCATGAGATATTGGCTTACTAATGCTGGCCTGTGCAAGCGCGGACATGCCACAAGGGGTTGCATGAGATATTGGCTTACTAATGCCGGCCTGTGCTAGCGCGGACATGCCACAAGGGGTTGCATGAGATATTGGCTTACTAATGCTGGCCTGTGCAAGCGCGGACATGCCACAAGGGGTTGCATGAGGTGTTGGCTTACTAATGCTGGCCTGTGCTAGCGCGGACATGCCACAAGGGGTAGCATGAGATATTGGCTTACTAATGCTGGCCTGTGCTAGCGCGGACATGCCACAAGGGGTTGCATGAGATATTGGCTTACTAATGCTGGCCTGTGCTAGCGCGGACATGCCACAAGGGGTTGCATGAGATATTGGCTTACTAATGCCGGCCTGTGCTCGAACCCTGGCTACGCCGCCATTAATACTGGTAACCAACCGTTCAACAGTCGGCTCCAACCGTATCCATCAACCGCGCCAGCTGCCACGGCAACCGGCAAACACTCGATCAGGTGTGAGGCTTTCAATTAGGCCCAACACACCTGATGAATATACATGGATTCCTAAACAGATCTAAAAACTACATCAATTAATGTTATTCTTCGCGCGAGTGATTTAGTGTTGCCCTCCAAGGCTGATGGATTTACAGCCGACCTTTGACCCGGCTGATTCTGGCCTATTGGAATGTTACACGCGCTGACGGTGATACACATTTATCGTATGCATAATTTATTAATTTCAAGATTGATTTCGTATGGTAAACTTGGCCGGTGCATGCCGGGAAATATTTAAAAGGTTTTGTGGGCGGTTGCTTTTTATTATTTTTCATCATGCACAAACAGACAACTACAAATGTCTCGAATTTAATTTGGAGCTAATAAATAAGAATGGGTAACAGACACACTGGTGTTTTGATACATGATACCTGAAACCCATAGACTGCTGTGGTTGAGAAATGCGTCCTGCCTGACTTCAACGACAAAGTAATGCAGAAAGATGCATTCCTTGTGGACAAGACAGTGCATGGATTGTACTTGTGTTTAGTCACGTGACTGAAGGGAGGTAACTGCAAAGTGACGTATTGGGTGCCGAGCTGGAGGGGTCAACGTTGTTATCATTCTCTCTTGGCCGACTGATAATTGAAACAGGACTGGAAGTAATTTGAGAGATTTATTGCTCTAATGTTGGCAGCCAGGACGCTCGGAGCTGCAATCTCACACCCGGTTATAGGTTCATACTTTATGCTCTGTCATACTTCATACTTTGTGAACCACGTCGACAACGTGTACGGGCGGTTCAGACACCTGGATATCGGTTCACATACTTCCCTTAGGTAAAATAATTAGGAAAATACTTTCATACGGGATAAGCTGTTTGGAATAGCTTGCCTGAAACATCTTGCAATATCTTTGGAATATAGCTTGCCTGAAATCTCTTGCAATCTCTTTGTTTAAGTGACCAAGGTCCGTCGATCCCCTGCCTGGCGGAGGCTCGCTAAAGTTGGGAGTTCAACGAGCCCCGGGGCCAGGGGATTTACGGACCTTGCAAGAGAGCATGCGAGCATATGTAAGAAATTAAGGAAAGAGAAATTGTTTCCAATTTCAATAAAAACTAAATATGATTGATTTACTACTTCGACCATTGTTTTATAAGGAAATAAATAAGGAAACAAATAAGATACACAAGTGGTACCATATTTAATTATTGCCTTACATTGCGCGGAAAGCTGATGATATATATTTTGAAGTAAGAAAATAAATAATGAATCATATTTTGCTACACGTACAAACGAAGCATAAGACGTACAACATTATTATTATTACGTATATCTGTGTTTTGTTTAGATATGTCACAATAAATAAAGAGATGTTATCCAGTATAACAACCGAATATACGTATCAAGGGTAATCGGAAGACGATGGTGTTCGGTGTTCCCAGAAGCCATTCTGTCGCAACGATACGGTTTAATGGGGCCCCCAACACCCTTGCAGGTAATAATACCCTTCTTAATTAGGGTTCCGATGATTAAAAGAGTTTAAGGAGAGAGCTGAGTGGTTTAGAATTATGCGGTCAGAACACTGGCAATAGCTTCATTCAGCCGTACAACTCGTCCTAGCAACGGTAGGCTACACTACACGTGATGAGCCGTAAACCATGGATGCACATTAAGTTCATTATTTATTTTATTTATTAATGAGGAATAATCATTATAAGGTTGTGCTCTGCATCGCTGTCTTGGGGTCTTCGTTCTTTGCCCTACCCCGCGAAACACTCGATTTCGGTACCAAGTTGTTTTTAAATTTTAAAAGTTTTATATTTATTTATTATTATTATTTATTTCAAAATGTAATGACATAATACATAATGTAACATACAGTACAAGTCAGAACAAGGTGATGGTAGTAATTAGGTAGTAGTTAGGTGTGAAAGGTGTGCAGCCACATCACATTGAAAAAGTTAATTGAGAATATTTTAAAAACGGACACATTAATTGGAACAAAGAAACAGTCATAAGAATGAACACTCACTATACATTCTTGAGAGGATGAAATTTTGATTTACTTTCCGGACAATTTACAAACATTTTAAAACTAATTGTTTGTACTGAGCCCTAACCGCGCGAGTGCGTCCCAGAGCGAGACGAAGCTCATTCTGCGATCACACAGGGCTCTGCTAAACACTCGGGGGCTTCTTATTTGCTTCTTGCTTTATAAGGTACAGTGGCGTATCCAGGAATTGGGAAAGGGGGGGGTTTTCAACCCATATTATAGAGAGTGGAGCCGAAACATAATTGGGGTTCCGGGGGGCTTGCCCCCCCCCCCGAAAAAATTCTCGTCAAGGTAATTTTAGTGCAAATCTGTGCGTTTTACAGCGGCCAACTGAAACCAGATTACTCAGTTTCCGGCAACACAATTTTTTCTTAGCACCGTTAATAAAAGAAACCTCAATCAATAATTTGCATATTTTTCGTATTGCTTTTGCTTTAAATTACAACAATATACAATAACTATAAAAAAAACATCTAACTGTCTATTGAAATACTGTCTATTGATACTGTCTATTGAAATGTAAACGGTCATTTTCCATGTTTCCTTTACAAAAGGGGGGGGGTTTTGTCCCCCCCCCTCCCCCCCCCCGTGTATACGCCACTGATAAGGTATAAAGTGTTTGCTGTGTTATCTTGATCTAATTTATTGTCATCGCTCAGTGTTCTTTAATAGCTTTTGTTTTACAATAGTTGTACATTTTGTTGTCCTCCTTTGTGAATTACTTCATGGCTGAATGGGATAGACATTAAAGAAATGATAAATAAAATATGTCCATGTACATAATTTGTCCATAACCAGCGCAAAAAGCCACCTACAAAATGATTTCCCTTCCGTTTGAAGGTTTAGATTTAGATTTTCTCATTTTTCTACAAACAATAACGGGACCATTTGTTACAGTGACAAGAAAAAAAAACTCCATTTCCTCCAGACATATAAATTAGTTTGCCAGAGAGTCCAAGAAAGGCGAGCCCCGCTTCTCTGCGTCGTGTAATGTCTAACAGAGAGGCGCACAGCGAGGTTTATCGCGACGTTTCATCTCCAGCCGACGTTTCGTGCGCGTCCAATTCAAGTCTGCACACAACATATCACGCCGCGATCACATTTCTGTTGAAACATCGGAGTAAATAGTTTTTTCGTGTTAAATATTAGATATTAGAAACTTTATTAATACACGTTGCGTAAACCACAGTTAGCATTGATTGAAAACGTGAATCTGCTGTTCACGCGTTGAGTGGATAATATGTGAACAGAGTTACTTTTACTTGAACAGTCAACAGTGTTCACTAAAGCGGGAACATCCTCGGTATTCATCCAAGATAAAAGCTGGTAATTAAAATTAATAATTCCATCACAATAATTATTGATGTGTACGCTTTTACTACAAGGAAATAAAGAAAGAAATAACATTAAAACATTTAGATTCTAACATTTTAATCACGTGTTGCACTGTATAATAATATGTACAGTAGATGAGTAGGGACTTACAATAATGTTTTCTCCCGAGTGTTCTACATAAAGTTGTGTGCACAGAATGAAGTCCCCACTGAAAATCAGTTTCGTTACTGAGTGGGTAGACTCTAAATGTGAATTTATTTATTTATTTCATTTTAAACGAGAGTGACACTTCGCAGGAAGACTAAAAACATTCTTTCTAAAGCGAGAAGGGACTCACTAAGGGATGGGATCAGTGCAATTGAAAGCGTATACTTCTTTATATGCACATAATTATAACAGATTCCCAAACCCAGGGTCAGTGATGTATTTTGTGAATGAGCTGTTTTCCATTCTAGGGGCTTCGTATATGGTACCAGAGAACATCCCCCCCCTCCCCAGACTTAGCTGCCGCAGTTGGAGTCATTACAAACCTATACTCATGTAAACAATCTCAAGTATTATTATTCATTATGTCTGTATAAGAGAGTGTATCAGACGCTACAGAAGGGGTAGCACAAGGGAGGGGGTCTACCCTTCCGCTGCCATTGAAACCAGCGGCGCACAAGAATAAGAACCGGCCTTTACACCAATAAATAAGATTATGGGAATGTCGGCATTAACATTTCAAGGGGTTCGAAGTGGATCGAAGACGATAATGTTTGTTGATTGATATAGTTGACATGCGCACAGTTAGGTAGGCCCGATATAACCACGGGCCGGAGTTATGCGTCGTATGTTACTTATTGTTATGCTCGCAATCAGCTCCGCTCATGCTTCATGCGTCGTCCCATGGCCGAGCACAACGCGAAAAACTTAATAGTTAGTATTATTTATCGACGGCTCGCCGAGTTATGGACGCCGCGCAGGTTCTCTCTCATACATTACGGGAGTTTTTCACGCAAAACTCGAGAGCTCTCGACGTTTTTCTACAATACCAACAACGTCTCTGGACGATTGAAAACTTGTTTGGTTGTTGTAAAACAGTCTCGTAACTCTGGGTGTGATAATATTGGGAGTTTATTGGAGGTTCACCTTTGGACGGGCCAGGGCGAGCGCAGTGAAGGATGCCGGCCGGGCTCTTGCAAGGGGCCCTGGGGTGCGTGTGGAAACATCACATTCTTCAGTTGCATGGTGGGACGTTTTGAAAAAATTGGCAGTTTTGCAATAAGCATTGATCGAATTGGGGAGGATGCGATCTACAATATACTTTTTAGTTTAAGGCTTTTATTCCTCGGAAAAACAAATTAGGCTATTACCAGTTACCACCCCCCTGTCAGTGCCCGTGTACCTATAGACTAGAGCTCCTCTGTTAGCAGAGAAGTAAAGTGTGGCCTCTAAGCCAAACATTTTTGGAGGAATGAAATGTGAACTTGCACAAATATAACATATTGTGACGAAGTCGCTGTACCTCCTCCCCCTTATTAATAAAACTATTTACAACTAATACTACCCTGCGTTATTGAGATGAGTAAAACGTGAGGCTCGTAACGTTATCCCCCCGAGCCTGGAGTCAAAACATCGCTGTTCTCGGGAAAAGTTTTACACTTCGAAATACCTACCTATAAAAAAGATGAATTAATTAGCCCTAACAAGCAGGTTAGAATGAGCGAGGCTCGGGGCCAGGGGGTCGCTTCCCTGCATGGTAATCTCACAGCCCCAATGGTTGCATCACAGCCTACGCCAACCAGTATCATTACTAATCAAATTCAATCTCTCTGAATGTCAACACTTTGTGGGCTACGATATTCTTGAGTGAAACCGTCCCCAGTCCAGGACGTCAGGACCTTATAAAGCTATTTAGAGACAAGCTGCCTTTCTTCCAATTCCCTTCGTACTTCTCCCTTCTTCTTTGACCTTTTCTTTTCAACCCTCTTTTTGTTCTTGTCTGTTCTGTTTTGTGTGTGGTGACCTTACTTCCATATCCATTAGTGTATTTCTGTTATATATGTACATTACATGTTTTACTTTTTCTTTTTTATATTATAAAATTTTATTTATATGGAAGTACTTTCTTCAACCAATTTCTCTTGTTCATGTTCTCTTTTTAATAGTAGTTTGATTGTTGGATTTTTATACTATTTTATTTTGTTCCGTATTTTTTTTTTTTTTTTTTTTTTTTTACTATTTCATAGAAAATTGTTTAGTTTTGTTTATTGTCCTCCCTTGTATAGAATAAAAATAAAATAAATACCGATAAATGAAGAACATACAGGAGCGTTGCTTTGAGACCTGCGAGCCCAAACCATCGGGCCCTGAAGGGTCCCAGAGAGCAAAGAGCAATTTGTTGTTACCTGTGACGGACAAAACTCCGCTGGGCTCACTAAAGTCATTACGCGCAAATTTCACACGTTTAGTCCTGGGTTGTATTTCACAGTGGTAATTGTTTGTTGGGCACCTGACGTGCATGGGAAGCAGCGCAGGTTTTACTGCGCCGTTTTGTCGCCGTGTCAACATCGGTTGTAAAGAGATCAATCAGACAGCGGACACAGAATAAGGTAACAATTAACTCCAGCAGAACGCGTTTTATCGCAAGCTGTAAACAAGTCAGTAGCTACAACGGCTGGACGTTTATTGCAGCAGTGTAGCAGGCATGTGAACTACGCTCGCAGGTAGACAGACAATCATCTAGTTATTGAGTTACTGGATGGGTTTTTGCCGTAAGGGCGTCGTAGCCAGTTTATTTGCCTTGTCATTGTATATCATGATCAGAACAGAAACTGTTCAATACAAATAGCAGTTACAATAATTGTTTCAAGTAACACTGTTGGAGTTACACAGTTAAAATCTCTTCTCGTCTTTGTACCACGGTGTCCAAAAGTTTTTTTTTTTATTAGTTAGTTCCAGTTAACAAGCGTGGTTTTATATTGTTCCACGTAGTTGCAACATTATCATTGCCACTTCTGAGTAATTTTGTTTTTATTCTTGAATATTTTCTTTATGATTTTTCATCATTATTTCGTGCACTTTTCAATAAAAAATTGACAAATTGAACTCAAACTAGAAGACATTTACAAAGAGTCAAGTACAGTGAATAAATAATAACTGAAATGAAATGAAATAATAGCTCAGTGTGAGCTTCAATTCACAAACACAACACAATCTACATTAAAAAGGGACAAATCTACTTGTCATTAATTGGAAAATGCAAGATTTTTGCAATAATAATGTTCTCATCAAAAAATAATACAGTAGGCCTATTCAGTTTCTTGTAGTAGTTTACAAAAAATGTTTTGTCGTTACTTTATGATGTGCCAAGTCTTGACGACGCAGCGATGTCCAAGGTGTTGAGTGATGAGGGTTGACCGTCGTACGCACAATTGTTGTATAGGATTCACGCACATTCCTGGTGCTACAAACCTTACGGGACTGTGTCGGGTCTTACGGCAGCATAGTAACATGCTCAACCCAAATCTTTGCTCAACCCCTGCAGCTTAAACCGCTCTCTCTTTCTGGGGTGACAACACGAACATCTAGGACGCGTTATAACACGTTTATGCCTATAAATGCTGTAAGTATAATTTTATTTTATTTAATCATTTCATTTCATTTTTTATAGTATGCCAACTATAAAACTCCAATCACAGTGAACATTTCGTAAGTTGTGCGTAAACGATTGTATCGAATATATCGCTCATATCGCGTAAACGATTGTATCGAATATATAGCTTTTATCGCGTTAATTGTATCGAAAGGTTGGCGAGAATTATATTATTGAACTCTGATAAAATCACGCAATTTCCGTAATACCATCTTGACTTGTCATCTAACTATATCTCCAAAACTCATTTTGAATTCACAACTTGTGCAGCAATTATGTCGACATTATGATACGGGCTCCAATCCAACCCCAGCCCAGACATCTCTCTCTCTCTAACAAGATAAACATAACATCAGCAACAACGCCAGGATCATATCCCGGTAATGGTCTTTAGTCTCATCGCAAATTTATCATTGTGTAATATCAGAACTGAACCGAAGTACCAAAAATAACAGTTATTTCATTGTTGTTTGATTCATCATCCAATCAATAACGTGATGTAAATGCATCATGGTTGGTTACTCCCAGGCCCGTGAGGGGGTAGCTTAGTCCTCACATGTATTGTTGAGCATAGAGGACCACCAGGGGTCCTCATGTCACCAATAGGGAGTGTGGGTCATATGAGTCTGTTGTCATACGAGACACCTCCCAGAACCCCTCAGCCAATCAGAGGCCTCGCTTCACAAGGCATTCATATTCAAATAGACACTAGGCACCCCTGACAAGCTAATGCAGCCTAGTGCCTTAGTGAGGCCATACCAGCTGTCTGCATGGGTCTTATGGCGGGCCTGGGAGTCCATCCACTCTTTGGAGGATACTCGTTTCAAGGTTAGTACCCGGGTTCGAGTCCCACGCACGTCATCCTAAATGTAAGGTCCGTCAGTCTCCTAGCGGGGGCCGATCGTCAAACCTCGTAGTTCGACGGTGCTCCACCAGGGGATTGAGTCATTGCGGTGTCTCGTTATGTGCTGACATGACGTGTTCAAACGCTGACAGAACATTGGCTATTTAAACTTGAAAAACCCCAAGTATTCCTAAAATTCGGGCATATATAAGAAAGAACGCGTAAAAGTAATGCTATGTGTAGACTACATACACAATAGTCTGCGCAAACACTGAAACTAATAGAATTAACATAGTAACAGGAAATAACGAACAACAAACAAAGCCATTACATAAAATTATAGCAACAAAACAAAATGCCCGATTGGGCGCTTGACATTAGAAAGTGGAAATGTTAGCGTTAGCAAAACTCAATAACTCAACATGTTACTAATATAGAATGTTTATGGTACATGGTACCTCAATAGCTTCGTCCGTGTTGTAAGACCAGGCGTCACTTTAGGCACCTTTCTCCACACCATAAGTATAACAATCATAGTCATAGCATTCATCTTGTGCTACGTATTTGTGTTGGGTTGAAACCCGGGGCCCAACCGGGAGTCGAACCCGTCAACGCCGATGCCTGAAGAACGAGGTAATTACAGTCGGCTGTAATGGATAGGCAGACTAACGACTTTGCACAGATCGAGCTGTAGAGCAAAGCGATTAGGCTCTTTGACAAGAGGCAACTAATGCGCCTTCTTTCTTCGTCTCGTAGGTGTGAACAAGCCCACACACACGCACAACCCTCAATCTCACTCGCTCGCTCACTCACTCACTCACTCACTCACTCACTCACTCACTCACTCACTCACTCGCATACGGGAGATTAATTGTTTAGAGAAAAACAAGCCAAAATGTATCGACTTCGTTGTTTTCTATTTGACAAATTCATCCCCCGGAGCAGAAGAGAAGCGGATAGGAGATTGGGGGGGGGGGGGGAGTCTAATGAGGGAATGTGGCTTCTACGGTGTTTGTATTTTAATTAATCAATCAACTTTTGAGAACAACAAGAGAAATTTTATGAGAGGAGTAAAACTTAGGGGAAAGAAAACAATGTCAGCTCTGCAGCAACATTAATTAACGTTATAGGATGACACATCGGCGCAAAACAAGCCGCACTTGTCCCAAAACAACGTGAGCGATGCGATCGTCATAGACGAGTGGTTCGTGGCCAATCAGCGATCGGGCCTCGAGTTGGAGCCGAGGGCTTGCCAAGAATCACTCATTGATGAGGAAATCATCTGCAGGGTTGTTTCGGGACACATGCACACATAATGCTCCCACTCCCAGAAGTCCACTGCTATATTGTCAAAGAGTTTCTTCCTTCGAGAGGAGTAGGCTATGTGCCAGTGACACGTGTGTGGTTGTGCCGCAGGTCAGGGCCGAGTGAACCAGCTGGTCGGAGTAGGCTACGTGCCAGTGACACGTGTGTGGTTGTGCCGCAGGTCAGGGCCGAGTGAACCAGCTGGGCGGTGTGTTCATCAACGGGCGCCCCCTGCCCAACCACATCCGACTCAAGATAGTTGAGATGGCGGCCGCGGGAGTGCGCCCCTGCGTCATCTCGCGTCAACTACGCGTCTCACACGGGTGCGTCTCCAAGATCCTGAACCGCTACCAGGAGACCGGCAGCATCCGGCCGGGGGTGATCGGGGGCTCGAAGCCAAGGGTCGCCACGCCGGAGGTGGAGAACCGCATTGAGGACTACAAGAAGGGGAACCCGGGCATCTTCAGCTGGGAGATCCGGGACAGACTGATCAAGGTGGGTGCCAATGTGCGTGCAACAAACAAACACTCTATACTCTACTTGTTGAACATTGAGGACTACCCCGGGCATCTTCAGCTGGGAGATCCGGGACAGACTGATCAAGGTGGGTGCCAATGTGCGTGCAACAAACAAACACTCTATACTCTACTTGTTGAACATTGAGGACTACCCCGGGCATCTTCAGCTGGGAGATCCGGGACAGACTGATCAAGGTGGGTGCCAATGTGCGTGCAACAAACAAACACTCTATACTCTACTTGTTGAACATTGAGGACTACCCCGGGCATCTTCAGCTGGGAGATCCGGGACAGACTGATCAAGGTGGGTGCCCCGCGCACGCGCACGCGCACGCGCACGCGCACACGCACACGCACACGCACACGCACACGCACACGCACACGCACACGCACACGCACACGCACACGCACACGCACACGCACACGCACACGCACACGCACACGCACACGCACACGCACACGCACACGCACACGCACACGCACACGCAGAGAAGCATACTCTAACCTGATACATAATCTCAGTACAGTAGAATACTTTTTTCATGTATTTCCACTTGGCAAACTTTTTTAAATATTTCGTCTTATAGATAATATATGCAGCGTTTTTAAAGGTGAGGTGTCACCTGTTGATGCAAATTTAATATTGTCTTGAACGAAGATGATTATGGAGTCGCCAGGATCTATATTCCTTTCATAACCCATAATCCATTACAAACGAACTCCATTCATAAATTCAAAAGCAATTTCCAAACAACTTCAAAGAAGAAATACTGGGGCACGTTTCACATTTTAATAAATTTGATACTTTTATTCAAGAAAACGCATCCCACATTACGGGCCTTAATCATTTATACGTTTGGCCGATAGATTCAGCAGATTGTACGTCTTTCCACTCAATATTTCTGGTTTGTTTATATAAATTGAATGCAGCCTATTTTCCATATTTCTAATAATCAATATTGTTTAGAGAAACTGGTTAGCAGACCCGACCGGTCAATTATTAGTGAATCATATTCAACCTAATTTCTAGCACTGAAGAATGTTAGATACGAAATACATTTCGTGAAACACATAAATATTAGCTACGACCCATGTGTGATTGTGTTGGTGAGGTAAGAGTGGCCGTACAGGTCTGGGGCGTAATACTGTACCGCGCTGTGTGCATTAATTCATCATCGCCTACGCCGGCCAGGACGATGAAAGAGCGCATTATCATAATACGGCGATTACATTTCCATGCGAGCTGACTTGGTTCAGTTGGCATTCAAGCCGATACGAGACCTTTGCATCGTGACGCATTCTGGACGCCGGGGAAACAAGGTGGCGCCAAAACTGTTGACCAATCAGAGGCATTCAAGCCGATACGAGACCTTTGCATGTATCGTGACGCATTCTGGACGCCGGGGCAAACAAGGTGGCGCCAAAACTGTTGACCAATCAGAGGCATTCAAGCCGATACGAGACCTTTGCATGTATCGTGACGGATTCTGGACGCCGGGGCAAACAAGGTGGCGCCAAAACTGTTGACCAATCAGAGACATTCAAGCCGATACGAGACCTTTGCATGTATCGTGACGGATTCTGGACGCCGGGGCAAACAAGGTGGCGCCAAAACTGTTGACCAATGGGAGACGGGACGCGTTTTACTGTTTCTATATTTCATTGATTTATATATCTTCGCTGAGTGTATTTGAAATCATTTTCTGTTCCTTTAAAATACTAAATACTTTTAAAAAGATCAAATTGAAAAACGAAATTACAACGAAAATGTGTGAATGTGCACGATAATAGTTTGAAAATTATTCTACTTGTGATAAAATGGAAATTACTTATCTGAAGAGACTCGAACTTAGCATGAATTATGAATGGTAGTAGAAAACAGTGATTTTATTTAAAAGTGTTGGCACATTTACGAGGAAGTTCCTGAATCAAATTTTAAACGTTGTAATTTTCAAAAATCAACTATGTACAATATACGTATATGAAACTTAGATTTAAATGTATACGTATCCACTGCATGTACTCACAGATATATTATAGATGGATCTGTCACAGATCTCTTAGAGCCGCTGTGTCTGTTTATAATGAACGAAAGCAAAGCAATCAACGCGCAGAGACCCAACAAACCGATATCGACACGAGCGCTAATCGATCGACCACCAATGAAACCGTGACTATCGATTACTCGTTACGCACAAAGTCTTCGGCTGTAATTAATAACGCATTAATCAGACGAGTCTGCGGTCATAAACCCGCCGGGCAGACGTTTCGGGGGTCATAAACGTCGGGTGGCGGTCGGAGGATAAACAACGCGATCAAGTCGTAAACCTGAAACAAGTCAATCGGTCGTAACTTTCGTCGCTGAGCGTTTGGCCCGTTGGAACGTCGGGCCCGGGACTTGCTGCAGCTTAGCGGTAGAGCAGTTGACACATGACACATGGATAGAGATACGGCTTTTTAGCAAAACTTTTCTCTAAATTTAGCATTAATTATTCTAAATTTAGCATTTTGTAGCATTTATATTTTGCTTTCCGTCAAAACCTTGTTATCGGGGGGGTTTCTTGCACTTCTAATGAAAAATTATGTGCAAGTCAATTCAGTTGTAACGGTTAAAATGCAGTTCTTCACTAAGGTTGGAATTCATAGTTGGCCCCTACACCTAGGAGCACCCATTGTTGCTATGGATTTGTTTTGTTTATGGGAAATAACATGGACACAATTGTTACCTTAGCAACAATGGGCGCCCCTAGGTGTAGGGGCCGAATAGGAATGGGACCACATTTCTTTTTTGTAAAATAAGCATTCTGTAACGTTTTCAAAAATAAAACCAATAAATAAATGACCAATTGAGCATCTAAAACCTAAAACCCTAAAATAACGTATCGCTACACATGACACATGGACACATGACACATGACACATGGCGCGGCTGTCGTGATGGCAAACTGAAGGCCCTCATTGATATGGTGTTGTACGTACAAATATGTTGTATTGTGTACCCAAAACATCCACAATACAATAGACTGACCACTGGTAAGACGCGAGAATCTAATTCGGGAGGTAGCCGGTTCGATTCCGGCCACCAGAAATCTTGACTGAAGGTTTTCCTCAGTCAGGCGAATTCTGGGATTGATTCATATACCAAAAGTTCTCGGACAATGCTTCCAAACTATCCAATTCCAAACACCCTAACTTAAGTACCTAGTTGGTCTTCTAAAACAGGGATATTAGGTAAAACTGGTGTCCACATGAAACTCCAAAGAAATGCCACCTTGGGATCTTATTTCCTATGCAAATCTTGTGCACGAAGTAGCCTAATACACCATAGACAACATAGACGATTATTTTTAGTACTGTTAAATAACTTTCGATAAGGTATTCAATTACAATTACTTTTATTATTTATTAATTATTCACTAATAATTTATTAATTAGTATCGCATCGATTAAATTGATTTTAATTTTTTTGTTGTCCTTCGTAAATCAGTTACAATTGAATATGTTAGAGATTAAATAAAAACAAATTACATAATGTCAGCGCCACTAAAAACTCTCAGCCGAAGGGGGAACCGACTCTGCGGAGGGACCGAGCGACATTCCTGGTCGGCCGCCACGCAGTCTCGTAGCTTCGCCCGCTGACCGCCAGGGGCGCCTCCCGGCCGGGCAAACCAGCGCGGTCAACAGGCAAACATTTCACTGCACATTTTAAACGTGCAAAAAATACAAAATAAAAAAATAAAATTGAAAAACATATGCGCGCAAATGGTGGATTTGAGGACCGTATTATATATAAAGAGGAAAACATTAGCACACGTGTGTTATACCGGAGCACAATCAACACCTCTCTGATCTGATCGCGGGATCGATGGAGTGATATAAAGAAGGTTTTTGAACAGTTTAGTGAAACTGAGAGATCGTTTAGTTTCACATTTTGAGGCCCGAAGGAATATAAGTTAATTGAGGAGCAAGAGAAGGGTAAGCGCACAACTATACACTTGGTGGTGAGAGCGAGGCAGCGAGGCATATTGGAATATTTGCACAGATAATACAAATGCTTATTTTGGGAGACTGACAGAAAATAGGTTTCAAACCAATGCACGGATTGAGTATTACTATAAATTAACATACTTATATTAAATAACTTAATTAACTTATATAATATATTCTGTTTAAACAAATACGTCTGAATTACATAGCCGTGGTACATTATAAAAACGTAATTTATAAATACTTGTGGTCAATGACATACATAAATTTACAAAATGATTATACATTTATATCTTCAATATATGAGGGAAAATATGTTACGTAACAAATTTAAAAAAGACTACAGAATCTATACCTTAGTAAGTGAAATATAAACAAATTTATTATATATAAACATGAAAACAAAGCGTATACAAGTGTCATGACTTGAACGTGCTGCTCCAACTTCTGCTTCAACTCCGGAACAAATCTCCGAATCTGATAATAAAACAAGAACCTATCTAAACGAAACCAAAGAGGTTGAAAAGCCGCCCGGCCACGCTGCATTGTATCGCGATGACGTCATAGAGGGTTAGTCTGCGCTGTGTTTGTAGGTCACTTGTTGTTGCATTACAGATAATGTGGCGTGGCCCTCACTAATATCTCTGACGTCACTAACGTGGCTATTGGCAAGCGCGCACAAGGATCAAACAGAAACATAACATTTGAATAAAATAAAAATGTAAATAAAATTGTGAACGTGACCTTTTCTTGTAACAAAGTTAAAACATTTAAACTATAATGAAGGAATGTTCCACCCACGCATGACTATTAAAGAAAAAGATACTGAAACAGATACAACGTTTCTTGCATTCGAATGTAATTATACGATTCCAACAATATATTTAATTTAACAAAGTGGATTAGCTAGGAATGAATTTCGGGAGCTGCTTAGAGACGAATATAGTCAAGAAATCGGCCGTCTGTTGTTAGGAGGAGTTTACGGCAGAAGACAACATTTACAAAAAAGTAATTATATTATTTGGTTGCTTATAAATGAACCAGTAATTCATAGTTCCTACGTGACGTCACAGTGGCCATGATGGTTATACAATTCGTGTAGGCCTAATCTAGAACATTGCCGGATATTATTTGCAAAATTCAAAAACAGTAAACACGATCTAATACAGAAATTAAAAATTACCACACATAGCAAATTTATTCCGCAGTTGTGAAGTAGTGTAGTTGTGTATTGTGTAGCTATGTAGTTGTGTAGTAGTTGTGTAGTTGTGTAGTTGTGTAGTTGTGTGCTTGTGGGTATATTGCAGTTGTGTAGTTGTGCAGTTGTGTAGTTGTGTAGCTATGTAGTTGTGTAGTTTTTGTGTAGTTGTGTAGTAGTTGTGCAGTTGTGTGCTTGTGTAGTTGTGTGGTAGTTGTTGTGAAGGTGTATAAGCTGCGAAAGGTTGCCAAGTGATGACATCACTCAGTGTTGTAGTTGTGTAGTAGTGTAGTTGTGTAGTAGTTGTACAGTTGTGTAGTAGTTGTGCAGTTGTGTGCTTGTGTAGTTGTGTGGTAGTTGTTGTGAAGGTGTATAAGCTGCGAAAGGTTGCCAAGTGATGACATCACTCAGTGTTGTAGTTGTGTAGTTGTGTAGTAGTGTAGTTGTGTAGTAGTTGTACAGTTGTGTAGTAGTTGTGCAGTTGTGTGCTTGTGTAGTTGTGTGGTAGTTGTTGTGAAGGTGTATAAGCTGCGAAAGGTTGCCAAGTGATGACATCACTCAGTGTTGTAGTTGTGTAGTTGTGTAGTAGTGTAGTTGTGTAGTAGTTGTACAGTTGTGTAGTAGTTGTGCAGTTGTGTGCTTGTGTAGTTGTGTGGTAGTTGTTGTGAAGGTGTATAAGCTGCGAAAGGTTGCCAAGTGATGACATCACTCAGTGTTGTAGTTGTGTAGTAGTGTAGTTGTGTAGTAGTTGTACAGTTGTGTAGTAGTTGTGCAGTTGTGTGCTTGTGTAGTTGTGTGGTAGTTGTTGTGAAGGTGTATAAGCTGCGAAAGGTTGCCAAGTGATGACATCACTCAGTGTTGTAGTTGTGTAGTTGTGTAGTAGTGTAGTTGTGTAGTAGTTGTACAGTTGTGTAGTAGTTGTGCAGTTGTGTGCTTGTGTAGTTGTGTGGTAGTTGTTGTGAAGGTGTATAAGCTGCGAAAGGTTGCCAAGTGATGACATCACTCAGTGTTGTAGTTGTGTAGTTGTGTAGTAGTGTAGTTGTGTAGTAGTTGTACAGTTGTGTAGTAGTTGTGCAGTTGTGTGCTTGTGTAGTTGTGTGGTAGTTGTTGTGAAGGTGTATAAGCTGCGAAAGGTTGCCAAGTGATGACATCACTCAGTGTTGTAGTTGTGTAGTTGTGTAGTAGTGTAGTTGTGTAGTAGTTGTACAGTTGTGTAGTAGTTGTGCAGTTGTGTGCTTGTGTAGTTGTGTGGTAGTTGTTGTGAAGGTGTATAAGCTGCGAAAGGTTGCCAAGTGATGACATCACTCAGTGTTGTAGTTGTGTAGTAGTGTAGTTGTGTAGTAGTTGTACAGTTGTGTAGTAGTTGTGCAGTTGTGTGCTTGTGTAGTTGTGTGGTAGTTGTTGTGAAGGTGTATAAGCTGCGAAAGGTTGCCAAGTGATGACATCACTCAGTGTTGTAGTTGTGTAGTTGTGTAGTAGTGTAGTTGTGTAGTAGTTGTACAGTTGTGTAGTAGTTGTGCAGTTGTGTGCTTGTGTAGTTGTGTGGTAGTTGTTGTGAAGGTGTATAAGCTGCGAAAGGTTGCCAAGTGATGACATCACTCAGTGTTGTAGTTGTGTAGTTGTGTAGTTGTTGTGTAGTAGTTGTGTAGTTGTTGTGTAGTAGTTGTGTAGTTGTGTAGTTGTTGTGTAGTAGTTGTGTAGTTGTTGTGTAGTAGTTGTGTAGGTGTATAAGGTGCGAAAGGTTGCCAAGTGATGACATCACTCAGTGTTGTAGTTGTGTAGTTGTGTAGTTGTTGTGTAGTAGTTGTGTAGTTGTTGTGTTGTAGTTGTGTAGTTGTGTAGTTGTTGTGTAGTAGTTGTGTAGTTGTTGTGTAGTAGTTGTGTAGGTGTATAAGGTGCGAAAGGTTGCCAAGTGATGACATCACTCAGTGTTGTAGTTGTGTAGTTGTTGTGTAGTTGTGTATAGTTGTTGTGTAGTAGTAGTTGTGTAGGTGTATAAGTTGCGAAAGGTTGCCAAGTGATGACATCACTCAGTGTTTTCTGACCACTTACAACACAACATTACCGAGATCTATAATTATATCAATGAAATCGATCCGGCCGGCGAGTGAGAGAGTCAGAGAGTCAGCGAGTCAGCGAGTCAGCCCCGCCCCCGATCAATATTCATGAGTCGAACACTTCAATCCGCTGCCCTGTCACCGTCCACGGGCTATATTGAGGCTTTTATGCAGACATTGGCCCGGCCTCGGTCTTCATGGGCCTCTCTTTTACCTTCAATAGCGTTGCGTTTACTCCGCGTTTTATGTCTACTTCTACGTTTCACCCCCCGTTTACGTTACTCTCATCTTACGATCGTAAGACTACATTACCGACCAACCGACGGTCATTTTCCAAGTGTAAACGCTGCACAGTTAGTAAATCAGTCGGTAGGTCTACCAGAGTACACTTACGGCAGTTAGTATACTAGTTGCCATCCAAACTTGATCTAGAGAAATATCTATACAATACAATTCGATTGTTTCGTCTAATACGTGACATATGAATTAAATCAAACCTGTTTCTACGCCAATTAAACAACAACGTAAAAGATAACCTCAATAATACACCAAGCTCCATCGTCCCGCCATTTGTATTTTTGAAATTGTGTTCAGTATTCCGTGGATCCGTGATGACTGTGTATGAACGCTGGTAGAGCTACGAACGTTAAGCACCCAGAACCTACGATCGTAACGATGAGGGTAACGTAAACGAGGTGTCAGTGGTCGTAAATTAAGAACATGGTCGAATTGACGAATTTGAAAGTCCGATCTATACTTGTTATTATTTATTACGTTGACGATTAAATCCCACAGGTTTAGCCAGCCACATTGCCTGCAAACATCCGTCGCTTTCTGTTAGTTTCTGTTAGTTAGTTAGATAGTTAGTGTTGTCGCTTAGTGTTTTAGTTAGTCTGCTAGTGTGTAGTAATACACTTGAGCTCTGTGAAATACTCTGTACGCCGATACCATCAGTCTTCATGTGTTCAACATAATATCTCTGTGCCCCAGATTCACACCCTAACATAATCATATCATGTCGACTGCAACAGAAGTAAATACCGAGTGTTGACAAGAATCAAACATGTCAAGAGAATATGTTCTCTAACTTGGCTTACGATGGTTAGGACTATAGCTGCCAATCAATATATATTGCCTTAATTTGTTATACATTGCACTACTAAAAATGTCGAACTTACAAACATTTTAATTTCTCTTTCAGTGTTGCTTCTTTATGGTTTGGTTCCATAGTTAGTTTTAGTTAGCAGATAAAGAAATCATAAGCTTCAATGCCAGAATCTTGAACAGCCGGTCGAAGTCACTGGATATTTGCTATAGATGAGCTTAGGTCTCATGTGTGTCTTCTTTCCAATCAACTTCCTTGCTTCAGCGCTTGATTAAACCCCCCGGCCCCCAGGGAGTGGGTTAGTGTCCAACCCCCTCACAACTCAAAGCTCGGCTGGCCGTTGTCATCATAGACAGACACACATAGAGAGCTTACTGAGTAATCAGCTTAGACATGATCAGGCGGTGATTAGCGGGCTAAATGGAGCCTTTCAAAGATGCTCAGGCCAGAGATGGACGCAGCAATATACCCATTGCTGTCTATGATTCTGTGTATAGATTTATAATTATAATCCATTAATAAGTACACAGTTAATGATTTAAAACACTTCCAATCACGGCATTCCTGACTTTTCCTCGCAGCCTCAAAAGTCAAACTCTATACATTCCCGTGCATTCATTCATATTATCCACGCACTTTCATTCCAAACTGCTCAGTCCAATATGTTTTAATTTCCAGAACATTTAATCGTCCTCATAACCCTAGGAAATGTATTCACATTACTAATATAATATGTGGCACTCACGTTGTATTATAAGTATAATAACTTAAATTGTAGTAATGCATGCATACGCAAAATTTTAAATTTACTAATATTATTGTAATGTTTTCCGTAATGTTTTTTTGTCTTGTACAGGAGGGGTTGTGCGACGCCGCCTCCGCCCCCAGCGTCTCCTCAATCAGCCGCCTCCTGAGGGGTGGACGTCGAGACGACGACTCCAAGAAAGATTACACCATCGACGGCATCCTTGGAGGTAGGTCCCGTGCGTGTGCGTGTGCGTGTGCGTGTGCGTGTGCGTGTGCGTGTGCGTGTATATCGGCGCACAACTCCAGTAGATCGGCTTAGACCGCGTCAAGCAACCACTGCTCCAAGGTTCGCCGAGACTCAAAGACATGTTTGCTTATCCTCTCATTCATGGCTTTTTTAGAAACGGGGCTAAATGTCGTCGACCATGTTACCAAAGAAGCCGACGAGAATTATGTTTCCTCTTTAGAATCGCAGGTTTGCCACAAGAAACGCCTTAAAAAATGTGACGTCAAATAACATACAACACAGGATTGCCACTTCCCAGTCGTATAACTATTAGGCCTACTGTAATAGCAAAGATCTATTTACGGTATTACCTACTGAGTGGTCTCAGTCGCGACTCTCCGTTGTCAACTGTCAGCTGTTGTGTTAGTAGCCTTGAATTACAAGAAACCGTTTACACAACAGAAACACTAAACGTTTACAAACACATTGGACTGATCGTATCCAAACTCGTGAGAAGCGCGTTTACACAACGATTAGATTGGACTGAAAGTGTCTTACCTAGTGCGGACATGTTTTCATGAGGATTGGACTGAACGAGTCGTGGAGCAAGTAGATCATATTTGACTCACCAAACCGCGGCACCTCCACCATACTGCGGGGCAATGTCACTGCAAACAAAGATGCTTCATTAGTGCCCCGCACTTTGACCTAGAAATACACACAAGTCATATTCCTATATTATGTGATAGTAATACAGTACTACAACAAAGTTTCCAACTTTGCTCAACTCCTCAGAGCTCGAGGGCTGTGGATGCTTGACCCATAAGAGAACTTCAGTCGAAACCCCTTGGGCCAAATAATTGGACGGTTTCATTTTTGGACACATCTCATTTGAACCTATATCAGCTGTTCATCTAGTTTCTGTGGCTGTTTTTCTTTAGTTTTCATCCATGCTCGGACTAAATTCCAGTGGAATTGTAAGCCCTATATAACAATATGCTCTATTAATTATATATTTTCTATTACCATTACACTCATTATTTCAAAAATACATACAGATTATTCTCGGAAATCAATTTGTATTTATTATTCTTTATTCAGTGAAACTATAACCGTGGTTCAAAACCTAGATCAGTTAAGTTTAACTGAACACAAATCTTTGGTATGTTTTTGGATGAGGGAGATGTGTTGTAATCCAGCTTTCGCTTTGATAATCTATCAGAATATATTTTAGCTGTGTCCTTGTATTTGATTTGAAATTGTTCGTTTTCACTTGAATAATTTATTTACGAATGGCTTCAATTAACGGCACCACACAGATATTATTATCAATGTATCCAAAACGAGAAAATCTTAGGACGTCAAAACAATTAGCCGATATTATCCACAGAAATACTATTCAATAATTTTAAAACTTAAAATAATAATAACAAAATTTACGAATCATGCTATTCAAGAAGAAGAGATGTTGGAGATAGATGATGATGAAGGAACATTACAAGGCACCCATCTCTTATGCGGGATTCGAACCCACGTCCCTAGGAGCCCTCCACTTGGGACCTGGGCCACAACCGTTAAGCAGTAATAGAACGACTAACAAAAATAAAAAATCAATTTTAAATAATTCATAAAAATAGAATTGTAAAGAAATGTGAAAGGCAAAAAGTGTGCAAAAGGCAACAAAAAGCCACCGCCGGCCGGCGTATGAATGGGAAGATGCTATATATGTATGGTGGGCGGTGGTCAAGGTTACAGGTGCGCTCCAAGCGGCTAAACATCAAACAAGCATATTACCATGACACAACCTCAACCCGCTTTGTGTCTATGATCCACTTCCAGGCTTAAAGGCTTAAACTGTCCGAAGTCAATTGTCAGGCCGGGTTCCATTGCCAGACTTATTTTTTAACCATTTTACTTTGAATCGTCCGGTAATGGACGCCCACCAGTCCACTAAGCCGGTGTCTCTTTGACAGGCGGTTACACTTTCAAGATTAGAAGCAGCTTTTTTACAAGAAACTCAACATGAATGAAATACGCCATTAGAACCAGCGGATAAACTTATGAATGAAGTCTGTCAAACTAAAAGTCTTGCGATTTAATTCCTGATTGTGTGATAAGTTTGTCACTGACACCTCTAGCTGGCCTGGGATTAGGCTTAGCTTGGCCTGTGCATTAGCGTCTCCGTATGTATGGGCCCGGGGTGGAGTAGCCCTGCCTGTCGTACGAGCAGAGGAGAAGATGTGTTGTGCATTGTGTTTGCAATGGAGACCAGTGATCGGAGTTTGACCTCATATAAATGCTGATGCAATCTTGTTTGGTCATATATATTATGGCAATGCATGATGACTGGACAATGGACATACCGATGTACATCTAATTAATATTCCATCTCCATATTATGGAATGCATGCTACTTCATTTAATCCGTCTTTGGTGTAATTTATTTATATTTCGTCTTGTGATTACTGTTTTACGTCATAAAATCGGTATTTGGTGTAATATAATTTATAACTTGTGATTACTGTTTTACGTCATAAAACGGTATTCGGTGTAATATAATTCATATTTCGTCTTGTGATTAGTGTTTTACGTCATAAAATCGATATTTGGTGTAATATAATTCATATTTCGTCTTGTGATTAGTGTTTTACGTCATAAAATCGGTATTTGGTGTAATATAATTTATATTTTGTCTTGTGATTAGTGTTTTACGTCATAAAATCGATATTTAGTGTAATATAATTCATATTTCGTCTTGTGATTAGTGTTTTACGTCATAAAATCGATATTTGGTGTAATATAATTCATATTTCGTCTTGTGATTAGTGTTTTACGTCATAAAATCGGTATTTGGTGTAATATAATTTATATTTCGTCTTGTGATTAGTGTTTTACGTCATAAAATCGATATTTGGTGTAATATAATTTATATTTCGTCTTGTGATTAGTGTTTTACGTCATAAAATCGATATTTGGTGTAATATAATTTATATTTCGTCTTGTGATTAGTGTTTTACGTCATGAAATCGATATTTGGTGTAATATAATTTATATTTCGTCTTGTGTAGTGTTTTACGTGATAAAAGCGGTACCTATTCGGTGTAATATATGTATATTGTGTTTCACCTGATAGGCCGGCATGTTTCTTGTCACGTGATTTATGTGACTGCCTGAGAACGGTCAACAAAGCGCGAGAACTACCCCCCAGGTCGCCGCTGTGAGTCATCCCCATGTGAACACTTGGTTCCTTTGAGCGCAATGGCACCGCCACTGTCGCCACCAGCCTTGACGTGACAGATCTCTTCCTTTTGTGTGAGCGAGCTGTGGGAATGGTGCATCTTTTCTTTTCTTTTTCCTTAGTAGACCTACAGGTCATTAATGGCGTAATATTGCTTTATTATATAATCGGATACTGTATATTGCATAATCGGAATAATAATATAATATTATGATTCCGTATATTATTATTGTATATGGATGTAAGAGAAAGAAGGCACAACTTGCCTTTTTCACTCTCCATCTCTTTCTAACCCAAATCATTCATAAACATTCAAAACAAATATTTTTATAGAATGAAGCAACAGATATAATTAGAAGTATACAAGACTGTATTATCTTAACCAAAACAAGAATTAAAAAAAAAACCAATAAACAAGACAAAATACAAAATATAGTACACATAGTTTCTTCGTTGAGAATTATATATTTTTTTTTTTTTCCCGTTTATTCTTGAGTGACAATATTTCTGTGAGTTCATTCTTTGAAGAGAAGAGCTACACCTGTGACGTAACATGTAATGTAAAGGGACAATAGCTCCGCATGGCCGCTGTTATACCGAGCGGCGGGAAGTGGGCCCTTAAAAGGAGATCATCTTAGCGTTGCAAAACATGTTCACCAGCCCGGAAGAAGTTACAATGACGGAACCTTATTGTCGTTGGACCACCGGGTGGTTTGGCGGCCCCTTTGAGAGTCACAAGTGCGGACAAATAGCCGGGGCCGCATTCACTGCTACATGCTGGGTTCGAGGCCCGGCTGTGCGTGTATCGGTGTGAGCCCTGAGCCCAAGTATCATCAGACAAGTGTGATACTATGCAGCAAGCATAGCGAAATGTAAACCATGCCAATGTTTGTTTAGTATATATTATCTTAGAGAAGGCTCAATTGGTTTTAATTAGGGATGACATCGGGTAATAAAATTCGGAACCGGTTCCAGCTCTCATATTACCCGGGTACCCGGATCCTGAAAACGTATTTTTCGATGTGTAGGCTTGATTTGAAGGTCGTCGCTAGGCCTTGTGAAGGGCGCGGGGCGCGAAGACGAGGGACGAATGATATGAATGCCGCCCGCTCGGTGAGTCTCTTGGAATACGCCTGCAGTAATCACGTCGAGTAAAGAAAAACATTTCGCAATACACAACTGAAGCACGTACATAAAACATGCTATTTCAAGTAAAATAAATTGTAATAGAACAAGTGTTAGCCAGAATGTTCACCAGAATGTTAAACAATGAACAAACAGTAACGAATGCAAGTCGGTTCGCGTCTGTTCTGTTCCCCGCCGGGTCACGTGTTGTGGAAGGGTAGGCTCGCGCCGTACCTGCTGGCTCCATCGAAATCAACCGCAGCAATACTGGCGCGTAAATATAGCCTAGAAACGGACTAAAAAATTACCCGGACCCGAAAAACGGCTCCGGGTAATACTTTGGAGCCGGGTACCCGGGTTACCCGGGTACCCGATGTCATCCCTAGTTTTAATCATGCCAGAAAAAAGCATAGCGACATGTAAACAATGCCAATGTTTGTTTAGTATATATCTTAGAGAAGTCTCAATTGGTTTTAACTTTTAATCATGCCAGAAAGAATAAAGCCAACCGAAGGAGTAAGTTGACTGTACTGTAATGAAAGCGCTTATTCCAGGCGCGCGTAGCTCGACTTAGCTTCGTTTTCATCGCAGACTAATGTCTGAAGCAGATTATTCCAGGAGGGGATTTACTCCTAAATCCGGATTTGGCCCGAAATAAAACGTGGCGAGGAATTAATTGACATTAAAAGTTGCCAACTCTTCAGCGTTGTAAGCCTGATCTCGAGACATCTTGTTTCATGATGTAGTTGCTAACTTAGTCATTGTCCTCGAACACGAAAACACCCGAACTAAGCCGATGATTGACGGAGATACGTGTCCAGCCTCCGGCTAACAACTGGAAATGGCACATATTCAAATTGCAACGTTTAAATTTGAACGCCTTCTTCTGTCCTTAAACATCTATCGGTCGTTAAATGCAAAACTAGGATGCAGGTGAAGTAACAATAATAAAGCAACAAAGAGGACACAGCAGCATTACTGTTACACTTGTGAGTCTGTATCGAGCATCTCCATGCGTTATTTAGTACGATGACAGTCATTGAAGCTGGGCTTTTTCCAAACTGATTTACTAAGATCGCTACCATTGGCCGAATTTATAAAAGCTTGTCTCTCATTGGCTGGGCTAAGAATTTTAGGGATAAGAACTAACAATTGTTGAAATAGTTTCAACTTTAATATGATATCTCTTCGTTTTATTGAAACTGTTACATAATTGGTCGCTAAACTCGGTAGTCTAACTTTAGTGCAGAGTTAATTCAAGTCTATAACTGTTATTCTTTATAGTTTGAGGTACGCTACCCGGTTCCCTCAAGAAACGGTAACTTGAGAGCTAATCCGAAGATATCTTTACTACCCTTGCTTTACACATGTCGGCGAGTGTACCTAATGCGGTGACGTCACAGCTCTACTTGCGAGGTGATGATAAAGAAGATATCTTTACTACCCTTGCTTTACACATGTCGGCGAGTGTACCTAATGCGGTGACGTCACAGCTCTACTTGCGAGGTGATGATAAAGAAGATATCTTTACTACCCTTGCTTTACACATGTCGGCGAGTGTACCTAATGCGGTGACGTCACAGCTCTACTTGCGAGGTGATGATAAAGAAGATATCTTTACTACCCTTGCTTTACACATGTCGGCGAGTGTACCTAATGCGGTGACGTCACAGCTCTACTTGCGAGGTGATGATAAAGAAGATATCTTTACTACCCTTGATCTACACATGTCGGCGAGTGTACCTTATATCTAATGCGGTGACGTCACAGCTCTACTTGCGAGGTGATGATAAAGAAGATATCTTTACTACCCTTGCTTTACACATGTCGGCGAGTGTACCTAATGCGGTGACGTCACAGCTCTACTTGCGAGGTGATGATAAAGAAGATATCTTTACTACCCTTGCTCTACACATGTCGGCGAGTGTACCTTATATCTAATGCGGTGACGTCACAGCTCTACTTGCGAGGTGATGATAAAGAAGATATCTTTACTACCCTTGATCTACACATGCCGGCGAGTGTACCTAATGCGGTGACGTCACAGCTCTACTTGCGAGGTGATGATAAAGAAGATATCTTTACTACCCTTGCTTTACACATGTCGGCGAGTGTACCTTATATCTAATGCGGTGACGTCACAGCTCTACTTGCGAGGTGATGATAAAGAAGATATCTTTACTACCCTTGATCTACACATGTCGGCGAGTGTACCTAATGCGGTGACGTCACAGCTCTACTTGCGAGGTGATGATAAAGAAGATATCTTTACTACCCTTGATCTACACATGCCGGCGAGTGTACCTAATGCGGTGACGTCACAGCTCTACTTGCGAGGTGATGATAAAGAAGATATCTTTACTACCCTTGCTTTACACATGCCGGCGAGTGTACCTAATGCGGTGACGTCACAGCTCTACTTGCGAGGTGATGATAAAGAAGATATCTTTACTACCCTTGCTTTACACATGTCGGCGAGTGTACCTTATATCTAATGCGGTGACGTCACAGCTCTACTTGCGAGGTGATGATAAAGAAGATATCTTTACTACCCTTGATCTACACATGTCGGCGAGTGTACCTAATGCGGTGACGTCACAGCTCTACTTGCGAGGTGATGATAAAGAAGATATCTTTACTACCCTTGATCTACACATGTCGGCGAGTGTACCTAATGCGGTGACGTCACAGCTCTACTTGCGAGGTGATGATAAAGAAGATATCTTTACTACCCTTGCTTTACACATGCCGGCGAGTGTACCTAATGCGGTGACGTCACAGCTCTACTTGCGAGGTGATGATAAAGAAGATATCTTTACTACCCTTGATCTACACATGCCGGCGAGTGTACCTAATGCGGTGACGTCACAGCTCTACTTGCGAGGTGATGATAAAGAAGATATCTTTACTACCCTTGATCTACACATGCCGGCGAGTGTACCTAATGCGGTGACGTCACAGCTCTACTTGCGAGGTGATGATAAAGAAGATATCTTTACTACCCTTGCTTTACACATGCCGGCGAGTGTACCTAATGCGGTGACGTCACAGCTCTACTTGCGAGGTGATGATAAAGAAGATATCTTTACTACCCTTGCTTTACACATGTCGGCGAGTGTACCTAATGCGGTGACGTCACAGCTCTACTTGCGAGGTGATGATAAAGAAGATATCTTTACTACCCTTGCTCTACACATGTCGGCGAGTGTACCTTATATCTAATGCGGTGACGTCACAGCTCTACTTGCGAGGTGATGAAAAAGAAGATATCTTTACTACCCTTGATCTACACATGCCGGCGAGTGTACCTAATGCGGTGACGTCACAGCTCTACTTGCGAGGTGATGATAAAGAAGATATCTTTACTACCCTTGCTTTACACATGTCGGCGAGTGTACCTAATGCGGTGACGTCACAGCTCTACTTGCGAGGTGATGATAAAGAAGATATCTTTACTACCCTTGCTTTACACATGTCGGCGAGTGTACCTAATGCGGTGACGTCACAGCTCTACTTGCGAGGTGATGATAAAGAAGATATCTTTACTACCCTTGCTTTACACATGTCGGCGAGTGTACCTAATGCGGTGACGTCACAGCTCTACGTCATAAACCGCAGGATGGTATTTCCATTAATATTATTGTTAATATCGTGGTCGCTGTTTAACGACGCATCTAACAGCTGCTGCATAGCGTCGGCTCCCCAGTCCCTCGTGCGACAGGCAGAGTCACCCTAGCCTGGCAGGGGTGGGCTACGTGCGAAGGCTGTTACATAGCGTCGGCTCCCCAGTCCCTCGTGCGACAGGCAGAGTTACCCTAGCCTGGCAGGGGTGGGCTACGTGCGAGGGCTGTTACATAGTGTCGGCTCCCCAGTCCCTCGTGCGACAGGCAGAGTCACCCTAGCCTGGCAGGGGTGGGCTACGTGCGAAGGCTGTTACATAGCGTCGGCTCCCCAGTCCCTCGTGCGACAGGCAGAGTTACCCTAGCCTGGCAGGGGTGGGCTACGTGCGAGGGCTGTTACATAGCGTCGGCTCCCCAGTCCCTCGTGCGACAGGCAGAGTCACCCTAGCCTGGCAGGGGTGGGCTACGTGCGAGGGCTGTTACATAGCGTCGGCTCCCCAGTCCCTCGTGCGACAGGCAGAGTCACCCTAGCCTGGCAGGGGTGGGCTACGTGCGAAGGCACTTACATAGCGTCGGCTCCCCAGTCCCTCGTGCGACAGAGGCAGAGTCACCCTAGCCTGGCAGGGGTGGGCTACGTGCGAAGGCTGTTACATAGCGTCGGCTCCCCAGTCCCTCGAGCGACAGGCAGAGTTACCCTAGCCTGGCAGGGGTGGGCTACGTGAGTTATGTTCTGATCTATTGTTATTGACTCACTCGTGTGTGCACAATGTAATTAATTAGCGGGTGAATACATCACACTGGTCACATTCCAGGCGGCGCTTTGAGCTGCGCGCGCACCGCACAATCCCTAGTGCGGCGGAGGAAGCTGGCGGGGGCTTCGAAACTGTAGCCTCGCAGCTTGGAGCTCAGTTGTTGTCCTCACCGTCACCGCACAATCCCTAGTGCGGCGGAGGAAGCTGGCGGGGGCTTCGAAACTGTAGCCTCGCAGCTTGGAGCTCAGTTGTTGTCCTCACCGCACAATCCCTAGTGCGGCGGAGGAAGCTGGTGGGGGCTACGAAACTGTAACCTCGCAGCTTGGAGCTCAGTTGTTGTCCTCACCACACAATCCCTAGTGCGGCGGAGGAAGCTGGTGGGGGCTTCGAAACTGTAGCCTCGCAGCTTGGAGCCCAGTTGTGTTCCTCACCGCACAATCCCTAGTGCGGCGGAGGAAGCTGGCGGGGGCTACGAAATTGTAACCTCGCAGCTTGGAGCTCAGTTGTTGTCCTCACTGTACAATCCCTATAGTGCGTCGGAGGAAGCTGGCGGGGGCTACGAAACTGTAGCCTCGCGGCTTAGAGGCCAAGCTGCACGACATACTTGTCACTGCAACCGTACAAACACTGTTATAGGTACAATGCCAAGTGCCAGTTCACTCTATATGCTGCGTTACACTTCTTTCATCCTTGAGCCGCCATTGGTCCAATTTACACTTGGTTTGAGAGTTATAAATCGTGTTTCAACTACATATTTCATTGTCTCCCTGAATTTTCTCTTTTCTCCTTTATGGCTAAACTAAAGGAAATGGAATGGTCATTCGTGGAGATAAAATAGAAAATGGGACATAAACATTTGTAAATTGCAATTTGCAGTGAGAACAATCCGCCATAAGATTACTTCTCACTTCTGCGTATTGACCATAAAGCGCGATAATGGCAGATTGCATTGGTTGTGTCTTGTACTTGTACTGCATAATGGCTCCTATTAATACATGCGACACATATTTCAGGTGAGATATCCCCAGCACCAAGCTTTAAGGTTGCGCAAGCTTGATCTAAAATAATTCTAGATTATTTAAATTAAAAATCATTATAATAGTAAAGCAAAATTGTAAACAAATATAAATATATAGGTGATTATCTAAGACCAAGACCTAAAAGAAGAAACAGCGTGAAATGCGTACTATTGATGAGAAATGATATAATATTTATTATGGTGGTCCAATGGGACCATTGATCTCATAGACAGCTGATAAGAAATTAAATGTTTAGATGAAACCCACAATTTTTTTTGTTGCAATCAGATGAATGGTATCTTAGTTTGATACATTTCAAAATTCATACTTGTAAAAAGCTTTAAAAAGAAGATAATTTTCACATGTCCCGAAAGTTTGATTAATTTCTAGTTTTTCTGGCATATGAGAGGCAACAATAGGAAAAGATGTGAAAAATTGAAACCAAATTTATTTTATATCTCTAGGAATAACTTAAACTTCTCCTCAAATTAGGGTTTTCACTTTTAATGTCATATTGTTTTTATTTTATCAAAATTTCAACAGCAAAAATCCAACGAGAAATCATGCAATTTATTTTTAAAAATAAATCACTGCATTGATTGTGAATGTGTATCTGCCCCACATGTTTCGCCAGTACGGTGTCCTGCGGTGGAACGCGCACCTCGCAATGATAATAAAATACCTCCCAGTCGTTCTTGCCGCCTGCTCAGAGCTCAGAGCTCAGAGCTCGCCGGATAGGCCGGCTATGATTAATATACACACCTCTAAGCGGCGAACAATTACAAGCGATCGTTTCATGTTGATTTCAAATCAATTAAATCCTAGATTAATGATTTAATGAGTAATCGTTTGTGACTTGTGAGAAGGGTTCAGGGGTGACCAGTATTAATTATTAGAGGGGGGGGGGGGGGGCACAAAAAAACCGGTATACTCTCATTTGTTGAACTATCGAATGAGGCGCTAAATATTTGAGACCACATTCGCTGAAAAACTAACGTTCTTCTATACTGAATAAACGTTGATACTTTTCCTATATTGATATTTAGATGTAATCTATGTTGTTTTCTCTCGGATAACTATCAGTTAGGGCAGTGAGCCCCCCCCCCCCCCCTTCCCTTCCCCTTCCAATATGAAGAAGTAAGTTTTACATTGTTTGATTAGTTCACTTTTTGTCCACCTCTCTATTTATACGTGTAAGAGATTAATTTTATGAATTACCCGTTATTATGGCCACGTTCTTCTTATTAATACTCTTAAAACAAGTGTTCAATAATATTGCTGCATGAAGCAACTACAAGCCTGGCTAGTCATAGCAAATCAGTTTAGTTACTGAGTGGGTAGACTCTAAATGTGAATTTATTTATTTTATTTATTTTATAGCATCTTAAAATTGATTAAATGATATTAATCAGGATGAGGATTAAACAAATGAATACCATGTATGGACCCATGCAGAGCTGAAATTAAAGCAATTAAACACAATAGCTGTGAGATTCAAGTTATTATTCTTGACTGTGATGCTGAGTCTTGACTGTGCTGCTGTCTTGACTGTGATGCTTACTCTTGACTGTGCCAATGAAGTGCGCTTCAAGTACCGTTGCAGAGCGAGCACTGAATACACTGGTCAAGGAATATGCTGCTCTAACCAACTAACATTGTGCTTCGGAGGAGAGCGGTCACCCTTCCTCCTCCTGACCCAGCCCGATGTCACTTCAGTGTTCGTACGACATTGATGTCAGCTGCTGGGTGTGTGCACGATTAGACTGGGATAACTTTCTACCCTTCGAGTCCTGGCTGGGGAACCAACATATATCTCGATTATTATTGTCATCCCTTATTTGTTATCGGTTATGTAGTTCCTAGTTAGACGTACTTAATAATTATTTATATTTATTTTGTTAAAGAGAAGAAATGATATGTTCGTAATTCAAGGTTTGTTGGATGCAAGCGAAAGCACCGGTCGGAAGATATAATAGATGAGAAGGGCTGCACGACAATACGCTGTTATCACCGCTGTGCGCGCCCCTAGCGGGAGAGTGTCGCACTAACAGAAGATTGATGACGTGTCTTGCATGAGTGAGACGTCAATCAAAGCACGCGGATCAATCAGAGCGAGTTAGTGTCGGCAGGTTGGCAGCGCTTTCATCCCCAAGCCCAGAGATGTAAAGAATTCCTCCACAATTTCGTTTTACACGTTCTATTCATTATATATTGCGTGTTACACAAGTATATATTCTTAATTTCGATATTTTATTGAACACGTCTACAACTTATGAAATGTTGTGTATTATAATAACCATAAAATATACATATGACCACAAGACAATGATTCTTTTATTTCTCCAACCAGACTGGTTTAGGTGTGAACACTTGTCACATACAGCAGTAATACGTCATACACTGTATATTATTGTTTATATTACTTTAATAAAATATATCACGATACAATTTAATTTACCTTCAACCACGTTTATGTCACTCTATTTTACACATCTCAAATGTTGGCTAAACAAAATGACAAGTTTTCCCACTTGTTCTTATTCATAAGTTGTACAAATTAATAAATGACAATAACGTGGAGCCAGTAGAAAGGTGTTGCTCTCGTACCCGGGAGTGACGGGACTCGAACCCAGGCAGTTACACATGTTCGCCGCAACAAACACGTGTTTCGCGGCGCCCACTCCAGTATAGAATAACATTTGAATAGAAAAACTCCCCCGCCCCCTCTTAGGCCGCTTACTTGTCAAAAGGTATTACATATAAGGAACCCCGCCGCTCCCATCTATCACCGCACTGGGGCCCACACACGGTGCCGCGGCCTCTCTCTCACACACATGTGTAGTGCTGCCTCTCTCTCTCTCTCTCTCTCTCTCTCTCTCTCTCTCTCTCTCTCTCTCTCTCTCTCGCACCCACACGTCGTTATGCCGACGCCTGATACAGATTCACTTAGCTCCCAAGGCAACGTGTAACCGAAGATGTAACACTCATGTAAACAAGACTATCAACAAGAGCGAGCAATCATACACGTGTCGCGCAGGGTAACATTTCGAGGGACGCTCTCATACCTTCGTCGAGTGATTATAGGCTTGACGAAGGGACAAGGCGGTGCCTCGAAATATGGATGTATTAGCTATGGCCTGGGACGATATGATGACTTGGAAGTAACGCGATCAACGAGATCTCGTGTACAACGATAAGAAGCGACCTACGCACCGGTCTGCAAGGCGAGGTGGTACTTAAAGTTAAGTCAAGTCTGCAGCCCATGTCAAAGCTACCTAGTGGATGCGATAGAGGGCGATACAGCGGCTGTCGTGAACATGTGTTAGCAAGGCGCTGGAATCAGGCGAGCTTTCATTAATCAACCAATCAATCAATCAACAATCAATCATCTCTCACGTTTGTCCACTTCTCTATTAACTAATTAATTACTGTTTTTCGGTCACTTGTCCGACGAAGGTTTAATTATTTCCAACTGTTGAACATCACTCACGCCTGTTGATTGGCTGGGCGAGAGCGGCTGGAGGGGGGCCGGGGGAGGGGGGGGGGGAGGTAATATTGCACAGTAATGCGAACTGTCTCCGAGCAGCTCGAGGCCAACCTGAGGTTTGTTATAAATAGTTCTAACAGATCTTGAACCGAGTATCAGTGTGTTCCAATACAAGGATATTGATTGGTCTGCAAGGGTGGAAGGAGCTAATTAAGGCCCAACAGTATTGTACACTTCTACTTTAAGGTCAAGTGGTTCGTTTGTCTTAGTCAGGTTTACAAAATTAATTATAGTTGGAACTATCTTGAAATGTTGAGTTGTATGTACCGCCGAAGTATTTTAACTAGTTCGCAACAAATTAATGGAAAATTGTCCACAATATTGCATGGGAGAGGTTTTGAAGTTTCTATTTTCATGGATAGATAGTTTAATTAGTTACTTGTGATAATTTCCGCTCTGCACAAAAATTAATGTTAGCGTTCCTAGATAATAGTTGTTCATTTTTCTCATCTGTTTCTTGGACGGAAACCACATTTGGTGATGGTAACAATTAATAATAATAATAATAATAATAATAATAATAATAATAATAATAATAATAATAATAATAATAATATCATCTTTATTTGTAAAAAAAGCAATTACAACTCATTTACAAATAGGCGAGATTCGAACATAGTTCGCTCTTCCATCTTACCTCTAAATCTAATGTAAATCTAATGTATGGAGAGACGAACAGAAAATAAGATACATGAAGTCTCGACTTCAATCGCCATTACATTTTGTATGTCCATCTTACGTAATTCAAAATAACTTTTATAAAAGGTAAAATGACGAGCGGAAAGCTGAAGCTATGAATATCGACGAACACTAGGGCGGCGTTACCCACATGTTGATGTGTTTGCGGCAGATATCACAGTTAGCCCGGTGCGCTGTAGTCAAGCTGTAGTAAAGCTGTAGTAAAGAGGGACGCAACGCTCGAGTGTGCGGTGAGGGGGTGTTGTAGTTGCGTCAAGTTGAGGTTCTTGAAGGGGAGTTACCGCAAGTTGAAGGGTTGTTGCAGGGTTCATTAGCGACGCGGGCCTCACGAGAAACACTGTACGGTGTGTGTGACCTTGATGGGGTAACTGTATTTTCAAGGTCAGAGCAGGAGAATCTAGACTCCCCTCACGCCAGGGTAGAACTATGACCTTGATGGGGTTAGAGTGTTTTCAAGGTCAGAGCAGTAGTCTAGACTTCCCCTCCCGCCAGGGTAGAGCTATGACCTTGATGGGGTTAGAGTAGTTTCAAGGTCAGAGCAGTAGAGTCTAGACTTCCCCTCGCGCTAGGGTAGAACTATGGCCTTGATAGGGTTAGAGTGTTTTCAAGGTCAGAGCAGTAGAGTCTAGACTTCCCCTCCCGCCAGGGTAGAACTATGACCTTGATAGGGCGGGGCACAGCCCAGTGACCACGTGACTACCTGTTAGAACTATGACCTTGAAAAGGCGTGGCACAGCCCAGTGACCACGTGACTACTTGTTGTTCCAGGAGGTCGATGCGGGGACGACGAGTCGGACACAGAGTCCGAGCCGGGAATCCCTCTGAAGCGGAAACAGCGGCGGAGTAGGACCACCTTCTCCGGGGACCAACTGGAAGAGCTGGAGCGAGCCTTCCAGCGCACGCAGTACCCGGACGTGTACACGAGGGAGGAGATGTCCTTAAGGACGGGCCTGACTGAGGCCAGGATACAGGTGAGGACGCGACACGTCTGAGAGGACCAACACGGAACCCACGAGCAGTTTGGATAGTTTGTATTGACTTCAACGAGTTATTCTGCATTTGATGTTTAGATTTTGTATGGTGGGATGGCAGGGTGCTACTTCTATCGACTCTATTAGAATAGATATTACTATATTAAATAATATGATTGATTATTTTATTGGAATTTATTTTAAGTTGTCGAGTTCGTTTTCTTCACAAAACGCATTCATATTTGATCATATATCCTGTATCGTGCCAAACCACTGGAGGGGACGCTTATTTGCCGCCTAAAGACAGCTCACAATGTTGCATGTTGTATGCACGCAACTGTACGGAGATAGATTGTATGTGATGGGGTTCAGGTGGCTTCAAGCCAGAACCTGATACGTCAGTCTGTGATATTGGGTGAGTTGAAGCGCAAGTAACATATTTTACAGTCAGTATATTAGTTCTGCGGTTGAAGTACATGAAGTGGATATTTGCAAGTAGCCCCGTTATTTAGTGGGGTAGCCTTGAATCTCTATATGCGCCCATCCAGTACAATAGTTTACTATATATTCGATACGTTTGCCCGAGTTGGCACGATTTCCATTTATTGCGCGATCAGTGAAAAGAATTCGGTCCGAGTCGTTGAGTCAGCTGTGACGTCATGTGGAATCTCGTTCGATATGAATCGATTCGCACGATACACGCGACAAGTGGCAACTTCTGCTCCATCGAACGATTTAATGACAATTCTTGCTACGTTTGCTGAAAGCGTCTATGTAATATAAGTTTTATTACACTTGTCTGGTTGCGGTATATTGCCGCGTGGAAGCGCTGGTATCGTCATTGTCAAATATGCATTCAGTGTAGACCAAACATGCGCACGGTCTAATGTTATCAGGGCTTTGCCCTAAAGCCAACAGCGTTGGCATTTCCGTCGTAGCCACACAGACTGCGCTACATTCGCGTGTGTAAGACCTATGCGGCCCGCCTATGTTTGGCGCTATCTGTCGGGCACCTTGGGAACTGCGCATGCTATTGGTATTGTGCTGCAGTGGGAGGGATGGAATTAATACTGTGTCGTCCAACATATGATGTCTCTGCTTCAGGTTTGGTTCAGCAACCGTCGTGCGAGATGGCGCAAGCACGCCGGTAACCAACCCTTCAACCCTCTGCCGCCCCTCCAGCCCCTCCACGCTAGCACCGGGTACGGCTACTCCGCCCCCACCACCGCGGAGTCACACGACCTTCAGAGCTGGCGGCAAGGTTACGGCGGCAACTATGCGAGCTTGGCGCAACCTCAGGCGAGCGGCGTCGAGCAGTCGCCCGCGGGGGAGGGGGTGTGGGGATCTTCCTGGAGTATGCACGGCTTCAACGGGATGGACGGCGGGCACGGGGTCCCGAGGGAGCATGACGGTTACGCGGGGAGTCAACACGGGAACCTGTACGCGCCCCAGACCACGCATCACCCCGGACAGTTTCATCCCTTCAACAACAAGCCTGGCTCCACAGGGGTGCTGGGTATCTACTGAGTTAGGCATTCATACCAGTGACTGTAACCTGGTTTTCTGTACATAGAAGCCCTGTTTTATATTTTGAATATTTTCATATTGAAATAAAGTCGTTTCACAACAACCTAGTGGATGCTGACGTCATAGATGCGTGAGGCATTAGCCAAACGTAAATATTTGAAAAAAGCCACCCGCTGATTGGCTCTGACTCACTCATCAATGACGTCAGCATTCACAAGGTTGCTATGATTCTAGTTTGTGACAATCAACCACTGATGCGGTTTGTAGTAATGTCCAAGTCATGACTAGCTAAAGCTTCGAATGATGAAGGTGTTCTTCATTGTGATAAATGTCACTAGAGTGTGTCATATTGTGCAGTGACGCCAATAAGTATCGAGTATGCGTTTAGCGCGCTACAAAGACTCTAGTAACTCTCCAGCTCGCCACCAGGGAGCTCCGTTGTTGCATTGTCCGCTGCTATGATGGATGCCGTCTAAGCTCTTTGGAGCACGATGACGCAACAATGTCGCAGCCTATCACGGGCTCGCGATCAATCTTCTCGGCGACGTGTTAAAGCGGTGCCACCTTTCAGCTTCGAGTGTCGACCACACTGGGGACAAGTACAAGTCGAAGTGGTCTTTATGTGGATTACAAGTAAACATCGGGTTTGTTCGTGTGCGAGAGAGAGGGAAATATGTTGTAAACATGTAATGAAAGAAGACTTAACCTCCTCGACGTTGCCTTATGAAACACAATACATGTCTATAACATGATCGATCCTACGGGACGAACAGATTCCGTTGGTACTCACAAGTCACAATTAGGTTTTACTGGTTCTAAACAGAAATATGGCTGTTATTGCAAATTCAAAAAGCGTGAAAATACTCCGAACAAATGACACATAATTGAGATATTAAACCCCTTCTCTACGTTGTCCCAGAGTCGATAAAGAAGTTTCCTCCCATGGGATGAACTTCTGTATCGACTATGGATGGACCCTGTTAGGAAACACAAAATGTTCAAGTTTTATAAATAAAGTTTTTGAAACGTTAGTTTGGAAAATAATGAAAACTCAAAAACACATTAGAATCAAGAATTCAGGGTCATTAAAAATATACATTTCACAAAGTTAAACAGTCCTGCTATTTTCAAACATCAATTTTGTTTTTATAGGTAAGAGCCAAGTTTAAATTGAAATTGAAAGCTGCTCCAGAACCCCAAGAGCCAAGACTGACGTAGATAAAACTAACCACGTTTAATAATTGATAGTGTTCAACAATTCTTGTTCAGTCTATTTTTACTTTCATATACATGTTGAATTTTCCACGGCAATAAAAAGTGAATTTTCCCTGTGCTTTTGAAGCTGATATATTACATTATGACGTATTTTCTCAGGCAATATGTTATGACAATGAACCATCGAAATAATGTGCGTATAAATCTGATTTCTCACTAATCAGTATCACATCTAAAATATGGAACTGTTTTCAACCGTCTAAAATGATGGTTTATAATATAGTCTATAAAATAAGTCAACAGCTCTCATCAAGAAGTATTTGTATTTGTAATGCATCACTGGTTCCTGGCAAAGGTGTAACAAGGTAAAAGTTACACAACATAATCTAAATGCAAATTTGTAAATTAATACTTTCAACTTTTCTCTTGGCCCTTTAAACCTCAGGTTCGCTCTACTGCCAATGCAATCATTCCTATCAACGTGTGTTCCTTCCTATGTATGTATGCTTGTATGCTACTCGTGGGTGCAAACAGCTGCCTTATAGTAGATCAACAAGAGAGATGTTGACTGAACATGTATAATATGTTTCCTCAGCCTTGTGTGGGCCTTAAATCATAACATTTTAATAACATATATAATTATAAATAATTTATTATTACGTAAGTTTGTAAGTCGGCTGAAATATAAATAAAGAACTACATATATATTATTATCATTATTGTTCTTTCTGATATCGCGCTAACTACCCTATACGCCGAGTTATCCTAATGACTTCCTACCTACAATTTTCGGTATCGGATCGAAATCGCAATCCGGAAATCGTGAAAGCGTTAATTTGTACATAGTCATTAGGTCGCAGTTCGCAACTAAATCGTAATGTCGTAACGATTGATGTACTATTGCGATCCCGATCCCGATTACGATCACAAGTGCTTGATTGTACGAGGTAAGACAATCAGTGTGTCCTGCCAGGCCTGTGGGTGTAGTTCTAGTGTAGTTCTAGTGTAGTTCTAGTGCAGTAACACGCCTCATGACGTCACGACACGTCAGTCTCCGTGAATATCGGCCACAAACTCTGCTGACGGGAAACGAGAGGCGTAAAACAAACATTATTAATATTCACAAAGTACAAAGCAAGGGACGGGATGGGACGAAGATAAAAGGGGTATACATATTGTGATATACAGTTTTCTGTTCTATTGCTACCTGGAAAAAGGGTCGCGGAGAGACTATGTTTAGTGTTCTACGTTTTTGTGTACGCCAATAATCTGTTATACTGATACCTGCAAAAGGGTTTGTAGGGGTGGCGGACGCGTGCCATCAGACCCTTTGTGTGTGCAAACCGCCAGACAATGTGGCGACCGAAGCTGTTTAGGTTTGAGTAGGTGTTGCTTGGGGGGGGGGGGGGGGGGGGGAGAGAGGAGCGCCCGAGTGTTCAAATCTGTATTTTTCTAAAGACAAAGACAAGAAGTAACGAACAAACGACTAATATAAATAACAGGAGGCCTACTACAATTAAAATATAAGGCTACATCATTAATTTAGTTATAGGAAAACACAAATGAAATATACAAATGTAAACAGACTGGTTCCCCTCCGTAAGATCTACGAATCATCCGCCAGTTAAGTTTTGTTTTGTGTAGATCGCACCTGCCGTAATTGTTTTGCCAAAAAGGGAAAACACTCCACGTGGAGTTGAATAGTACCTGTCAAACAGTAGAGACGGCCAATAAGAAGGCTTATATCCAGTCAACCACCAATGGGCTGAGAGAATGCATTTAATTTATTTGAGTAAATTTGAAGTATTTCTGTCGCCAGAGAGAATGTGCGATGAGGCGATTAAAAGAACATGACATGAGACATCAATAACATTCAATGAACAAAGAACATAATAAGCAAATATAGTAAGATGATAATAAGGGTCCTAGTTCTGAATAGTGTCTCTCGTTGGGGAACGGTTCGGCTAATTAAACTATTATTCCACCAATACCATATGAGCGAGAGCCAATTATTATGTCATGAAAAAACGCGAGAAACACTTATATTTGAATTAAAAAAAAAAATATTTGTTTTTTAAACTTGTAAAAAGTTCACACTTCACACCTTAGTTACATAGAATATCGAATTGAGGCAAATCCGAATTTTAATCTTGGTACGGCGAAATTCAAGTTTATGCATTGCATGTTTGCGTGTAATATATTTTTAACGTAGTCTACAATAAGTCATATATTGATAATTCACATACGTAGGATTTTTGCTCGTCAACACTGTCCTATTCCATTATTTCTAAGAATCTCTTTAATTTAATTATAGGCCGAAGAACGAAAACACTTCCAGCAGTTAATTTGATATAAATTAGTACAGTGATAAAACGTTTCTGGCAACATATGATTAAAATGAAAATAAAAAGGGGACAGTTAAATTAACAGACTATAATAACGTAAATAATAAATTATGTGGGCAGAATGCTTCATGGTCATTCACTTCTTATTTTATAATAGTTTAAGTATTGGAAGCTTTCCTTTGTTCAACCTTCAATGTAGAAAAATGTCTTGCTAAAAACTAAATAGTATAGGGCACTAGCAATACCAAAAGACAACAATGAAACAAATGAATTGAATCGATGGACAAACAACAAGCTGTCAAAAAATAATTTCTTCTGATTTTGGAAAACAAAACAAAAAACAAACAAATGCACAAACAAAACTTTCACTTAGTCGTTGGCTATCATTAAAAGTTTTAAATGGCGAGCAGTTACTATCGCTACACTTGTTTTTATTTCTATGGTTGCAATTTTATTATTTTGACAGCTGATGGTTGGTCCACCAGTTCAATTCAGTTGTTCCATTGTTGTCTTATGATTTCCGTGATCAACGTACCCGAAACTAAGGAGGTTGGTTAAAAGTGTAAAATCAATAAGTCATACAATTTGATTTAGCCTATAATTGAATCTCTTGCTCACAGTGCATTGGCGATGAAGCATGATCAATTGAATATTTGAAAAACTTACAGATATATGTTTTAACAAGCAAGTCAGACAAATAAACAACTGTGGCGATGCAAATGATACAACATGAAAAACACCTTGTTTATGTCCTCGGCGCTCTCGTAGGGTTGCTGTAACCCAGGGCTACTTGATCTCCGCCTAGCAGAGGCTCGTCGAACTAAGTTGGGAGTTCTTATTGTTGAAAATTGTGTGACCGTTGGCCGGATCGCTCGCAACGCTCTCTGTGCACTTGTTAGGGCACTAGCAACACCGAAAGATAACAATGGAACAAATGAATTGAACTGATGGACAAACCATCAGCTGTCAAAATAATAAAATTGCAACCATAGAAATAAAAACAAGTGTAGCAATAGTAACTGCTCGCCATTTAAAACTTTTAGACAACGACTAAGTGAAAGTTTTGTATGTGTATTTGCTTGTATTTTGTTTTGTTTTCCAAAATCAGACAAAATTATTTTTTGACAGCTTGTTGTTTGTCCATCGATTCCATTCATTTGTTTCATTGATGTCTTTTGGTGTTGCTAGTGCCCTTTAGTTTCTGTGGTGATGTGCACTTCGATTTTTTAATAAGGGTAATACCGCTGATAATTATTTCTATCTAATCTTCATAGTGAACTAGCAACGACGTCGTCGACAAAATGAAATATGCACCCTACAATCCATGGAAATTTGTGTTTTCTGTGAAATTTCGTTCAGTGCACTTTCTATTTAGTATAGATAAGACAAATTCATCTCCAAATCCGATCATTTCTTTTTCGCCAATTTGAAGTTGAGATAACAAACATGATGTTTAGTTTATTTTGTCATTGATGCGGGAATTCTTATGTAACTTTGTAACTTCCTATAACTGTAAAATGTGTCTATAACTTTGAAACAATCGTTAGAACAACCAATGATATTGTTCACTACTATACATTCACATAAGAAAGTATTACCTTAAAAAATTAAAAATAATACTGTTCGATCGAGATTGCCGATGTGTTAGCTTGTCCTGTCCATCGCACGTTAATGCGGGACAATAACAATGTTGAATAATCCTCTTTCTTCCGCTCACGTCCTACAAGCAGCTCCAAACAAAATGGACCTTGAAATGGAATGGAATGGGATGGAACTCTATAAGTTCATAGTTGTTCCTTGCTGTGTTGCTTTAGCGTATAGCCAACACTATTGAAGCGCGTCATAAACAAAAGTAATTCACACCTTTATACCAAAGTTATTATGAATATATCCTTCTAACATTTCGGTGAGATCTCCCGGCCCTTTATCAAGGAAACCGATACAAAAACAAAGTATACCAAACAAAAACAAATACAACTGCTTGATAAGTAATACTTTGCTCTTTCATATTTTTGTTTCCTATATTTGTTTGTATATATATTACCTTGATAATGGCCAGGGACATCTGGCCTAAATTTCGTAATATAGCGATAAAAAGAATAACGTGTAATTAACCCTAAAAAGCATGTATGCAACATTAATTGTATTCGCAAAACCTACGCCATAGGCCTATCCATACGCCTTCAAACTTCATAGACTGAAATACAAAACGAGACATCCACCCATATCCGTAAACTAAAGAAACAAAATGAACATGGTGTCACCCTCGGTGTGAAACAATGTCCATATAATAAACAAGCAAAATATATGCACGAATGTACAAGTACAAAATACATTCACGGCGTCTCGTATGTAGGTAAGTAAAGACAATAAACAAAACACATGCAAGAAGTCTACTAATGTCATAGATGTTGGCTAGTATAATTATACTATTCTTAAAGCTAAATCGATCTTTATGGACAATGTATGAAGAGATAGCAATAGCACAAGCCCCGATTCCAAAAATAGCCATGTTGTCGTGTTTTGTTTCGGGAAAAATTGAATAGGCACCAATCAAAGGAAGATACAACAATGGAGTAATCTCCGCATTACGAATATGTTACTTATGCTAAAAGTAGAACATATTCGTAATGCGGAGATTACTCTGCTTTCAATTACGCCCTTGTTTTTGAAATTGGAGACGAAGGAGACTTCCCTCGGGAACAAATCTCGATTAAATTGTTATTTATCTGTGATTGTTAACAATGGTCTGTTCCCGCGGCCGCGGCCACGGCAGACCTCGAGCCGGAGGATCTGGGCTCGACCCTCCAGTGGGAGCAATCTTCTATTACAATACACGATTTCCAAAATTGATCTAGGACCCTTAGAAAGAGTTAATCACGTTCCTCAAACTGTCAATTACTACAACGCACAACAATGAAAAGTGAACCTTGACATAACGTTTCAAAACTGGTTTTTATTGTTGAGCATTGTTGTCATTGGCGAGTTAGAGGACCGTGATTAACTCTATCTAAGGGTCCTACATCAAATTTTTAAATCGTCTATAGCACAAGACTCAAGTGAGGTGGTTGTGACATCACAGGTGGACAAACAATCTGTTGCTAGACAACTCCATTGTTTTGTGAGATTTATTAGTTTATTTTCGATGGCTATGATTTTAGTTAGAAGATACGAAAATGTATTTTACGATACAAATCACTTTTTAATATCGCAAAATTCGACATATTTCTCGTGCGCAAGCATGTACGCCGGCCCTACACAGCTTTTCCCGTAGACGTTTGAAAAAAATTAAGTCTAATCTACAGCTAGCTAATTAACAAAGTAGGGGCATCATTAATTACTTTCGCATTAGCAATAAATAATTCCATGCATTAATAACAAATTAGAAAATATGTATAGCCGCCTACAAGACCGTTTGTAAAATTGATGTAGGACCCTTAGGCTATGATTACCATACGTACCGGATTTCTGGGACTGTACAGGTTTTCAGCATACTGTTCCGGCGTCCTGAAAATAGTTTTCGGACGTCTAAATGTCCCGGAATTAAGTTGTGTTGGTATGTATGTACGAAATGTGGTTCGATTGCTGCTAGAAATGTTTGTAGTTGATATTTTTCTTATTTACATGGTTTGGTATTCAACTCACAATTTTGTAGTCGGTGTTGTACAATAGTATGTACTTATTTTTTAGTAAATAATAAATATGTTTCAATTTTGTTTATGGTAGACTTACATAGCCTACACAGTACAAAATAGCAAAATCTCAATGAATACAATAATATGGTACAATTATTACCAAAAAAGAAAATGATATAGAAATGAATGAAGATTTTATTGTCGATTTACAAAGTCACCTTGATGAAATAAAAACACATTGTGTGTGAAAGTTATAATAAATTGATTCAGGAAGTTAAAGTTATTTTGATAATAACTGGTTGAGTTCTATGTTTATTTGCAAGTAAACCATGTAGGCCTACACGTACAATGTTCAAAAATAGTTCCATACCAATCCAAAATATATCCCGATAGATATTATAACTAGAGATCGGATTTATATTCCCTAAAAACCAATGAAAAATGCGCATAAACATTCCCTTAAAAACAAGAAAATATTCCCAAATATTCTCCAATACCTCTAAATATTCTCTGACATACCAAATATAGATAAATATTCCCACACAAGTTTGTATTTTTGAAATCACAAGGTCACGAACGCAGTTGCGTAGCATACACAAAACATGCAAATGCATACAAACCCCATCTCTAATTATAACTAATAGCATTGAGTTTAGAAGTAAACTCAATGGAAATAGTGAAGCAACAAAACGGCAAAGAATATCATATTCAACACAGATTTACCTGTATGATATAAATAATCACACCCACTTTATGCATGTTTCGTAGTTGACCCCCAACCCATTGGAAATCCTTGGTTGCTACTAATATTTTTTCTATCGTAGCACGTACGTGTCATTCTTCAGTTTGATTTTCCAAGTCCAGCAATGTTTCTTGAATAACATCAATTTGTTAAAGATTATTAACTTGATGAATTATTATCGTTATTGGTTTATACTTTATAGTACACTTTATAATACATAACACGAAGCCAAATTACAAATTCATCGACCAAGCTTTTTATTATAAGGGATGTGTGTGTGTTATTTTGTTTTTGTCATCTCGAAATGTTTCAATAAATTAATTTGATTTTGTAATGGTTACTAATATATTTATTTATCAATTATTAAGTATTATCAACATGTATATGTTTCTTTATTTCGGTAATCGCTATCTTAAATAAAATAATTGGATTGGTAACAATTTTAGATATCACCACATTAAATGTTGAGCCTCTTTTGAAATAGGCGTGTGCCCTATTTTGGTTTGTAACAAATGATCTACGTTTTGGGCTTGGCCGCTTTTTTTTGCAATTTTTTGCATTTTTGTTTGGTATAAAATACAAAGACCATATAATAATTCGAAGGTATTATGTTGGCTGAATGGTTCACGGCCTTTAAATTTTTATTTGATGTCATTTAAATTATTGGAAATTTTCCTTTCTTCAACCTTCTATTTGGACAATTTTGAAAAAAAAAAACGAAATATTACAATATCCGGTTCTAATGATATTACAAGTACCGTGTCAATGTACAAAAATAGTATGTAAATAATTGTCTACATGAAGTTTGTTGTCTATATTATGTAATAACAGGATACAGATTAAAAAGTACTATTGATAATGAGTGAAAAGTTGACTTGTACTACGCTGGAATACGTTAAAAGCGATAAATTTGATATTCCTTCAAAGCTTTACTTGCAAGAACGATTTAAAAAATATCCGGTAATAATCGTTCTTGAATTTCGCGTCAAAACGAAGCACGCTCATTGGTTCGTGCGCGGTGGCTCAGCGGGTCAGCCAATCATAGCTAGGTCTGCCTCTTTTGATGCGCGGAAGGATTTAAAATTATAGGATCAGGAACAACATTTTACACATTTATCAAACATCATATATAACAACATTTGAAAGAACAAAACGAAACCAGTTAGTTCTATAATCGTAATTGGTTCGAATAAGAACCGGATAGAACGATTTTTGAATAACCGTTCAGAAGTAAAATAATACATATTGCTCTCCTAGTACACAACACAATTCGAGAATAATAAGTAAGGGTGAATAATAACGCGACTAGGTGCTAATAACGCGACTAGGTGCTAATAACGCGACTATAGGTGCTAATAACGCGACTAGGTGCTAATAACGCGACTAGGTGCTAATAACGCGACTATAGGTGCTAATAACGCGACTAGGTGCTAATAACGCGACTAGGTGCTAATAACGCGACTAGGTGCTAATAACGCGACTAGGTGCTAATAACGCGACTAGGTGCTAATAACGCGACTAGGTGCTAATAACGCGACTAGGTGCTAATAACGCGACTATAGGTGCTAATAACGCGACTAGGTGCTAATAACGCGACTATAGGTGCTAATAACGCGACTAGGTGCTAGCGCAAGATACAATTTAGATACTGGACGCGTTATACGGAAACTGTGTCGGTTACGTTATAATCTTTATTTAATTGAATTGAAATTGAATATATCGCAGCCCAGCAAGTGCGAGACCCGGGTGGTGTGAACTGCATTGGAATTGTACGTGGTAAAGTGTATGTATACTTTTGTATCATTGTACGATGTAAATCTGACATGTTCTACATAAGTTCTAAAACATTTGTATTCGAACTTATTATTATCATTGCGGTGTATATCTGCAACAGGACTGAGATCCCACTAGTGAATTTTAATATGCTATAATACATGACCATTGATGAATGATGATGGGGAAGGGAGGAGGGGAAGGCTGGTACCAGTACGTAGCCTCTCCTCACGAAAAGTACCAAGGGGACCATCAGCTTCACACATTCCTTCCGAAAGGGCAGTGTAACTGTGACCAGTCATAAAGGTTCCTCCAGTAACCTGAAGAGTGGTCACCCATCCTCCTCCTGACCTAGCCCGATGTTGGCTAACTTCATTATTCGTTTGGGAACCGACTTAACAACCGCAACTCAACTGTTGGCTACCTAAATAAACAAATAAGTAAATAAATAAATGCATATCATAAGACGTAAAGTGAAATTGTATAACCAACTGTAGAATGCATACGAAAACAATTTGAAGGACCAAATAAAAATGTTGATAACAATATTTATATTTTTCAATTACTTTTTCCTCCCTCCTTGGTTAATTTATGTGCCACGTTGGCTATACATTTTAAATTTGAAGCATATTTGAAGAGGTTTATAAAAATAGTACAATTAATATTGACGTAACTCTTTTTCCTTTGGGGGGGGGGGGGGGGGGGGTCAAACACCTTGATCCTCCCCTCCTACGCCCTTGTTTGCACTTCCTTGTATTTTCCGCGAGGTTTCTACGCCGAATAACGTGTTCACCCCTTGATGAAATAAATGCAACCTGCACTACCTGCACGTCGAAAGGGTTTTCTACCTGCTCGGGGGTTTGGGACATCTCACAACAATATCGCTTCATCAAGGCTGCAGGGGGCCGCACCACGATAACTAATTATGCACTTCGTGTAGGAACAGTGCCCTTGTGTCTGAGTTCTTGACTCCGGACGATTATATACCAATACATGTTTAATCTATGCCTATATTGTATCACTATGTCACAATAAGTAGGGGTCCCATTTGCAAGTCTACATTATAAGCCACAGTGAATTTGTCATCTGTGCCACAAGTTTCGTAATCGCATCGTGATTCGAGAGTTAAAGATTACCTCACATACCTTGAGAAATACAATGACACTGGACAAGTCGTCGGCTGGTGGTTACTTGTCCCATATCTACATTTTCATGAAATTGGGATAATTAAGTTCAAAGTTTTGCTGGTCTGGTCTCCCACAGTTACGCAAATAATTGTCATTTATTTGCTTTTAATTGTTCCAAATAATGACAATTAATTTTACTTTTTTACATTTATTTACGAAATCTTAAGAACTGATAAGGACCCCTCCATTTGGATGGGACAGAGACAATAATGAGAATTTGTAGCAGTAAAAACCAATATTGTTCCATATCCAATTTATATAGTTTTGGACGAGCACAAAACGATAACAAAAATGTTTGAAATTCAAGGATGATAATATATAAAATCAAATCAATAAACAAATAAATGCGTACATTCAAATAGATTAAATCATTTTAAAATTAAACCTAAAAAAAGTTGATCACACAGTTTATTTTTAGGCAGCGGCATCTATGTTAGTTTTGAGTCTTCTATTTGAGGACTCAAATAAAATATGGTGCTACAAAGCAACCTCCTTTCAGAGCCATTGATTGAGTATTTAACAATAGAACGTCAATGAAAACTATCCAGCTAACCACTCCTCTTAAGAAGTTTTCTTTCTTGCCACCAGATAGTGTATATTTTAGTGTTCTTGTGCGGGTTAGAGTATATGTAAAATTGAAATGATAAAAATAAAAAAATAAAAAATTTAAAGAAATAAAGAATAAGAAAAAAAAATCTCATACATACTTATCTCAAGCTAGGAACAGACAAGGATATAGTGGATCTACTTGACAATGGCACTGGCATCCATGTTGAAAATTTCCAAATTTGATGATGGTATTTGGGGTTTACGTCCCATATTTTTGCAACTTGGCCAATCGAGACGACAAGTATTACCGGAGACTGTCTATTCTTTTAAAAATCTCCGACACATGTATATGGGATTAACGCAAGCATCGACATTATGTAAATTTGGATATGGTTCAAATTAACTTATCGTAAAATATACACATGGATATAGGATTAAACAGCCATAAGAATAACCGGCATGTAGCTAACTAAATAGAGTATATATGTGGGACAAATAAGCAGCAAGACGACGAAACAGGATCATAAAATCACGTCAATAGCTGTGGAATTCATAAGTCCCTATTCGTAATCGACCTATTGTGTACCAGTACACATTATTGTTGGTGATTCTGTTTTGTTATGGAAATGCATAAAATAATTGGTTAGCAATCAAAGATTTTTGTTTTTATCTGTGGGTCGCCTGTGAATACGGGCATGAGTATATCTAGACGGTAGGTATGGTAATTATGAATGGTGCAGATATGTTAGTTGTTTGTTTTGTGGTTTTTTTTCCCACGAGTGATCGGGTAGTAAAGCGTTCGACTCACCCAACACTGCTCGACGTTTCGGAGACGTAACATTCTCCATCATCAGAGGCCCTCCCTCTCGCGAATCTGCGATGACACTGCGTCACGAACTAGATGCACTCGGCGCAGTCGTCTGTAGTTTATCTGAGTGCATCGTGTTCGTTACGCAGTGTCATCGCAGATTCACGAGGGGGAGGGCCTCTGATGATGGAGAATGTTACGTCTCCGAAACCTCGGGCAGTGTTGGGAGAGTCGAACACTTTACTATCCGATCACTCGTGTGGAAAAAACCCACAAAACCAACGATAAATGTCTGTCATATAAGACAAAACAATGATTTCAATATTATATGGTCATATAATACTGAAGCAATTGATTCGCCTTGACCGATAGCCGTGACTCAGCGGTAAGACGCGAGACTCTTAATTCGGGAGGGCGCCGGTTCGATTCCGACCACCGGCAGGGACTGAAGGTTTTTCCGAGGTTTTCCTCAGTCGTAAAGGCGAATGCTGGGATTGAGTCGTACTAACAGCCCTTGGAAATTCCTCCCCACCTATCCAAAGACCCTAATAACCTAGTTAGTTAGTCACCAGAAGAGGGGCACAACAGGTGAAGCTGGTGTGCACCTTATAACGGGTATTTCTACCACAAATTATTATTAATTACTCGCCTTGTACGACAGGCGGCACTATTGTGGACTTATTACCACCAAAATAAAATGGGCCGGCCCTTCCTCCTCAAATTGTATCCTTATTGAATTATGAATTGCATTTATTTGCTCTCTCTAGTCTCAAAACGCAATGCGTCAAAAATAAAAATACGAAAACGCTCGGTGTAACGCGTTGATAAGCGAGCGAAAACGAAGTTACCGTCGACAGGTTCAAAACTACCGCCATTGTTCAATAAAGTATGCATACGTCAAAAATGAACCAGAACCGGCTCATGCACATTCTTGACCTTCGAAGTGACTCACGGATAACGGCGCGTCGTGCGAACAGTATGTGCAACTAAGTTTTTATTATTTTACTAGTTCTAGAACAAAAAATATTTCATTTCGATGGCTTTGAATACATTTTCATTTATAAAACGAGCTGAACTATTCACTGATATTTATGGCAAATAACTCTTCTTTGCAAATGATCTTACCAAGCATACATAAAATACAATTTATGCCTATAGTACCCCTAATAATTCATATCGGATCCAAAGTACCATTCAAAGTAATATAACGAAAATATTTCCATTATACCCCACGATTTCTAGAAATAATATGTGTTATAGAAAGATAAAAAAAGAATAACAAAACAATAAAAATACGAATAAAATAATTATGTACACTATGCAAAGCGCTACCATAGCCGCAAAGAAATATGTGTTATTTTACAATATAATGCGAGGTCAGGACAATGTTCGTCAACACAGTCATATAATAATACGAATTAAATATATTTAAACATGAATCTGGCCCCCGGCATCATATATGATCATAGTATAGTTGTCTACTGTCTAGTACGTTGTTAAACAACAAATACTCTAATCTAAACTAAGGGGAGCTTGAATTATCCCTGGGAAGGTTTCCTGCGAATAATGTTTGTTTATTGTTATGTACTTTGCGATGCCGTTATGTTAACATTATTAACATAACCATTCATACTGACTATTTCATTAATCAAACGTTGTACTTAGTTGTCTACAGCTACTACATACGTAAACATGTAACGCAGGAAAAGCTAATTTCAAACATTGCTTCATTATATTTTTCATTCTTATAAACATTACCAGGTTTGGCATCTAAATTTTACACAGTAACAGCGTGTGCGCTTTATAACAGTAACAGCCTGTAGTGATTTTTTCTTTTGTAAGAAATCTCAACGGTTTCTAAATGAATGCCACCCCCCCTACCCCCTACCCCCTCCCCATTAACCCATCCCTTTGTCAAATGTAACGTGTGCGCGGTTTGAAAGCAGGTAGTGTCCTTGAACGAGGTTAGCGCCAGTCAGTCATGGTAAGTGACCGTTGGAGTTCGGAATGTTTCTACTAACGTTTCAAATATATTAATTAATAGTGGGAGTGTTGTGTGATATTGTGTGTGATTTTAAGTGAGCCGAAGTGATGGCGAAGTGCAACCAAGTTTCTGTATCCGTGAATTACTCTTATATGTGATATGAAGTATTAAGTATGGGAGTAAACCTGATCAATATAAAGTTAGTGTTCGCTTGCAGTGTTGTTGCATATTTATTTGAATCGAGTGGTACAAATTGCAAATATGAAGGAAATCACGCGTATTTTGATTGTAGTGATTCGAAATCCACCATAAGACAACGAAAAGGTCAGTTTTAAATATGTTTACTATCGCAAATAATAATATACGCATAATGTTTCATATCAATACTAGTACTCCCCCATAATAAAGAAAAGTTCTTATAAAGTGTATGTTGACATATATTGTGTTTGTTGCATGTGAGTGTACTGTTTTAATTTTTTAAAATATGTCAAGTAAATACATATATTTACACCTACATGGTGAACCTCCCGTGGACGGATTATTGCCTGCAAAACCATGTTGAGTAAATTTATAGTATTTATTTTTCTTTTATTTTATTAGTTTATTTAGTTTTTATTTAATTTATAGTATTAGTAAAATGAGTAAATCTTCTGGGGTGGGGTTCCCTTAGTGGAGTCGTACTATTTCAAGGCCTACTCTTATAATAAGAGTAGGCTTATTTGATGATAGCATTGCAAATCCATAAAATAGATGATAAAATATGAAGCCATCACACTCGCCCCCCCCCCCCCCTCACTCCTTTCCAGATAACACTGCTCAAACGCCGGACAATCAAGCTCCATAACAAGTGCCCACACCCAAATAAGAAGAATATTTTTAAATTTTTGGGGGATTATGAACAATGGCTAATTTGGTTTATTAAATTTATTTTACTCTTTTTTGAGTTTATTTTGCTTTTACGAACAGTAACCGCTAAAAGCTATAATTTTTATACGGTTCAGGTTCAGGTTTGTGAAATGTATGTATTCCGGCTCGAGTTCTGGCTTCGGGTTCGGGTTCGACTCCCTCAATGCTACGATGGCTAAACGTGCCCACCGCACACGAGGCTCGGTGTAACTGTAATGGATTATCTCTACCATCGGGTTCAAACGCGCTAGTGGGTTATTACTCAACATAGTGCATCTTCCATCTTTACCCACCTTTAACTATATAACAGGCTTCAACATTCACAGGCTTCAACGAAGATAGTTAATATGTTCACATCTAGCCAGGGTTGGAACCAAGACATGTGGGTTTCGAGTGAAAGCTTCGGGTTCAGCACATTGCTTGTGGTTCCAGTTTACTATGACTGTAAATAAGGGTTCGGGGTTTGTTTAAAAAAACAACAATGAAACCATTATATATTGTGCCGTTGTATTTGTAATTGCAAATAAATATGGCTATGCAAAAGGCACAAGCGCTAAAGTAGCGACTGTTTATACAACCAAAAAAATCATTTATTGGTATCGGTCTAATAATTTGGAATCAAATCTCTACTTCTTAGCCGTAATAGAAGCCTACGCCATTGGAACTAAACACGTGTCAACCGTTATGCCCCCCCCCCCCCCCCCGCCCAAGCGGGAACCACGCTACCATTTTCGGTTGAAGGCGGATATTTGAAATAGGAATTTTGTAACCGTTATTCAAATCCTCCCTCCACTTCCCCTCCCACCCCCGCCCATCTTCATCCAGCCGCTTTGTCACCAGCTCAGGTAGATCAACCCCTCCCACCAACCCTTTGTTCCAAACACGTGTTCGGTCCATCTGTGGCTGGATCGCTCGTATTCTTGCTTGACCACTTGGCTGTGCATAGTGGTGTGATTATTCGGCTGTTACAGTTATCTTAATTTATAACGTAAATTCAAAATGTAATAATAAATTAACACGTGTGTTACTTTGCTAGTGCAGTGTTGTGTTGACATTTGAAGAAAGTTCCGTTTTTATGCGTGTGAATAGTGTCAAAATGAGCGTTTACATATTTGCGGCATAATAATTCTCTGAAAACTTAAATGTAAGCTTTGGTTTTAAAGTGAGAAAGTGTGAAAAAAGTATACATAGTGTTTCCTACGTTATAATGTGATAATAATATTATAGTGGTCTTATGAATGATAAGAAGACGATCGCAACTTCAGTAAAACACAGGGGCTATAACACGGCAGTCACCAAGCGTATCTTGTCACCACATCCTTATAAGTAAGTGTAACAAGATTTCAAAGTGTCATGCATGTTTTTATTAGTTTGTATGTAATGATTCAGAAACCCGCATATAGCCAGCAGTGTCAGCACATTCGCTCAACAAACAGCGAAATAGCCGCGTCAGAATACTCGTTTATATAAACGCGTTAATAATATTATGATGACTTATAATATAATAGTTTATAATTTTATAATGTTAGACAGAGATTTTCGTTTAGTTGAAGCATTGTTTTGGGGCAAGTATAGGAATCAAAACTACGTCAAATTTACGGTTTTTAACTGGCCTTAAGTTTTATAAAACTTAAGGCCATATTACTTATAAGTAATATCTTGAGAACGCTACCCAATAATAAAAGAGTGATAAGTTAATTAGCATGATGTAGTTTTTTACACACTAAAAACTGGATAGAAAAAGTTTTAAATATGTTCACCGTTATGGTCGTTGCACAATAGCCCGGGAAGGAGCTTCCCGTTACCGTTAACGTTACCGGGCAATGTTAAATTATAGCGAACTTTCCCGTTACCGTTACCGGAGCTCCTTTCCGAACGATTGTGCACCGACCATTACTTTGAAATTGTTGATCGACATATCCATACATAGGTCTACGTATATGTCTAATCACGGTAATGGTTGAAGTTTAAAATATTAACTTGAATTTTTTTAGCAGTGGTGGAAACTAGGAATAATAATTGCAATTTCCTTATAAATAAATAAATTAGTGGAGGGCCACAAAAATTGGCCCCGCGGGCCGTCTGTTGCCGACCCCTGTTATACACGCACCACGTGGTCATTGACCCGGGTGATGAAATCCTACGTATTTTAATAAGTTATATTCACAGTAACTGTGGTCCGTATAAAGAATGGATTAATTTTGTTTATGCCGCACTTCAACAGTTCGACACCGACACGGCAAGTAAACAGTGTTTAAAACAGTGATGTATACTTACAGCGTAGGACGTGAGCAGAAGAAAGGGAAAAATTGACATCATTAAATGGTCTCGCATGCGGTACCAAGCCACGCCACAACACATCGAAAATCTTGATATAAATGAAATTTTAATAATTTGTATGAAGCATTTTATTTTATATGAATCAATAATTAGTAAACATACGAAAGGTTTTTGAAACGATTTCTCAAAGTTAAAGGCACACTACTATATTTTCCATTTCAACTTACACAGTTGTAAAATCAAACCTCAAAAGAAGTTGTTCGTGTTATTAGAGACCATAAAAATGTCAATCATGCCTTTCTTCCGCAAAGTACTCACCATCCCTTGAAGTACAGGCAGCTCCAAGCCATATTTGCCTCCAACGACAGCGCAAAAAAACCTTACTACCCCCACTGTATAAACAATTAAACACAATTATTTGTTTTTCTTTATTAACTTTAGCGATCCTCAAATTCAGTACGTGATGTAAACTTAGATTTTAGGTTATTTATTTCGAAGACAAAATAATACGAGGTCCCTTTTTTTTGGAAGCTACGCATCTACCCTTCTTAATGCTCGGAGAAACTTTCAACCTGATTGAAGTTTACAACCTCGTACAAAGAGAGCAATAAACCAGCCGCGACTGAACCCAAAATTTGCCGCTGTGCTAGTTGATATGGAAAATACGTTAGTTAAAATTGTTATAACAATTCACGCATACACAGGAAAAGTGAAATGCAACATGTTTGTTTTCTCAACTTCATTTGGCTACAAACAATTGTCGAATTTGGACACGAATTCTGAAAATGTACGTAGCTCACATTTTATTTTAGACAATAAATTAAATACGTATCCTCCTACATAGAAACTGCCCTGAACAAACCTTCACATAATCTACTAATATGCACCTTGCGTATTTTCACGGCAACTTCGTTGCAGTTCTCTATATGTACAAAAAAATAAACGCTCTTATTATCAGTATTATCCTTATTTAAAAAACGAAGTGTATAGCAACACAAACACGAATGCTTCAAAATGTAGCAGACTCGAGCCCTGACAGCGCGGTAGACCCCTGCACAAACTGAGGTGATCAACATAATGTTTATAACTTTGTATCATCTGCATCGCCACACTTGTTCATTTGTCTGGCTTAGGCCTACTTGTTATAACATAATCCGTACGTTTTCAAATAGTGTTATTTGCAACAATAATGCCATGACGCAGGTTGGAAAGCACTTTTGTGATTTTGAATTGATTGTAACGGTTTTTACCCCTTCCCTTCCAACCCTTGCAACGCTCCAAAGGAATGTCTCCCCCCCCCCCCCTTCCCCCATCTTTGTCCAGTGACCGCGTGACGGGGTTATGTCCTTGACCAGTGGCAAGTGCAGTGCGTGTAAATGTTTATTCTTCGATGTGTATAATTAACTGATGTGATGTCATGATGTGATGTGTCTTTATAGAGAGTGATTATGAGCGGATAGCAAGTGTTTGTTCCGTTTCTGTGAACCTTAGGTGATAATGTGTTATGAAACAAAGTCGGCGAGTCATGTTATAGTAGCCGAGACAGAGTATTGATGATAGTGGTGAATTATGAACGTGGTCATGGAAAAACACGTCAACGTGATTATTTGGTGCTGTTGATTCAGAAAGTAAGTCCACTTTATTTCTGTTTCATAAACCGCAGTTGTCTAAAATACCTAGGGCACGAGAGTGGTTTTAAGGCAGGGAATCGAACATGAACCCGAACCTCGAAAAAACCCAACATTTCTCTGAACCAGACCCGTATTGCAAATCATTTAAAACCTGAATCTGAACCCGAATCTGTAATATATTTACGGATACTTTCAAAATGTGATCCCAAACCACAGTTATAGCGGCATTTTGGGTTCAGGATTGGTAGAAAAAAAAAAAAAAAATCAGAGGCTGTCCTGAAGGTAAGGCGTTTAGAAAAGACTGTGGGCCGCTATGATCCGCTATAAGAAGAAAGTTAGCATAGCTAATTTAAAACAACTTACTTTTACAATGACAACCACGGTGAACCACCAATGAGACACCGTAAAATCCACTAAAAACGTACTCACCTCGTATTAAATTTCTTATTACCTGTTCTGTTCATAATGCCGGTTACCGGGCCTTAGTGAAATAATACTTTTCGAAAACTTTAATTATGCTTCACGTTATCTATAATATTGTGCTAATTTTCTTTTGTTTCATGTAATTAATGCACTTTAAAACGTTACTGCACATGAGAGCCTACATTTTCTATGCTTATTTTCGTTCCGCATTTATTGTGAACTTTGATTAATAGTAGGCCTACCATTATCAATAATAATGACATGTTCACAGGCATGGTTAAAATTGAATTCAAATTATTGTTCTTGTGAGCAATAATGTGTTGCCGTTAACTATCCGCCTTGAGCCAAGTCCCAGCGGAAAAATATTAATACTAAAGCGTTTTTTATTTTGTTATAGATATTGATTATTAGTATTTTACAACTAGATAACTATTTTGTATTATTCCATGTAACAGTATACTGGGAAGATTAAAATAAAATATTGCATTAGAAAAAAAAATATTTCAACAAACATGACACAACAAACAACATTGTATAAGATGTAATTTAAGAAGGGGGTTTTCGAAAGTGAAATGAATAACCCAGTCAAATAGCAATTTTACCCGGAATTAATTGGTTCAGAATTTTGTTTGTTTTAGCAGGAATTGTTTGTTACGTACACCTTCATATACCAAAGAAAGTTTACCGCCGTCCGACCTCCCTAATTAACGTAATTAATTAAAATGCTTAAATTAATTAATGCTTATATAATCGTTATTTTCAAAGATTTGTCTGATATTGTATATTAAATACATTAAGCAAGTCTTTTTGTAATAAGAACACTATTGAAAACCTGTACATAGATATTCCGGCAATCATTAATAATTAATTAATATCAATATAATAACATTTTAAATAAAATGGTTCCCGTGCATAATTGGCATAATGGAATATATAGTTGATAGTTGTTAATACATAAGTAGTAACATATGAAACTACTGTAGAAAGTTTACCGAAATAAAAGTAGTATTCGTATGATAAATCAGCATAATTAATTAATACATTAATTACCGATGTTTAACAGGAATACATATTTGAATATATGCATTATTGGTATCAAAAGAAAGCTGCCAATACGTGGGTTCAGTATCTCCGGATGAAGTAAAACAAAAAAAAACTACATTTTCCCAGGGGGGGATCAATCGAAAGCTATTAATACGTCGTTTTGAGGAAAAGTACTTCAACAGGGCGATAAAAGGAAATGTACCCTAGTACTTGGCTAATACATTGGGGAGGCTAGGGTGGGGTGGAGGGGGGGGGGGGGGGGGGGGGGGAGTTAAGTAAAAAATCGCCTTGTAAAATCTTAATTTTAATGTTTACCCAATTTAATTGATATGACTTCATAGATATGAGGTTCGATTACTCCGATACGTAGACCTAAGACCCGTCACGGCCTGTTTTAGAATAAGCCCAGAGTGACCCTGCTGGTCGTAAGAGGTGACGAAAGGAGACCCAGTGATATTTCCCCACCCCCACTATCCCACTGATGATTTATTCTCCCACTTGTCCCTGCCCTGCCTTGCTGGACTCCCTTTATGACGATTGACGACCTAGCGATGTAGATGGACCTGATTCGGATGACGTCATATGACCTAAGCGGTCGAGTACGTCGTTACACACCACCAATAATATAATCCGATACAAAACTCTAGGCCCGTCTTCCATGATTCACTTTGCAGTGATTCACCAGGCAATGAGGGTAGAATCCTCATGGTTAGCTGACTCTACGTGCGGCATCATCAATTGTGCTTCAAGTACTGTTATGATAGGTTATTGTCTTGACCCGATGTAGGAAGCTTAGTGAATCTTGATTTGTTAATTACACACCAATAATATGGCCACTTGATTAGGTTGGTGAGAAAATTATTTTTGCTGCTCAAGCAACAATCATGTTTGGCTCAACTGGATTTCAGTGCGTTTATCACATGCGTTTAAAAATGTATTTTTTTATTATTTTGTTGTAGCCCATTATAGTCGCCATCAACTACACTACCCCATTACCACCACTACTACAGTGGTATTTTAGTATTTGGTCTTAATGTACTAAGCATGCATATTGCATAGCAGCTCTTCATAAGGTTTGTCTCTAGACCAAAGTATAAAGATGCAGTCAATGCCCTCCATAAAATACAAAGCAATTGTTATTTATTTTATTTCTTATTCCATAGTCTTCTGTATCACATTTCTTGCTCCAACCACAATTGTCGGCATCGTGATCGTAATCGGGGTCGGGATGGATCGTTATCGTACATTTTCTCATGCTAAATCATTACGACATTAAGATTTTATTGTGAACAGCGCCATAAGAACCATGTAGGTTAACTCTTCTATGATTTCTTAATTGCGATTGGGATCTCGATACCGACAATTGCGGTTGGGGCTTTATATTCCAAACAGTATGCACAAGAGAAGAATTTTGACCTTGCCTTGGAACACTCAAATAGTAAAATAATCTGAAGGTAGTGTTGCCTCTCTGATGACTCTCGATTCTCGATAGACGCGCGAGAGTCGTTGGAAAATCAGCAAAGGATCGACTTATATTGTAGTTCCACCAACGAACGGCTAAATTAAGTTACGTTACGGTTAAATTTTGTCTGTGATGAGAAGACAGACGGATTTAATCTTACGAAGCTAGTTTACACATGATTTTATTTGCCTTCTATTCCAAACGGTGGTCAATAATATTTTGCAAAAATAATTGCGATCACTGAATTTGATACCCAAGTAATCAATATCAACAACTTATTTACGTTGTTGTATGAATAGCATAAAAATGTAAGTCTTATTATGTTTATCTAAACGTTAAACTTTGTTTGGTATTACGGGCAAAATCTTTGCGTTATACTGATCATTGAGAAATTCCGCAGTAATGCCAATACACATTTTGTTAAATCTTGGTAGACGGGCCATAAGTTATGTATCGGAGTAACCGGACCTCATATTTATGACGTCACATCAATTGGTGCCAGATTCAGTGATGCAAGTGGTACGACGAAAGAAGGGCTGTAGCTCAATGATCATTTCCCCTCCACCTTTCACCCAATTACATGAGGTCTAAAGATACCATAGACCCTAAGGTGAAATGTTTATTGCTCAGCAAACATTTTTAAGACTTTTATTAAAATTAAGTCTTACTAAAGAAGTTTTCCATGGACGTAGTAATCTTGTTTTTTCTTCTTATTATATTACTGTTTTAACGGAAATTACTGTTCTGTTGTTGACTATATTGACTGTATTTTGAAATGTTATTTATGTCTGGTATTTTTAAACATACGAAACAAGTCAGCTTTGCTAGAATTTGATGTATATACATAAAAAGTAAGTAAGAACTGGTATTCAAATAAGTACCAGTACGGCGCTGCGGCACACTTTCATCATTGGTTAGATCACACCTAAAATGGGTTAATAAAGCGCCTTTTTTCTTTACCCCACCCCCCCCCCCCCACCCCCCACCCTCCGCCACCACCAACCGTCCTCCTCTCCAATATATAAGCCAAGCACTAGGGCACATTATTTTAATCGCCCAGTTAAAGTATTTTTCCTAAAAACAACTTATTAGCTTTTATTTGATACGTATGACGAAATATATGCCCCCCCCCCCCCCCCCCCCCCCGGGAAAATGTAGTTTTTTTTGTTTTACTTCATCCGGAGATACTAATATTAAAACCCACGTATCGGCAGCTTTCTTTTGATACCAATAATGCATATAGTCAAATACGTATTCCTTTTAAACAATCGGTAATTAATGTATTAATTAGTTATGCTGATTTATCATACGAATATTACTTTTATTTCGGTAAACTTTCTACAGTAGTTTCGTATATTATTACTAATGTATTTAAGACTATCAACAATATGTTCCATTATACCAATTATACACGGGAACCATTTTACTAAAAATGTTATAATATTGATATTAATTAATTAATGATTGCCGAAATATCTATATACAAGTTTAAATATTGTTCTTATTACAAAAGGACTAGTTTAATGTATTTAATATACAATATCAGAAAATCTTTGAAAATAACGATTATATAAGCATTAATTAATTTTAGAAATTTAATTAATAACGTTAATTAGGGGGGTCGGACGTCGGTAAACTTTCTTCGGTATATGTAGGTATATATAGCAAACAACTTCTGATAAAAAAAATTATGTACCAATTAATTCCGGGTCAAGCCTATTTCAGCTTCTATATTACATAACCTTTATTTTGTCTAAACCCCGGACTTGAAACCGTACCCGTATTTGTAATTTTGAGCGAACCCGAACCTGATATGTTTGCTTGAACCCGAACCCTAACCTGAACCCGAAAATATTTTTTCTGGTCGAACAATAATAGTCCATCATATGATAACAAACTTGGGTATTTGGCTTATGTGCTATGAATTAGAAACTAGCATTTTTTCCAAATATTCATTTGTGTGTTATCAATATCGCCATATCAACGTGTAGTGTGAAAGAAGAAGCTGTTTGTAGTGTGGTGCAGTGGTGCTTATGTGGCGTACTTTTTTAGGCGTATTTTTCACCACTAATAGGAAGATATAATACCCCAAATATGACCACGCACTCAGATTGTAATGCATTTATATGATGTTACATAAGACAGAAAGTAGAAAATCCGACCAAGCTGGGATACGAACCCAGGTATACAATTTGCCAGACGGTTGCTCTGACCACTGAGCTACAGAGAGGGCTAATTACGATATGTCTTATTTGTAGTATGTAGGTGCATTGTTCATATCAAGGGAAGCTGGCAGATTGCCAGCGGGGTCGGATTTTTCGCTTTCTTGATGTAACATAACACCATAATAACCTCAATCATCGTGTGTGTGGAGCTGAGTTTCAAAATGAGCCAACGGTTTAGCCGCGGTCGCTTAGCCAGTTCCCATACGAACACCGAAGTTAAGCAACCTCGGGCTAAGTCAGGAGGTGGATGGGTGACCACTCTCCTCTGAAACACTAGTTACCGTTGGTTAGAGCGGATTGGAGGGTTCGAAAGCTTGTGTAACAGCTTCGTTCTTCTCGTCAACTGCTCGGCAGTCCAGATTAGTGGACGAACCTATATCGGCTATTATGACTGGTCAAAGTTACACCGTCCTTTCGGATGGGATGTAAAGTCGATGGTCCCCTTGGTACTTTTCGGCAGGAGTAGGCTACGTGCCGCTACCATGCTTCCCCTCCTCCCTTCCTCTTTATCATTTATCAATTCTCACTCATCAGGCTAAATAGGGCATTGTGTTATGTACTGTGGGCTGTGGTGGAAGTATTTTATGATTTATGGGAATAAAATGAAATTGAAATTGAAATTGTATTGAATCGAATTGATATATATATATATATATATATATATATATATATATATTTATTAAACAGTGATGAAACAGTTCTGTGTGTGTGTCCACTGTCATGTCCTGATTGCCCATTTGGGCATTTCGTTAGTTACCAAGGGCGTAGCTAGGATTTTGGTTCCGGGGGGGGGGGGGGGGGGGGGGGGGGGGGGGGGGGGGGGGGGGGGGCATAAATTCTGCCTTTAAACGGGGGAGGGGGCAGGAGTCTTGCCCCTAAATAATGACAGGGATGTTATGATGTTATATAGTGGGCATGCCACTATTATATGGTGTCATATTTTAAAAGGTGTCCAAATTTTAGCCTTATCTTATGCCGGAGGCTAAAAGTTTTGGGGCTGTTTTTACTCTCAAGACAGCATTTACAACGATCTGAGCAAGCAAGGAAGGTTTATTTTGGGTGAATAATCAAATTAAAATTGTTAGTGTTTGACACTCTTATGAATTTATGAATCAGCGTAAAATCCATTTGTTTACAATAACGCAAAACGGCGTCCCCGTGAACAATCGTGTGAACACCGGGACAGGTCCCTAAGGAACGGGACAAATGGTCGCTCTAACTATATATGTTTAATTTTGAGCCATTAGATTAGCTGCAAGTTTAGAGAGGCTCATAATAACAGTACAACTATTTATGTTATGTTATGAATACATTCTGTTGAATACTTCTGTATTTTTTCAATTTCGGGTGGGGGAGGGGGGGATCTTGCACCCTGATCCTCCCGCCCCCTGTTAGTTACTATTACAGGATTAATAGAATTATTTAATTTCGATGTTATTACATAATGGTATTCGTGTTATGGTCTGTATTAGTAAAGTCTGGAATGTATTGAATAAAATACATTCATAATAATGATATGCCAATTAAATCATTAATCATTACCAAACTAGTCGGGCTGCGATTGCGATTTTAAAAGATCATACAAATTTTATCAGCTTATAGTGTGAATAGTATGATTATCGTGTCACTATAATCGTTAAATTCGATGTAAATTACAATACCAATTTGTTCAGATTTCAGATTTAATAAGCGTTATTGGCATAGTCTACCCTATTTAATTAATTGTACCATTAAAACGATTGCTCATTTCTAGAATGTATTCCTCAAATTAAATACATAAATACATAATTGATCTAAGCACATACTTTATTTGTGAAAATGTGGCCCGACCTCTTAAAATATGTTTCATACATTTAATTAATTATGCAATATGTCGCCATCTAGGAGTTTGGTAGATGTTGCTATGTTGAATAGTATTTAAAGTCCCCCACTGAAAATCATTCTTGTTACCGAGTCGGTAGAGTCTATAAATACAAATTATATTTATTTATTTAGCTCTGGTATCAATTTAAAAAATGAACAATTAAACTATAGCAATTTGTTCAGTGCTGAAACCTATTGTCATTTAGTTCTATACATTTATGCTGGAGGGACGAGTTATTGGTCAATTATAGTTGCGTGCTTGCCCATATTCCAGGAATAGAAGAGTTTTAGCTCTGTGATCAATGTTTGACGAGGGTTTGACAAGGGTTGATGATTGGAGGCGGG